>WOFM01000392.1:1932501-3132501 GCA_011428145.1 Ericerus pela
CTTTACATCGAGGTTATGCTTCGATCAATGAAAAGCGATACTTTTTGCTTGTAAAATATCAGTGTAAACATTGCATTTCTGATCATATACCTACGTCATTATTTATTATAAAAAATAATTTTTTCTTCAAAAAACTCGTAAATATTAAAAAATAATATTTCAAGCAACTAGTTTGAAAAATGAGCAATTGTCAAAGAGCTTCAAAGTTTGCAGCTCTAGTCCTAGATATAAATGCATTAACTGCACAAGTTGACTATGGCAAATGTGCAAACAAGTTGAGCTTGCGTACAGTATTGATTTTATTACATTTACTAACTTAACCACATAGACATACGTATATTCGAATTTAAGTAGGTTATTATCCTTCGGTTTGCTAGTGGTAAAACAACCTTTTGTCTACCGCCTTATCAGTGAGAGAAAACTCGTTATTTTACCTCCTTTGGGAGAAAAGTAACTTATTGCTCCCATTATAACGTATGTATATCACCATCTGAGCAGGTTTTTTTTTATAATCACAACTATATTGTGAGAGTGCAGATGACCCTTTACAAAATTAAACAAAACTGAAAGTGCCATCTTTCGCGTTAAAACTCAACAAATTTAATTCGAATAGCTAATAAAATATTATAGAAACTTAGTTGGAAGGAGCTATAATCAACTGATGCGATTACCATATCCACCTATGGCTGGTGCTTGCAAACATCGTATTTGGTGATTATTGCTCACTTTCTTCCCATTTTGTTGTTGTAATATGCTACTTATTTTGCAACTAATTTTTCAAAAGAATGTTATTTTTGTATTCAATCAATTGTTTGAAGTTCCTAATCATCGACGTACTATACTAATTCAACCTCCCTCATATATATAATTGAATAAATAGATAAATAAATAGATGTGTAGGAAGAAATGAAAAAAAAAAAAAAAGTAGTTGAAAAAATAAACAAAAAAGTAGTTGAAAAAAAATTAATTTCCACACTAGTGAAGTAGGTAATGAAATTTTTCAACTTGGAAATCTTTTGCTTTGCAAATCAAAATTAATTGAATAATAATCTCTTTTTGGAAAAGTATAAATTTTGAAAAAAATTTAAATTTCAGATTTTTATTAAAAAATAGCTGCTGTGACCATTGCATGAGATAATGTGAAATCTATGTTTCTTTTTTCGTAAAGTGCATTCAAGAGTAGTGCGTCTACCAAGGTCATCACATTTTTAAAATTTAATACAAAATTACTTCCTCGTTAGATTAGCTATGTAGTTTGACCTAATTTTTGAGTAAGATTTGTACGGAATATTGGCCGAGGCTACAGATGAAAAAATGATAATATGGACATCGGAGGCATGATGACCAATAAATATTTATAGGATTGAATGAGAAATGATTATCATAAAACTAATAAACACATATAAAACATAGAGTAAGTACCGTATCAGAAGTATGTATTGAGTTAAATACATCTTGTTGTGAGCATGAAGAGTAAGAGTAAAAAGTATTTTATAATAGAAGTACATTCACAACAACAACTGGACCTGAACAGTAGCAATGTAACGAACAAGTACTCTAACAACATGAAATCTCCAACTGTTAAAAAATCATTCTCTGCAAACAAATAAAATAAAATAATAATAATAGTAAAAAAAGTGTATGTTAAAAACGAATTTTTAAAAGATAAACTTTTATTTGATTTTTTTTTTGGCTTTAGCTTCGTGCGAAAAAAACATTATTTCGTTGCGGAAGGTTGGCTGCAGTATTGGTATATTTTGAAATCGCAGTAATAAGTAGAATAAAAGCTTATAAAAATAAGATTTTTTCTTAATATGTATTTTTGAGGGAGAAAATCTTGTTGTTCTATGATGGGAAGTTCGAGTCACATCGGCCAAGTTCTCCTCATAATATATTTTTCATAGAAATAATAGAAATATTTAAAAAAAAAAAGTTGAAAAACTACCATTCTTGTTTTTCTAAATTTTAATACTTTTTTGCAATACAAAATAAAATTAGTATTTCTTTTAGAAACTTTATTGTTCGATCACTGGGCTGAACTTCAAAGTTTTCTACATAGTGCGAAGTTTTTGAATACAGAAAATTTGTAAACTTCAAAAATTTATGTTCCATTTGGATGAGTTTTGCACAACGATAGTCTCGTACTTCTTTTTGATCGAGCCATTTGGATTCTTGACCAAAGAATATAAAAGAAAAAGGAACTTCTAAATTGCAATTTATTCTTTTACTCTTTTCACGATTTCACCCCTATACATTGTATTATATTTTGACCTTGACTCATTCAAATAAAGATCGTTGATTCAAAATTTCTGTTTTTCTATTGAATGTTGTGCGACGTCGTTGGAGTTGTAAAATTTTCTGCCTTTTTTCATGAAATTTTCTTTTATAAAAATTTGAAACACCTTACAAAGGTATGTAAATATACCTACATTTTTTTTTTTTTTAACTTCATATCTTTTTCCAGAAAAAGCACATATTACCCATACACAAAGTTGATATTAGTGAAATTTTTGTAAACGCTTATTGCCAGCAGAAATCCCTCCGAAAGGATGTATAGCATCGTTTCTATTTTTCTTTTTTGTCCTCAGATTCGTTTCTCCACTCTTTGTTTTTTTTTTTTTTTTTTTTTTTTGTTTTTTGAAATCGTTTAACATCGTTGTGGAACAACCCATCCTTGTTTTTACGCTGACGATGACGGTGACATAAAGTGAAAAGGAAAGGGAAAAAAAAAGAGGTGAGAAGAAAAGTGACATTATTATCGCTTTTTACTTTTTTTTTTCCGGCACACAAGACACGATGCTCAAAAGTAAGAAGAAAAAAAAAGGTAAAAGAAGAAAAAAAGAGCTTCAAGCATCATAGGGAAAATATGTAAATTTCGATAACGATGAGGAATATTTACGTTATGGGTATAAACGACTAGCTCGACAAAATGTAAAGACATCACTGAGACAGAGACAAAAAAGACGATATAATTTGAACTACTTTCATCTAAAACAGTACCTAATGACATTAATATAAAAAAATATAAAAAAATTCCTAATTTGCAATATTAAATAAATATTTAAAGAATGCTCTTTCGACTTTTTAATACAGGCTACTGGGCCAGTCAAAAATGCAAGTTTAGAAAAAAAAAAAAAATTCTTGTGAGAGGCAGTAGGTAAAACAGAGAAATTAATGTTCGACTAAATAACGTGTTGCACCTTTTTTTTTTTTCCACGCAGACGACAAATCAACGAGCCTACGATATCTGTTATAATTCATTATGCCTACTGATTTTTCATTTTATTTTACCTCTTTTTTTTCTCTGTTGCATTTGATTTTTTTTTTTTTTTTTTTGAAGATTCAAGGTAAAGCCGACCAACCAGGAAGATGGCCAAGACAGTCAAATAAAAAAAAATACGAATTAATATTTGTTTTTGGCTTCTTGATGAAACGATATACATATAGGCTAACGTAGAAGCGTATCAATTTTTTTCCAGTATGTTGACTGTAAGTATATACATATGCATATCCTATATATAGGTATTTATTTATTTATTTTTTTCTTGAAATGAGGTAGTAACTTTCTTTTTGAATCCTTTTTATGCATGCTAAATTTGCATTTCTTTTACAAAATTAACAAGTTACTCGGATGTGGCTCTGAGACGATGGTATCTTATCGCACTGTAGGGGTCGAAGAAGTGCAAATGGAGAAAGTAAATCGATGTAGGCTGAAGACAACATGATTTTGAAACATTATTTAGTCATCGTCAACTTTTGAGAGGCAGTATTTTCTTCTTCTTTCGCTTCTCAATTTTCACCAAAAAACAAAGATGCCGACAAAGTTGAAAGAATATTTTAAGAAAATATCGCATAAGTAGTGGGAAAAAAAAAAAAAAAAAACAAAAAATAGAAGACTCTTCAAAAAAAAAAAAAAATTAAAAATGCGCTAAAAATAGAAAAATTACCATTTTAAAATTTCTCCAGCTATAGATCCACTGGAATTATAAAAGTTGACTCTCCTTTCCTTTCATGATCGGTCAAATTCTGGACCACCGCAATACAGCATCGAAATGTTGAAGAGACTTCAACTATTGAATTTGTGGGCATAATTTTATTGCTAGGAAATGGAACTAAAAGGTCTCCCAACCGACTCTTCGTTATGTTACAAACAAAAATAAAAGACAAATTGGGTCTTCTTAATGTTTCCAGGTTATGTATACACAGCTGAAGGAGCAATTTTTGTAACATTAAAATTAGAAAGTTTTCAAGCATTTTATGCAGGCAAACTATGCCAAAAAATGAAAAAAAACCCATTTGTTTGAAGAAAACACTAACCTAAGTATTTTGGGTATGAGAATATTTAAATAACTGACACGTTTTCATAGGTGAAACCACTTTCTTGCTTTTTCTGAATTTAACTCAGGTTATGTTGCCTTATTGAATTCATGTTCAGTGATTCACCTTTAGCTTCTGACTAAATTCATAAATTATAAGGAACATTACCTTAATAAGATCAGCTAGTGGTAATTTAGTTATTCTCGCTTCAAAATCAATATTTTTCAAACAATATCATTTCTTTTTTTATGTTATTTTATTTATTTATTTTTTTTTATTTATTTTTTCTATAGCTATAAGTATAGAATTTATGTAGGTGTTCTCCGATGTCACGCGACTGGAAACATCTCCTCTTTTACTCTAAGATTCCTCAACCATTATTTAAGTTAGAGAGCTGAAGTTGGTAATACTGGAAAAATGAGAAAATTCACTTGAATCCACTTTTCATAGAATTTTTCAATCATCCTTGGCGGTTCGAAAATATGCTAAAGGAAAAATAAAAACTAATGGAAGATTTGGCATTTTAGTATTGTTTATTTATTTTCAGGTTTACACATCAGTCCTTTATGAGTACAGCCACATCAGCAAACGCAGTTTTTTCTTAAATATAGCCTATGTACCCGGATTATTCTGCAACGGTTGAACTGATTCTGACGATTCAGGATTTATTTGAAATAAATTCGTACAGAGGTGGAGGTTTTCCCATTAAATTTTCATTGAGATCGGATCAATACTGTCTCCTTATCGAATTCATTTAATATAGTATATGTCCGCTGATTATTCAGGAACGGCTGTACTGATTTTGATAATTCAGGATTCACTTGAAAGAAGATAACCTGAAGGTGGTCCCATTATATTTTTTTTGAGATCGGATCAATATTGGATTCGTACTATATTCGAAATTAGGAACCTATAATTTGAAATTCCACTAATGTTTGTAAAAATTAGTGTTTGTGTGTTTTTTGTTTGCTAATTACGAATCCATTATCAGAGTTTAAAAATTCAAAGTAGCAGGTCCAATATGTTGGATCTGAAATTATAAGTTGTACCGATCTGTGTGAAATTTAATTGGTATACAGAAATAATGATGGATTATATACTGGCCTACCTGCATTTTTCCATATAATGTTCATATAGTAGCTGTATCTACCTACCTAGTTTTTTTTTTGTTTTTTTTTTTTTTGCATATCAGCAATGTACTTCTCGATGAATACTGTTTGAAATTTCATGTAAAATTGACTAAACTTAGATGCAAATTAGAGTATCGATTTTAATTGATAAAAAATTTACACGTTTTCGTCAATATGCATAACTGCATAAATATACCCAACGATCGAATTAATAATCATGTGCGATGGCCAGCGAACAAATATTTTAAATTTCTATAAAAATCTAAAATTAAATCGAAACTAAATTAAAAAGAAAACGGTTACGAAAAGATTAATGAATTTGAAGCAATGAAACCGCACGTTCGGTATAATAGGTGTGCCTCCAGCGAAAAATAAGCTCAAAAACTTGTTCATCAGTGTCACATGTTTTGGATAATATACACTTTAAATAGGTAGAGGTACCTTATAATTTTTTCTTTTTTTTTTTTTTTTAAATGCAGAGAAACCTACCGCCAAATAAAGTCGATTGAAATTAAAAAAAAAAAAAAAATAGAGAGAAAAAAGGCAAAAAAATTACAAGTAGTAACGCAGCGGGAGAACTGACTAACCAGATTACGAAACTTATATTCTCAATATGTAAAATAAGCAGTTTAGAGGTACATTGTGAAATTAGAGGCTAGTTTTTCGTCATTTGTATCCAAGTCCAACATTTATACTTTGTTTAAAAATATTTTAACAAATAGTAAACAAACAAAAACACACACAAAAAAAAACCAAAAAAATAAAAATAAAACAGTTTTATCAAACAGTATAAAATAACCGTCAGGTATATTTAGGGACTCTTCATCGCAAATCTTCATACAAAATGGTAAAAATATAGTCGTACCTAAAGCTCATAATTTATAAAATGAAAAATCCCACAAGTTTAGCTATAGGTATATATAATTTAATATTTTAGTGTGAAAAAAAAAAAGTAGTATGAAATTTATTATCGCATCACAAAAATTATAAAATGATTAGGTATCTGCGTGTTAGGTTTGTAGATTATCTTCTATTTTCACGATTGCGAGGTGCTGTTGCCATTTTTTTATTAGTTCATTAATTAATTTATTTATAATAAACATTTTTTATAAAATGTATAAAAGCCTACGTTTATGTACCAATAATTTTATGAAACAAGAAACAACTACCGGTTTCTTTCATATATACCCATACTCGTACGAATAAATAATTATTAGGTACATTAATGTGCCCATGCATAAATATTGTAACTCGATTAACAATAAATTTGGTGACAGAACACGTGTATGTAATATAAGAGAGTCAATGAATGCATAGCAGAAATCGAGTTTTGGTTTTTTTTTTTTTTTTTTTCGTTTTTTTGTCGTCAGCTATAGCTAGTAATTGAACCAATCTTTTGGTATAAATGATGGAAAATTTATGAACGACCAGCTAGCTGCAGTAAGATGTTTAAACTACGTGACATCCATTAGGAAAAATAGCGTCTTTTTTAAAATAACTTCTTGGTGATTCGACATGGAAGAAACTATCGCACGATGGTACCTAACGATATAAGTTTATTTTTCCTGGGACATAACAAGCCGTGATCGTTTTTCGAGTTTGGCGACACTTCCAGACAAATGGGCACCTTGAAAAATCGACAAAATTCGACGATGTCTTTATACCATTAGGTACTTACGTGAAACGTATTTATGCTGAATTGATAGTAATTAATAATACCGTAGTAGGTGGAAATGCTCGTCGCCATTCGGTCAGATAGTTTATTTTTCGGACATAGCTGTGCGATTTATGTTGGTGTTTGCTGAGATTTAATCTTTAAGATTTTAAAATAGCATTGTAAATTTATGGCTTCGCGAAAAATATTCATTCGAACATTTGAATTTCTCATCACGATTTTGTTTTTTATTCGGGTCTTTTGAAATGGTGCAATACTTTAGAATTCGCGTCGAAAATGAGTTTTTTTTAGGCTTGGTTATTGTTGGGAAGCTCAGTTTTTCTTCAAAATTAATATTATAGGCGGTCTGAAAAATATTTTTCCACTAATTCACGAATCTGGGTTGAAGAATGAATAAATAAGTGAGACATCAAAGACCCAATGATTTAAATCACGTGGTACAACTGGACTATAAGACTAGCACTGATTTCACATTTTCGTGGATAAGGTAATTTACCTAAAATGGGTCCACTATATTTTCTGTGTGTGGTGGCAAATGCATAAGATGAAAATCGTTAAAAACAGTCGTCATAAGTGGCAGAACTTTGGTCCTTTAAATATGAGCCACCCTCACTTATGTTCGAATTCAACATGATTTCGAGTGGTAGTCCAAAACTAGTCTTTTGTTATAAATTGTTGTTATTGTCGTTATTTTGACAGAAAAGTGGGTCTATTATAAATGATTCATGAAACTTTTTAAAATCTAGTTCTTAAAATTTCCTGCCTATTCGGACGCACGAGCGGGAGTGGGTACGTTTTTTGTTTCATGATCTTTTGAGCATTTTGGCACTATTTCTGAGAATTTATTATTTTTATATGCACCCTCTTTTGCGTTGAGTCCATTTCCAGGCGTAATTTTGATCGCATGATTTCAAACTTTGAAACTAATATTCAGATTCGCCTATTAATTTTGGTGCAGATAGGTCATATGGTTTGATAGGTGCGATTTTT
The DNA here is from genome assembly GCA_011428145.1 of Ericerus pela. Taxonomy (NCBI): domain Eukaryota; kingdom Metazoa; phylum Arthropoda; class Insecta; order Hemiptera; family Coccidae; genus Ericerus; species Ericerus pela. The sequence goes on from WOFM01000392.1 coordinate 1,940,614, forward strand.
TTACATTTTTGGTAGATTAATGGTTCTAAAAAGAGTAATTTTCAAGCTATAATCACAAAATTTTGTACAAATATTTATTTAAAGTATGTCTAACATTTTTCTAAATTTGGTTTCTATTGGTATTATGGTTCATTCTCGGGAGGTGTTTGAGGTGCTAATTTTTAATGTTATCTCAATAAACGTTGCAGTTCTCTTTCAGTAGTCACGAAATTTGGCACAAACTGTACCTTTTACACAGGGATCAGACCTACTAATTTTGGTTTTGATTGGTCAATTTGTTCTCAATTTATTTGCTATTCGGTGTAATATTTCCTCTTTTACGTTTCTGATAATGGTTCTGAAATATTCCTTTTCTAGACTTCATTGAGAAAAACACTCGTTTTAACATAAAAATAACCAGATCTCAGCAAAAGTCAATTTTCGTCCATCCCCCACCAGCTTCCTTACACCAGATTTGAACACAGACCCTAAAATCTCTGATAATATTTTCGTAACCAGCACGTAGACATCTGCACTATACTTTGTTTTGCAATATGGAAGATTTTTTTCACTTATGTCATGGCTGTAGCCACGAGTCCTGTGCGCACTGGCGATGCGCAGAGGACTCGACATGACTGGAGAGACTGGGTTGAGGCGACGCCAACCAGTTGTCTAGCAGCGAGGCGAGAGCTAAGGTGTGTGACAACGAGATATTTTATTCGTCCTTGTGACGTTAAACCAACATAGTAAACTCCTCCACTACATGGTAGCAGGAGCACAGTGTCTTACACTGGACCTCGAATTCAGTAATTCGTCTTCAATCGAAATTTAATTTCGCGAATTGAAACTTAGTTTCGGAATTTGAAAATTAATTTCGCAAATCGAAACTTGGTTTCGGAAATCGAAAATAAATTTTGCAGATCGAAACCTGGTTTCGAAAACCGAAAATTAACTTCGAACATCGAAATTCGATTTCGGAAACCGAAATTTAATTTCGAACCCACACGCTTCCACTAGTCATAGACTCTCATCCGTACCTAGTACGCACTTAACAGTCTCGTTAAGAATTAACCTAACAGTTAATCCCAAACCTAAACAGTTTGACTTAGTCGAGACTGAAATTCACTTCAGTTATATTTCTCTATACCCCGTATAGTAAATCATCTCCTAATTGTTAATTAGTAAATAAATGGCGTTCGTAATTTTCGCTAATATAACGCTGACGAAAAAATAATTATCAATTATTTTTCCGCCGCCCCCAGCGCCATTTATTACGTATATTATTCTAGGAATAATATATATCGAATTCAAAGAATTCGTCCAAAAAATATATTTAGGCTGTATCAGATACAGAACACATCGCTAAGCGTTAGCGCATATGGTACATCCGTCCTTCAAAACGAGAGAGATGGAGAAAAATTTATTGCCATATCTATCTCTCTCGCACTCACGCGTTTTAAAAAACGTTACAGAAAAGAGACACAAATACCATCTTTTCGATCGAATTTCTGAAGAAATGCAGCGATCGTGTTCAAAACAAAAGATTCGATTCAACCAATCGGCTCTCACCAGCCGATGAACAGTTGAAGAAGATCGTATGAATTTTTTGTTGAGTACGCACACATACGTAAAAGGGTTCGTAACCCTTTACGCATTTATGCACACAAATGTAAATTATGCATCACGCTGCAGCAGCAGCGACATCAGCGTGTTTAACACGACGTACCTAGGGTGTACGAATCTATTCACGATCACAATCATTTTTGTGTCAAATTGTGATCGAGTTCAATGTGCGTTTCCGCAAATAACTGTGTCTTCCTTAATTAATTTGCAATTTTGGCGAAAATTAATAGAATTTTTCGTAATTAATTACGTAATTTGTGAATTTCATTCCCCCCAGAGTGTAGTGGTGTAGTTTCCGAAAGGTGCAGCCACTTAATCACAAGCAAACCGTAAGTACACTTACAAAAATTTTTAAATCTTTAGTATATCTTCTAAAGCGCCTCCATATTTTAAATATGCATTTGTAACCCATTGTTACGAGCCTAAATTATAGGTACTCGGACTCAAATTAAATAATTTCTATTGATTTGTTACCTAAATTTGTAACCTCAGTGCTCAGTCCGAAAAAATTGAAAACAGCCAAGATCGCTAATCGATCTTAGCTGTACATAGTTCAATAATTATATACGTAATTTAATTACGAATTCAATTCGGTTTGTAACCCCATGTTTGCGCTGAAATAAATTATTGACTGCATAAAGAACATGGAAACCGAACTGAATTCGAATATCTTTATTCGTTTGTAATAATTTCGAAAACATTTTTTTCGCAAAATCGAAAATGATGCTTTCGCCCACGGGTCATGCCCGATTTTTCGTTTTCTGCAAAAACTTAGGAAAAGTTTTCGAAAAAATTTTTTCGCAAAATCGAAAATGATGCTTTCGCCCACGGGTCATGCCTGATTTTTCGTTTTTTATAAAAACTTAGAAAAAATCGAAAAAACAAAAAACGATTTCTTAAAATCGATAAATCATGACCCTCTCAATTTTAACTGTTTCTGTTCTTAGAACATGAGTAATCAACAGAAAAACACGTCGCGTGGCGACGATATCGATGTCCTCCTCGACCCAGAATCATTACTGATGGAAGAGGAGGAACAAACCGAGGCGTCAACGCTTCGTGATCAAGATGCGACCCCAGCGCCACAACTGCGCTGGGTAGATGAGATCGAGGTGGAGGAGCTGCGAAAAGCGGCAGCAATATTGTCGGGCACGCAGCCGTGCACGCAGCCATCACCCGGGCACATAACCACACCTATACGAATGGACGTACAGCCGATCAGCCGAGCGTCCACTCACGGCACGAGCGACGTCACCGACAGTGACAATGAGCGTGAACAGTTCGTCGCAGTACTCGAGGACGCTGAGGAGTATGCGAAATCGCTCGAGAGAAAACTCGAGCAACCCCACGTACCGCAGTACAAAATCAACGCACTGTCTAACGAAGACAGTGCGATCGAGGCAACCATAAAGGACCTCAAATACGTACCACGTGGCCTCGCAAGAGAAACCTTGCGCAGGGCCAGACAAGTCAAGCGAAAGCTGCTGGTGCTGCAGTCGACGATAAAATCGAATGTGCAGCAGCATCAATCGCACCACCCATCACCATTCGTACCGGAGGTACGTGAAGACGCTACGGAGAAGCGTCGCCGGGAGGAAAGGGAACGCTGGGACGCTAGGGCCTTAGAATTAGAGAGGGAGCTTGGGGACGCTCTGCGCAAGGAGGCCAACGCCCGTAAGGTGCTGACCTCCTCGCAGAAAAAAGTCCGCGAGCTCTCCGCTAAGGTACATGAGGACCTTGGCGTCCAGGCAGCGGAGTTTATACATCAATACCTCCCGGATGCCACCAAAGCGATCGAACGCGAACGTTCGCCTCCGCCACCATCACCAGCGGCTGCAGTGCAACGGACCCCAGCAAGGGGAGAACAGGGCCAGCCGGGAATGGTGACAGGTAATGAAAATTCAAATTCATTAGACAATATAACGTTTCCTGAATTAAATGAGGGTGAACCTAGCCCCAAAAGGCAATGTTCCCACCAACCCTCTTTATCTCAAAATCATTCCCAATCACTCGACACGTCGTGTCGCGAGCTATCGCAAAACTCGATAGAAAACATAACACCCCTAGCAGTAGCGATGGACTCAAACCCCATCGAAAAACCACCATCCGAAAACTATATTTCGAAATGTTGGGAACATGATCCTAAAGATCAAGTTGATGCAGGGTTTGCAAATCTCAAACCACCTAAATTTTATTTAGAAAAGTGGGATGGCGATATCCTAGGCTATCCTGGGTTTATTAACGGATTTAACAATTACGTTAACAAACGAAAAGATATCGCTATTCCACAAAAGATCAACCTACTGCAAGGGGCCCTACCGAAATTTTTAGTAGAGAAAATAAGTCATTTTTCCCCAGATAAAGTTGGCTACATCCAACGCCTAAAATTCCTAGATAGTAGGTATGGGGACGAATCCAAGATTCGAGCTGAAATGTGTCTAAAAATAACCGCATACACGACAACCACTAACGATACAACGTCAATCTTAGACACGTTAGACACCCTCACCATTATGGTAGATAGGTATCGCTTACTTACAAAAGTAATCGATGAGGAACAACTATTCAATATAGTAATTAAAAAATTTCCTCCCCGATCATACCAAAATACTTTAAAAAGTAACGAACGCAATGTTAAACATTTGTTCGAAGCGGTTCGATCGTTCATTAAAATTAGGGAATTATCGGAGCCTATCTGTACCTCTGTACCAAAAAAGGTCGATAAACCTAATCAAACCCCACAAAATAAAAATTCCTCTCAACCTAAAGGCAGGAGAAATTTTGCGATAATTTCTTCAGAAAAGAAAACGAACGAAAGAGGACAGAATAAATCCAATCCTCGAAAATGACCAGCATCACGTTCGAATCGCACAAAATATAGGGACACTAATGAATCTCTATCTACTACAGATGCAGAGGGGATCTTATGGGTCCAACTGCCATCCGGCCAACGCATCCCAGCGTCAACAGTGCGTACGCCGATGACTCCGAACACACCCTGCATTTTCTGCAAAGGTGACCATCATGCTCATCTCTGCAGAAATAAGGGTACGTTGGAGTCTCGGCGCGCACACTATGAACGCTACCGGCTATGCCAGCGATGCGCGACATCACACCCCAGTACCAAGTACTGTAAGGCGCTACCACCCGCAAACTGCAAATGGTTCCAGTGCGGAAGTAGCGAACATCACTCGAATCTCTGCCCTGTGATTGAATATCCGATCACAGAGGGCAGAGTGGCGGCCTGGATCGAGCAGTTGAAGGACTGCAAGCAATACTTGCCACCAGGTAACCTGTTTGATAAACAGCAACAAAAATTACCTGTACCCGATCCTAAACAAACTGTACAATTACAGACGACTGCAGTTTCTGCAGAAGAAACCGGTAGTCCCGTTGCCTAGCAACGCCAAGAGGATGAGAACCTGAGTTCCGTGTCCGCTGTTCCAGTGTTAAGTGAGTGCCTATCATTTTTTAATACTAAAGATAATGACGCTCATTTCTTAACGTTTTCATCGTACATTCTCGCTCCAAATGCCAAAAAACCAGTGAAAATTAACGGCTTTTTTGATTGTGGAAGCAAACATAGCTATATGTTTTACACATATGCCTATAAACACCTCAGAGAAAATTTTTCTGAGTTCGCAGAAACAATCAAATTTCGAGGCCTAGCTGGACAAACGTCAAAACAAATTCGCACACAAATTGTAAAATTTGAATTATTCAAACGCTATGGAACTAAGGTTCAAATGGAAGCCAATACGGTCCCACACATCGCGAATAACCTATCCAAATTTGATTTTGACGAATTCAAAATCCGTTACCCACGATATTCTAATATCGACCTTTCTGGTTTGGACCGAGAATCTACGATACATTTATTAGTTGGTAACAATTACATGTGGTCGTTTATAAAGCACATTAAGCAGTTATCACCAACCTTGACATTAATCGAAACAGACTTCGGAAAAATGTTAGGAGGTTTCTTAGGAAAACCAACCGAATGTGACGCATTCGAACCATCATTTTTCACATCACCTGAAAGTATCGAAAATTTTTGGAAATTGGATACCCTTGGTATCGAAACCAAAAACCTTGTCGAGGACGATGCCGAAACTGAAGCATTGCACTTATTTTATAAAAATATAAAATTAGTGAACAACCGATACCAAATCAAATGGCTATACAAATATAGCCCACCACCATTAGTCAACAATAGACAGTTAGCATTCAAACGATTAGAAAGGCAATTGCCCAAATTGCAGAAAAATCCAGAATTTTTCGTAAGATACGATCAGTATTTTACCTCACTAATCGACTTAGAAATGATCAAACCTATCGAAAACGATAGACCCGCGGAAGTAGTACACTACTTACCACATAAGGGTATCTACGATCCAACAAAAAGCACTCCACTCCGAGTAGTCTTTGATGGATCGGCCAAAACTAAAAAGTCTAACTTGTCATTGAATGACTGCATGCACAAAGGGAAAGTACTATTAGCTGATCTAATAGCAATGCTCGTAAGCTTCCGTAAGAATCCTTACGCAATAATCACTGATATTAAAAAAGCGTTTCATCAAATCGGATTGCACCCAGATGACAGAGATGTCACACGGTTCCTATGGATTAAAAATCCTAACAATCCGTTAACCAATAGCAACTTGGTAACATTTCGATTTTGTCATGTTCCCTTTGGAATCATAACGGCACCATTCTTACTCGCAGCATTGCTATTACATCACTTCCGATTGGTCGATATGGAGTTCCATGACAAGTTCTTAGAACAATTTTACGTTGATAATCTAATTGTTTCCATACCAACGTACGAAGAAGCTATCGATTTATACATCAAATCGAATAAATTATTCAACGATATCTCAATGGAACTCGCCCAATGGGGCACCAATTGTAAACAGCTAAGAGAAAACTTTGACCCAAAACACGCATTGAGCAACCCAATTATAAAAGTGCTTGGCCTATATTGGAATATGGACCATGATGTACTTTACATGCCCAAACCAAAACCGTTTACGTCTCCATGGACGAAACGCATATTCCTTAGGGTGTTATCATCATTTTATGACCCTTTAGGATGGTTTGCACCAGCATTCGTTCCGTCCAGAACGTTCATGAAAGTACTCTGGTCCAAGGGATTGAAATGGGATGAAAAAATCCCAGACGATCTCGAACCAACAGCCACTGAGATAATTACTGATCTCAGCAATAGCCTAAACTATTGTATACCTAGACAATTCTATCTAGGCTCTTATAATCCGAATACCTACCAACTACACGTATTTGTAGATGCATCACAAGTAGCGTACTCAATGGCAATATATATCAGATTTAGCAATACTAAATCGAATTGTCACGCAGTACGATTTGTAACAGGAAAATCACGCGTAACACCTATGCGACCGATAACAATTCCAAAACTCGAATTGATTGCAGCACTTATAGGTGCACGTGGACTACGTTCCCTACGTAAACCGCTCGGTTTACAGAACGCACCAACATTCTTGTGGTCTGATAGCAAATGTGTTCTCACATGGCTATTAGAAAGAAAAATCCATCCACAATTCGTAAAAAATAGAGTCGACGAAATAAAAGGTATAAAACCTGTCGAATATAGATATGTCCCATCAACGGACAATCCAGCCGATATTGGCTCACGTGGTTCCTCTATCCACGAACTATCCGAATCACTTTGGTGGTCCGCTCCAACTTGGCTATCCCAAGATGAAAAATCTTGGCCAAAAACCGATTTGAATATAATCGAAAGCCTACCAGACGAACCAACCAAAATAGATACGCCTGTATTTCATACAATGAAAGAAGTTTTATCTTCAACTTCTAAACAATCCGTATCAATAACACTTGATGACGAATCAATTTTTGACAAACGTCATCCTGCCAAATATTTAAGGCAGATGAAATCTGCAAAAAGATTCATCCCACACTTCTTCATTGGTCAAAATACAGATCAATGTGAAGTGACACTACCAGAACCTGAAGTTCTGTCGCAGCAGTGGATAGCTGATCCACCGAACCAAACTCAGCCACTTGATTTGACAACTACCAAATCATGCTATATTCCGAAAGATGAAATACCTTTCGAAAGTTTCATACATCTATCGTTGAATACTCCATTCAACATAGATATAATGAAATATAATACTTTATCGAAACTCGTACGCACACTTCTACAATGTATAGAAGCCGTACGACGATTTAGTAAACAACGAATAAGGAGGAAAAGATTAATTTCACCTTATGCATCGTTAGATTTCACCTTTCATTTTGCTCTACTCTGTTTCATCAGAGCTGACCAAAAGAAATACTTCGCAAAACTACTCGAAGTATTAGAAAAACGAAATCACCCTCCGTACATCCTGTACGAAAAATTTCATATCCTGATTGATCCATCTGGGATATTACGTACTGTAAATTATCTACCCGATATTGAGTACGCAAGAGACATGCTATCACCAATACTGATGCATCCTAAGTCTCATTTAACAAAATTAATTCTGATGCATACGCATCTGAAAAACGTACACTCTGGTACGAAATTTACCATAGCGGACTTTAGAAGACACTATTTTGTGCCGAAATCACTAAAAGTGTTACCTCAAATTCTAAAAAAGTCATGCACGCTATGTAAAAAAGCTGAAACAAGACCGTTTAAACAACCATCTTTTTCAGCTTTACCAGACTTTCGTCTGGTACCTTTTGTAAATCCATTCACCTATACAGGTGTGGACATATTTGGCCCATTCATGGTATTTGACAAATACCTGCCAAAAACGAAAGCACAGTTGGCAACTCCAACTACAACACCAATTAAAAATTGGGTGTTGATCTTTACGTGCCTGTCCACGAGAGCAGTACACCTACTCTCCGTGTCAAATTTGACAACTGAGGACATCTGGACAGCGTTCTTGACGTTTTTCGCAGATAAAGGCACGCCAAAAGTTATCCTATCCGATAACGCAGCGCAATTCCACTTAATTGCGACGTACTTACCAGAGTACTGGAAAACGTTCTCTGAAGAACGAAAAATAAACACTAGCTTAGATGAAAGGGGCATCAAATGGCACTTCATCCCAGCTAAAGCACCATGGTATGGTGGAGTTTATGAAAGACTGATCGGCATTATAAAACAAGTGTTCTATAAAGTCCACGGTCATCGGTCAATCTACAAACATACCTTTCAAGCAAGCTTGAAAGATATACAAACAATGATCAACCGAAGGCCACTATGCCCATCTCCGGATGAGCTAGACCAGTTGACATTGACACCCGCTCATTTCCTGCGGGCAAACTTAGGTTACCTAAGTAACCCGATTAATGAATCGATTAAAGACCCAACTCCCACAGCAAAACAGCTTATGGAGACTTGGAAGCTCGACCAAGATTACTTAACAAACCTTTGGTTAACTTGGAAGAGACAATATCTCTTATATCTAAGAGATAGACCACCAACTGCGCTATCTAATCCGGGGCGCACGGTACCATTTGAACAGAAAGTAAACGATATAGTACACGTTTTGGACTACACATCCAAACCTGGCGTTTACAAACTTGCTAAAATCATTGATTTAGAGAAATCTCGTGATGGACAAGTGCGTCACGCAAAAATAGAATTCTCAAGCAAGCAAATATCTACAAGACCTCTCAAGTTCTTGGCTCCATTGGAGTTAGATGACAGAGACGTAGATATCATCGATACGTAGTATCGTTCTCCGCTAGATCTCTCCTGATTATGACAAAAATAGACTGGACTGACAAGCCAATTTACTGACTTTGGGGTACGCCATAATTGGACATTATGCTCCTAAAAACGGCATAACTACGATTTTTTGGCACCCACTATTACTGTCATGTGCTTTATAATCAGCTTCGGGTAATAGGTGGCAGAGTGCACTACTTTAAGCATCGTCATTCCTATACGATACTCTAATTCCCAACTATTCCCTTTTGCAGAATCTGTGATCTACGGCCAATAACTCGTCTCATCCTCTCAGATGCAGCGTCCGGCGATCGAAAAGAACTTTCGTTGAAAGTATCTTTTTCACTTGTCACCGTTACGGGATCGTAATGCCAGAAAAACAAGAAATTTGTTCCGATTTCTTATAATTTCTGTACATATCTATTTTACATGTTCCTATATTATAAGTGTTATGTTTGTTGTTTTTTTATAATAAAATAACATCTTATGTATAAACATGTTCGTCTAATCTTTTTAGATTTCAGGAGAATCTTCGGAGGTGGCCACCGATGGCCACCCAGGAACACCGCCCCCAGTGTCATGGCTGTAGCCACGAGTCCTGTGCGCACTGGCGATGCGCAGAGGACTCGACATGACTGGAGAGACTGGGTTGAGGCGACGCCAACCAGTTGTCTAGCAGCGAGGCAAGAGCTAAGGTGTTTGACAACGAGATATTTTATTCGTCCTTGTGACGTTAAACCAACATAGTAAACTCCTCCACTACAACTTATACGTAATTGTTGTTGTTTTTCTTTTTTTTTATATATAATCTACAGTTCTTATCACTGCAAGAAAGAGGACCATCGATTTATTTCCTAAAACCGTGCTCCTTATAAATTGGAATAATTTTTCCTTTCACCAAAAAATAATGATTTTTGACATAAAAATTAAAAATTCATTTATAAAATATTTTGAAAACATGATACTTAATTAGTATATTTCGTCTCATGCATCGTATTGGTGTGATATTGGTAATTTTTAGCATAAAATATAAATATCTATATTATTTTATTAGAAAAATGTAAGTGATGAGGTGATTTTTAAACAAAGAATATCTACTTTTTCTTGCGAAGCTTGCTGCGCAAGATTTTTTTGTTTTAGGCAGTAGCTTTGTTTTAGATTATTTTTTGAGGGCATGGGAAATACTCAAAAATTTTGGAGTTTCTTACTCCAACCTTTACTGATCTCCTCAGTCATCGTTTTTAAATAGATTTTCTCAATGCAAGAATGTACTGTAGGTATGATTAAGAGTTGCCTACGTAGCCAGGTAATTAATTTTCCTTCGTTATTTTAGGAATGAAAATTTGTCAGTAGTACCAACGTAAACTAGTACGCAACAAAACGTAAAATGTTAAGTCGATCGAAACTTATGCGAAGATTTTTCTATCAAATTAATGAACATGACTGAAGGAGGATAATGCAAGATGCTGTTGCACAAAAACAATAAACAATCCTTACCTGCGTTTACAAAAGGTGATAAACTCACGTATACTCGTGCTGTACCTTAACCTTGTCATAAAAACCAAAAAAGAAAACAAGAAGGGTTATTCGAAATTCACCATCTTTATTGTTTACTCACACCTACCAGATCTTTATCGCACATCTGCACGTATTTTTTGACCCTAAATTTCGTAGTTCGATTAAAAAAAAATAAATAAAAAAGACAAATGAACAATCTCTCGTTGCAGCTTCTATATTTAAATTAGAAACATCCACCAAACAAACGTAGATAAATTATTCGTTTTCTTAAGTGTATCATATTTTCGAAGTGACGTACACGTGTGTCTCCTGTGTTAGACTGCATACTTATAAACTCATGTTCGTATAAATAAGATTACGAAGGTAATGAGAAAATGCGAAAAGATGCTGCTGCGCGATTCATTTGGGTAGTAAAATAAGAAGAACACCTTTCCAAGGACATGAATAAAAGAAAAATAAACTGAAATATGGATCCAGTGGTGCTTTGTTTTTATTTTCTACTTATTTGTTTTATTTCACCGTCTTAATCTTTGATGAGTTGTTGTCATCGCTGCGTGCGATTGCTTTACTCGATTTTCATTACCTACGATATCGTGAAAGATTCTACATGTATACAAGGTGTCCTCCAAATATTTCGTTTTCATCTGGTCATGAACAACAGGTAAAAGCAGGGTTGAAAGCATAAAAAGACTAAATACTGCTTAATTGTAACTAAATTTTTGTCTTCAACCTCATTTTCCTAGAAAACTAAGTAGGTCTACTGAGTTTTCATAAAATGTAAGGTAGGTATTATTTTTGTTTTGTGTACCTATTTTTTCTCCTCCTAAATAAGGTATCTGGACTAATTTTTTGATTAAAAAGAAGTGTTAAAAATATATGTGCAATGAATATGGTCGGCTATATTCCATATAGATGACCATATTCATGCAAAAATAAATTACGTATTATTTTTGTAAACAATACCCGGTATTCTTCTTCTATTTTATAAACACTCCTCTTCTTCATTCGATTGACTCTTATGTTTATTATTGTTATACGAAACTCTTCTTCTTCTTAAATAAATTGAATAATCTCGTGTAAATCCTAACACAGTGGAATTGTATATGTAAAAATTTGTATTCATAACTAGCTAAAAGACCCATAGTCTTCACCGTATTCTAGGCTGTACTAAACAATTCTTTACCGTTTATTACTATGCTTCTAATATTGTACTCAACATTTGAGTGTAAAATATAATTTTGTGAAAATTTCAGTTTATTTTGATCGTGTCTGAACTAGAAGTTAAGGTCAAAGCTTTAGTAAAGTGGAAGCCTAAAGTCTAATTATTCTCTGGATTAATAACCTAAAATTATTTTTGAGTACTATTGTCACTGTCATATTGACAATAGTCTTAAAGGAAGTGTACACAACCAGAAAGTGGTTAAGTTACGATACTCTATACCATTTTCTGGCATACAATATGATTATTTAAGGAGTAAAAACTTCCATTTTCTTCATCTTCCCAAGAAATACAGGTAAAATTTTCAAAGCTAAATCTTTTTTGATGTGTAAACATCTTAGTGCTCTGTCGATGATAGGGGCTAATAGGAGAATTACGATTATCAGATTTATGCAACTTGTATATCTTACAATATTGTAACTCTTGTTTGAGTGTGTTAGTTGGCATGTAGGTGTGTGGTTGTGTGCATGTACAATGTGCGGTTGTGTGCATTCACAATGTGCACAGTCACAACCACACTATTATGTTTACACATCAATCCTTCATGAGTCCGCAGTGGAACTGACGCCTTTTTTTTATTCTTCAAACTCTATAATTATATTGATTTTAAAAGTTAGATAAGTGTAGGGCACCGCAGTTAACCCATGCGCACCATACAACACTTTTATTTTGACACTGGTTCTAATACCTTGCCTAATCTCAAGTTTAGCATCTTAAATATTAAGTTAATGCACAGCTAACTGTCTGGTGGGGAACCTAGTACCTAATCTGAGTTCCTACAGATTGTTGTTTTTAATTGAACAGATATTTCTCTATGTAGATATTCAAAATATTGTGAGAGGTCAAATAATGATTTTGTTTTGTTTTTTAAAGGATCACAGTGATGTGTCTGTTTGGAATTTTCACAATTTTTTTTTTACCATTTTTGAAAGATCAAAATATAAATGTTGTCATTTCTAATATGATACTTATGTCTTAATGAAATGAGATAATTTTTTTCACTAACTGAATATTCTTAATCTGTAAGTCAATTAGTCAAGCAAATAGATACAGTGTAGATACTAGAAAACACCATGCATTTGCCCAGTTCAATGACAGAATGATACACTCGACCTTATCAGCAAGTTTTGTATGAAAATTACATGCACTGCCAAGGCAAGTGTGTGAAGCTTTTATAATCGCTTAGGTTAACCAACTTCATTTTTTATGTCATCAAAATTGTGAAATATACAGGTAAATATTCTTTATTAATGTCTAAATATGTAAAAAAAATATGCCCATAAAATGTAATATACCTATGTCAAAATATTGACTAAATCAATAAGGGTATCAAAATTTAGGATTTTTAAAGCTGAATAATGATAACCCAATATCCAAAATAACAGATAAAATATTCAGGAATATAGTTGATTTGGTATTCTAGATCAGATCACAGACAAAAAATTGAATTTTTATTTTGCAAAGTCATAATACAGCTTCAATAATTGATCAATTTCAGTTTTTAGATACATTGATAAATAACAGTGTTTTCAAAAATACTAAAAAATGACCAGATATTCCAAAATATGTCTATAAATTAGCAAATTATTTAATTTTATGATTTCTATACCAAAATAATCAATGAAGTTGGGTTCCAATTACTCAGAATTTCATAAATCCTGAGGATATTGCAGATATTCCAATGTACAACTAAAGGAAAAAACAAAAAAAGATGTGATTTCTGCTGCTATACTCACGAAGTATTGTTGTGTAAACATAAAAATATCTTAATGTAATCCTCGTTGTGTAGGTTTGTGGTTATGTGGGCTCACAACCACACACTTAGACATCAGCTAGCACACACAAACGAGAGTTAAAATATTGTAAAACATGTGAGTTACGCAAATCTGACAATTGTAATTCTTGTTTATAGCCTTTACCATAGACCGATGGTGAAGATGTTTACATATCAAAAAAGTTATCTACCCTAAATCAAAATGTATGAGAAAATCATGGGGCACCACGTTTTTAAAAATAGCGGTGCATGAAAGACGTGCGTTGCTTTCCAATTTTTGTTCAGTAAAAAAGCCTATCCATTGTTCAGTCTTGTATTTAGAGATATTAAGATCTACTCTAGTAGGGAGAGTCATACGTATCTCTCTGTTGTTTTCTCAAGAAAGTACCTACTTGTCGAATGTCGATTCATTATTGATTGTGTAATAGTCCAGTTTAATTTAATATTATGATTTAATGATTTTGTGAGAATTGTTTTGCACTAAAGTACTTCACTGAAAATTTGGTTTAGTTTCTTTTTCAAAATATGTTTTAAATATGTACTATTTATGCTTTGTAGCATCCATCGAAAACCTGTAGGTACCGGTATAGTATGCACAATGTTTTTTGGGTTTGCTATTTTCAATCAAAATCACTATTCTATTGGTTTGAAGGTACACAGTCCTTAATAAAGAGAAGAATAAAAATAAATAAATTCTGCTAGGATATCATCAACCGATGCAGACATGCCATTAAAAAAAAGGTAACCTATTGCAAACAAGTGGGATCGACTTCAAGTAGGTACCTACTTTTTCTACTAGCATTCATACATCTTTAGCTGTACTTGGTACACTAGTGATTAATGAGCAATTAACAAACCTATATTTTTCAAAATGAACTATAAAATGTTAAATAGAATATCTTTCAACCCTATCATGTTCTTATGCATCTTCAGATTTATTTTACCAAATTTTTGCATTTTGTTGTTCTAGCTATCACTAAGTAAATATTGATCTTTACTTCTGAAGTATCTATTGTGAAAATTACATTTTGTGCCATAAGGGTGTACTTCCATTTCATATTGTAAGGTATATCACTACTGATTAGCCTGTTTCAAGAGATAATCAGATCTTGATTTACATATGATTTTTGACAGTGTTACAAAAAAAAAAAAATTGAATGTTTTTATGTTTGTACTCTACATTGTTTGTACTTCGGTATGGTAAATATTACCCTTATTTATAGATGCCATAAGGTGAATTAAGATTGAAACAGAAAAAATTGAAAGAAAAGAAAACAGAGAAAGCAGTCTAACCTTTCACTTATAAAAATCTTACTTCTACCTTGATGAACTTATTGTTCAACAGCAAATTCCCAATCAACACATAATTATTTAATTATAATACAATTGAATTATAAAAAAACTGCTAAAAATGACATCGGTTATAATTAAAATTAATATTTATCCATTCTATAAATTTTCAATTAATTATTTGGGCAGTATAGGGTCTAAATTACCGAAACAAACAGTATGTACCAAGGTACACTTTGTTTTACAAAATCATTTTTATAGGTATTAAAATTCTGACCACAAATTTTTTGAAAAATCATCTATAACAAAGTAATGAATGAA
Organism: Ericerus pela; assembly: GCA_011428145.1. Taxonomy (NCBI): domain Eukaryota; kingdom Metazoa; phylum Arthropoda; class Insecta; order Hemiptera; family Coccidae; genus Ericerus; species Ericerus pela. The sequence goes on from WOFM01000392.1 coordinate 1,956,070, forward strand.
GATTCAAATGACATTGGAATCAATAAGATAGGTAAATTATGGAATGAGTTACGTCTGGTACACGTCACTACTTGTATAAGGTTATATTGAGAATAGTGGTCAGTTTAGAAAAATGTAGACCAGGACAACTGGTACAAGCGAAAAAAACAATATTCCTAAGTTATGCTAAAATTTATATTTTTATCGTAACGGAGGTCATGGATGCGAAAAAACCCTCAAAAATTCGTGCATTCCAAATGTTACTCGTATGTTTTGAATAGATATTTTAAAGGTTATCTTTACGAATATTTAGCTGAAACTAGACAGCCTTTCTTTCACCATAACGCATTCGAGGGTTGATAATTGATCTCCTTCTAAGTGTAGTGTCGAAGATGCACTTCCTTTCGAAATGGTTCTGCCGAGAAGAACGATGTTTATTCGTACAATCTTTGCGGTTTGCATTATCAGTCTATTTCTCTCTCTCTCACGCGTGCAACTTTCAAAATTTAATATTTTCCACTCGGCAGAGCGTGTGATTAAAGTAGCATAAAATAACGTGGCGCTAATTATATTAAAAAAATACTAGTTAAATGAGCGCGATATGTAAAAATATGCAAAACATTAGAAGCGGTAGTATTGGTTTTTTTTTTTTTTTTTTTTTTTTTGCACAAGTTACATGATACCCTGCGTGCTATTCAGTTATACGACATTATGACAACGTTAAAATTAGTTACGCCTTCAAAAAACACCCGATTCGTATAGGTAAATTTATATTTTATTCGTACAAATTCTACGACATTATGCATATTATATGCTGTGAACAAAGTGCAAATGAAGAAAATTTTACCGTAATAATCAAAATTTAATGTGCGGAATGAATTAGGAATGCTGCGATTTTTCTGTAGGACTTTACTCAGAAATGTTCGTAGGTACCCACTTATTACGGTATATGTATACGTAGATTGCTACCTATGTCTTTTCTGCTTAAACATACACATTATGGACACGTTGATGACTGCTTAGTTGGTTTCTTCTAACTGGATATCAATTTTGTTTATCATATTACTTGTGAGGTCTTCGATAATATCAAATGTTTAAAGAATAAACGATTCTAGCTGACTGCAGTTTTTGTAGGTACCTTATTAGCTTCGTTTGACTGCTTGCAGTTTTTACAGTAATCTGTAAAATCAGTAATAAAAATTGCAGAAATGTGTGTGAGTGTTTGTAGTCATATGTTTAAGTGCTATTTCTGTATTTTACAGTTTTCAAAATCTGCATTTTCAATTACAGTTGCTTAAAAGGTACTGTAAAGTTTACAGATTTACAGTAGACAGTGGCCAAACATTGAAGAATTTGAAACGAGATAACATAGTTCTACATTGGTTCATAAGTGAGGGCTACCAATTAACAACAAAAATCCAGCTTTCTTTTCAGCTGATTTGGTTCATCTGGAATTTATTCTATTTTCTTCACATAATTGAGAATTTTTCTTTTTATGTAGGCTGTGGAATACCTTATGTCGTGGAAAGTATACCAACAACAGAAGGTGTTCAACAGAACAATTTGCGTGTTTTAAGCCAAAATACCTAGAAGGTATGAGGGAGCCAAGACCTCAGCAAACATTGGCGATTTAGCCTAAGATTTTCTGGTCTTATATACCTAGCTCCCTACACACACACACACACACATACATACCTATGTACTAATTACATAGGCTAACATGTAGATTTATTCATCCTACTTTACAGTTGCTATGGCAATGGTAAAGTATGGAGAATGCATCTCTGTATTGGTTTGTGACATCGCGGAGATTGTTATCTCTCGATTTGTCATGGACCGAGATTTGTAAATTGTCTATCTACAAAGATAGACAAGTACAAACAAACAAACATACATTTTTGTTTAACGTGCAATACATAAATATTTGTCACAGAAGGTGACAACTGTTGTCAATAGGCTGAGTCTATATTCTCATACGAGTATTGTCTAATCCCCACATAGGCTATGATGTAAAAATTAAATGGGCTAGCTGTTCCTTGTATGGTATAATTATTGAATTGGGAATCTATCTACTTACCAATGTTTTTCCAGAATCGAAGCCCTAAATATCATTTAAGATCATAGAACTTCATTATTTATCTACTCTCATGCATATTTGGTACTACTCATTAAGGAAGTTTCATTCTATATATGCATTGGCCTATAAAAATGTGCACTAAGGGCTGTGCATGCGCTGAATCGAATTTGGTTGGAGATATGAATTTACATATTAAAAGGAACTGTGGAAATCGCTGTTCATTGAAAGTCTCTTCTAATTTAAGATTTTTAGTATCGAGAATGCACGTACATTGCCTGTATCTATGTAAGAATTAAATTTATGAGAATTTGGCTTATTTTTTAAATACTAGAAATATATTTCTTAGGATGGCTCATTATCACACTACCGACACTTTAATGACAAAAAAAGAAAAAAAGATTCATGCATTTAAAATATAAATAGAAAAACATTATTTAAATTTCAAATAGACTATAGGACATTGGTGTCTTTAGGGGTGGGGATTCAAGAAGGTGCTCTTGAAATGCGCTGGCTTATTCTTTTTTCACTTTAGATAGAACACAGGTCCTTTCTTCGAAGATTTTGTGTCTTAATGCTTTACAATTTTTTAGAAAAAATCTTGACGTCATCTATGGTCTAAGAATTATTCATAAAATTACATAGAAATTTCTGGAACTTGATCGCAGGTTTCTTAGAATCAAATGTTTTAACAACATAAGAGTATTTGTAAAATGAAAATACTCAGTTTGAAATGTTTTCGAATTATGTGTAGGAATTACGATAATTTCGCCGCTGGCTCATCCTACCTATAAAATTTCATTGCCAATTTCTCAAAATAAGGGAATTTATTCTCATTAAATTTTAGAGGAAATTTGACGAAAATTTGTTTGAAATGTGTAAAGATTTTTCAAAATGGGCTGAGTAAGCAGTTATAAAATGCAGAAAAAATTATTCTAATTTGACTTGGAATGGTTTTGAATCGCGTATGTATCTGCATGAAAAATCAAGTTAAACTTTTTTTACCATTTGGTATAAAATAGACTGTAGAGTATCTTCGTTCGCTTCATATCCTAAAAAAAGTTTATTTTAAACCTTATTTTTGTGTATAGTGTGCACAATCAAAGTGAAAATTGTTTATTTCGACTTAGATAAAATAAAATCTAAGCAAATTGGAAATACGGTGGCGAAGATCAGGCCAGTAGAATTCAGCATAAAAAATTCAGTGGTGCGTTTTCTCTTCAAACCTACTTATCTAAAGAAAGACGTAAAAAAATATGGAAGACTCTCTTGATTATGTAAATTCAGTAAAAACTTGAGAATAAGTTAGGTTACCTACAGAAAATCTTTCTCGAAACATGAAATTTCCAACTTGATCATATTTTTTTTCTTTGCCATTAACACAAGTTAACCTATAGTTTGTACATTTGTAATAATTCGATATGCTTTCCTTTTGTTTTTAATTATCTCCGTGAGAGTCGTATAAAAAAACACCCATTTCTTTCGATATCACTGACAAATAGATTGTTATATCGTTTAGATTGCACAGTTTCCAAATGTATATGGTCTGTTTGGCCTAGCTTGAAATTGATACCATCGAGGACCTAGTTCTACCAATTCGTCAACGTTACCCTTTTTACTGGAGAAGCGTCAAATTTAATATTAATAATAGATATAATAATATGACCGCAGTAGGTACCTTAAAAACGAAAATCTGATACGTCTACCAGTCGTAGTTCCACAAAAACTCGGATTAACACGTGTTTAACCATCCCGTGTTCCAGGTTCAAGATACCATCTTTTCGTTTCACCATTTTGTTCGCTTCTCAAAAAATCGAAATTTTCTCTCATGCTTCCGGATGTCATTCCAGCTCCAAAAAATCACCCACACACTGACATATAATCATACAAACACACACACACATATATAGGTACTATATATCTACCTGAAATTTCTCAAATTTTAGAGTGCATCGTGCAATTTCGTTCACCAGTCACCAGGAGGCATTCGTATAAAGTGACCTAATGTTTGGTTTTGAAACATTCAAAATTGTCAAATGACTGATTAAATGGAATTAAGTGCATGGTCCGTTTTTTTTTTTCTATTTCGTCTACGGTTAAGTGGCCCAACGTCCAAAAAAAAAAAAAAAAGAAGAGAAGAATGTTAACTCGCTGACTACGTATACTTGTGTATGCACAATCGGAACAAACCCCTTCCTCCATCGTCGAACCACTCCTCCATCTGGTCACAAAATCAAACAACTTTGTCAGGGAACCCTAAGAAGATTATACGAATAATTTAATTTCTCATTTCTGTATATTTCGAAGAAGAGGAAAAAATACTGTCAGGATTTAGACGAACAAATCTCTTCGAGTCATATATTATTTTGCAGGATTTTTTTTTTTTTCGTTTTTGGCATGTTGTTCAGAAATAATATTTTATGGGAAATGTTTCATTGTTTATTTTGCCTCTTTTTCTTTTAACGTTTGGGAAAAGGGTACAGTTTCATCGTAAAATATACTCTTGAGGCGAAACTTTGAACGGAAATTGACCTCATGACTATCAAACCTATGAATGCATTATGTTATACTACGTTATACCTACACATATTTTACGTTTAGGTGGATTACAATATTATTCTCCTTGCTTTTGCAAAGGTTCTCACACAAATCCATTAGTCGCCGAATTTAAAATCATCATTCAGAGCAATAAATTGAACCCATTTCCTTCATCAGTTATGATGAAGGTGATGAAGGAATCCAAAAACTATGATTTAATGTGTATATTCAGAAATTACTAAATTATTCAGAATATATAACTTTTTATTTTGTGGGTTTTGGCAACTTTGCCATTTTATCCAGTGGGTGGAGGATACATTTTGATGTTGAGGATGGGTAGAGAAGGGTATGGTTGAGATCCGGAGAACGACGGTCTACCAAGTATGAATTATTCAATTGCATGCTAGAGCACCTTAGAAGTGCTGTAATCGAACAAAATACACCGCCATTTTTGGTTGAGAATGTGACAATAACGGGTGTCAAACTCACAAACTTTCGATGGCAAAGCCGAGTACCAAACCACTTAGTCACGTAACCCCTGATTTAGTGATGGTTTTACAATTGTGGTTTAAGCAAGGTTCAGAGGGAAAATAAAGTTTTACAATTTATTGAACGAAGTTCAATCATCCTGAATCACAGTTTACTTTACCGCTGGATTTTTATGAGTTAATTGTAGGTTCAAATTTCTCATTGGCTGGTTTGTCACGAGTTTTTTTTACTGATGAATTGCAAATATATATGGTTGCTAAACACTATCCAATTATTAAATACCGTTAAAATGTTATCATGTTATCAGTTATTTATTTATTTTATTTTGTATGGCAATGTAATTTTGTGAAACATCACAAAAGTTGAAAAAAACATCAATTTAGTTGAACCATCGCTGATAAGTAATTTTAAAGCCAAACCAATTTTGAATCATGGATTAAGGTTCAGTTGAACCAGAGTTTAAACCTTTATTGTAATACTAGGCTTTAGTTGTTCAGCTACTTGGTTAAAGTTATTTTTGTATGTTAAAAAAAGGAATAAATTTTGTCAACATTACTTTGTTGTAGATTGTAGGTATTCCGCCAGCCTGGGGAATAGAACTGTCGACTGACAGGAATACCTACCTCAATCGTCACTATTACCAAAATACAGCTACCGTATACACACGGCCACAGCACCGGGTGATGGTGATGAGAGTTGACTCTGTCTACGTGGTTGCCACACTACTCCCCCCATGAATCAATGGAGGCAGAGCTACTAATGAAAAGGTAGGTGTGTGTAAGAGAGCAGTGGATGCTCCCTTCCAATACATCCCCACATCGCACCTTGTAGACCTACCACCTTCACACTAGTGCTCAATGTCCTCATATTGTGAGGTGGAGAGGAGGCATACTAGGCAGTTGACATATTCCTCCAAGAGATGGCACTGCCCTCACCATCTCTCAGATCACATCGGGGTCACAAATGTAGGTATTCTACCAGCCTGGGGAATAGAACCATTGACTGACTGGAATACCTATCTCAATCGTCACCATCACCAAAATATGGCTACTGTATACACACGGCCACGGCGCTGGGTGATGGTGACGAGAGTTGACTCCACCTACGTGATCACCACATAGACCTATAGACCAAGGCCTCCATTTATTAAATATGTTATGTATTGTGATACATTTATTCATGTAAATAAAGCTACTAATTAATTTGTTACTTTGTGGGTGTATTTGATTGTATTCTATTGGACATGGGGGGAAGTATGTCCATTAAATAAGTTGATTGATAATAGATGACAAAGTAAAGAAGTAGTTGGAATAGAATTAGAGTAATTAATAGAAAACATTCCAGTACCGCACCAATAAATATGTTTTCTATTAAAGAGTAATAGAGAATATGTTAACTCTAGGAACATCAGAGTGAGATTAGAGTAATACAAAACATACTGAAAGAATAACTGTTAGCAATAATGATGTCAGTGTTACCAATAAGTTCTCAATCAGTGTAACTCCAACATATTCAACAGACACACACTAACAAAAAAACAAATACCTATTGTTGTTTCCCCCAAAACAATGAATCATGCAGTGTTACCAGCTGTAAAAATAGGAATGTGTAATATATTAAATGATTCAGTCAACTTGTTTGTGAGCACTAAAGTGCTTTTTTTTTTTTTTTTTTTTTTTTACTGGAGAAGTTGGTCCTGTCATAACTACTAACTCATAAAAAATCCTGAAGAAAATTTGAACTATACTGTTGCCTAATATATGCATTTAGCACTAAGTAGGTATTATTACTTAGATACTTAAATGAATTACCGCATCTGTTGCTCTTACCTTGGGAACCGATGTTATCCCATTCCTCTTGGTAAAGAACAAATATTAAAAAATTTTACCATTTTGGAGGTAGATGTATGAGTTAGATAGGTACTTAAACCCAGTTAAAACAGAAAATTGAGTCAATTACCTCTACTCTTAGCAGCAGGTAATCTTCTGAGTAAGAAATCACCAACTCATGCAGGTCCTTAGTACCAACTGCCAAATTTGAAATTTTCATCACTTTTAATCATTCTAAAATAATTTATGTTGATTTAGACTCAACTGTTTGAAACTCAGTTCTACCATAATCTATGGTTCATGAATAAAGACTTCATTCAAAACTTTGAAGTCTAAGAACTGGTAATGGGACATTTACCTGAAGCCATATAACTGAAAAACCTTTCCCTGAAAACTAAAAACATAAAAGACATTTGCTTGAAAACCAAATATCTGAAAGATATTTTCCTGAATTTTTTATCTGAATGACAAAAAACTGTAACCTTGTAATCTTATTTTTGCAATTATAGGGAAGTGCAAATTGAATACACTGACAGTTTTTGAAGAGCCTCATTTGGTTTTCTTTTGTGACAATGGCAGCTAAAATTGTCGGTAAAAATTACATGTTGATGGTTATATCTACGTATGATGTGCAAGCAAACAAAAAATATATTGGGACTGCAGCCTAGTCAGAAGCTGTCATTGCAAAGTGTGGGCTACAACAACTGATACACCAGCCATCAATGATATTGCTGTGCTAAAAGTTCCTGAGAAATCGTGACATAAGCATTCACCTAACTAAGAGGAAAGCATTGCTGACATGATCATCGAAACATTAAAATGGAAAGTGGCGAGTCATCCTGAACAAGGTACTGGGCAACTTCTATACACAGAGTTATCTGGTGTCCCCATTGCAGTTTTGAGTTAGTTCTCTGAACAAACTGCATTACAAAATAGGATACAACAGGCATGGTAGAAAGATGTTCCTCAAAATCATTGCCAACTGGTTGACTTGGGAGAATTACTCTTGTGATTTATGCAGTCATTGATTAATGAAAGGTTCCTTCTATATGACCTGAGGCTACCAGAAGAAGATAGTGACAATGAGGGTGAAGATGAACATGGTGAAGATCGAAGTAATACATTATAGTTTTTGCTACACATAGGAACATTGACCTTCTTAGTGAAAATTATGTTTGGTTTCTGAAAGGGACCTTTAAAGTATCATCAAAAATTTTTACTCACGTTTTTATCATCCTTGGGCTATGAAGTTGCAACACTACTGATGGCAAAGGTGTTCCACTGCTGTTAGTATACGCATTACTGTTGGGAAAAATGACAAACCTATGCGCAGTGGTGCAACATTCAGTTAAAAGAGCATTAGAGGATTATCTTAGAAATAATATATGCATGCCACTAAGAATTATTACAGACTTGAAACTCTGAATAATTAATGCTTTTGAGGAGCTATAACCAGGTGTACCTGTGGTCGGCTGTTTTTTCCACCTTGGGCAGTTCTTATATTGAAGTGTTCAATCAGAGGGTCTGCAGGAGCTCTACAATGCCACCAATGACCACAGTATCAAAGAATTCATCCACAAGCTTCTGTTACTAGCCTTCATTCCAGTTCCCAATATTTGCCAAGCATTCGACTCACTGTGGGAGATAGCTTTAGAAAATCTGATAACAATAATGGATTATTTTGTACATGCATATATCAGTGGAAGACCAGGGAGCGGACATCAAAGTGCTGTTGCTGCGCATTATCCACCAGTCATTTGGAATCAGTATGAAGCCGCACTGAACAAATGGCACAAAACTAATAATGCCAGTGAAGGGTGACATAACTTTTTTTGGATCATAATAGGTAAACACTACTCAGATATTTCCTCTTTTTAGTAGCGTTCCAAAAGGAGCAGGCCTACACTGAGATCTGCATTTCTGTACTCTCATTAGGCAAATGTGTCAAAGTAGCACCACAAAATGTTAGACGTTCAAAATCGGATTCAGAATATCGTTGCTGATTATAACAGATATCAAGAGGAGAATAATGTAATACAATATCTCAAAAATATAGCCCACAATGTCAGTTTGTAAAAATCAATGTTAAATAATATAAAAATAATTTTTTTTTTCAGGTAAACGTACTTCAGGTTTTTTGTTTTTAGCAATATCTTTCAGGTTTTAGGTTTTCAGGCATATAGATTCAGGCAAACATCTGTAATCTTAAGAATCAAACATTGCATTGTATTCATTAAAGCAAGAAGAACGGCAAACAAAGTTGTGAAACCAGTCTTCTTAAAAATAATTTTAACCCGAAATCAATGTTATTGAACTTTTTTTTTATATGTCTTAACATCGGTGAAAAATATGACAAAAATAAATAAATAATCAAAAATTATTTATAGGTTGATGATTTTACTGCAGAACTGTTTTTAGTTTAAATACCTATCTATTTGTTTACTGTCGTACCTATTAGATTTTTAACCCTACGTCTTGTCTAATTCCAAAATTTTTTTTGTGTGTAGTACAATAAAATATTTTTAAACATACGTTGTAGTTTTCGTGGGAATTAATCCGACGTTGTGGTTTAAATTTGGTCGTTCTTTAGCGATTCATTTTGAAAAAATACTGATCCGATTTCTGGTTTTGCCATACCTAGCTTTAAAATGAGTTATTGATTTCTTTCAATTAACTTTTTCATTTTTATCTAAAAGGAGGTTTTTGAATTTTCAGTTACTTCATAATGATGTCTAATGAATATACAATAAATTTAATGATGGTCCTTCGAAGCAAATTCCAAAAATATTTGAAATTCGACTTCCTAGTTTTTACTCTCCTAATATTTTAGTCCACCGACAAATAGGCTAGTGTGATCGTTATTTCTGGCAATTTCTTTATCGCATGTTTCCTTTTTATAGTTTTCGATCAAATTATGTAACGGTAGGTATAGGTTATACCGTCTAATTATATTAATCGTCGATTAAATTCCAAATCATTCGCCAAAATCGCAGCACATATTTATTCGTTGCACTTTATTTTTGATATACCCGCCTTGATGCAATCGACGACTGTTTACATACACGTTTCTGTTTTTTTTTTTCTCCAGAGCATTAGAAAAAAAAATTATAGGCATAAATTTTCATCGACTATATGCGAGATAAAGTTTCAGCGATTAAATGGAAAAACACGAAATAAATATTTTATTATTTTGAATTTTTCGTAATATCGTGAATTTTTTATGGCGATTTGCACGCCCAAAAATTAAATAAAAATATAGGTACCTGTACTATGGGTACAAGTAAATGACGATTTATTAGATTTTGCAAGTTTAGAAGAAACAAAATTTTTATTGAAATTTTGTAATGCAAAACTGCTGCATTCGGCACACTCTTCGCATTCACCTATTTTCGCGTGTATTTTGTATTTATTCTATGAATTTTTTCTCTCTCTTCATCTTCTAGGTTTATTTTTTCTTGATTAAGAAGATGCGGTGATTCAGCAAACGGTATGTGTGAGGTATGGTGCCCTTATAAAATTTAAAGCCTTTATGGACCGTTCAGTGAATCGTGATTTTCATTCGATTTATGCGAATTTTTTTTATTTATTTTAAAGTGGTTGTTTTTTTCAGTTTTTTTTTTTCTTCTAAATTTTATATCGTACATTCTAAAGAAAACGTTTAACTACTGAACCTTATGGAATTGGTTGAATGGTGATAAAACTATAGGTAGGTCAGGAGATTAGTTCCGTTACTGTCTTCCAGGCATTTTGTTGGTTTATCCGAAAAAAACGAATTTATATTATTGAATTTAATTAGGTAGTGGAACATAGTGAAATTTGACAAAGGAGAAGTTTTCTATACCTTTAGTGTCATCAGTTTTTCAGAGAATTGTTCAAATTTGATACGAATGAAAAGAGTAACTATTTTAGCACGAAATAAGACATTTGGAGCTAAAAAGGGGCAATTTTGAAGTAGTGCAGCATTTAAAACAAAAAATTTTTTTCGTGTCGTTTTACTACATGTTTTAGTTTGCCACACCAACTGGCATAAATCAGTTAAAGTGTAATTATTTTTGAAAATAATTGGTAAGAATTAATTTGGGAATAAAAGAGCTCTCTATTTATATTTTATTACATTATACATAATTCAGCTAGGTAATTAGCCTATGCAACGTCATTTCGGATATTGTCTCTTGATACATATATATAATTTGCTTAAAGCTAAACTAGGTACTTATATAATTACTTTTCATTTTACTAAAAAAAAATGGAAAACTTTGTAAGAGCATGGATCAATGAAATTAAACGACAAATTCGCTGGCAGAAATATTACATTTATTAAATTCTGAGTGGCGTGACCTAAAAACAATATCATCAAAATATGACGTTCGTTTTTATAACCATATTAATTTGTTCATATTTGAATTTCTGCATGTATTTTAATGTGTGTAGACACGAGTCGAGGTATTTGTTTGACAATGACAACGATGGTGTGTGAGTGAGATGAACATAGTTATATTCCTGAGTGACGTCAAGAGTATGTCCTTTTGACTATAATATAGTATTGGACCAGTGAAGCTCCATAAGACCAATGTTATTTTCAATTTCAAGACATATCGGCATAAAAACAGGCAACAGGAGTCTACTTAAATTATGAAGTCATCATTGATTCCATCTCCTAAAATTTCCAAATCAGAAATTATGACCAATGTATTATATTTTTCTTGACGAGCCCCACAATATCCCCAGACTACGTTCTAAATAAATAGATAAATAAATAAATAAAATAAATATAAGTAAATATATAAATAGATGAATAAATAGATTTATTGCATATTGATTTGAATATTTTAAAATGTAGGGTAATGGGTATTATTTCGAGTGCAGCTGAGGAGGCTAATAACGTCGTTGTTTTGGAATCGGAAATTTGGGGGCATTGTCAGTGGTTTAAAGGGGGTTCTGTTGAGGTTTTAGGCATCTATATATTTCATGTTTATATGGATACATTAAAGATGTTTTCCGGAGACATTGGTAGTGTCTTTTATGCTACCATATTTTATGTTTTTTTTTTGTTTTTTTTTGAAACCTTGAAGGCATTATATTTTCCAAGCCACTCTTTTCAGAAGAATCAGTGAAATTTATTTATTATGAAATTTAGTTTGATTCCCTCTCATTGAGAAAATTGTTACTAGAACCTCATCATTGAAAATTCCTATATCCTAGTTAGTGGAAATAAATCACCAGATTTTGAGAATAGACAATCTCATGGGAAATATATGACTTCCCATACTTGCATCTATGATAATGAATTTTTATATTAGGCAGCTTAAAATCAAAGAAATTTTTCCGAAGTTTAGTAAAATTTTAGTCTACTGATTTCGCTGAAATCTATCGAGAATAGTTACTCACGTGGGAATCTTCCACTCGACTATAAAATTAAATCGTTCAAAATTCCGTCCGATACTTTGGAAATTCTATATCTTAGTACCTAGATACACATTTCCACGTTACTTAGTGACATTATAGCTGCTTTGGTTCTCTTTGATTATGAACTGTGGTCAGAATGGCTGAAAACTTTGCCAATTCACTCAACCCGATCAAAATTAATCAAATTTTAGAAAATAAAATTACTTACTAAGAATCAAATATTCTTATTACGATGCTGTAAAAAACGTTCCAGCTTACTATGACGTCATCTATTTTACCTGATAAGTTTCAAGACCCCCTTTTAATGACCAACAATATCTGCCTATAGCCTGCAGGTTCACTCGTCAGCACTTAGAAAATATGAATTCTTTCATTTGGCTGTCGCAATTTTTTTCTGCCTAATAGCCAAGATATGCACTTATCGATTTTCATATTTATTTCCCCTCCTGTTTTATGATCCTCTTTCCAACAGATGCTCGACCATTGCATCGTTAAGCACCGTTAATCTTATGTTTTCTCTCTCTTTCTCTCTTTTTTTTTGCAAAATGTTTTTTTAAGAAGTTACAATGTTTATTATATTTCATAGTGTTTAAAAACTCGTAAAAACCATGAGTTCTATATTGCACTTTTTTCTTCATCCTACATATATAGGCTTCTATCTACTGATCATATTTTACGATCTGCACGTATCTACGTGTAAACAATACCTGTTTTTGGAAAGCCATAAAAATTGGCAACCGCACGAACGGTTTGCCTAAATACCGATCGTTTGTTGCACTTCCTGAACGAATTTATAAAAACTTATTCTTTTTGAGAGAAAGAGAGAAAAAAAATTTTATCGGTATTTTTAACGAGTTGAAGCATTCGAAGGAGGGCCTGCTAAAAAGAAGAAAAAGAAAACCACCAACTTCTTCGATCATAAATATTAGTGTAGTAAGTAATTTTTTTTAGCTTCCGAATACGTTCTCAATACGGAAAAAAAGAAAGAAACGGAAGATGTATGAAAAAAAAAATGCATATCGTAAAACATACAAAGATACGAAGGTGAAGAACTGGTTTCTGTTTTTGTTTCTTTCTTTCTTTCTTTTTAATTCTCTCTCCTTTTCATTCTTTTTTTCTGGGATGTTAATCGAAAATGAAGAGCACAGTAATAGCAAAGGGAGGGCAAAATAATTACATGGTATTTATAATGTGTAAGTTATTATCGTTAATAATGATGTGAGAAATTTCATTCGTAAACGGCCAGTGTACCGTAGATTAAAAGCATAAAAATCGGTAGTAGGAAGAATCCAGTATATAACTACTGGATAGTATTTGTTATTAGTGAGCTGCATGTTTTTGTCAATTTTTTACATTCATTAGTCATATGGGGTGGGAAAAAGGGAGTAATATTTTTGGAGTTCAAAATCAGAACGCGTATCAAAAAATAATATGTTGTGTCGCAGACAACATGACTCACTAAAGAAAAATGAATTTATGTAAATTTCACACAAATTTGGATGATTTCTTTGACTTACAGCTATTTGTGAATTCGGGTAAAAATATCGGAATATTTTCCCATAATGTTAACCTCTTTCTTCTTTTTAAATAAGCACCTAATTGAAGTTTTGCTCTTAAGTTGCCTGAAAATTACTTTGGATGCAACTCACTGTACACGGTGTACGAAAAATAAAAATAATTTGTTGAAAAAATCATAAACTGCTTAAACATGCAAAAAGTTTAACCATATGTACTTTTGTGGTATGCCAGAGGGGGTGGGCATATGCCACTACAGCAAGACCCATCAGCACCGCAAAATTTTACCATACCCCTTAAACATACGGGTTGCCACATATTTGGAAGTCACAGCATTTTCAACGTTAGTCTCATTTCTTATAGAATTGCGAGAATAGCACAGCCCAGAATTTGGGTGTATTCACTACAATCCTTGTTATAGCATATTTTCCTTTAGCTCCATGAATTTCATAAACCTAAATCGTCTTTAGACTCATATTTTCTTGCAGAACATTTTACTCCCCCAAATAGAATACACCCACATAACTCTGAATGATTAGGTGGACGTGATGTGAATAAAATTAATACCGGAAAATGAATATCGACGTGCATTACAATAGTACATTGTATACTAAGAAGGTAACTTTTTTTTTTTTTTTTTGCAACTCTGGTCTTTGGCTCACTACGTTTGCTAACGACACATCTTGCGAACTCAGTCTCAAAAACTATGCCCTCTTAGTGCACACCTACTTTATGCACCGACCTTATTACTGTTGACTCAATGAAAAAATTGTAAGAACCTTTTTTATAGAGAAATTTATGAGCTTTATTTTCATATAGACTCGTTTATACTGCAAAATTGAAAGGTAAAATGTTATCATGATGTAACAATCCTTTCCTAAATTCATATATTTATTATCATCATCATCATCATTACTCTCAATCTATTTTCTATTCTTATTTCATTCATAAATACTCACGTCATTCAAACAAGTCAAGACTTACCTGATGACATCATCTTCCTACATAAACAGTTCCTTTGTTTACACCAGTCCTGTGAACTCATTTCTTATTCATACTATTTTTTCAATCTTGCATATATCTTAATTTCCTCTAAATTATTTGTGAACACCCACTTTATGTCATATTCTCTTAATAGGCATTGATCATACTTCATGTATATACATTTCTATTAACCAATAAGATTAAAACCTTTCCCCAACACTCTGTAAATTTACTCTAACCTCCTCTTTAGACTAATAATCTAAACAGTATATAATCTCACATTTTGCACTTCTATATTTATTCATTATTAACTCTTTAATCTCTTGATGTTTTGTTACTGTTTATTACTTACATGTTTTTCCATGTTTTATAAACTTACTGTCTGTTACACTCATTTATCAACTAGTGTATTTTAAATATTCTATTACCATATATAACCATTACACATGAAAAAACGGGTTTGAGTTTTCTTCTAATATTTTTACTGACTTCGTTTTTAGTGAAATCTAATGATAAAAATTAATTTGTTGTTAAAAAACATGGAGTGGTTATCACTAAAAATCTTTTTTTACAGCTATTAGTTTTTAAATTAACAAAAATTTAAAAACCGGAAATTTTTCCATGAATTAGGTAGTTTTATTCAATAATTATGAAGAAGTCATTAACGATAAAAAAAGTAATTATACTTGGTAAATTTGAGTATGTTTTCTCTTCTTTCTAGCAATACCAATCTCAGATTTCCAGCTTCAATAGAAGCTGAGAAATTATAAAGTAAAAGACAATAAGTTATTCTCAAGATAAAAATGTTGTCATTTCAAAGAAGATTTTCATGATGTTTCATTGGCAACACTGATTTTTTTGTTCTAGGACCAAAAAGTGTACAGAAAATTATTAAATGTTGTCATTTTTTTGATTTTTTGGTCCTTCTGTCATAAAGGAGTCCTCTGATTCAAAAAGATGAACTTTTAGTCCTAAAATCAGGCAGAACTCGTGCTATTATGGACCGGAGGGGCATAATAAATATATGTTCATACCAATTGTAAAAATTTACTAACTGAAATAATATGGCAAGATTCAGTTGAAATCGAAATAATAATGGTGATGAAAAAACATTATTTTTACTCTACGAAACTTCGCAGATACATGATCAAAGATAGGCGGGCTAGCATTTAAGTCTAATGTACTGGAAAAAGTCATAAACGGAAGTACCTAAGCTCTCACAACGATCGAGGTTCAAGAGCAAGCCTTAAAATCTTAATTGGAGGGAGAGTTTATCGGATAATTAGGATTTTCCATCTTTGTTACCGAAATAACAGAAAATATCAGTTCTGAAAATTTTATAAAAAACTGGCTGAATAAATAAAACCACCCAAATTCAAGTCTTAACATCATTATCCTCTCTAAATTGTTTCACTGAAATTTGTCGTCAATGGAAGCAATAAATCAGAAGAAATTGAATTTCTTCTAAAAACACAGCTATTGCTGAAGAAAATGGGAAAAACACTGGCTCATGGGTACGTCTAGTTGCTTTACAAAATGTGCGTAATGAACAAATTTTTATGTTCTTGCCTGACCAGGGCACTTTTCAAACCTCTCACTCTACTCTTACTTGCCATACAGAATTTTTAAATCCCCAATTATGACATCATCATCCGCTTTGGCCTCTGGATACTGCTATAATTTTCTCACACCACGGTAGCCATCAAGCTTATCACCCGCATCTATTAATAGCCCGGTGGTAGGGCGCCCCTTAGACCCCTCACTATACTCCTAAAATTTCTAAGTCCATAATTATGATGTCATCACTCTCTCCATAATGAAAATTGGATGATAAAAATTTTGGATAGAGTAATGGCACAGAAGAGATCGTAGCAAACCTTGTTGATACTCTTGATGTAACGTCACACTTCAGTCGTGGATATTAATACCAGGGTTGAATATTAATAATACTTGAAAATTAATTAAGTAAATAATTTATTATCGACACTCATGTGATGGACCATAATTTTCAGTTAACAAACTTTATAAGAAAATATTCAAGGACAAAGAGTTAGATTACAACATAATCATATATATTAATATGGTGAGATCACATCCTGTTTCTCCCTTTTGCGTCACAATGGATGGACAGATTTTCATGAAGAAGATAGTAATTGACAGAGCTTCGAGCGCAAAATGCATCAGGGTCAATGGTATTTTTCAAAATTCGATTGAAGAATTCAAATTTTGAAGAAAAAAAAAAATGTAAAGGTAGGCCTAGATGTCGTCAGAGCAGATGAACAAATATGGCATTCTCAGTATATTTATCCTCTTTTGTACGATTACGAGCAAATAATTCACATGAGCTCAGCTAGTAAGATATTAATTTTTTACATTAACAGTACAGGTAAATGATATTTGATAATTTAGACCAGTATAAGACAGTCTCAAGAAGTACACAACAGAATGAATATTCTAATGGATACGTGAATCAATATACACTTTCAAGGTGCACGTTTTTACACTGTGATTAGTATGAAGTAGGGATGTAAGAAATAGAGGGATTTGTGTATTTGAGGGACCAGTGTAATTGAGGTCACCGAATACCATTAGGTATTGTCTGTATGTAAAATAATTAAACAGTTAGAGAAAGAAAAATAAGAGTAAAAGAATTCAGGGATATTGTTTATGATTAAAAATAAAATCGCCTATGTTTTTGAATATAGTCGATAAGTCGACTATAATTTTTATGGACGACTGTATATGCTACAGATAGACCGCTAGCTATAAGACATGATTGTCGATATCAACAGTTCTTCTTCACTTTCTGTTATGTAACTGGATTATTAGTACTTATAGCATATTATGAAGGTGACAATTCTGAGCAAAATTTATGGAAAATTTTAGGGAAACTCATTTGAAATTTCTATGCTTTAGGAATATACCTCAGAGGCGTGCTCACAAATTAGGAGGCCTATTCTTTTTCATTTTTAAGACTTCTTTGTACATTTCATAGGTCTTTCTTAAGATCGTAGGTAAAAATAGGGTCTGAAAAATCGAAGGGGGTGATACTTCATTTTACACTTGGCAGTGGCATCAATCTTCTTTTTGCGTTTTGATGTAAATTTTAAATACCGGTATTTTATGTTTAGCCTTAAAACAACAATCTGAGCCCGATGCATGACGCATCATTCCATGTGGGGAGGCATGATTCTGGTAGAATTTATAAACTTGCTTATTGTCAAATTAAATTTGAAATAAATTTAGTCCGTCCATCTTGAAAGAATATCACTTTTTATACATGTTCGAGAAATACATTTGGATAAGTTACCGAGTTATTTTCGGAAGCTGTTTATCTCAGTAAGATGTTTAAATTTATAATGGCCTTACTATAAGGAAGATTTAATTTCCAGTAAGAAAGTTCTGGCAGAAAAAATATAGAGTCGGTTTATCCGCCACCTAAATAAGTAGTCAATTACAACAAAAAAAAATCAAAATTTTTTGATTTTTTTTTTGGTTTTGAGAAACCGGTTTACTCGAAGAAAAGAACCATAAATTTTCAGTAAGTTTCGTGTAACTTTCATACGTTCAGCTATTTTTAGCGAATTTTACCTGAAATTTTCAGAAAAATAAATGTCACAATTCGATCGGTAGGTAGGAGGTACCTACTTAACAGTGATTTTTCGGTCAAAAATGATATTTTTTCGGCATAAAAATTTAAAATTTTGATATTTGTTGTAGAATTTGCCAAGAGCAGCTAAACTGGAAGGTTACATGAAATTTTCATGAAGTCTGCGATCCTTTCTCTTAGTATTATTTATAGGCATTGAAAAATAAATTAAATTGTTAAAATTTCAATGCTCTCACAAACATAAATCTATTATTATTTAGTCAAGTTACAAACGCGTAAATCTCAGTTCTGTATCTACGACTTATAAACTTCAGAAAAATTTAACTGAAAATTAAAACTCTGATTTTATGAAAGTCTTTGCAATAAATAGCCTATTGCTTTAAAATTTTTATTCCTAGTTTTTGATGGAAGGGAAAAAAATCAAATATAGACTGTTAATCTTGGTAATGTGGTATCGCAGTCTATTATTAATTTTAATTTTATCTTTTCTGTTACAAATTAAAAACTCTAGCGCAGCAAGCCTCGCTTTACCGGAAATACTGTCCGGTTAATCTACACCAAAACTGATAGTATGATATAATAAATTATAATAAATATTTATTTCAAATTTCGTACATATTGTTCCAAAATTTCACATTTTATGATCAATATAAAAACAAAAATAGCGGTACCGAAAGTACCATCCAGTCGGTCCATACAAAAATTAGCAATATGCTGCAATAAAATACAATAAATATTTTTTTCAAATTTTGTACATATTTTACCAAAGTTATGCATTTTGTGACTAATATAAAAAACAAATAAGGTACAAGAAGTACCGTCCGGCAGATCCACGCCAAAATTACTACAATAAATTATGATAAATATTTATTTCGAATTTCGTGGCTATTGATACAAAATTGATCATTTTATAGCCAAAAAAAAAAAACAAAAATGGAGGTACTGGAAGAACCGTCTGGTCGATCCGCACCAAAATCAAGAGACCTGGTCCTTGACTTAGTATAAGTGTTCGTACCAAATTTTGGTATTATCTGTTAAAAATTTCGATCTGTACCGTGGGAACAAAAAATGGACTTATATCTATCTATAAATATATGAATTTGAGTTATTGGTGCCAAAATTTTCCTAAGATCGTGAAACGATAATACGTACCCACCCACAACCCCGGCGGTTAATACCGTACCAAGCGTAATATGTAGATTTTCTAAACAAAACTTAATCAAAAACTAAAAGAATGGTATAATTTTTGGGCCATTTTATGCCTCATCAATCATTGCACTATGAAATTTATTTGCTCCCTCTCAACATACGCCTCTCTTTTCATCTTTTTCGTTTGTATCAAATCCTAGATACTTCCTTCTCTTTAATGAAATCACTTTTGTTTTATATAAAAGGAAAATTGCAACTATAAAAAATTGCTTCAGTAAAATCAATTGGAATTATAAGGAAACGAAAAAGCATTATGGCGAATTAATAATTTTTTTCAAAAAATAGAGCCAACTTTAACAAAACAATATAAAGTGCGCCAAAAGGAGTGAAATAATCCTTTTAAAATTTCTCAGGAAAAATGTACGACTATAGAGACTAGAATTGTTGAAGTTGGCTCTTTTTTTTCTTCTTACCATGTAGGCTTTTATATCCTACGTTAATTTCGTCAAATTTCAGGACAGAATTTTTTAATTAGCGTCGACTTCAATAATTCCAGTCCTTAGATCTACATTTTGCTGGAGAAATTTTAAAATGGTTATTTTACTCTTTTCAGCCCATTTTTTATTGTTTCTCTGAAATCGGTTCTATTTTTTGAATAAAATTTAACTTGCCATA
Organism: Ericerus pela; assembly: GCA_011428145.1. Lineage (NCBI taxonomy): Eukaryota > Metazoa > Arthropoda > Insecta > Hemiptera > Coccidae > Ericerus > Ericerus pela. The sequence goes on from WOFM01000392.1 coordinate 1,976,318, forward strand.
ATGTATTTTCGTTTCATTTTAACTCCAATAGATTTTACTGGAGAAATTTTAAAAGAATAATTTTTCCCTTTTGTTGCATTTTCATACGTGTTTGTTTTTTGAAGGTGATTAGATTTTTTGATGAAAAAATTTGTTTCATTGATTCTTCGTTTCTAGCGTTAGCGACGATATTATTTTAAAACTAACCGTTTTTAGCTAAGGGTAGTAACTCATAAACTACTTCATCGATTCTGAAACAATTTAATGACATCATCGTGGGATCATCCTTTATCATTTAAAAAAATGTTAATCAGAATCGGTGCCCAGGTTGAGAAGCTATGCTGGAACAAACATAAACAAAACCGAAAATATATTTATGGATCGAATTGATAACCTTCTGATTTTTTAGAAGTCGGTTAAAAATGAAAGAGATAGGCGTTGATTATCCAACTTTATTTTTAACTAATATAGTTTCTGTATTTTGTGATAGTGAAACAATATGATTATTTATGGGATGATGTGATAGCATAATATTCACTAAATAGAATATAGATCTGCTAACAAAATTACAATTTTCATATTGTAGATATTTTTCGATTTTCACCATTCCACACGTTTGTACTTGATAATATTCTGATGCTGATCACAATAAAAATAATAAAAACATGGCATGATTGCGGATGCACGTATCAAAGGAAAATAAGGCACGTACCATCTAAATATTTTCAAACTTGCCTGAAGAAAGATGTTACAATTTAGTACGTACCATACTTACCCGTCTTGTTTTTTTTTGTATTTTTCTTTTTTTTATTTTATGATATGGATGCATAAGTATTTTTCAAAAAAAATCGTTCGCAGAAAATTGAATACAATATTGAGATAAACGATATCAAGAAGTACTTTCGTAACGCTCACCATATACACTATCAAAACGAGCTTTTAAAAAATCGTTACCTACCTCTTCAAGAACTTCTGTTACGATATTTCTATCTTGAATTCGCAATAATGGTTGGGTCACACGTAATGACCATTATTATCTGACTGAAAGGAGAGGAAAGAAAAAAAACGATTTAGTTTTTATTAACGCTCGTGTATTTCGTCATTTGATCGAATTTTTTTGCAGATTTAGATACCATTCAGAATTTTTAAAGGTCTAAGACATTTAATTATGAAATTTCCGCTAATGCATGCCATCGATCAAATTCGTACGTGAACCTTGTTCGATATCAAACAATAATTTTTTTGTTCTTTTTGGATTTTGTTTTGACGTAATTTGTCGTGCATTTTGGATTAGGTACATTATTTAACTTGATTGTTTGGTCTATCCGATGGTAGGTAGAATAAAGCCAATTGGCTCATTTAAGAGGCCTATGTGTTACCCTTGGCTATGCGCAGAAATTGAACAGTAGGTTATTTAAAAAATGTTCTTCGATTATATTCGATTTACTCAAATTAGTACGATAACGATTGATGTTTCTGAATGTAGCAAACTTAAGAACAGTCCGATGGTTGTTTTCTACTACAGTTCCACGCTACCAGGAGGGTTTTGGCCACAAAGCTGGTAGGTATCAACTTTTCTCTTCAAAAATTTACCAACTCAAGTTACGACCCTTACCAAAGAGATGATAAACATACGGAAAATTTAATTTATTTCTCAATATTGTTTTATTTGATACTTCAGTTTTTTATTTTTCACTCTCAAAACTGCCTTACAATTCTCAAGTAATAGTCCTACTGAGAACAAACTTATGTATTTATGTATTACATGAAGTACGTTGCAATTACTGATCCGTGACTAATCGAGAGATCTCTCTCGGGGTGAACTCAGGATTTTATCGGTTGTCATAGCAACTGTAAGATAAGGCGCAATTAATTAGCATACTTACATATGTATTTGTACATATGTGTGCTTGTGTGCATATCCAGAGCTGGGTATAAAAGGTGCTAGTAAACAATACGCAGTAGCCACTGTTTACTCAGGTTGGCTCTCCATACTCCTGTATGAAGCTGGTAAACATGCAGCTAACTGGAGATTACCTTCTATACTGGAATATTTTCCACGATGTAACGTATTTCACAACAATAAAATTACAGCTATCCAAATAGAGTTTTTGAACCAAGCTTCTTATAAACCATCTGATAATAGGCATCTACATGGTGCAAAAATTTTATGAAAATTTGTCAAGTCGGAGGGGAGTGATGCTGTGACCAAAAAGAGCAATATTTTAATTCATTATAAATATAAGAGGTACATAAGAGAAAGTTGGATTTAGTTCTATTTGTTTTCCAGTTTTGAATTTGTGACGTCCGAAAAAATAACAAAAACCACACAAAAAAAGAGCCAACAGAAAGGCAAGTAAAATATAAGAACACCTGCATGGCCAAGTGTAGGAATAGACAATTGAGGAAGAAAAAGGAAAATTCACTACTTCAGACAGGCACCCAATCACCAGAATAGCCAACCACCCACCTCCCACCACATGCCTGATTATTTAGGCTATCATATTAAATTTTGATTCCCAGAAAGAATTACAGAAAACAAAGTATTGAGAAACCATATATTTACTGAATCCCATTCACAGCTCCACAGTGGCCTGGAGACGATGCAAATTCCGGTGGTGTGGTTCTGGAAGTGCCCCTTGTTGATCCGGCTGTTGTAGCCCCACTGACAAACACTGATGTAGGTGAAAGCAGCTAAAGTTGGAAAAATTCACAACTGACTGGAATCTCAGCTCTGCTCCCATTGCTCAGTCTGGCTCCTGAAGTAGAATCACTATGAAGGCGCAGTTTCTGTGTCCCTCTGTGACCTTTTTCAAATTTTAGAAAGGCCAAAGTTCGAATTTGACCTTGAGGGCAAAATTATATTTTTTGAATTTTGATTGACACTGTAGGGCTTACAAATCGGCTGCCCTTTTGGACAAAACTAAGAGAAATGTGTCAAAAATCAATTATTTTGTTTTTCCCAAAAATAGGCTTGAAACCTTGAGAGCAAGGATAATTTTAAACACACAATTTGTGATTATTGTTGTAACATTAGACGATGAGGGCAGGCCCCATCGAATAAGTTTTCTAAATTTTGAGTGAAAAATAGGTGGCTGAAAAAACACTTTTGAGGCGAAAACCTCTACGCAGCGCGATCCAACTGCTAAAATTCAACTGAAGTGTAGGCTAAACTACAAGGATCACGCTAGGTATCGGTAGAAATTTCCCCCAGAACTCACCACCAATTGCATCGTCTCGTACATCTCTCACGCCACTGAAATACAGCCAATCGCCTGTGAAAATAAGATAAAATATTTCAGCCACTGCAACAGTTTGAATTTTAACATATTTTTTAGTCCATTAGGTGAGCAACTGTACGGACCGCCAAAAGTTAGGCAAGATGTTACAAGTATGCATCGTAGGCTATTGTATAGATGCACATAATTTACGGCTAGGCTAGGCGGCGAATAAGCTAACAAGTTTGAAACTGTAGCCTAGCCGCATACGAGAGAAAATACGTAGCGAAATATAATATTAATCGAAGAATTCGTGTATAATAATTCGAAAAAAAATGGTTCGGCAATCGTATTTTGCCATAGAGAAAAAAAAATATTTCGCAAAAAAAATCAGGGGAAACATTGAAAGGAGGACGAATATTAATTATGGGAAAATTTACAGGTCGGGCATTTCAAATTTTCACTTCTCCGAACTAACATTATGCCTGATCCCAAAGTAGAATTTAGAATTGTCTCTCAATAGAAAAAGTCCAGAGTTAAAACTTTCAGTAAATGGTCTGCTATGCATGATCACCTTCCTTATTTTTACTGAACTTTCCTAATACACTGGTGTTCAAGCTACTTTCTTTCTTCCTCCACTCCATCCCATTAATTAATCATATTTCTTTTACTTCTATAATTTTTATAACTTGAACCTTTGTTATCCTACATAGACTACAATTTATTCTCTTTTTTTTGTCTGGCGTCTGTTATATTATTAGTTTTTTTTTTTCTTTATAATCTCAGCATGTTTTCTTGGCTCTGCAAAGCTCTATTCTCAGTCCTTCTGTTCAAATACTAATCCATCTAATGCTGAATATATACCTATTTTAACTTGCATTAATTTTCGGGTTTTGTGATTTCCCTCTGGCTCCCCACCGAATTTTGTATTTCGTCCGTTAGCCCATGTGCTAAAAACATGCGTTTAATTTTTAACGTCCTAGACTTAATTGTGTAGATTTGGTGATGGACAAGTCCACAGTTTGTCAACTGGAGCCGAGCTTCAAGGGAGAAGAGAAACATGGTCCCCACACTATTGTTTCCAGCAAATGATTTTAATCAATTCTATAACTGTAAGTAAACTCTGATCTAATAGAAGGTGCAAGGAATTCATCCCAGTTTGGAATTTCTGCTGAACCAAAATGTGATATAAAGAAAGAAATGGGCCCGAAATTTGAATTCACACTTCAAAGATATTTGGTATCAAAAATAATAACTATAACTCAGGTTTTTAACTCACTCCTACAATGTAGAATCATCAATTTAAGATAGGTAAGTTAAAATTAATTATTCAGACGATCCGTCTACGATTTATTCAATTTTTCCAATATTTTACAAAATGCTGTACGTAGATGAATGAAACCAACCTTCCACCCCTTCACCCCTACACTGTAACATAATCGCCGAATTGTTCGTCGTTGTAATTTATAGATTAGCATAATTCTCATGCTGGTATATTTTAACATCCGAAAATTCTCTTCTATCATTCCTTTAAATCTGCAAATTAAAAATCAAAAAAATATGTTCCAGCCCAACTCCTAAACAAATGAAATTAAATCCACTATTCCTCTTGAAACCCGAAGGGTACAGCTATTCAAGAGGACAATGATAAAACGTGGGATAAAGCCTTAAAGAAGAAGAAGAAAAAACAGTATTTCAAAATTAGCATAGTAAAATTCAACGATACCCGCATCGCAGATCTTAATTAGCAGGCCTAAAGAATGAGTTTAAAAGAATGAAAGAGAAAACAAGAAATCTTAAAAATCCACTCTGTTCGTACCCACTCCTGCAAAAACATTTTCATTAACATGAAGTCATTTAAAAATAAATCATCTACCGCACCAACGAAATTTGAATTTAGCACGCCAAATTTTTTGCAGAAAAACAATTTTACGTTAACCAAAATGGCCACCTTGTGATAACTTCGTCGAAAGTTCTTACCATCAACAGTTGGAAAAACTCTTATTTCAATTTAGAAAGAAATAGCTTCATGTTAATCCTTTTTATTTTGACTCGCGCGAAATTAATTATAATATACCTACGATTGTAGCAATTTTTGACTACGTTTCTTTTATTCTTAATTTAAATTTCGGTGAATGGATTGTTTTTCGGGTTACTGCATTTCTTCTTTTTCGTCTTGAATACAAAAAACTAGGTGGAAAAAATGTAATTCTAGTTTAATATTTATGTATGCTATAACGAGTTTATTTGGGTGAAAGAAATTGGAAGAATGTCGTAAATTAATTACTCAATTTTCGAGAAGTAATGATTATATGTTCGCTGTGCCAATCAAAACCTTAGATGTAGAAAATATCAAGAATTTAGTATTACCACTATAATACATAAAAAATAATATTCTAAAATAGTGAATGAGAGAGAACTTCACTAGAATGGCATTTTTCCAACTTCGAAACTCTGATAATAGGTAACATGGTTTGTCCAAAGAGAATCTTTTTTATTTCAACAATATTATTGTTTTTGGTTGGTTTCAAAAACTTGCTATTATTTTTGGCTAGCTGCATTTCAAACTAACAATAAATTTTTTCCAATATCATTTACAATATTACGAAATTGACTTTTATCAAACTTCTGTAATATGTCTTCAACGCCACTGTTACAGTACGTGCGGAGGTACTCATTATAAACGAAATACTCAGCCAATTTTCATACATGGTGCAGTATGGTCTATTTTGACAACTAAAATTAGTTCATAATTTCATAATTTCCCTATCAAAAATTAAAATTAAAATTGGGCTATAAAAAATTGAAAAAAAAAGTGCATATTTGCATAGAACGTGAATATCTGCCTTTACCGAGAATTACAATGAGTAATTATGATTAACATCTATTCCCAAAGAGTATAGTAAGTGATTATAAGCACTAAAATCAGCAGCTATACTTTCCAACCATGACTACTGTAGGACGCCTTGGTAAGCGGATGCGTACAACTACCAATTGACCTTGTCTGTGGGTGTTAGCCTAGCTCAGTATTAAAGTTAGATTGGTAGTGGTGAGCTACCAACCTGTGAACCAAAAGTGTGTTTGCCCTACATAATGTAGGGATAGGCCACACAACCTACCAGCGAGTCTATAAACGCACCCATTATCACAGTTAGGAAGTTGCCACAACCACTAAACACAGCTCTTCACTATGGTGAAGGGACAAGGACCATTCACAAGAAATACATTCAACTACCAGAAATTGTGATTATCAGCCATGGTTAGCCATCATAGCTATCAATCATAGTTAGCAAACATGGTCAGCCAGCAGGGCCAACAAGTATGGCCAATAAGTATGGACAGCAAGTATGGACAGCAAGTATGGCAGCAAACATAGCCATCATCCATGGTTAGAAAACAATACTATTATCCTTGGTTCATAATCATGGCCAGTATCCAAAATGAAATCTGGTATTATATTTATATTTCAATGTTGGTGCATTATTTTTTGTTACCCTAGCTGCATATTAATGAGCATTAAAAACTGTCAATTATCAATATAGTTTTTACTTACCAATGTGATACTGTATTTTGTTATCAAAATATTCTTAAGCCTATTTTCAGTTTTCAGGCTGGCTATAGACGCTATTCCATTTACATGCATCAATAGTAGGTATCTATGCAACTATTTTTTTTTTTGCATTAAGTTAATCATTTGACATTGCTTTTATTACTTAATGCTAACACACTTCAATGTTTTAAAGAGGTGTTTCAATGATAGACAGAAGAATAAAAAAAATCTAAATTAACAACTACTTATATAAAAATAAGTATCCAATGCTGCTATGCAGAAATAATTTAAAGAGTTACATAAACCATAAATGTATACAAACTCCAAATTAACAATTAATCAGATGAAAAATGTAGAAAAATAAAAAACTAAGGTTACATTGACTGAAACCTAAAAATACCCGTTGCCAAATATATCTGTAACTATGGTCACTTGATAGCGTTACAGAAGTGGCTTTTCTATATAAAAGATTCACACAAAATCTGATGCCACGTTTTAATCCATATGAATGACAATATTAAATTATTTTGAATGAACAGCAAAATCAATCACCAAGTTATTTGAGTTTTTTCACAGCTGACTTACATGTGTGGGGACTATATTCCTCTCCTCCCTTGGGGCCTAGCTCCAGTTAACAGACTGTGGACTTGGCATTTATCCTAAATGCTACAAACATAGTCCAGTGTGAACACGTGCATGTAAATAAACATACAATGATTAAACACTATGCTAAGTAACAAACACACGCCTATCTTTTCCAATACTTGTGGATAATGTGCGTGTATAGCCTACCATATACTCCAGCGATGCCTATCGTTAGTCACTGGTTTCCAATGTTGTAAAAGGTTGGCTGCCTTACCAAAATGGTAACAAAGAAGTAACATGCAAATCCATATAAAATCCCTGTGGGTATTACCTACAACATGTTTTCTAATTCTGTTTATTTATCAAAAAGATAATAGGTACTAAATAAAAGAGAGAATTATGAATGGGAAATAAATATTGCAGGACTTGTCCCTGTATAAGGTTGAGTATTATAAGTAGAGAACTAATGAATCCCCTTCTGGATTATATTTATTGTCTCATATGACGGTTTGTATAATTTCCTTGCATGGTCTGAGAAAGAGAAGGAAGGAGTGATTTCCCCAGGCCCGGACTTTCTGAGTAGGTCTGGTCAAAATACTTGCTAAAATAAATTGAATAATTATTTTCTAAAATACTCTCAGGTATATACGGAAGTGTTCTAAACCAAGGTGTATGCAGTTTATTCTCCAAAAAAGTTTTGAAAAACAAAAAAAAACTGTTATTAATACAAATTTTCTAGTACACAAAATGCAACCCAAAAATTATTTTTCACGAGTGAAACGAGCAAAACTCTTTTGTCAGTATTTTTAAACAAAGTTAAGTACCTGCTCAAAAATGTGTTTGAAACACGGTTACTTACATGACGCATGGGAAAGTTCAGATTTTTATTTAATAAAAGCTAACTATAGATAATATTATTTTTCTTGAAAATATTATAAACTTCTTTACCTTAATTTCATTAGAAAATTAAAAAATAATTTTTAATGATGACTTTTTGCCTAGCCAGTAAAATTGATTGTCCCTAGACTTTCGAGTTTGCTTGTTACCAGTGTCACAGCTAAGGGGAAAAGGGGTACTCATTCTCAGGTGGTTGAGTTTTGGGATTAGAATAATTACAATGAATTACAAATGGAAATTAATTTTTAAACTGTTTATACGATAATTACAATGTGGGCCAAGGCCACATTATCCATGAGGTCACTGGAAACTCCCCCATCTACCACCCCCCCCCAAAAAAAAAAACAGTCGTAACGATATATTTCTACTCATTAACATTCATATTCATATGTCATCACATCAGTCAATTGTCATTCACCCCTACGACTATATGATAATGAAACGCAGTAAACAGAATGTAGATGCCACATTGGAATGTTATTGCATCAGCCAATATAGCTCTCTCACTCACACATTCATATCTGTACTTGTTATAACCTTCATTTATCCACCAAATTTGTTGATACATTGTGATTAAAAGAGAGGAGGTATTTTTCACCTAAAAATATACCTAGACTCTTCTGGAATCTTCTTGAATCTTCTAGAGGAATGACCAAGCCGCATAATTAGTGGGAAGATAATCAGTCATCTCATTGGTCAATTATGACATCATCCATCTCTCACCACAACTTTTGATTCATCCACTAGCGAATTTGTCACTAATATAATTTGTGTGAATGAAATGTAATCTTCACTTAATGAAAAATCTTTGAATGGTCATCTTCTTTAATAAGTATCATCTCTGGTAACTATTTTAGTTACAATAGTCTCTCGTAACCATGAACTGTTAAGGGGTTCAATAGGTGAGTCCACAGCTGTTAGTATAATCTGTAATTTGTTACATTAGAATTTGTTATTGAAATCATTAAATGTTGATTGAAACTTAGTCTAATTTTTTGATTTTATCAATCAATCATAGGCAAAGTTGCCACCACAGTCCTCTATACAGAAATGTTTCAGAATCCATAAAATTCCAAGAAATTTTTTTTGTTCACTCCGCTCCAGAAATAATTGATTTGTCATTTTATAAAACCCCCTCTAGACGTAAATCCTGAGTACAGCCTAGTTGCAGTTGAACGTGGCATATTGACCAGTCCCCACATTGCATATTCTTAGTTATATCACTGCCTGTTAACCCCCCCCCCGTAAGCCGCTCTATACTTTGGTAAAACTTGCTTTCCCCCCTGGAAAATTTTTTAACTTTTCCCTCGGTCTTCGTTAGACCCTACGTTCCAACAATGATAATGAATGATTCATATTTATATTTAATAACAAAAAAATATAGTGATAGGTAGTAGATTAGACAATGATCATGTGGATGAGAATGGCATTCGTATCCTTATAGGATCTATTCCATGATTTAATTTGCCAACGAAAGAATTTCGCATCCTGTTCTCTTCACTCTTTCGAGACTTTTTAAGGGATAAATGGAAAGGTAAATCGCATTATATTTTATAATTTACCTATTCAGTTTCGCTATGAGTCCCTAAAAATTGAATTTATGAAAGAAAATTCAGCAGAAATTGATTAGGCTTATTCGCCGTTTTAATTTTTTTTTTAATTTGGATTTTATCAGCAAACGCAAGAAGGCTGTAAGAGAAAAAGAAAACCGTGAAGAAAAAAAAGTTAATTTCTCCACGCGACACTAAAACGTTATAAATATACTAGCAGTTAATTGTCGACAAAAAAGTTGTTTTTTTTTTTACAACGTCTTCCTCAGACATTTTTGTAAATACAACAAAAAAAAAAAAATGAATAAAAATTGAAACAGAAGACGAACATTCGATAGAGTAGTTAGCCTTGACGAAAATTAGACTTAACGATAGTATGAGAGCCGTTGGGTACCTATTTAGAAGAATTTTTTTGTACGAAGACGAAGCAGTCGGTGCAATCAATAACTGGGATAGGATTGGACAATTTTTCCTCGAACTGAAAATTCTAATAAAAACTCGAAATCTTTTAACTGCACGTGTTACACGTGTATAAAAGGAAAATGAATTTGACAATTTGAAAAATTATAACTGAACGAAAGGAAAATTTAAATTGGTAGCCTATTTTTAGCAAATTGCATACTTTTTTTCATCCGTGATTTTTTTCTTGCTGTAATTTACCAAGGGAATTTTCTGAATCGAACTTGTCAATCAAATTAACCTTCCAGTGGATACCTACGTCGAATTTGAATTTTTTTTTTTTTCAGTTGGTGAATGATTCAAAATTATAACAGCGTTGGGTTTTTATATTAGGTTAACGAATGGATCATCTTAGCATATTTAATTAAATTTTTTTTTCCATCAAAATCGGTACTTACTGTCAAAAAATCTTCAACATAGAAACGAGTAAACTGCAGAAATAAAAAAAAATGTTTTTTATCAGTCATTGCAATATTTCGGTAAAAATTATAAGTTGAAATCGAGAGTTTCCTCTTCTAAGTGAGATTTTGGATGTATTGTGTTGTTAACAAATTGTTGTATTTTTACCATTTTAAGGTATACAAAAAATAGTAATGACGAACTAAGTATCTGTTGAATATCTTGAATCGTGGAAGAGATTCCACATCAGAAGATGCTCAACAGCTTTGTGTGTCCACCAGCTTTATACAGGTGTATGGGAGAACCAATCTCAGTAAACACTGGCTGAAGTTTGGTGCTTACTGTCACTTTTCACACCCAGTTCTCGACACCAGAAACATATAGCTGAAGATATTTTCAACACCCGATCAAAAAAATGACACATATAGAATGTTATAAAATGTTTCAAAGTCCGATATTTGTTACTACACATATGTCGTAGCTTGATAATGGGTGTATTGGTATAGAGATGTCTATTTTCTTTAAAAAATATGTGCAGAGCATTGAACAAAGTTGACTTTTCATTGATGATGATGATGATGATGATGGTCAAAGATTGGTCAAAGATCTTTGTCACATTTTTGTACCACAGCGCATAATTATATAGAGTTGGATATCTCTTTAGCTATATGCTTCTACTTGACACGTACACTTACCTAAATACATACATATTTTGTTTGTATTGGTGATCTGTGGGAACCGCCATAACTTGTCTAATATAAAATACATTTGCCAGTTATAGTCGGCGGTGAGATGGCCGTGTGGTTAAGTTCATCGCTTTTAGCTGGAAAATATGTAGGTCCCAGGTTTGATTCCCCGAGCCAGAAAAACCTACATCTGGTGACCCTTGACGTGTGCTGGACATGCACGCACCCTAGTGGTGCATGGTGGAACTCACAACTATCTTTCCTAACCTGAGTTGCCGGTAGATGGCACCCTATATAGTGGAAATAGAACCCGTATAGGTAGTATAAGCCTGTGCGTATAGGTATAAGAGGCGTTTCTGATTCCACCCAACCTCCCACAGCATCTAATGTCATTCAACTCGTGTTGAGTTTCTCTAGGGGGGAGTGTGTGGGAACTGCCATAACTTGTCTAATATAAAATATATTTGGCAGTTATAGTCGGTGGTGAGATGGCCATGTGGTTAAGTTCACCGCTTTTAGTTGGCAAATATTTAGGTCCCAGGTTTGATTCCCCAAGCTGGCAAATCTTACATGATCTAATTGCATTGTACTTTATTGATAACGAAGTACAACAAACACACTTGTCAACATGACATAATCAATGATAAGGTGATTCGCCAAAGTCTGACAATTACGTATTACATACATGCTGCTGTAATTCTGGCAAAGGTTGCAAAAATAAAGTGTGTTTAACATGCAGTGCACTAAATTGGCCAACCTTTTGGCGGTGACTGTTGTTTGCGGATTAGAGCCCTTTAATTCTCACTCAGAATGATGTCTCTACAGTATACAATTATTAATAGTTTTAAGAAAAGGAATCAGTGTACTTACATCTTTTTGTAACTGGTTGATTAAAAAATTAGGATTTTAAAATGAAATGACTTACCTACCTAAATGTAGATGGAATGTATATGGGAATATTTTGAATTTTCTTTCATTGATGTTTGTATATAAAATGAAAAAGAAAAGATAAAATAATTCATTGTGATTATACCAGAGGCTCCTATATTAAGATTAGGTACTACCAGGGATGTTAGGAAGTGATTGTTGTACTAAAACAAAAATAATGTTTGAAGAATGTCAGAATAAATCCTACTTAGAACAAAAATGAAAAAGTTACCTGATTGTCTAACCATAGGACTGTGAATATAACGAATATAAATTATCCATTATGAAATAAAAAGATACCAAGATGTCAAATTATTGTAAAGCTCTGATCAACTACAAGCTGCAGTAGGTATGCATGAAAAAATCACTCCTAATATAATTTTCTTTGACGATACATCCCTAGTTTACCATTCTACCACAAGCCTAGCCCAGGTGTGATATTGTCGTCTATATTAGGTACACAACCTTACTAAGGTCTGGACCTCCAATAAGGCTTAAGGTGCCAATTTTGTTGGGTATGGGTGCTACGGTGTAACCCTGAGACGACGAATTTTCTTGTTTTGATATCTGGGAAGACTGCCAAACTGGTGCATCAACTATCGAGATAACGGAAGTTGAAGTTTGAGGTCACTGAAATTTTATTTTTCAAGCTAAGAGCTAGTGATGCGAAATATCGATATTTTTTCTTATCGATATTTTCCCAATACCTAATTTCCCACTAATAAATAATTGATACAATAAGAATTATATTCATTTTTATTGATAAAATCTTCAAATAAAACTTACAAATTTTAGGCGAGTTGTGTTGGAATATTTTAATCTCATTGTAACCTTGAAATTTTGGTATTAAAATGTGAGAAAAATATGAATAAAACGTAATGATACTTCTGGGGAAGATATCGATACATAATACGTATATCAATATTTTTTGCACCACTATTCGGAGCTATGTTTGGGTATAGAGGGTGTTTCTAAAGTTTTTTGTACTATTTTGTCAAATTCTTCTTCTTCTTGACTTATACGTTGTGCTTTTTTGGCAGCGCTTTTGTACATCACAAATCATGGTCAAAATAAATGAATAGGTTATCATCATTTTAATATGAAAGTTAAATCGGGAGCCACCCTACACAACTTTCAATAAGACACAAATAATCAGAAACAACCAAAGCACTCCAGTGGAAGCTAGTCGTTAATGAGTAGCTAAGATATGCCTACAGTAGTGATTCTCAAAACGAGGTATGTGTACCCCTATAGGTATGTGAAGGCATTCCAAAAGGTACTCAAGCTGATGGAAAAAAATTAGAAAATCATAGATGAAGAAAAAGCACTAAGGACGGTTTTAGTGGATGCTATATGGGGTATAATCACTTACCCACCCACCCAACAGAGCAACCAAAAAAAGTACAATGTAAAAGAAAACTTTAACTCTCCAAATGGTTTGGCCTTTTTAAATATCTATCAATAAATTGAACTATCAACCCAAAGTTTTGTTACCAAATTTTCAAAAAAGCGGAGACGTTCAATTTTTACGCTTAATAATAATAAAATAATGTTTTTAAATTTTACATCTACGTTTAATATTATTGATAGGAACATGTAAAAAATAGTTTTCCCTTCTCATAAAAATTAATCAGTCATAAGAAGTGATTCTCTCACTCTCCAAGAAAAACTCTCAAAATCAGGCCTGAAAAGTGCGATAAAATTTACGGTGGAGGCATTCAAAATACATATTATTTCAAACTGAGTACAACAGTACGTATGTTTTAATTTTATTAAAGTGTAACAAAGATTTTAGGGAATATTTGATGGTGCAAAACGTTGAAGTGGGTATTGAGTAGTGGAAAAGTATTTTAAGGATAGCGAAAAAAAAAAAAAAGTGTGAGAACGACTGGCATATAGTAAATATATTGAGAGACATATCTCTTGCTTAAATTATTTGTAGAAATATTTCAAATTTGTACATAGTACTAATGTCGAATAAATCAGTAGGTATATGGCTGTTAACTATCCACTGACCAACGTAAGAGAGTTGAACACACAGAATGTGGCACTGAATTCGCGTATACCATTCCTGATAACGTGAAAATTTTAGTCCATAACTGGAGGTCCGATTAGAATTTAGCATAATTATATAATGTTTTCTGTCGGTCTTGAAAGGTGAAGACCCATAAACTCGACACACTTGCCGATGAACCCAGACCTACAGGGGCCATATCGTAACCATTAAAAAAATGCTAACTTTTGTCGGTTCAAACAACAGCAGAAAAATGTCGACCCAGCTTTGACATCGACCATTTGCCAAAAGTTTTCCAAGTAGCCTACATTTTTTTTTCCATTTCACTTTAGCAAAAGGGAGGAAACCAAAAAAAAAGAAAAAGAAAAAGCAAAAAAAGAACAAAAGAACACTTTCAAAACGTAACTATCTTCGAATAGGCAAACGAAATTAATTTTAAATTAGTGAAAATCGTTTTCGTAAAGGTCATCCAAATTATACCAGCTTTCTTGGCAACCGTTAACCGAATAACGTAATTATTTCCGGGGCTGCTTACTACTGCTTCCATAGACCACATAAAGCTTGTTGTGGGCGCACTCAAAAATTAATAATATTTTAATTACGTCTCCTCTCCCCTCGCTGTTCAACCAGTATATTGGCCTCTCTTTGCATCCAGACGATGATTGCGCGTTAAATTTTTCTAATGGACGTGAGACGCGACCAGCGTGACTTTAAATTTTTATATCTGGTGCAAAAATACGTGCAGGTCACTTGGCTAACAATACACCAAAAGATATGGATACTTTTTATTTCTATTTTTTTTTTACCTTCTTCTCTTCTTCTTTCATTTTAAAACGCCGATATGATAGATTTCAACAACAACACCATCGGCCGCCTCTTGTAACAGAAGTTGATTACGAAGAGAAAGTAATATGATGTGTATACGAAACCAAAAAAAAAAAGAAAAAAAAGAGGTGGTCGCAAATTAAGATACGATGGTTAGCATGAGATGTTAAAAAAAAAAAAAAATCTTTTACTGGATGAACCTTCTTCGTAATATTGCCTTCATTTACCTTCCTTCTATTTTTTTTTTTTTTTTTTTTTGCATCGACGCTTATTGTCCAGATTATAATGATGATAATAATTAGAAGAACGATGATAAACAACTATTCACGAATTATTCCGATCATGGGAAAATACCAATCCATAGTGTATCGAGAATGGACTTACAAAGCTGACAAGTCAAGATATGATGGTTGATGTGGATGTTGCGATCGTAATTTAACCTATCGAAGCTCTTCCATGTTTTTTCCCTCCTTATAGAGTACCATACGCGTCTTCTTTTTCATACTTTGTAGCGTTGAAAGATGCTTTTTCGAACGATGAATTTCGTTAAAAAGTGTCTTATCACAATGATATCATAAAATCGCGCACATTTGAACCCGTGTACAATGTTGAGTGTTGCAAATTTGACGTTTTCCGTACATGCCCTCTGGAGGCTGTGAAAATCTAGTGCTGAGCAAAGTTAGTAGGTATATCGATCTTGCAGGTTTTTCTGGACCAAGATCAATACTAACTATGCAAGAAGCAGACTAATAACAAACCTATGCGAAAACAAGACCATGACCAGCTATACAACAACAATATCAAGAAAAACTGTAGATACTAAAACAAGACATAGGTACTATCTAAGAACAAGACCAAGTACAAGAACAACTATATCAGAATAAGATTAATTATAAAATCAACTTTTTAAGAACAAAATCAATTAGAAGATCAGCTATAAAATAATAATACCAAGATCAAATCAACTTTGTAAGAAAATACCCTAGAATGACTATATGCAAGAAGAAGATCAAGTACAATACCAACTGCGTAAAATGAAGTTCTTTTATGCAAGAACAAAACCAAGTATAATATCAACTATGTAAAAAGAAACCAACACCAAGACCAAATATGCAAAAATAAAACCAATATCAACAATTATGCAAGAATGAAACAAGGTCAATGATGCATTTATGAGTGAAGAAGAATAAGAACAAGAGTAACTAAGCCAAACAAGACAGACTAAAATTAAGCAGAAATTTGAAAAACATGAATAATATTAATGGGGTACACAAAACAAATGAAAGGTGAAGGATTTTTGGTACGAGTTTATGGTATGTCAGATGGGGTGACTTCATGTTATCACAACCAAATCCAAAAGACCAGACACAAAATCACACTTAAAACTTACCAATAAGTAAAACTTACGGTGATGACAAAATAACATATTGGAGTTCAGTTTAGTTCAAATAACAATGATGGATAGCCAGCCATGAGGACGGATTTGCATCACCAAAACCTTCATATTTTTTTATTTTGTTTTTGAAATTAGAAGTTAAGACCGGAAACAGGTTATTTGTTGAGATGATTTACTTCATTATGAAAACTGCAGCCTTAAAATAATTATGTTTTCCGCCTGAAGATTGCCCTCAGTACCTTCTTAAAAATTGCACACGGTACAAATAAACAACACCATGTATAAATAAATTTGAAATCCGTTGTTTAATACACACATAATATATAAAGATTACACCATACCAGTATTATTACAATGTGAAGTAATGCCAAAAATTCAAATTTTTTATTGAAGATGGTATTTGAGATTCACAACTGCATATCGGATAAAATTCAGGACATTGAGACAAATATTGAAAAAGGAATATGTATCAAATGTAATAAGCCGAAGAGTAATTTCAACTACATTCAAGTAAGTTGAAGCACATTCTAAACTTATCTGAATGTAGGGTTAATTAAATGGTTGATAAATTTGATTTCATTCTTGGAGAAATTTATCAACATTTGAAAAACATATGAAACATAATGAAAATCCCCTATACTCAGTAGGTTTTCATCTGATGATTGGACAGAAATATAAAAAATTATTATTTTGACCACCCTCTTAAAAATAGCTGTATCATTTAGGCCCGAATACAAGAACGATACTTGAGACATTCTTACATTTTTTTCATTATCAAATGTTCATATATATGCAAACATATACAGTTTTCATTATATAGCCTGTAAGACCAATGTACTTTTTAATGCCAAGACATGCCAGCGTAGAAGTAGACAACCCTATTATACTTATTGCGTATTTTTGACGTTTTGCTTGAGTTCACCAATTTAGAATACATCTGATCATGACATCCCTTAAATTCACATGGATAGCGTACATAGACGTATAGCAAAGTATATCAAAAGGTACGCTCCGGTTTCCTATTTAGCGTTGGCATGTCCAACCAAAAATCAAATTTTTTTACTGGTCCAGTACTATGTAGTCAAAGATATAACTTCGTTAAGATAAGTAGGTAATTCTTAAATCACTGTTGATACTTGAAAGATCGTTCTTACATTCGGACCTTAGTTGCCACGAGATGTGCCAACCAAATCATGTTATCCAGCTGAGTGCTAGTTTGACAAAATTGACATGCAGCTATTGAATATTTTTGGCGAATTACTACACAGAAAAGACCCTCTAGATCTATGAATGTTTTCAAGATGCCACAATAGCAAGAAGTTTGAATAATTATATTAAAACCTTTCATGTGTTGGTATAAATGACTTTCGTGTAAACTCTCAATATTCATCCCCCAGCTTTGTCTATTTATTTATTACGACGAATAGCTCAGGATGCAACATCAATAGGCCTCGAAATGAAAGGTACACGTATAAGTAGTTCGCTAATTTAGCCAATAGTTAAATTAAATTATAGCTTGTTGATTACACTAAAAGCGATTTCGCATTTAAACGAACCTAAGGATCAGTATCTTTACTTGTTCCAAAGTGGTAGCAACAACTGGCTTTTCGTGTGTGTATATATATATACATATATATACATATACGTAGGCTATGTATATGTAGAGATTCAACACAAAACACTAAATGTTGCTTTCAATATTTGTGCGAAGAAAACAAATTCTCTTAAAAACATTGCGAACGTTAAAGTCGCATCTTGTAGCCGAGTAGAACGGGTGGCCTATACCTAACAATAATTACTGAAAAACGAGAAAAGTGAGGATAAAAGAGATTTTGAGACAGATGAAAATAAACAAACATCTTCTCCAAATTCTTGTCATCTTGATGAATAATGACGTTCAACTGTAATGCCATTTTATCCTTGATATTGATACGCGGGGTATATCTGTAATTACGACGAATGGGTCAAGTCTTTGTCAGACCATAAAGTCCATGAGGCATATTAAATTAGGATTTTAATGATTAAGTGTTATGGCGTTCGTTTTAGTGCATTATAGGCTATCATCCAAACGAGGATAATCATTAATTTTGATATGATCAAAATTTTGTGATTGGTATAGTCGACGCGGTAGCGATTGAGTAAATAGACTGTAGGTAGGTACAACATATATATTCACATACACAACAAACATACTTATATACTATAGTATTACTATATTATGTTTGTATATAAGTCCATCATTTCGGAACCGCTCAATCGATCCGGCTAAAATTTTTAGAACATATTTGAGTTTATTTCTGGAAAGTTGTAAGATAATTTGGAGGTCCCTAGGTCCTCTTGGACAAATTTGTGGATTTTGACACCTGTACCTCCAACACATTTTTTAAATAATTTTTTTCATACAAATATATCTGTCTCCATGATATTAGCTTACTCTTCAAATTTCATGCCTCTACATCACCCTCTTCTCGAGATATGGGGAGAAATTAAACTAAATAACTAATAACTCCTGAAAAAATCGATCAATTAAATTTAAAATTACTAGGTCGGTTTCTTGTGTTAAAGGCAACGTTTGTACTAAATTTTGTGAAAATTGAACAAAAATTATGCCCTGTATCGTGTTAACAAGAGTGGTACACACATAGAATACATACATCCACACCCACCCATGCACACACACACACACACACACACACACAGACACAAAAGAAGTAATGGAACTATTCCTTCAAATATATTCAAGGAAAAAAATTCCTCAATTAGATATTTCCCTAAGCACATTCCTTTTTGAGGTAAAATGTTATTTATTCACAATTGACAATAAATTTTCAAGGTCGTCAATGATGAAGATTGTTAAAGAAAAAATAAAAATAAAATAAACAATGAAGATTAAGTAAGTCAGATGAAAAATTCGTTATTTTTTCCCCTCTTTATTAGTAATTTATACAATACCAGGTGGCTAAGCCCCTGGTTGTTTCGTTGTCCAAGCCCCTTGGGTGTTGGTTTTTCTCGGTGGCAGGGCCTCCAGTTTCAGGAATGAGTACAAGGATTTTTCTTTTTTTCCTTTATGTTGTATTTTTGCGACTTCAATGGCTGTAAAATGTGTAATTTTCATGCAATACTTATAAAATTCTAAACACACATTGATTCAAACTCATTCTAACTAGCTTCCAAATTAAATTTCGATTGGTCTCACAAATCATACCCTGGGGTTGTTGAAGAGGCTAATTTTTAATGTTAATAATGGTCGTAATTCTAGCTTATTAGTCACAAAATGTTGGTACAAACATCACCTCTAACACAAAAACCAGACCTGTTCATTTTGGTTTCAATTGATTAATTTGTTATCGAGTTATTACTTATTTTTGTGATTTTCTCCCTCTATCCCTCCAGATAATAGTCGTGAGAAGTCTATTTTTGAGGGCTGATCTAAAATAACTCTTGTTTTAACCTAAAATAAAAACTTAATGTCTCAAAAAGTTGGGATATAGCTAAAATTTTTTCGACTGATGATCATCATATTATAGGATCATAGCATATGATCTGATAAGAGTTTGGTGCCAATTAGTTCAGTCGGTAGTTTACGAGGAAACTGGAGAAGAAAAATTATTGGATAAGTAGGTTTTCCAGTATGTTGATAAAACTATGCAAGGGATCGAGCTGAAATTTTTACGAAAGATAATTCTCGTAATAGTCGCAGATCCAACAGAAGTTTGGAGACTATTAATTTGGTAGTTTCCGAGAAAAATTTAAAACAGGTAATTTCTATAAAAATGATTGTTCCAAGATTCTGAGAAAACTACCAAAAGAAAAGTGTAGGGCTGAAATATTGTATGAGAGATAATCGTTATAAAGTAGTAAGTAGCAGGTCTGATACCAGTTTTGTGCCTATTGATTTAGTTAGTAGTTTTCGAGAAAAATGTAAAACAAAAAATATATTACTGGAGAAAAGCAAGTTGCCTGTGTTGCTTAAGATATCTTTTTCGTATTTACGACGCAAAAAGTTACGAGCGTTTTTTCTGCATTGCATTTGCAGAAATTTTGTATTCAAGATGCAATTGGCTGCAGTGTTGTGGGCGCTTTGTAATTGTATTCTGGGAGACGATAAGAGAGGGAATTCTGGAATCGGTTGAAATTGGAGCCAGGATTTATTAGTTTACTCGTGTGTTGATTATGTTTTTGAAAATATTTTTGAACATTGTGTTTTGTTGAATTTTTATTTTGCCTATCATTGAGCTTTTTATGATATTTAAGATATAGAAAGATGGAAGAATTTGAAATTTGAGTAGGTATTCTCGGGAAGTGCTTCTGCGCCAAAGTTTATTTGTTTTTTTTTTTTTTTGTTTTTTTTTGTTTTTTTTTTTTTTGTTTTTTTTTGTTGTTTTTTTTGTCCACGTTGGGCTATATAACTTAGAACCACCCACAATATTATAAGTGATAGTCTTTTGTCTGTTGCTCGGTACGTATTCATACGTTGGGTGCAAGCACAAAATATTCGATCATTGGTGACTCACACCCCTTTTTAATTGAAAATAAGTACAGCCATCAACAGTTCCAATATGAACATTCATTTTTCAGCGTGCTAACGTACAACAGTAGAAAACATCATCACCTATTCCACTTTACAGCACGTTTTCATTTCCTCCCAATTTTTTCATCTGTCTGTCTCTCTCTATCTCTCTCTCTGTTTCTATCTTTGTCTCTCTGTCTCTTTGTTTCTGTCTTTCTGTCTCTCTCTGTTTCTTCCTCGGTCTCTGTCTCTGTCTCTGTCTCTGTCTGTCATTGTCTCTCTCTCTAACTCTCTTTCTCTCTCTCTCGTTAAATTTCTCTTCGTACCTCTAATTGCAACCTTCGTCGTTTCGACGAATTTTATTGCTCCTACTGGTCACTAAATAAAATAAAATTCTTCCTTCTTTGAACAAAATGTTTGTGCGCAGCCATCGCACACTCATACAACATCGATTGGTACATCAGAATCAATAAAATTAATCGTAACATGTACAGGTAGGCCTACCAAACGCCTAAATGTGCGTACGTTTGATACCTACGTATTTTATTTCATTTATTTTTGTTTTTTGTTTCACCGATCGTTTCGACCATCACGATGCGACTCGATGTAACCTATTTTTAATAGCTTTAACCCATAAGATCGTTGCTAAGCAGCAGTGAAATTAAAATTTCCTCAAATGCCAATATTGTACCAATAGGCCTAAACATGCTACTGTTCGCCGAAGACGAGCCTATAAATTGGTGCTAGCAATTCACGTTTTTAGACGTACTTACGAATTTGTGTAATTGAACTGCACGATGTGTTCACGAGTGCGGTTAAAATTTCAGCAATGGCAACCGATACCATAATTAACGCCAATTAATTACGTATACGATTTATACAAATACAAACACATACATATATATATATATATATAGGTGGGTACATAAACACTATATTATTATTTAATACCTATGGCATAGGTTTTTCGAAAGTAATTTGATATTTTTATTGTACGAAAGGCACGAGCTATGTACGGGTATGCAGACGTGTGCGATCAGTCGAATGACAGTAAACCAAAATTTTAAAACTGATTTATTTCGTCCAAAAGTAATTTTATGACCAGATTAGCCTATTCTACAGCTTCTTTAATCTTCGTAAAAAAGTTTTTCTTTTTCATTTTTTATTCTTTTTGAATCGCGTTAAATCTCTGACACCTTGTCGTGGTTAATGCTAATAATAATGTGTTACGCCATCAATCTTTTTTTCTCTCTCTGTCTCTTTCCTTCGAACTTAATTCGTCTGGAATAAATTATAATGAAAATGAAAATATGTGTATTATGTTGAAAATCGATTTGTATGGATAATCTTTAGATTATTGGAATATTTTTTCAATTCATCCGGGATAGGTATCGTTCAAGGATACGTTACCGGTATCATTTCATTATTTTTGGAATGAATTGTCACTTGTGGTCCTCAAGTTTTAACATTGGTGTAACTATTCATAATCGGGTACTCACCTTTATACCGTAAATTGGGATTGATTTTTATTAAACGTTCGAATTTTCCGAAATAAAACATAAAGCCAAATAAAAAGAGATGCCACCATTATTGTACAGTAGAGGTATGTAGCTATATCGAAAAATATAATGCTTTTGTGGAGGTGTACCTACATTATTTTACACTTTTTTTAATACCTCGACCACAAAAAATTTCAGTTGTTTCACGTCATGGAAGCTATAGAGATGACGTTCGCGCCAAAATAAAGGAAAACGATTTTATTTCAGAAATGGACAATGGACAAGGTTCAAGCTACAAATGAACCTTAAATTGACTAAAACGCAACCCTGCAAAGTTAATTGTTGACAATAAATATAATAAATGTAAAGGAATATAATACGAGAGTTGAAAATATGGCCGAGAAATTCACTCGCAAAATTAACAGCGCATGCGCCTCTACCCACACAGCCACACACAAACATGAAAAATATGTTTGTTGTTTCCGGCCGAAACAACGAATTCTACAGTGTTACGTAGAAATTCCAGCAGGAGACTGTCGTAAACCCAAAGCGCGGGGGAGTGGCGCTTCAGGGCCTGTAATTTATTACAACTACCTATATGGGATAATTTATTTTAAATTGATATGTAATTATTTTTTTGAAATTGAACAAAACTAATAAATCCAATTATTGATCATTAACTTATTAAGTGCCTAATTATTATTATTTATAACAAAATTATTTTAAATATTTGTAGCGTTTACCTATACTTAGAATGTTGAATTTACATAAAAATTTTCATTAATAATATACCTACGTGCTTAATTAATACATTATAGTCCGGTCAAATCAGCATCAAAATGAGAAAAACAAATAAATTAGCACACAACAACTATATAGGGTTGTTTGGTGAGTCTCTTAGAATAACATACTAAATGTTGTATCCATCCCACCACTTGAATTTTTGTGGAGGGGGAGTTTATCCACCAAAATTTGGTTTTTCATATTTTTCTCCACAAATTTTGATTTTGTGATAAAAACAGGTCAGTACAAAATTTATTGTTCAACATGAAATTTCTTACAAACAAAGTTTCACGCTCAACATGCCCCTTCCCCTTCAGAGAGTATTGAAAACAACTATACTTCAGTGAACACGTTCAGTAGCATTATGTGGAAAATATCGCTCGTAATTATCATAATATTTAGATAATTCCTAAGAACGATACATATTTTCTATCCATCCCATCCACTTACATAACCTCTACTAACAAAATAAATTAGTATCATTATAATCATCATCATCATCGTCATTATTATTATTATTATTATTATTATTATTATTATTATTATTATTATTATTATTATTATTATTATTATTATTATGATTATTACAATAACAATTATCGTCATCATTATAATAAAAGCACATAAATTGGTATCATTATAATCATCATCATCATCATCATCATTATTATTATAATAAAAGCAACTGTGACCTTGAAGATGGAAATTTTACTCCTGCTAATTTTCCATAGAAAACCATTTAGACAGCATGTTTTTCACACCCATGTTTCAATCAGTGTTACCGATATAAAAATTCCATATGAAAAGAATTTTTTGCAACACCTCTGGATAAAATCCATTTTTATATGCACCTTGATGGTGTATAAAGCAGGCAATTTCAAACCATTTAGAACCATGTACTAAATTCTTACTTTATACATCAGTCTATATACTTTATATATTGTCTTGGACGCATGCGTCATTTCATCCATTGGTCCTTAGAGAAGAACATAGCCTATGGTCGTCATTTTCTTCAATTTTTTTAAATATTTTTTTCACAAAAGTTCCTCTACTTTTGGGATTCGAACATCTGACATCTGAAATGTCAAGCTAGCATTGTACTAACTAACCTACGCGGACTGGTTGATTATATAGTGATAGTTTACGCTTATATGTAGACCAATAGCAAAAATATTTATTTATCTCAATTTTTTTTGTTTTTTTGTTTTGTTTCTTTAGCAGGAAGGGTGTTGCAAAAAATAGTGCGCGACACACGTGTGTATTGTAGGTGATTGATACTTTGTGATTTGCATCACTTTCCTCCGGCTTGCGCTGCGAATATCACACTTGGATCAAAATCACCTACTTTATACACTTGTATTAAAAATAATTATTTCAAACGTTGACGACAATAACTTCACTCCTGCTATGCTTTTAATAAAAACCCATTCGGGCAGTACATTTGTCAAACTTATATGTTTGAATCATTTTTACCAGTATAAAATTACATGAAATGTACATTTTTAAACTCACATGTTTCAATTATCCATGCTAAATTTTTCAACAATACTTTGTGCATTGAGAATGAGCTTGTGAGTGAAGAGATCAGTTATGTAATGTAGTCTTTTGAAATAGATTTTTAATTCTTATACTAAAAAATATTGATCAGCGTAATTATAAAATATTTGGATGAAACTTGTGAATTTTCGGTCACTTATATTGAATGTTTAGATTTTTAGCTACGTGTGTACGAACAAGTTGAGATTTTTGCGGTAAAAGTCCGCAATATTTCTATTTTGTTGATCCAAAGCAAGTTTGGAGATAGAAATCGGCTGACAGATCACGCAGCTTCTCTATGAAATTTTGTTTAAGGAAGGTGATACAATATTTCATCGAGTCAAAGAATCAAGAACTTCAATTAGGTTTGAAAGTTTTCGCTAAAAGTTTAGTCATTTTTTTTCTTCAACGTTTTTGCGATAATACAAAATGTTGTTAAAGGTTTTCAGTTCTTGACCTGTTCGGTTTGAAGGTTTGTTCTCAAGTTCTACTTCATAGTTTTCGAGACAGATTTCACGAGTGAAAATAGTTGTAATTAAGTTCTAATCTTTTGGTGTTACTTAATGGTTTTAGTCTACGTAATAGTAAAGTGATCAGTGTAGCCTATGTTGCCAAACTGAAATTGTATTTAATTTAGGAAAAATAGATGGACGTCATTCGAAGGTATAGGTATTTCACTATAACGATAGAGCATGGATAAATTTGTTTGTATGACCTGAATTTGTGTAGGGGTACTTACCCAAAAGTTCCTCGTTTGGCAGCAACGACATTTCATCATCTGAAAAATTGAATGTCTAATGTAGTTTCCTTGCATTAATGATGCACGTCTCTTGAGCTAATGACTCTGTAAAACTACTCAGAGTTGGAAAAATGGTCCACCAGAAGTACCATATATTATTTTCTCTTTCACAGCAACGAAGAGGAAACGTAAAATCGAACGAAAAATTTTTGCATGCAATTCGTAGCCTGAGTTGAATAATCTATGCTCCATTAAACTTTGATCGAAATGAACATTTGGAAATGCGAATATGAGGACTAATACCTTCGTAGGTACCAATGTAAGCGGAATTTGTATCACTTAATTTGATTATGCGATCGAAAAATTATTTTAATCTGTGCACAAAATTTGATCGGTGTTATGTGCTGGTCATTACATTAATCCTAAGTAAGAATATTATGTATATTATTCGAAACACAAACTTTTCCAGTAAGAGGATGTGCACTATAGGAATGCAAAAATATACGCTGCTATGAGTAGCAAAATAAATGAAATATTTCATGCGTATTCTCTTTTCGTAAAACGATAGCCGAGTTCTTATGGTAGGTAGATACCTATATATATATATATATATATATATATGTGTGTGTGTGTGTGTGTGCGTGTGTGTATGCGAGTGTGTAACATAATTATCATAAAGCACATAAGAGCTCTGACCTATTCGTCTTCATTTCTTTATTTAAATCCCCTATAATCTCCAACAACGTTGCAATATATTCCATGACCGTAACTCATCCTGAATAAAATGAATCTCCTTTAAAATGCATTTCTTGCTATTTTTCTTAATCTTTTTTTTTTTCGTTACATTTTTAAACGTCAAATGTTACTTTACTCAGCGGAGAAAATACCTAAGGCTGTAGTTCGGTAAAGTTGAATACTTATCTATTTTTCGTAGACACCGAAACTCTACGATAATTTGTCGACAATGTATTATGTACTAACTTATATAAGAAAATATCGAAAATTAATTAGGACTTAATAACGTAAATTATTACTCGTCGATATTTTAAGTATATTATACAGACATACCTATATATACAGCAATATACTTTCGCCAGTTTTATCTTTCGGTAATTTATTTTACTTTTCCTCAATACCTTCTTAAAGTAAAGAAACATTTCTTCATCGAATAACGCCGGATGAAATTAATACAATTTTTTTTTTTTTTTTTCACTAACAGTAGTCATAGCAATCGAATGAAAACCATTTTGAGTCGTGTGAAAATGGCTACCTATTGGCGAGTTCAGTTCAATTTTTTACACCGACCAATTGTGTGCCATCTAAAAACCTTTTAGATTTTTTTTTTCCATTTTGTCACGCTTTTTCTCTTTCTATTCCTTTCTATCTATCCCTCTTTTCCTGTGCACATAACAACCACGAAAAAAGTATACGTTGGAAAGTAAATTATGGTTCTCTTTAAGAAAGGTTGGTGATCGAATTTTTTTTTTCCTTTTCCTTTCCTTTTCACCACACTCCAATTTCGTGAAATGATAAATGAAACCGCACTTTTTGTACGAGAATATGTGTTAATGTTTATTTGTTTGGTCAAGCTAAAGCAAAGAAGAAATCAAAATTTATAATGGTATGGCTGTAAAAAAAAAAAATAGTAAAAACGGCAACGATGTTTTGTAATTTACATACAAAATTAGCGAACAATTGTCGAGCAAAGGTAAATTCTTAATCAATGGAGAGATATGGAAATTTTATTAAATTTGATGAGAGTAAAGAGAAAAGAAAGCGAAAAAAATATAACTATAGGTACGAAGCATTATGATGAGAGATAAGGTTTTGCAGAAGAAACATTGGTGAGGGTACTGAATTTACTGATTTCTGTTTTTATTAGCATCATTATTTTGTATTTTCATCATTACGTTTTTTGGCTTGTTTTTTTTTTGTTTTTTTTTTGTTTCTTTTGCCATATTTTTATACTTAATGAAGAACTGTGTTCCAAATTAAGCAGTACCTAAAACAAAGTATGAATGCGTATTTAAAAAAATTGATAAACGATCTGGGTAAACAGCCTATGGTGATGTAGCTCACTTTTTTTAAAACAAACAAAAAAACTCTAGCATAGCAGTCGCTCTACTAGAAAATGTGGATTTCAAAAACCAGCAAGCAAAAATCAAAATTGTGAACAAGTTAGGCTGGTTATTTGGTATTCATAGCCTACACTTCGTGTTCACTAACCTTTGTATCATTTAAAAAATTATATTTCTTAGATATATTTCTCAAAAAAACGGAGTTTTTTTTTCATAGTTCTACTACAGTTTGTCACAAGGAAGATGTTTTTTAGCTAAATCATTTTTTTGCAGCCTCACTACAGTTTAAAAATATACCCTTAGGGTTGATGAACACTTAATGTCAACTATGAATACAGGCCTTAGAATAGATAACTTAATAAATAATGACTGGGCTGAATTTTGTAGTTTTTGATTGAAAATCTTTCACTTTATACTCCAATATGGTATGCGACCCTGGGTCGTGTAATCTTACTAAAACAATACCAACATATTTTTAGAACACTTAATCAAGTTGTCCGAGTATAATGATTTTTGTCCAAACCTGCATTTTTTGACCCACTTTATACTGTACATAAGTTTTATAAAAGAGAACCAAATTATCCAAGTACGTTAAAAAGCAAGTGGGTAAAATCCGAGTGTGTAAAATATGAGTGTGCAAAAACAGCGTGAGTGTTCATTGAAGACAAAAGAAATCCAATTACCCTGTTATTTGTCCGAGTGTGGGCCCAAATACCTGAGTGAAAAAATCAATCCATAATACAGAAAAACATTATGTATTTAAAAGTAAATTTGTGTACAACAAAACAAAATAGATGCTGCATGAAAGACGTACTGGCGCTGGTTGATCGATCTAACAAGAAAAAGTTTACAGTACAGTTGAGAATTTTTCCAGTTGATCAACAAAAGAAAAAAGGAGGGGGAAACAAAAACCAGTTACAGTTGTACTGAAGTACATGCTGATAATTATTATTTAATACCATCAAGGATGAATACAAGGTGATGATGTAAATGGGAAGTATTAAAAATTTAAAAAGAGAGAGAAAAATTTTGAAGATGGTGGGAGGAAAAAGTTTGACAGAACAACGTAGGTTGTTACTGTTAGCCTTACCAAGGCGATCATGGCAAATTTATTTATTATTGGGAAATTATTTAATTTTAATTTTATTCATTAATACGAGGAAAGCAATTAGGGGGTTTATTTTATGAAGTTTATTTTTATCTTGACAGGCTGTACCCCTCACCAAAATTCAAATTAAATCGGACAAATTGGAAGTATCCACCGCCTTTCTTTACCAAAATCAGTAAGTCGGCTGACTAATGTTTGTTCCAAATTTTGTAATTATTGGAAAATAAAGGTAACCTGCGTATACCTTGGTAACGAGAAAATGCAGTAATATTTATAATTGGAGTGTCGATTTTTTGGCATTATTAAGGTTAAAATTTGGCAATAAAAACTGTATTTTTGGCATTATTTGGCAAAACAAAAAAAAAAAAACCTTTAAACAATAAAATAGCACAAAAAATCTTCAAATTTAAATTTTTTCTCAAAATCTATAATTTTCTTTATGAAAATGATGTATTGTTTAGTGAGAAATTCAATGAGCTCATTCCCAGAGCTCCAGATATCTGTCGTTCATTAACAGAATGGATGCCTAGTATCAATTCAGCTTCCTGCAATTTGAGTTTTTCTCTCCTATAGACAATAAATATAGCAGCTAAAAATTTAAAATTTCAATTCTCTATTCAGTTTTATAGTTAATCTTGAAAAATAGACGTTTTCATCAATTTTTTGACAATTATACATGATTTTTGGCATTTTTCGGTGAAATAAAATGTTTTTCATAGTCCCCCAACCTACGAAACGAACTTTAATTTGATTTCCAAGCCCTTGGTCTTTAAGAAAATGATTCGACAAATGCCGGAGAATCCGCATTCTATTTATAATTATGTACTCAGACCACAAGTACAACAGAGCATTGAGCTTTGTATATTGAACATTGCAATGAAAAAATGTTCACCTTTCACGCTCAGCATCAAAAAATATTGATGCTGCTCATGAGTATTGATTGTTGACTCTTGAGTCATATCTGCGGCCTTACATATAAATTTGAGATTTAGTTGAAAAAAGCTTCTCTGGGTTATGAAATGAAAAATATACTTTCCCTCATCTAGGTTATTTAATGAGGTTAAAATGAATATGTAAGCAGATTTTTATTGAAACTTACCTAAAATTTCTATGGGAAGTGAATATCTTCATATAATGAATATATTGTCTGCTTCAAAAGATCTGCGATAGCAACTTTGGCTTGAAATAGATTGATTCAACTCGAAAGAAACTTAGCCAAAATGACTCCCCAATTATGTTTGACTTCTTGTAACAATTTGAATAATACAAATCAAGTATTTTGCAAGCTCGTCTATTGAACTCCTTATCATGGTTACTAAAGAAGTGATCATCCAACATCTGGAGTTACTCAAAGCAGGTTAAAAAATTTGAGGGAATGAATACAATTTAAGGTAGGTACTGTAACGCCAGAAAATAGGTGTTGGTTCTGAATTTGTTTCCTATTTTTGACGTTGACACTTTACTAAATATTTATTTATGGAAAACCACAAATAAATATTTACAAACAATAAAACAAACTTTATAATTTAAAATAGAATTTCCTAGGTATCCACACACTATGGTGGACCTTAACTTTGTTTGAAAGAATTAGACTTCAATTAAATTTCAACAGGATACTTTTCATAAAAATATAATATTTTTCATTTACAACACATGAAATAGTTAAATTGAACATTAGAAATTATTAAGAACTGAACAAAATAATAGAATTGAACAAAAAATAAAGAATTGAACATTTTGTTCTTCAGAGTTAGAGTTTTTATAATTTAATTTTTACATAGTAAAAAGAAGAAATGGTAAGAAATAGTGGGATTAGTTTATTATGATTGGTTGATACCAAAAAGAAGGAGAATTGACGTTTTCTAGTATTAGGCAGATATTTCAAT
This sequence comes from Ericerus pela, assembly GCA_011428145.1. Taxonomy (NCBI): domain Eukaryota; kingdom Metazoa; phylum Arthropoda; class Insecta; order Hemiptera; family Coccidae; genus Ericerus; species Ericerus pela. Next base: position 2,006,942 of record WOFM01000392.1, read on the forward strand.
TAAGGTACACGTGTGTGACATTAACTGAGGTCAACTACAATTGTTTTTTTGTATGGAAGACAATTTTTCATCGAATTCAGACGATACCATTTCCTGTTAGGTTTATATCAAGAAGAAGAAGAATCATAGAAGTGTGGAGAATTAGAAAATAAAACGAATTTCTTCGTTTGTGTAAAAATATAGGCGGACATTTAGAAAATGTTCGTCTATATTCGTTACAGGTACACTTAATTAAAACTGACGTAGTCTTTAAGATGAGGTGAGGTGAGGTGACAATGATGACCCGTGTGAAATAGTTTTTTCCAAAAAATGATTGAATGATGAAAGTCATTTTACGTTTTAATTCAAATGCATAGACTAGAAAGAGATAGCTATATACATGTATTGTATTAGTGAGACCTCTAATGTTCACTGAGTGAGGTGGAGAAAATATGAAAATTTGTATACGTACGTAATATATATGGTTCAGGTTCGTATTTGTTAAATGTACAAAGGGAATATATATATATATATATATATATATAATGATGTTCAGCAAGATAGATAATTATATTATGTATGGTGTGTAAGGATATATGAATATTAATATTAATGAGTAGAAATCAGTACCGTCATGACCAGGGGGTGAGGGGTTGAGTCAACCCATTTAAAAAATTCAGTTGAAAAATTGGGAAATTTTAAGATTAGTTGGCAGATTCCAGTGTTTTTAACTAACTTAAAAAAATGAGGTTATCAGTTTGATGTGCATATAGGTTATATGTTTTTTTTTTTTTTTTTAGTCGGCAATTTGAATACATTAACTGCCATGAAAAATTATTTCCAAATGTCGCTGATAAAAACATAATTATCTTCATTATCATAATTTCCTTCAATACTATTATTTCAATTTGCATAATTATGTTACTGTTTGGATACCCCAGGATTGATATCAAGCTAACTCAGGGACGCCTCTTCTCCTCGGTTTGGGAACTACTAATTTGTATCATTTTTAATTCAATGAAATGCTTCGGAGTACTATGTGATATTTGTTGAAAATAGTTGTCGTTCTAATAAAGAATCATTAATCGATGGAACTTTAGCTATTATGGCTACCTATACTGAAATAAAAGTTTCAATATTTTTGGAGAAATTGGGAAAACACATTGAAGCTTAAAAGGAATATAAACTAAGGTTTCCTGTGAGGAAAAAAAATTAACCCAATTTTTTGAAGATATTTTACACTTCTCGCTCCCAATTTTCTACGACCATTTCAAACGGACATTGTCATTTAAGTTATATTGTTGTTCAATTACAATATAAAAGAGACAAAACGAGGTCAGATATTTTTGCAACATTTTTGTTCATTTCATAGTTTCTGTGTAACATTGTTAAAATTTCGAAACAATTAATTTCGCACTAATTTAAACAAAATGCAAATAAAACAAAAGAAATCAATTTTATTTCGTCGTAGCACATTAAAAAGCATCCGCCGTATCGATACTGAAATTAAAAAATACCTTTTTTTAATGAAAGTTACGGCTATACAAAATTGAAACATGATTAATTATTTTTTTCCCCCAGTCTCTGCAAAATCCAAAAACACGCTCTTAAAATTCCAGCCTTGTAAATAAAACATCAACTTTTTCGCCCTCCAAGAAAAACGACGAATAAAAACTTTGTAAAAGATCAACAAAATTTTGTTTTTGTAAGTTAAGGGTTTGTTGGGAACAGCAATTAAGGAGTGAGTATAGACTTTATTGTCTGCATTCCGAACACGAGGTTTATAAGAGTATGAAATGGTTAAAAAATGTTGTTAACCGGTAGAGCCTCGTTGAAACGAATAAAAATATCATTGAAAAAAGGCGACTTGAACTCAATGTTGAAGGTACGGTGAGGCATTTTAATTTTAAAGAGAAAATTTTAAACGAAGAAAATTTGTTACAAAATATTTCCCAGCGGGCGACAGCTAATTTCGGCGTAAGTTATAACAAAAAAAAAAAAAAATATATATATATATAGAAGTACTAATTACCAATCCTCAATGGGTAGCTTATACTGGAGAATTTGCCGGAAGTTTCAAAATGAGTTGAATTGAGTCCAAACAAAAAACAGGAGTTTTATCCTGCCGAAAAATATTTACGTTGAGAGAAAAGAACAATTAGTTTTGTCTGAATTCGTTATTTTCCTCAGGTAATTATTAATAATAATAAAATCAAATAAATTTAAGAAAATTAGACTTTCTTATTCTTTATTAGCAAATGAATATCGAAAAAGTATTGGTTGGTGGTTAGGTACCTACAATATAAAGACTCTATGTAAGCATTTCAAAAAAGTATCAATAATGAAGTAATTTAAAGTTGAATATTATCAAATTCATTATGAATAATCTGTAAAACTTTGTGGGAGTCCAAAAGGAGAGTAATGGCATATGTAAACACATCTATTTATTGGTAAGATAACTGAAAAACTATTAACATAGTTGGTGTTGTTATATACTTTGGCTTTGAAAATGAATTGTAGAAAGTCATAGGTTGGAATTATCATTGAGTAAATTAGGTAAATAATAAAATTAGAAATATGAAGAATCAAGGTAAAAAGTAAGGGAGTAGTTTAGAATAGGACGATGCCAGTAATTATTAACATAATTAATATGAAGGTAGAAGTGATTTGAGAATTTTGATTTTGAAAGCTTAACCGTTAAAGCTGTAATTAAGTTCAAAAGTTTTGATGACATTACATGAGTTATGATAGATTGAAGGCATATTTCTAAAAAATTTGTTTTTTCTTTGAAAAGTTTTATTCAGTGTCTTCATGGGAATTTTGAATTTTAAAGACTCACCCTGAAAGTTGTAATTATGATCAAAGGTACTGATGGCATCACATATGAAAGAATTTGTGATTAAATAAAAAAATTATTATTAAATGCTTTGAAAACAGTGAAAATGGCCTTATTTGTCCCTGGTGTTGTGTACTACAACAATTCAAAACATAGTATTGATTATTTGATACCTATTTGTTTTGAAGCTTATTATCAAGACAGTATCAATGGTTCAAGTTCGAGATGCCTCTCAGCCTACATCCTTTATAGGACGAATTTTTTTATTGTTGATTTTTGATGTGTAAACATCTGAGTATTCGGTCTATGGTAAGGACTAAATGAGAATCACGATTGTTAGATTTGCATAACTCTAACTCTTACAATTGTAACTCTCACAATTGTAACTCTCATTTGTGTGTGTTACATGACTTGTAGGTGTGTAGTTGTGTGTGTGTGCAACTCATTGAACATGCACACAACCACACTATTTTATGTTTACTCATCAATCCTTCATGAGTATGCCCCAGCAGAATTCACGCCTTTTTTAAATTTCTTCTCGACAAAATGTCAGCAGTAATTGTGAAATTTCAGCTGGAGTACTTGATTTACTTATTTCGTGAACTAATTAAATGATGCTTAATTTCGTATGTGCACAAATTGTCATTTATTTAGCTGAAATTAGTTCAATCTACTACAGAGTTTTAGCACTAAAAGTAGAATATCCCAACAATCGACATATAGCACAATGCTGGAACTTTACAAAAATATAAGGGGAGTGAATAAGCTGTACGCTTTCATCTTCAGATCTTGTAAAATCGTGACAAAATTCAAAATTTTTCGATTATTTGTCGAAAATCTTCATCGTAATACTTATTATGGAGTTTCGAGCGTGACAAAAATAATTTTTTTCTAAATGTACGATTTCTCGAAACTTAAATAAATGAATTCGTCGATCGTATGTATTAATTAAGGTATTAAATTCATAAAACGACCCAATTCACTGGAGACTATATAAGTTGGTACTTAAGTACCTGTGAAATTCATATTCTTCACTTATCAGAAATCATTTCGTTCGTCATTTTCTTGAGGCGGACGCACTAACAGAAATGTATCTTATGATGACCCAGGAGAAAGGTAAATATCCCGCAAAAAATGTTAAATCTATTCTATCCTCTTTCTCTTCCTATGATATTTTCAATTTCAAAAAAACCTATTTAAAAGCACCTTTATTACCGTCCTAATGCTACCACCAATCAGAATCTGAAAACAACCATACCCTCTATTTGATTTTTTCAAATTCTTACTTCGCTATTTATTCTTGTTTGTTCATTTTTTAGTTTTGTTTTTCAAATTATGTTTATGGTAATAAATGAAACACATATTATTTTAAAAGTACAATGTACAATACTAACTACACTTTATTGGTAATTCCTACAAAAAAATGAACAGAAAAAATACTATAACTTACTTCATATTGATTCGAATTAATAAAATAAATTATTATTCTTTTTAAATTTGAAAATAATGAAAAAGTTTTGTGTTTTTGAAAATTATTGACCTTTACTATTCTCACAATACAATTTCCAGCTTACGGTTTTTTACCTTCCTAAATCTATTATCTTCCTTTTTTAATTTCTTTCATAATTCTGTCCCTAAACCGATAATTTAACGTATTTTTTCTGTTGATTAAATAGTTTCCCTCCAAAAACTCAGATAATTTATCTCAGGGGGCGCATGTCTCCTGCGCCCCCTCTGGATCCGCCACTGATTTGTAGGCTATACCTACTCTTAGCCCAAGGTACTGAAATTCACAAATTCAACTTGTGTATGTATTTCTAATACTGACTAAATTGTACTTTTTTCTTCATTAAACTCTTTTTTCTCTCTATTTTATACACTGATTCGTAATTCATCATTTTTGCAATTTGAGTGAGAAAGAAAAAAAAAGAGAAAAAGTTTAAAGTTAAATTTACATTTTAAATTAATCGGTAGTATCACTGCACGCACGCATACGCTTAGGATATATTTAAAAAATTAATTTCGCCTTCGGATTTGGCGAAAAGAGTAGATCGTTAAAATACATTTATTAACACCTTCTGTTCGTTCGCTGGCTATGACTAACACATTAACCGAAATATAAGGTAGGTAATCATTCACTGAAAATAGAGAAAATTTGTGACATGATAACCTGAAAGAAAAAAAAATGAGACATCACTACCGAGAATGTGCGAATGAATATCAAATATCGGTTGCTAATTTTAATGTAGGTACCTATTTTATTTAGTATAATATTATGAATAATTTTGGGACTGTTTATAGTTTCTGCATAAATATAATCTATAAGAATCTATGACTCCTACAATACTTACCTTTTTTTCTTATTTGAAAGAGTAATCGCAAGATACGGAAACATGCTCAAAAAAAAAATCAAAATCCTTACGAACGGGTTCTTCTCAATAAGATTATGGACTTGAGGCAGAATTAAAATTCTTCCGGATTTTGTTTCTTTCGGTTTATTTCTTCCTACTCTTCGATTTTTCGACCCTATTATTCTTTGACCTTAATTTCATTGATGCATAAATTCAAATAGAACATACTCGCGACTAACAAAAATTTTCTGAGGAAAATATATCGCTCAGTTGGGACGTGAAATGGGTAGGCTACAAGTCTGTCGTTTGTCGTTGGTTGTTTGATTTCATGAAGTTTTTCCTGTAGGAAGGAACTCGGGCAAGCCTTTCAAGTGTTTTGTATACTTACTTCAACTATTTACACGGTCAGAAGAGATGGAGCCATGCGGATATCCTAATTTCAATGTTTTTGCCTCTCTGTTTGGCTGTATTTATGTTTCATAACCTCATTCAACAATTGATGCGAACAACACTCTTTTTTCTCATTTACGTAAATTTTCTTGGAATTCTTCTTACATATACATTATAATTTAGAAGGAAAATTTACTATATTCACTCATCACTCATACACTGATTGAATGTGAGAGCTCCAGAATACAGTTTACCTATATAACCTACATACGTCGACAGTTAGCTAAATTATTTATTTCGCATGGATCCGAAATTTATAAATTTTTTCTCGAATTGAAATAAAATTATTAAAATTATTCACAGTTTGTAGGACATGCATGACGTATTGCTTAAGAAATAATATAATGACTGTCGAGTCAACCCATTTTTTTTTTCAGGAAGAGTTATGAGAACATGAAAAAATTAAAACATGGGTACGAGGATAAAACTATAAAAAATGGCAAATCGGCTGGGACAAATCAAAAAGTTTAAAAATTAGTGGAAGTCAAAATTTTGAAAGTTACTTTACTGGTGAGGTATCTCTTTGTTTGCAGGGACATATCTACCAGAATCCGAAATTGACCAACCATTTCGGTATATTGAACTGAAATTACACTGATGCGAATTTTTTTTTCAACCGAAGGGAGGGAATGACCGTTCTGAGCCCCTTGAATCCACCACTGACTGTCAGTCAATAAAAATAAGGGAGCAGTCTTTGATTGACACTTTTTACAACACCACAAGTAGGTATAGTCGATAATTTCATTGATTTGATACTGTGGGGACTCAACGGTATGAGGTAAAGGGGCTCGGACCCCTCGACGACAGTCGCTGCCCCAAAGGGCAGGCTAATAATCGTCCTCGTGACGTTAAACTACACAAAATACGTTTGATCGTAATTACCTGCAAGTAAATGCAGGTAATGTACGAGTACCAAATCGTAACATCACAAAACAATGTCACAATCCGTACACGAACTGGCCAGCCATCTCTTATCATGATAGGGGATGATGCAACCTGGCCGCCCTCACCGACGTACGTATTATCTTACGTACGTGTGTTTGTGTGCGTGCAAATAAGCCGTATATAAACCACCCGAACCGGCTCTAAAATTGCCAGTGTTTGCCTTGGTTTTGGCTTACCCGTACTTGTGCACAAAGTGGCTGAACACGCTTAAATTCTGTTGAATTTCCTTCTGGTGAGAATATCTCTCACGACAAGGTATTCCACAGTGGTGACCCCGACGTGATTTTTGGCTACGTCGTGAGGTGTCCTTAAGCGCGTTGCGCTTTTACAAAAATTTGGCGCGGTGTGCTGGCGAGATACTAGCTTGCTTAGCAAATAAAATTTTTTTTTTTTGCAGACTAAGACACCTTTTAGGTCGTCGAAGTAGAGTCTGCTGAAGTGGGAATTTATACCCCTCTCCTTAAATATACAAACAAGGAGAAACAAGACAGTAGACCTAGAGGAAGAAGGTTGGACCCATCCCCCAACCACCCCAACTTGGACTTGACACTCTACAAATTTAGCAAATCTGGAAGAAGGCCCTCAACACCCAGAATTAGCACAGCTGGGAACTGCAATAAATAAAGAACAACTAGCAGTTAAAACGTTGAGAAGTGGTCGAACTTTAAGCCAAAGTTCTGACCTGAAAACACCTGTCCTACAAACACAGGAGCCAGTGTTTTCGACCAGCAAGGAAGGAAGTAGTTCTGTGGAATACGCTTGTCACCAGAAAGACATACCAATGGTTCCACCACCAACCGAAAACCCACAACCATCGCAGGGAGGAAGTAGTTAGCCACAGCTGGCACCCGAAGTCTTGGCGCAGATTATGCAACTTTTGCAATTGCAGCCAGGGCACAACCCCAACTTCTACAGACGGAGGATAGAGATCTCGGAATTTCTGCCCAACGAGGTAGACTTATGGTTGACTCTATTAGAAGGCAGGTTCAAGACCGAGAACATAACTCTGAACCAGCGGTATCTACATATCTTTGGAGGCATGCCCCCGCAGATAATCCGCCACATTCCGGACATCATGGAATGCCCTTCGACAGAAGATGACAAATATGCCTGGTTTGTCAAGAAGATTAAAAACGTATTTGGAAAAACAAAGAACGAAATCATTGATGATGTGATGGGTGGTATGAAGATGGGGGACGACAAACTCTCAATCTTCATGGCGAATATCTCTCACAACAAGGTATTCCACAGATATATTAGGCTAGGTACTGTACGTGCCTAGGCCTACCTACTTAAATATAATAAGGTATGGTTGCCAGAATGTACCATTTTTAACTCGTACAATTGCTGATATTTAAAAAATTGGAAAGTTAATTACTTATTGATCTATGTGGTGAATAATGAAACATAATACAAATAACGACTAATGGAAGGTTTAAATTCACTGTTTTATTCTCTTTGAGCAAACACCTAAAAAATTGAGAAAAGGGAAAAACTGTCCTATGTTTTATATTGTTTCTTTTGATTTATTCCATAAAAGTTGAAACTTTTCAACTTTACAGAATACAGATTAGGATAAGAGAATAGAGAAAGTGAATTTCAACCATCCATAAGTAATAGAAATAAAAAATTTCATCATTATATGTAGGCACTCTTTTTTTCCCTCTGCAGAGCCTAGTGTACAGTGGTGAGTTGAATTTTATTAGATGATAACTCGCCAATGTACATTCTCAAATTTAGAGTTAATTAGAGTTTATCCCACACTATATACCATACCCTGAAAAGCCGAAGAAAAGAAGCATACTTACTCAAAGATAAATAATTTCATGTTGTTTTAATAAGCTTGAGCTTGAAAAAAATGTCTCAGTTCTTGAAGTTATTCGTTTAAAATAACTGAATTTCAAAACCTTGTTCATCATTTTTTTTTGGAAAATTTTAATTAAAATTTCAGTTTAAAGATGGAAAATTGAAGTTTTATTGGAAGTGAACACTGTTTCCTAAATTGTACCACTGATACGAATGATGAGTTTCCTAAATTGCATTATTTATTTTTATTATATGTTTCGAAAAATTTTGAATTGATATTGCAATTTATTTATTAAAAATACCAAAAAATTAGGGTAAAAAAAATAAAAATAAAATAAAACCAACACCAAAAACAATAAAACAAATTATAAAAATAAAATAAATAAATAGGGTACAATTTAGGAAAAAATTTTCCTAAATTGTAATATTAGGAATTTGTTGATAAAATCTGCTGAAATTTTAATAATGTTTAAATTAGGCTAGTGTGAATGAAAATCTATGAAAGTAAGTATATTAAAGTTTGAAAATATATCTTCGGGGATTCCAAAAATATTATTTTTATCATTATATCCGGCTAAACTGAAAAGTGAACTGAAAATTGGTACTATTTTGGAAATCTTACCCTGTAATGTACAATTTGTTAATTCATACCATTAACTATATCATAGATTAATATATACTATCGTAACCAGACTGATAAACTAATATTAAATGTTTTCTACCAACTTTGGTTCCGAAAAATGAATCCCACCAACAGGTTTCGCTGCTGTTGAGGGATCCGAGTTTAAAAAATAACAAAAAGATACATGACCATTCACGTTTTCTTTTGTATGTAGTAAACAACCCTTTTTTCAAGGGTGTTGATTTTTGTTATCTGCTGTCGCCAACTCCTTGTGTAAAGGTTTTTTATGATACCTAATAAAAAAGAAACTCTCGGCAGCAAGCTTCGTAAGAAAAAGTAGATTTTTTTTGTTTAAAAAATCCCACATATACGATGCATGCGATAAAATAATGTAGGTACTGATTGAGTATCATTTTTCAAAATATTCTATGATTGTGTCAAAAATCATTATTTTTTTGTGAAATGAAAAATTATTCAAAGTTCTAACAAGCATAATTTTAGGAAATAATTCTATGGTTTTCTGCCCTGCGGTGACCATAATTGTGGATTATATATTAAAAACAAAAAACTTTTATGAGAAAAAAATATCCTACATTGCAAATCGAAATATATAGTGCAGTTGTCTATGTGCTAGTTACTAAAATATAAATGGAGATTTTAGTGTCCGTGTTCAAATCTAGAGTACAACAGCGGGTGGGGGTTGGGGAAAAATTGACCATTTTCTGAAATCGGGTTGTTTTTAAGTTAAACCGAGTGGTTTTCTCGATAACAGCAAGTAAATAAATTTTTCAGGACCATTATGAGAAGGGTAAAAGAGGGAAAATCACACTGAATAGCTAATAAGTTGGGAATAATTTGACCAATCAAAACCAAAATCTATAGCTGGTCCTTGTATGAGAGGTACTCTTTGTACCAAATTTCTTGACTGTTGAAAGAGAATTGCAACTTTTATTGAGATAATATGAAAAATTAGTACCTCCAACAGACCCTGGGAGTGAACCATAATACCAATAAAAACTGAATTTTGAGTCATGTTAGATATACTTTAAATCAATACCTGTACTAAATTTTGCAACTATGACTTGAAAATGACTCCTTTTATAGTCATTAATCTGCCAAAAATACAACAAAATAGCCCCTATCATATGTACTGTAAAGCCTATCCGCACAAAAATTGGTAGTTAATGATGTTGATCTAAAAGACATAATAGATTTTTGAAAGAACTGGTTAAGAACAATTTGAAGCAATTTTTGTAAAAAAAGAGAAGATCTGTACTACTAATGCACCATTGTGTTTTAAAAACGAACTAGATTTTTGGTGGAAAACTTCTCCATTAGGTTTGTTAATCTTATATACCTATATTCAGTCAACGATTCATACATACAGTTTTTCTTTTTGAATATATTTTGGATCATTCGGGACAACCAAAGTTGGGAGCAAACAATTTGCGACGGATGTGTTCCAATAAAGCAGTCCACGATAGCCTGCTGATGGTTTTTGAAAAATTTATGTTACCTCCTTCTTCTTCCAAAGTTGGTGTGAAATCACAAAGCGTATTTTCGTCGCACAAATTAACTGTTTCGTTTTCTGTGTCGAAGTTAATATTCTAGATATTGCTTCATTAAATTTTATTGCTAGGAATTTTGTTGGAAATTCGACGAACGGAAGCCAACTACATAGTGTCGGGTGATAGGCTGCACTGATGGTGGTGGTTCGCAGCTTCGCATAGAAATAAATTCAATAAACGTGCGAAATTCTCGCTGAAAATTTCCGCAGAGATGGAATAATAATATTTCAACCGTTCGGGGTACCGTAGTTTTCCGAACGTGGGTTTACAAAAAAATAAAAATAAAAGCTTTGTCGATTCAAAGAAAAATTTGCGAAAGGATCGAAAAAGGGGGTTGAAAGGAAAAGGAAAAAGAAAATCTATTTCAAGTGGTAATAATTCGAACGTCAATATAATCGTTGGTTCGTTGTCGAGAATCAAAGCGAAAATGAGGTCTGTTTAATGATGTCTCGTTTATCAGTTAGGCAGAGACGAAAGAAGCAATAATTTATTTTGTTAGACTTTTTTTTTTTTTTTTCACTCTTCTCCTCAGAGAATAGAATGTTGCAATCATTACTGAACTTTACTTCATCGTACTTTGATTGTCAATTTATTTATTTTAATCTTTAGGGCTTGGCGTTAAAGAATAGTCTTTGAGTGCGTGTAGATGCCCCCCAAATAATACGTTTCATTTGTGTTTTGCGTTGAAATCAGATAAAATTTTTGAGAATTGAAAATAAACTAGGTCGATGAAATCGTCAAGGAATGTTTTCATCCTCACGAGAAAGTATAGTATAGCAGTGGTGTGTGTTTGTCACGTCGGTAAGTATGTTCTTTGGAAGTAATATATGATTGCTCTTAATTACAGAACACCGATCAACGTTACTGCAGTAGGTTGAATAAGTCCTGAAGCTACTCAAAACTAACCACCAAGGCCGCGATTACAAATAAATACGTGACCTTTGTCAAGTACCTAGATAAGTAGCCTACGTCGAGAGATAAATTAATAACTTTCAGCAATCAACTTAAAATAAATTACCAACTTGAGAATAATTTCGAATTACTTAAAAAATATGATGAAATATTGTAAAATGTTGACAATATTTTTACTGAAATAATTCGTCATATTTAGTGTTTAATTGTTTTTATTCATATTTTAGAGGTAATTACATGAAGGTACAAATTTAACTCGATAATCAGTAATTATGAAAATTTTGCAAGACGAAGGCTGACTGAGCAACACCAAGACAATATCTTGCTAGCAAAACCAAAATTAAGGGCTGGTTTTTCAATCGCCAGCAAAGAAATTGAACTGTCAGGTAGCACTAAAATCCTGTTTAACTCTTAGAGTGGTCAGCCTGTTAAATTAACTGAGGTCGTAACTGAGGATGGAAAAATCTGTAGACCCAGATTTGACGGTGTAAGACTAATTGTAAGATGAATACTACGAGTAAGTATTGATATCAAGACTACAATGGTTTTGGCCTTCTTGTTGTTTATCACTTGAAGGACTTTCCCACCCAAGAAATGGCAAATGATTATAAAAACCACATAGGTACTATCTTCCATTATCCCCAACTCTCTTTCTTTTTATAAAAAAAAAAATTTTAAAGGCAAAAAACAAGTTTGTGAAAGACAAAAATTAATGCACCCTAAACAATGTATGAAGGACTGGAGACAAGAGTAAGTGAACCAGAAATAAGAAATAAGGACCTGAGACGAATTATTTGGTAGGTACCTACCCACCCTAAATACTTTGATTTTAAGATTGATAATGATTTTACCAAATTAAAGTTAACTCGTATTCATTTATTAAGTAGGTAGCCTAGTTTTTCGTAACACTTTGATAAGGTGGAAAATTTACTGCATTGTAGACTCATCTATTGAGAAATTTAATGTGATGGTGGTTACAAGAGATGTGTCTCTGGACAAAATCAGAGGAGGCGACAGAAATCAATTTCAAAAGTATCCAACGCAGATTTAGACATAACAATTCTTAATCGCCTATTCGTACATAGTCCTAGATAATTGATACGGATGGGTAAGATGACAGTGATTTAATGAGTGATAAGAGGGACCATCCATAAAATGATAAATGACAATAATGACATATGCAAAATAGTTTTTACCTGGAATGTATGTGTAGGTGTATATTATGGGTATGGGTGATAAAGTGGATAGTTATGGATACGTATTACTAGTGTTTTCCCTATTTCATGGGAAGGAGATGATCACAGTGTTTTTGCAAGGGTATGTAAATGCAACGAGTATGTAAAGGCGAGCATTCCAAGTAGCCTGATGTGATGTGATATGCGTGCGTAAGACCCATCACACCCATCAGCGAAGCTGTGTTTCAAACGTCACTCAGGGATTGTGATTCATGCATCACAGCAGATGACAGCTACACAAAAATTGGCAATTTACTTGCGTATAATAAAGTAAACAAACATCGAATGTGGCTGAGTTACATTTTTAATTTGTTCCAGCGTCACCAATGCGCACGAACACTGCGCATGCACAGAAACACACTATTTTCTTTTCATAATATAGGCGTTTATAGCATGCAGAACCACGTGCCTACGGTTCAGATATTTTTATGTTTACACATCAATACTTCATAAGCATACCGCCAGTGGAATTCGCGTCTTTTTTTTCTTTCTTTATTTCATTTCATTTCATTTTCTATTTTACCAGCGCTGAAACCTGAAGACAGAGCTGCCAACTGTTGGCTGGCAAACTGCAGTCTCAACCTCCATTTTTTTTATACGATTTTATTCTACTCACTTAATTTGTTGAAGTACAACGGATGATCAACTGTAGCGCTGCATTCACGTGTTACGACTCACGCACACATACCTTTATATCCGTTTTTATGAGTTGTTTTTTCAATTTTTGTTTATTTTTGTCTCGAAAAAAAAAAAAAGAGAAATATTATTTTCTCTTTCGCCATTATTTTCTTCTTCAAATTATAAAAGCGTATTTTTTAAAAACTCTTTTTAATCTAACTTATTCTGGTTCTGAACTTTCTCTTTTTGTTTTTACTTTTCGACACTCTTTTTTTTTTATTCAAAAGTACAACAATTGTTCTTTTTGATAATCCAAAAAACCTGTTCACATTTCAATTTTTGTTATGCATTTACTTATTCAATTTTTCTGACAGATTGAGAAATGCTTTATTTTTTCATTTTGTTTCCATTAGTTGAGGAGTTTCTGAAACTTACTAAAATGTTACCTAATTATTTTTTGTTTATATTTCTATCATTTTGGTTTCCGTTATCATTATGTTTCCTGAGTTTAGCGCAATTTTTCATACAGTTTCCATTTGGAGTTCCCTTTCAGTTTCCATAAAAAATAATTTTTAATTTGCTTATAACTTTCCAAATCTTATTCAAATATCAATATATCTATATTTTTTCGATATTTTTTCAGAAACATTGATATTTTTTCAAATTTTTTCTCCCAGATCGAAAATTAATAAGGTGAAAAATTTATTTCTGTTGTTGGTCTTTTATTTGTTTCCAATTTAGTTTCCATTTCAGAAGTTTGGTATTTCCTTTTATTTTGATTTCCATTGCAAAAAAATCTGGTTTCCATTGCCAAAAAATCAGGTTTCCATTTCCAAAAAATCTGGTTTGCTTTACTGTTTCTCATTTCCTGGTTTTTCTATTTTCAATCAGAAATGCCAGAATGTATGGTAATGTTTGGTTTTTTCAATACAAAATGCTTATTTTCTTAAGTAAGAATTACCCTACATCTGGCATGCCTGTTTTAAGTATTTTATTAATTCTGCGAATAAAAAGTATTCATTTTTCTTCTAGTTTGCGAATAAAAAAACATCCTTTTGCTAATGATCTTCTCTGTTAATTTTTAACGAAAAAATCACAATCCGTGTATGTTCCTATTACAAGTACCTATTGACTGGTGCACGTGTGCATATGACTTCTGATAAATCTCTTTAAATTGGTGTTGTGGTCCAATAACAGTTCTTCTCTTCTACTGGCCAAATTTAGCAACCTCCATCTTAAATTCGGTTTTTTGCGTCTCCGCACAATGTATGAAATTATTTAATTTATTTTAATTGTCATTTCCTTGGCTCAGTTTTCTTGTTCAAATTGAAATGTCTTGCACCCTGAAGTTCATATATACCTAAGTAAGTATTTATTTTTCAATAAATTCAATGAATTGTTAAAAATGTATTAATTTTTTCTTTTTAATTTAATCTAAGTTAAGTGTGTAGGAGGTGAGTATTGGGAACTGGATTTCATTTGATTTTATCTATTCTATTCCGAAATAAAACTTGTGTCGGATAAATTTACCTACTGTTTTAAGTAATTTTGTTGGCAAATTATGGTACGTGGTGTTTTTTGGGATTTTTAGCATAATACAAAGTTCTTAGAACTTATTCTGTATCAACAGGTAGGTTTCTTCATATGAACAATGCTATATAATGGTATACACCTATAAAGGTGTGGCGATATATTTGCTGTGTAGTTATAATATGTTCTTATGGGGCGATTAAAGAAAGATCTTTAAAGTTTCAAATATAAATTAAAATGTGACACAGATAGATAAGGGACTGAAACCCTTGAGAATTATGTGTAAGGAAATTCTAGCATAACACTGCCCCGAGTTAGTGACTATAGGTAAGTACTCAGTCTGAAACTAAAATTGGAGATCTTCTTTCTTATAATTTTCGGGTGTCTGATTCACACATATAAAATATTTCCCTCGTAGTAATAATAATATTGACTGCGGCGATTTTTAATTCTGCCAGAGAACAGTGGCGTCAAAAAGATTAGAATTTCTCAATAGACAATTTTTTTTAAGGCTCCTGTTATGATGAATTTTGTGGTGTCAGTACAGCAAAAAACTTCATTTTCTCGTTATTTAAATCCCTTCTAAGAAAACGAACGCTATAATTGAAGAATATCTCTTCTCATTTTTCAGTTCACTTTAGTTTGCCTTAGGTAAACAAACAAAAAAAAAAAAAAAAAAAGAAAAGAAAAGAAAAATCAGCTATAGGTACTTACGTCAAGCTGTGCCTGTGGAAGTTAATGGTATGAATTTATTACACGTATTTTTGAAATGAGATTTTGCACACGAACAAAATAATAATACATATAGGTACCTAAACGTTAAAACGTCTGTAACCAACACTTTTTCAATATTTCTCTCTTCCTCTGTCGAATAGGAAACACTTAACAAAGACGTCGCTACCTCAATACTTATCCCTTCGAGCGACAATTCTTCAATAATTTGTCGACGACTGGATTTTTTTTTTTTTTTTTCCGTCCAAACTTACACTTACATTTTGACTGTCATCAACTCCGAGGCTTTCGCTTCTACAACTCCAAAATTCCGTTTTTGATTGATAGGCTCATATTCGCGATTTTTGAACGATGATATAACCCTGACACGACTTTTATAATATTATGTAGCCTACATAATTTTTTATGCTTCTTCTGCATCTTCTTCTTGTTCAACTTCTTTCTGACACCATCGTTGAATAACGTGCGCATGAGTAATACCCTGCAGCCTTTGTACTTCCCAAACTTTCTATTCAGAAGAAGTTTCAAAAAGATAAACGTGTAAAATGAACCGAAAAAAAGAAAAAAATTGTATAGGTAAGCCTATATATACGTTATATATTATAGGTACTCATCTGTGCTGAAAAATAGAATAAAAGACACATTGATTATGCACGTATAGGTAGGCTAAAAACCCAAGTAATAAGCCTATTATATGTCTCAAGTTGGCGACCGATCAATGAGGCGTTTCAAAAAGAATGAACGAGAAAAGGGAAGGGGGCGAAAGGTGGAGGGCGTTGGAAAAAAGTTCAAATTTGCGAACCCCAAAAAGTAGGATATAGGATATTTATGGTGAAAATTTATGACATCGTTGAGTAAGCAGATAATGGCGAAGGTTCGTTTATTTTGGCGATGTGCGAGATTAAAGCGCCATTATAGCGATATCGAAAATCTTTTTCTAAGACTTCGCGGCGTGTAGGCCATATTAAAAAGGGAGGCGTGAGAAGGTGAGTGGGGTGTGGGGTGGAATGAGAAAGTTCTATAGGTATACCTAACAGATAATAAGGCTTTTGTAAACACGACTTTCGAAGTTATTGTATTTATTAGCAAAAATAGATTGACCTTCTTTTGGGCGGTGTGGAAAGTACAACATTTCGAGAAAGTTTTGCGAGGAGGAGAAGAAGGAGAGTACGAGCAGTCAAGTTAAGTATTTGTTTTTTCCTCTCATCGTGTCGTATGATCCCGGAATAAATTTCTTCAGACGATTTTCCCAAGGAAGACGAGAATGTGTAGTGGAATGTTGAAGTATACTGCGAGGAGAGGAGTGCACACCCAGTAGCGTTGGCAGTTGTCAATAGGAGTTCCATTTTATGGGTTTCATTTTTCATATTTATCTGCATGGGTAATAAAAACACGTAACGTAGGTATTTCTAACTTACCGTCAAGTTTTACTACGACTGGATATTTTTAGTTTTACCCGCAGAAAAAATAAAACAACTAAGACGATTATTTTAAGATATTTTCCACATCAACGATACAAAAATGGATTTTTCGATTTAAATTGATTTGATGGGACACAGTATGTGTTCTTTAATGAGTAGATGCCTTTGGCGATTTTCATTTGTAATTAGCGTCTCCATCCACCAGATAGTCAATTAAGCGGTTTGATCCGCAACTGTTGGTGGTTAGATATGTTTGTTTTTGGAGTCACATTGCCAAATAGTGATGTCCAAGTAAGTACTTCAGTAAGTTATTTCACGATGTAGTTTTCACACAGCTTCAGCTTCGTGAACTTTTTTTATGTTTTTGTAATTTCCAAGTATTTTTCATTTTCAGAAATGGGCTAATCTTTCTGTATTCAGTGTTATGATGAGTAAAATTTGTCTTGGTTTTGAGGTTTAAGGACCAAGACACTGTCCAAAACCAAGATCAGACAGCCTACGAAGTATCAAAAAAAAATGTGAAAAAAGTGTAAAATGTTTGCAGTCTTACTATATAAATAATTTTCCATAACTTATTTGGTGTTCGGTTGTCTTTTGGGAGAACACGAATAGTACTTCACTTAGTCAGACCAAGACCAACGCATTCGTCGTCTCAGTTTTGGTTTTGTTTTTTCTTTCGACTAATTAAATGCATCCACTTACATCTCCATAATTTTGTGGAATGTACCATTCAAATTTTTCTTTGTTAATTTGTAAATTGTAAAGTCTGAACTTTTTTTTTTTTTTTTGTCTTTAATTGAAATCTAATGTGTGGAAAGGAGAAAATATAAAATTTTTCACTACAAACAACTTCAGACATAATGGGCCATAATATTCTTAGATGTTCAATTTACTCGAATGAACTCCTTAAGGAAATAAATAAGAGTACTTACTACGGTAGGCTCTGCTTAATCCGTCGACTGTTGAACGGGTTTTATAGAACAGAACCAAGTGGGCCTTTCCTATATGTTTTTTACCGGATAATCTAGGAGTGATTTTTGTTTAATACAGTGAAAAAAAACTCAGAGAAGGAGAAAGACGAGCGGAAAATCGAGTTGATGGTCCTCCTTTCACAATTTATCATATGTGATAAGACGAGAAATTTCTGTGCACCTTTTAAAGTTTTCTATAAACTAAGTTTGTACTAAAATCAAAAGAACACTATTTATGAAGTAGATATTGCAAGAACTCTTGTACTTTTTTTGTCAAAAAAACAGACCTATGGTCATTGAAAATTTTAAACATTCGATACTTCTGCTCTTCGCATGAAAAAATTCTATTTTATTTTTCAGCGTGGTTACTCCACATTTCTATCTGCATTTCCATGTACTAGATTGTGCCACGTTTTGGAAAGATGCTGTTATTATCGACTGTTTTAAGGTTTTGTTTATGATTATTACGTTTTTCAAGTTGAGCCTGATAGAAATGGATTAACTTGCGAGTACTCTACTTGTAGTTTCGGTATTTTTAAAACGTAATTTTTTCCACTTAAGTATGAATTTCAGGTGTAGTTAGTAGGTCACATAAGTGAATTCACGTGACTAAATTTCTTTCACATTAAGTGAATATTAGGTGAGTACTAAAAATATAGTCCTTTGTAATACTATTATGTGTTTGTATTGTGTAATTTTGTGATCGTAAGTGAGGTGAATTTTAGGGAGAGGCTGAGGACTCAGCCCCCACAACAGACTTTTAATCCCTCAGAGATTTATGGAAAATAGGAAAATAGTAGGTATATAAGGGGCAAAGGTAAGTAATAAGGCTAAAGCATAATTTATTTTGGATAAAGACTCTCGTTTCACTACCATTTGGGAGGAAGAGTATATTTTAGTTTCCCCGAGTCCACAGGTTACAAAAAATTCCTCGGTTGCTTCGCTCCTGACAAATTGTCATTCTTACATCAAACCATTTCGATGATTTGCTGACCGGACCTTTTTCCTCAAATTAACTTCCGCTACATTCATGACTCAAAATGGTGATATACGTATTTTGTTGGGTTGGGTTTAGTGATGGTAAATGGAGGTCTTCACTCCGGTTAAAAACAAGTTATTTTGTTAAATTCAGATTTTTTGCTCCGGTTGTTTTAATCTTAGGTTATTCCAATGGTTCACCGTTTTGAAACAAAAAATTACGTTTTTTTTTCAAGTCCCAAAATGCAGTATAATAAAAGATAAAAATTAAAAATGCCCATTATCAACTTGGAAAATAGTCCAATTTATTTTTAATTTTAATGAAGATATTTGATTTTCATTGTTTAATTGGCTGTAATTCTAAGTTTCTCAATTTAATAATGTCGCGAAGAGTTTCTTTTCTTATATTTCAGTTTTATAGGTAAAATTTTGAAGAAATTATAAAATTTATGAAAACGTAGGTTTTAACTGATTTTTTTTGGAAGAAATCACTTTTTTCTCCAATTTTTTTGTTTAGATTATTTTTCCTCGGGTTTTTTAAAAAAACTGAACTTGACGATCACTAGTTGGGTTCTGTTGATGCTCCTGCATGTGGCTGAATTCATGCTGGTGGATCATTTTCCACAGCTCTTTCTCCATTCCGACGTCAGATACATCTTACAGACGCTAGAGAAAATGGCCACTTAGCCCAAGCCCAATTAAAAAAAAAAAGTATGGTTATGTCTGGGATAAGGATGCATATTTTACAATTTTTTATAAAAAAAATCTTCTGTTTCACAACATTAAATTTGCTCTAGTGCCCTTACTACCGTGATTGAAAAATTTTTAATTTAAGGTCAAAATCCTTCAGATAATGAAAAAGACGAAAATCCAACAAAGTAATGTTAATGATTAAATATGTTACAATGCTCAGCAAAAAAGCATGTTTCGCCAATGAAACTGTATTGATATAGGTATTTACTGTTTGTTTTTTAATAATTTCAGTTGAGTTACATTGCAGCAATGTTTAATTTTTATACGAACTAATCAATTTTTCAAATTCAAAACAATTGAAAAAAAAAAAAAAAATGTTATTAAATTAAAAAATAAGTTTTCCCAGTTTTCCACTAAAATTCGTTCGTATTTATT
The DNA here is from genome assembly GCA_011428145.1 of Ericerus pela. Lineage (NCBI taxonomy): Eukaryota > Metazoa > Arthropoda > Insecta > Hemiptera > Coccidae > Ericerus > Ericerus pela. The sequence continues at coordinate 2,027,024 of WOFM01000392.1, forward strand.
TCACCCCATGCGGGGATATCGTCGTGACATCTATCGGAAAATGGAAAAACTTCTCCTTATTTCGTTCGTTGCGTCCTAACGATATCGTTAAAAACAAGAAGAAAGTTTCTTAAAAAGCGTTTCAAATCGTCGCCTCCTAGTTTTTCAATCATTTCATAGCATAGATTTAGATGAAGAGAGTGTTATGAGGAGTCTGAAGCGTCTTTCATTACGCAAGAAACAAAAAAAAAAAAGCTTGGCATCTGAGAATAGGGCATCTTTGTCCGTTTTTGGTGATTTTGAAGTGTGAAGGCGGGGGTTATCAGAGGAGACAACTGCGAATATGTTGTGGACACCCGCCGTAAAATGGTGCTTTCTAGGACCTTGTTTCGAAGGCTTATACCTGCTTAATTAAGATATTGTGTGGCTATAATCTCATAGACAAAATGACTCGCACACAATTGATCATTCACTTAAATAATATGCATTGTGTGTACGTACCTACGCATATTTCGTTGTATCCTTCATTCTGACATGAATCCGTCGAGGTTGTTGTAATCATTTTGTGTAAATATACGTCAAGTTTTCTCGTTTCAATGATATTCAGTACGACGGATGATCTATGGAATTTGTGGAATTGCGATAAGAGAATAGAATGTAATTTTAAAGGTTGGCAAGTTTTGAAAAAAAAAAAAAAAAAAAAAAACATTCGGTGCGGGAAATGAATGTATCCAGTAATAGTGCTGGAAAGAGATAGGTGGACAAATGTATGAAATAAAGTTTCTAAGAATGAAGTATTTAACTACTTTAACAAAAACAAATAAAAACAAAAAGAAAAAAGAAAGGAAGAATTTTGAAAAAAAAAGAAGAAAAAACTAAAGAGTGAAAGAAGTATATTATAGGAGATGAGAAACTGGATACCTACTTGCATATACCTCGTATTGTGAATGTGTGTGTTTGTGTTTGTGTCTTCGTGTGGTTGTGTACTCTAGAAGAGGATTAAATTGTTTCTCACGATTAGGTCAATATTTCGCGAAATCTTCATCGATGCTCTGCATTATTAAGTGTCGATAAAGTTCACAAGAACAAGAAGAAGAAAAAGTCTTTGGGATTGAGTGACGGACATAACCGACGATTATTGCATATTTCTGCATCTTGTGAACCACAGTAAGACGTTAGCGATGGAAAATATGTTTTTACAGACATTCGTTAAAGATAAAAAGGAATAAGTCTCTCATCGTGTAATAGCGTGTGAAAAATTATCAATTCTTGGGAAGAAAATACCGCAGCATAGTGTGGCTGCTGATCTATTTTTCACGTTATATGTGAAGGTACATTTTCAGCTATAAATTGATGAGATTATTATGTCATGACAAGACTGACGACCATTAGGATATTTACTGTTTGAATTCATGGTGCTAATTTTGGCATCTGAAAAACCGATTTTAAAATGATCGACTTTGAATTTGTTCAGCCAATTCCTCAAATTGTATTCCAATCAGATAACCTATACCACTCACCTACTCATAGTGGTAGCGATTAAAAATTCAAAGTATGGCGTACGTAAGGTAGATGACGTACCAGTTATTGATAAGTGTCAGTTTTTTTTTTTCATCTTTCATTGTAAAATAAAACCCTTCCAAAATGTCAATTTGATTATTTACTATAACAAATTTTTCATAAATATTTGCTCTACAAATTTATTTAAAAATACAATCAATTTTACTTAATTAATATCTGATCAGCATGGCCTTAAAGAAAACAATTCAAATTTTACTAATGATTGACAGCTTATAATACATATTGCTTAATGAATGACAATATTCTGATTGACATTACATTGTTTTTCTTTATTCATTGCAGTGGATGAAAGTAAGTTACCCAATAGAAAAATTATAATTATGAAGCATTATAAACGATAAAACAAAATAAATTCACAAGTTGGCCGCTGAAATTTATGCCGAAATATAAATACAACTATATATCATTTTGCAACACCTGTTGATAATGTAGACAATTACGTGCATCTTGACGATGTGTAAAGCGGACGATTTTAAAACAGTGCATTATTTAAATTCTTTATGCATAGTTTTTTACTTTATGCACTATTTTGTGCCCATGCGTTACTTTATGCACCATCTGTAAATTCTTTTTGCAACACAGGTGGATAACGTAACGATTATATGCTCCTTGATGGTATGTAAAACATATTTTTATAAAACAATTCTTAGATACCTACCTAATAGAAATTCTTTGTTCATCAATTTTTACTTTAAGCACTGGCTTGTGCGTATACATTTCTTTATATATTTATCTTCATACACATTTCACCCTTCTTTCTTCATTATCAAATTTTTTTATATTTTTTTAAAGGGTATTGCAATAAATAGGGTGTGACAGGCATGTTTATGGTATGTGATTGATGTTTGTGTGATTTGCATCACTCACCTTCAACTGATGCTGCAAAAATTACATTGGTAACAAAATCACCTACTTTAATTATGCACTTGTATCACAAATAACTATTTCTGATTAACCCATGCTTTCTAATTTAGTAATTGATCTGAAACTTTCAAAATACAGACAATACCTACTCTCTTTCCTCAAGTGGCGATAACACGAGGCATGTTTACTTAGCTTCTAGTTGGCCATTTTCATACCATAGTGTCGTGTGACCAGCTACTTGCCTCCTACTTGTTCAAGTTGATCATGTTTAATTTTCATCTGTAGTAGCGGCAAGTTTAGTGGAAGCTAGTAAACACTCGTGTGACCGTTGCCTAATTGTAGAAATATAATAATTTACAAGAAAGAAAATATTGAGGTAAAGGAGGCGAAGATGCCATACATTTTTAATACTTAAAATATATTTGGATAGGAGAGTTGAAAATAGACCATATTTGGCACATATGTACTTCAAGGACTTATGTATCATTTGTTGCCATTCAATTAAATGTTTATTCAAAAATAACTAGGTAATAAAAAAAAAATGAAAACTCTAATTTTGGCCATCTTACCCGATGGGGTGGGTAAGATGCCACATAGTGGCAGCTAAGACGGATAATAGAAATTTGCATGTATTTCAAAAAAAAAAAAAAAAGTCAAATTCAAAAGTGTTCAAATTTTTACAAAAAATCTATTAAAATTAATAAACAACTACACAGAATTATTTTTCTTAGCTTTTGAAAATAGAAAAAAGTCGGTTTGAATTGTTTTCCAAAGATATTCTTCAGTCCTTCAAATCACAATATGTTTCCCTAAAATTTAACTAGAAATAAAAAATAAATGATATAAGATGGTACTTATTTCAATTATTCATTAAATTTAATAAATTAAATACCATTCTACAGTGAGTAATCTAAATATTGATGCCAGATTTTAGCTGCTATAAATGTTGGCCATATTAGCCAATTTGAATTTTTTATTTTTTCACATTTTTAAAATTAAATAATGACAGTGAAATCAGAGGAATTAAATACTACCCTAATCAACACAAAATTAATTTGCTAGTTATTTTATAAATTTTCATATGAAATAGGGCAATTTACTCCCGCAATAAGTAGCATCAAAATTCAAGTTAATTATTTTTAAGCATGTCATCAAACACAAAATTCACTTTAAAATAAAATGCAAGGAAGAACCAAGGGTCTTTGTCAAAAAAACTTGAACAAAAGGTCGGTTGACTGCTCTGCACATACCAGTGATATCATTTTTCCTTCAACAGTGCTGCAAACATGACGTGAAAGTGCAGTATCTCTCCCAATGCTGCATCTTTGTCAATCCGGCATCTTCGCCACCTTTACCATACTGTTTTATTTTTTGCAGATGTACAAAAATTCGATTTTAAATTTATTTTTTGACAGAGATATTGGATTTCTCCTGCATACAATTTGATACATTTTTCTTCTCTACAACTGAATTTGGCTAACACATAACCTTTTTCCTTCAGATCTTCAGAATTTATCACTTCTTCCTCAATTTGGTTAGTCTGTGGGTTCTCCAAGTCAGAAAATCTTTCAAAGTCATTGTCAGATTTGTCATCAATGTGTAAGACCTGGAAAATTTTCATAAACTTTCCTGTTTCTGGTGTTTGTCTTTTTAGATTTACTTATGACAACAATTTTTGATGGGTGCTCTTAAATTAGAATCGTTCAGTCCTTAGTGGTTTTTTCAGGTAGGAACTTAAAAGTAAAATTAAATTAAATTAGATGGATCAGTGACATTTTATTATTGAATGTTAATGGGTTGGAAGGAAGGGGTAGAGTTTTAAAATTTTGGTATGATTTTTTTATTTTTCAAGTTTTTTTTTTTCTATTATATTTTCAATTTATTTCCTAAATTTTAGGTGCATGCTCCAACTTTAAATGTTTCGTTGTTTCGACGGTGTTACCAAGCTGGTACAAGCCAATGTGTTCGCGGCACTTTGGGGCTTGTTTATAATAAATTTATAAATTTGTAAAAAATATTAAATTTCATCATTTAAACCTATCGAATGTGTAATGTGCGTTAGGTTTCATTTTAATTGATTTATCTCAAGTTTAAAATAAATGTTATGCCCTGAAACCTGTAATCTTTGATTCTCTCTCTTGAAATTCCTTCAATATTGGCTTTCACCCACCTTAAAAAAAAATACCAAAAAGAAAAGAAATGTCGTCTTCATTGACCGAATGAAAAATTTAAACCTAAAGAAAAGTATATTACTTATTTCAAAATTTTCTTTAGATTTTTCCTTTGTAAATTTATAAGAGCAACGTCTAATTTTCTTTCAAAAATTTCCAATTTAATTATTTTCTCGTAATTCCAGTTGAAGGAAGAATATTATGAAATAAAAATTTCCAATATTTTGATACGATTATTGTAAAACATAAAACTAATAAAAACAATTTGAAACAAAACTGTTCTTTATTACCATAAAATTTTGTGCATGGCTAAAATTGTAAAAATGTTTCATTCATTCATTTATATTGTGTTAATTTTTACGAGTATAAACTAAGTATGCTTATTCGCTTTATCGCTTTATTTATAAGCTGGTTTGAGAGCATTCGATGTTCTTATCGTTCTTATGATCTAGAGTTATAGACTGCTCACAAATTTGTAAATATTGGTTTGAAACCAATAAAAAAAAAAACAAAAAAACATTGATTATCGTTCTAAAAAGAGTTTTCTCCTCGTCAGTAAAGGTACCTACCTATAAGCGTATTAACTTTTGAATTCTTTTATATTTTAAAATTTATACATGGTTAAAATTCGAGAACGTGACCGTAATCGTTAGGTTAATGTTTTCATACCGAATTACCAAGACTGGATCCGTTTCTGTACGAAGTACCTACCTACTAGATTTTAAACTTTCAAGATTTCAGCAAATAGACTCTCATTTTTGCGTTTTTAATAGAGAAGTTGACAAATTTAAGTGACAGGTTCTTATATATTTAGCAAAATGCTGGACACATAATCGATTAATTTATGTATGTATTCGAAAATATTGTTGAAGATCGCTGGTTAATTGAGAAAGCGAGTTTTAGGTTTTTAGCCTAAAGGTAAAGTATTTGGTCTTCAAAAGATTAACATGCAGTTTTAATGCGCTGAATACGATTAAATTTCCCAATTTTGGTGTCTAAAATGTCCCCATTTATAGGTAGCGCAAATTATATTAAGCGATGTTCGAATAAAGTGATGGGTATAAAAATTTTATGTGGCTATATGCCAAGAGTATATCGAGATGTATTCCAATGCAGTTAAAGGGGGTTTTATGGACCTGCACCTTCCATTTTCAACGAACAAACGCGTATACATATTTTGTAAATTCCCAACATTACCACAAAAGAAATAATCAAAAATATTTACAGGTCCGTGTAGGTATCGATTGATACTGCAAAAAAAAAAAAAAAAAATCATAATTTTCACGACGAATTGTCCTTTATGAGCTCTAAATAGTGAAACTACAGGAAGTTTTAATAAAGCTATATCGATTATTTTTGATAGGTAACAAGTAGCTGGAGAAATGCACGTATTCTAATTGGTAAAAAGGGGAAATTTTTACAAAAAGAGGAATGGTTTGATAACATTTGAGAAAAATTTCTCAACTTGAAGAGATTTCAGCGAGTAGGAATTTTGACTTTCTAAATATTAGTTCTTACTTCTGACTTACAAATTTATAAGTTATCATGAAAAATTATTACCATTCAAGAGCTAATTTTCTTTTCGGAATGCGCTAGTTTTAAGCTTATTTCTTCGAAAATATTTTTTCGGTTCGGGTCCTGTTCACTTTACCTATGGGTATTTTCTTAGTTTCTATACTTTGCTTCAAAATTTCCTATCAAGATGTTTTTGTTTTTAAGAGGATTACTAAAATTTTATTTACATTCTCATCTTATCGATACTTACTGTTTATTTCGTTTGATATAAATTTCTCTCATATGATAATGTCATTTTGTTTTCTGATAGAATAAATTTATATTAAAAAACCATTTTTTTTAAAATATGCTTTTACAATTTGAAAAAAAAAACAAACTCCTATCCCTGATAAGATTAGGACATAAGGTACTTTGATTGAAAGTACTAGTTGCTACCATGACACCAAGGTCATTTATTTAGCAAGCGATGAAACTTATATTGAAAAAGCAAGAAATTGATAAGAAGTGATACATAACTGATAATAATTTTTTACTCTACCAAAAAACATTTCACTTCTACAATGACGCGAATTAAAACGGTGTGATAAACCCATAATTCGTAGGTACATTTATTTTAAAATAACAAGACAGAAATACCGACTAAAGAGAAAAACAACTGATAAAAACAAATATGTGTGTATGTGTGCGTGTGTTGCAACGCATGAAAGCAGCGATGAAGTTGGTCATCCAGTGTACTTCAACAAATTGAGTGAGTAGAATAAAAGCGTATAAAGAAAAACATGGTTACAGAGAATATACTAAATGATTAATATTTTTTCCATCACCAATAACTTACTTGCATAAAATATGAAACAGCAAAAGGAAAAAAAAAGACTATTCTGTTTGGAAAATATTGAACTTTTTCAATACCTACCTATTTGAGAGAAAAATTATTTTTCTATTATATTTATATGTCCCCTCAAATGACCTAAAATTCAAATTGAAAGAAAACTATCTGACCATAAAATATAACCAAATCCTGTAACAACTATTTTTGAATGATAATCAACAAAACAGGTGCAGATCTCTAAAGCACTTCGACCATTCACTAAAAAAAGGTTGAAATGATGAATTATTCTGAGACTAAAGTCTTTTTTTTTCTCATAATTATTATCAATGTCTATTTAGCAAATTACATTCTCCTAATTCACGCGTGTAACATTAATTTTTTAAAGACTAGATCTCTCCGGAAATTCACTTTATCAAAAAAGTCTACATTAATAACTTAAGAGAAAAATTACCCCGAGTGTGGTTCCAACCTTCCACTCATGTGCCCACCCTATCTCAGTTTATACAGATCATGTCACAAACACACCTATTAGTAGTAAAAAATTAGAATACCTATATATTTCCCAAGAAATGGATTTAAATTTAAACATACGTAGGCGGATGCACAAATGCACAAACACACAAACAAACAGACATGAGCCCTCTATATTATATAAAAATAAGAGAATTGTTTTGGACTTTTACCTCAAAATAAAACCATGAAAATCTTTAAATTTTTCTCAAAACCACTTAGATATAAATACTTTTGTATAAAGAGTAGGTAATATAAGATAACTCAAATGAATTTGACTGTAAGTTGCCAGTGTGGGGAATCGAACAAATAACCTACAGACTGAAAATAGTGACGACATTATCCAAGTGGCTATGCCGCCGCTGATAGCTTAATGAGGTGCGGTCATATATAAGTTCACATCCCCAGAATCACTAACTCGTAGTTCCGCAGCCACAGTTGCTGTATAACAGCATAACAGAAGGTGGAGCTAGGCTTCAAAATGCAATAAACACAAACCTGCAACAAAGACTTACGCTACCATGGTTTGACATCACTTTGTGGAGCGGGTATGTGAACTGTTGGGTGATTTCTAAGTGTTCACTCACGTCGAAAGGTCACCACTTTAGTAGGTTGCTGAGGTAGGAAATTGAACTGGCAACCTACAGATTGAAAATAGCGACAGTGCTATCTTACAGTTTTGCCACCACCGATAGCTTTGTGAGGTACAGGCGTATATAAGTTCACATTCTTACATTGACAATCTTTATTTTCAAAAGTGACTCATTACAATAATTGCAACCAATTTCAAATGAGGAAAAAATATTTGCCTTAAAAAAAAAGAGCCTGTACGATGGTGCAAATAGAAAAAATTGAACATGAAAATAAATAGTTGTGAAGACTTTTTCCTGATTCTTCTCCTGTAGGGGCTTAGCCCTTTAGTCGACAAATGGGTCATGAACCATTTCTGGATCCATACTTTCTGTGTTTTTTATGTTAAACGTAGGTACTTAAAATCAATTGTCTGTACTCATACAGACGATGCGCAGCTGCTTACATACATGCTGATGAAATACACGTTGTAGTCTTCATAACCCTGTATTGATGGGATGTTTAGTTGCTGATTGCTTCTGACATGACGTAGGCATTAGATGGACTTTCCATCCAAACCTCGAAGTGAAGTGGTTGCTGAACATGTAAATAAAAACACTATTGTTGTCAAACCTAACAGTTGGTGGTAAGCAACACATAAAGCCAAATATCTGAAATAGTAATAATTGTGAGACTAGAAATCTAACCTGTGCCTCCATTCTTATTGCTGTAAATAGCATACTTATTGAAACAGAAAAGTATTTAGGTAAATAAAAATTAATTTGACAGAAATGGGCTAAAACCACCTCCCCACCTAAATGTACCACTGTAATGGATAAAACTCGTATCTTACCTACAAATTCAGGTAATTTCTTTCTATTTTTCTTTTTATTCGCATTTTTAGTCGACCTAACCAATAAAATTCATATAATATGCCCATAAAAATGGAAGAAACCCGTGGTGATCTGATGCATGGTTTAGCAACAGTAGGTAACTACAGCTCCAGATAATTATTCATTAGGAGAATATTAGGAAAAAAAATTAACTTAGGTTATAAATTTTATTTTTCATTTTCATACAACATTTAAAAGCGTACGAATTACGATAACCGCATCCCCGCAATGATGATCCCTGAATTTTTTTAATGAATTTTTGGCGGATATTATAAGTTTGTCGTGAACCACTAACCACAGGAAGGTTGTTTTTTTTTCTTTCTTTTTTCTATATTATTTATTGTAAAATATTCACCATGGGTTGCATCGGAAGTGCCTATTAATAATTAAGTAGGTATCTAGGTATACATTTCTTGAATCGACTGTTCGATAAAGTCAAAATAAGATATTAATTTGTTAATCCATATAAACGGAGTTGCTTTTTTCTGTTCCGATTGCAAATTTATCGGTATCTCTATTATTGGTTCTTATTTTATGATCACGAAAAGGGAGCATGAATGCTTCGAATGTAGATTATTAAGATATTTTAATAATTTAATTCATAGTTTTTTTATTAAGAATACATAAGCCGAAGTTGATAATAAAAATGTAGCCTACCTATATTCATAACAGTGTCCCGTAGGTTCTGTAAAAATTTTTAAAAGAACTTTGAATTTTATCATTCTTTGTTCGCTTAGCTTGAAAAATACTTATGAACTGAACAAAGGAGGGACTGATGGGCCAAATCCCTCCTGTCGGTTGCTCAAGGCAGAATTACAATGTTAGAATTTTTTATGACCTTTCTAAATCGTTGATTTCCACCTGTACAAACATTTATTGCTGTTCTTTTAATATGTTATCGCATGTTTTATTCACTATAATTCGGGTTTTGGGACAGAACTTGAATCCACAAAAATTAAATGCCAAATTTTAAATTATCATAGATGAGTGCTAGATATAGGTACAATATTTTGCAGATGAATCAACGGTTTCATTGAGAATATGCTTGGTACATAAAGAGGTACATAGGTGTTTTGGTCTCGCTGATGACACCTTTCTCCACATTTTATTGATGAACGAATAGATCACTGGAGTTTGTGAATGGATGTGATAATTAAGGAGAGCTTAAGGTGACTCACTTAAAATTGACTGATGCCTCAGCTGTGAACAAACCGAGGTCAATTTTTATTCATAGCTTCTCATACTCGTCACTTTTGGGATTTTGTCCTGAAAATTCTGAAAATGCCAACTGCAAATTTTATGAGGGGCTGGACAATCTTTATGGTTCCCTCAGAAAACCTAACAGTCAAGTTTTGAGCCTAAAACTATGATAAAATGAGTTTGAATTGTATAATTACAATTCTCGACTGAAGGTAAGTCTCTATTGTTTTTGTTTTCTTACCATTCCGTACAGTCACTATTTTAAAAATTTGATTTCTTCTTCGAAGTTCTCTCAGTTTAATTTTTTGGAGTGTAACAAAATGTTGAAAGAATTTTATGAGATGTTCTTTATAGGTTTGCTAACGTTTAGGCACCTCTTGTTGGATTATAATATTTCGCGGTTTTAAAGAAAATTTCCTACTTCCTATAACTTTATTGCCTTCCAAGAAATTTTATTGCAGTTTTTGTTGGTACCAGGTAGGTAAGATACTGCCAAAACAAAACTAATTTATTTTATGATCAGACAACTTCGTCGAATTTTCTCTTCGATTGTACCTACCTATTCAAATCATAAATTTATTACACAGTATTTAATAAGTATAATTTTAATTTCTACTCAAAATCCTGCGAATGGGTAATTTTTCATACCAGCATATATCCAACAAAACCTGTTTCTAAGTAACAAATTATTGTTTTCCAAATTGAAAATATAATTTAAAATATACAATTTCACAATCGGCACCTAATTCTTCGTATCAACCGTAGAGTTTTTGAGAAATGAAAGAGCTTATATTTTGTGAAAAATAGTTAAAACATTATATTTTTTTTATCATTATTTTTTTGAAAATAGGAAATGTTATTGAAATAAATTTTATGGTGATGCTAGTTGGGCTGAGAATCAGATCCTATTTTTCATTTTGTCTCAAATTTTCTTGGTAGTATTCAACAAATTCAAACCCCTTTCTGAAAGAGCTTGGTGCTCAAAAATTTTGAAATTTTTATAAATTGAAAATTTTCTCTTCTTATAAAACTTAATATTATGCTAGAATTTTGTGACTTTTTTGTGACATATTTTTTGAAAGCGTGCTTTTTTAGTGGGCATTGGCGTAACTAGGAAATTGTTTTGCAGATAGCTAGAGTCCAAAGTTAACATGCTATAAAATTTTTTATATAATAGTCTCACACTGTCCATTCCCATAATTAACCCTCCAATTATCCTCTCTGTATTCAGTGTCGGAAATAATGTTTAGTATGGTAAATCTCTCTAAAAAAATGCGCCTCAAAATACTCTGATATACGTAGGTATTTCGAACTCTGTCGTATTTGGGATCTAAAGTATGTCGTAAAGTTGAGAAAAAATGTTAATTGTAGACTGCTTAACGTATAGGTAATTTTACCCCTTGTTTTTTCTCCTTTTTCTTTCAGGAGTCCCCAATCCAAACAGGTGGGTTGGGGAAGTTCATTTCCAAATGTTGACTATTTTTGCTTATTATTAACTAATGGGACTGCCAGCTGAAAGTTTATGGTGCGATATAGTGTTTTTATGTGTATAGGTATATTATACCAGCACTCATCCTTTTTATAATTTCAGAAGGATGTCGGCAATTATTTTCAATACAAAGCGGTTGACTGAATTTTTCGGAAATTTTTTTGAGAAATTGTATGTCTTCAATGTGAAAACGGGTCTTTCATACGGAACCACATCTTCTCAGTGAAAAGTCATCGTCTTAAAGAAAACGCGTGTTCTGGTGAAAACACATCTTCTTGGTGGAATGAGTGTTCTAGGTGAAAAGGTGTATTCTTAGTAAAACCGCATCTTCCCCACGAAAACACATCTTCCCTGTGAAAAAGCATTTTCTCCGTGAAAACGAATTTTTACCGTGAAAATGTATCTTTCCTGTGAGAATGCTTCTTCTCGTGAAAATACATTTTCACAGTGAAAATGCATCTTCCTCGTGAAACCACATCTTCACAGTGAAAATGTGTCTTCCTCATGAAAATCTGTTCGGTAAAAATGCATCTTTCTTGTGAAAACAGTGTAGAACCTTGCATATTTTAACCCCCAACTGTGAATGATCCACAAATGGTAGTTCACTTCATGTCTATAGTCATATTCACTATCACCAATATCCTCATTAAAATGCAAAGTAGGTGTAAGAGTCCACTGTTCCTCTCTTCACTACGTCCAATGTGTCGTAAATTTAAACATAGGCTACACTTTTTGTTGAATAGTAACTTTCATACCTACTTGTTGCATAACTGCAAGCAAAGCCACAGGTTGAAGCTGGTAAAAAAAAAAAAAAACAGTGTTCTCTCTTTGCAAATTCCCCACTGCCCCCAGCCATAAGACATATCTACTTTCAAAAAAGTAATAGTTTTGTTATTCTTCCTATGTCCCATTCCAAATAAGAACAACATAACGTCATATGAGCTGATAGACCAAAGAGGAAAGGAAAATGTAAAGATTCACGGTATAAAATAAAGGCTGCATCCAAAACGATTTTGTTTACACCAATATTTTTATCTTTACTATCTTCAAAAGTGACCTTATCTGTGTGAAGGCACGTCGTTTTTATTTTGGATAGAGTGCATAATTCATTGAATAGACATGAAATAATATTTCTGCTACAAATGTCTCTTCGGAGTTCTAGGTTCAATTTTTTTTTTTTTTTTACAATTAAATGGTGACTGTGGAAGCTGTGTCACATCTTCAAAGGATAGTAATTATATAAGCTTATCCACATTACATTATGCTAATATTCTATGCTGCCACTGATGACTGTAGTTTTTTTTACATACTGATAATACTATCGATGTGTTTTCATCATGTGAATTTCTAAAACCTAAATTTTGATACTTACTTTTGATTCTGAAATGGAAAACTTATGTATTTATGAGAGGTGTTATGTACCTGCGTATAGGTAGAAGGTCGACTTCTTTCAATTCAAATTTTTTAACCGATTCGGATGGTTTGATCGAAATCCGTCTGTGGTCTCTTCTACGTTACGAAAAAAAATTTTCTGAAATCCACCATTGGTGGCGAGGAAAAGATGGAAAAATGTTTTTCATCCAATCCCCCACGGTTAAAAAAATCCTGGCTGCGCCACTGGTATCACAAATCATAAGAAAACAGTACCTACTTAGTTTCGTATTTTGTAATTTCGCCAAATTGAAAACGATTCGTTGTGATCGATCAATGGTAATTTTTCAAACACATCCTGGTTGTGGTCAGATTTTCAGCAGATTGTAACCATAATTTTCAAATAACCAACCATACGATGAAAATCTCGTGCGCAGTTCCCATTAAATCAATGATCCAACGACCATTATATCTTGGTCAATTTGACAATCAACTAAAAACAAGAGGAGATCAACGTTACGACAGGTACCTAATTATTTAAAAGATTGTGTACACGTGTATGGGTTAATTGGTCGATGAATTTTCTCTTTCTGCTCGTATAGGTAGATGGTATAAGATGTATCCAAATTGAACATTCATATGCGAATGTCCTCGTTGCGTTCAATTTCAATTAACTGCACTAAAAGAGAACCCTCGATTGATTATGATGGGGGTACAGTTGCAGGTTACGATATTTGTAAACTTCTTCAAAATGAAAAGTGAAACGTTGGCGCAGAATATTATATTATTCGCTAACCATTATACGATAAAAAAAAAAAGGTGAACAATAAATACGATCATAACAGTGGATATTAACTTTAATATTTCATAAGAGAAACTCAAAATACAAAATCAGTTCACGATTACGTCTTGATTGAACGTTGAACAGAACATAAAGAAAAAAAAAGTAGGTATTCATCATGAAAACGAAATTAAATCGTAATTACAGAATATGACTTCGTAAATTTTTAGAACACGAATCAAATCGATCTTAAGATAATTATTGAACGATGTGATAAAATAGGCACTGCACTTCGTAGGTAGGTACTCGTTTGAATGGATTAAGTCAATATAGCTCTGATTAATTAAAATATAAAAAGGCGTTGTATTTCTTTTTTTCAGTTCCATAGGTATTCTACATATACGTACATTTCTTCTATTTTAATTGTTGAACAGTAGGGTGAAAATAAAAATTGAAATTATTATTTTTTGTATAACTAATGACGCCAGTAGCTTCAGTGATTCGTGGTTAAAGAATATAGTAGCTTAAAATCACCGATTGAATAAGGTGTTACCGTGATTATAGGTAGTTACCTACTTTTCCTGTTCCAAATGGGTGAAGGTTCACTTAATCATGGTTCCATACGAAATCTGTTGACTATTGAATTTAAATTATTAGTGCCGATATGACGTATTATAGCTACATTCCAGCATAGGCAGTTAAAAAATTGCCCAAATAATGATAAAAAGAACAAAAACTTTTGCGGTTTTCCGCCGCATAAATAGGCTTAGTTATCTCAATCAAATTTGAAACCGTGTTAGCATAATGCTGAATTAATATTTCTTCAAAAGTTTTGAAGCATATTTCCAGAAAATGAGGAATTTCAGTGTGACTAACTTGAAAAAAAAAAAAAAAAAATAGAAAAAAAGAACGTGAACGGACCAACCAGACATACCATCGACAGGCGGATCCACACCAAACTTAATAGATTTTGTCCTTATCTGGATGCATAAAATTTATATGTACGTGCCAAATTTCATGAATATCTGAAAATTTCAGATTGAAATAGCTGCTATTTTGAAACCAATGGATGGAGTTTGCTCATCTTCCAAACTGATCAAGCTGTCGTACACTACCTAACAAAAGTTTCTCTCATAAAGAATAAAAACGTGTACCCTACCTCCCACTTAAATTACGCCTATGACTCTTTCATAAAACAAAATAAGTTGTAAGTGGGGGGAAACAGGAGATGTGAAAAAATACATTTCCCTAAAAGAACCCGAAGCCCAGTTTGTAAAGCGAGAAGCTATGAATCTGTTGGCTCGTGTTCTAATAAAGGGTGGGATGGATGAAAAATTGACTTTTTCAGGGAATTATGATTTTATTAGGCTAAAATTAGAGTTTTTCTCGATCAAGATTGAAAAATTGATTTCTTAGGAGGCTATTATCTGAAGAAAAAAGAGAGAAAATAACACAAAATGACTAATAACTTGTGAATAAATTAACCAATTGAAACCAAAATTGGTAGACATGGTATTTGTGTTAAAGGTAAAGTTTTTGCCGGATTTCGTGACTATTGAATCAGAATTGCGACCTTGATTGAGTTAACATCAATAATTAACCTTTCCAACAGCCCCAGGGCATCAACCGGGTAGCAAATCACAATTAAATTTAAAAGCATGTTGTAATAGTCTTGAATCAATGTTTTTTCAAATTCTGAGACTATTGCTCAATAATTACTCTTTTTAGAGCTATTGAACTGTTAAAAATGCAACATAATGGCACCTACCGAACGTACTATATGTTCGATTCGTAGTAAACTTAAAAAGTCTTTTACTTGTCAAAATATAAATATCTATAAGATCAATTTTAATAATTTGGTAGCCTATATTTTCTTTGAAAACCTACTTAAAAACAAAAATCAGTAAATCTCAAAAATCGAAATGTTTCGAATACATACTACAAGTACTTAAACTAGGTGCCAAATAAGTTGAGCTTTGAAGAAGACAGGCAATATGACATCCGAACGTTTAATGGCCAACAAGAAACAACGTTCCATTAATCCGCCTCGAACATCGGAGCTCAACATATTTGGCGCCAAGTATAGTAAGAAGCTTCTACCAACCACTGTAAATTTAAATGTATGTATAAACCATATTGAACATAATTTGTTACGGTCAAAGAGCTGTCTGATATAGGCCTGAGAATATAATAAATTATCCGCAGCGGAGGAAAGTTTCGTATATCAGGAGACTGCAGTAGGTACCTGAAAATATTTTGCAACGTTGAAGATTTCCAGCTCCCACGCTCAGAATACTAGGTAGGCTACTGAAAATAACTGATTATTTCTGCGGCAGAATAAAATTTTATTTTAAAGATAATTTTTTTTTTTTTTTTGGCAACACGTCAAAAAATTAAACGTTTCCGCCACTAGGCTAATTACCTGCATTAAACTATACACCCTGTGAGACATGGTGGAATGTTGGGGAAATGTCTACGAGTGGAAGGTCAATAAGGAATATTCTTTTTTTTTTCCAATCCGAAGATAATTTTAGGTGAAGGACTGATTTCATTCAGACAAATATACAGTACGTGGACTATGGTACGTAGTGAGAGTCGTGCTTTTTATGCACAATACATCTTTACTACAATTCCTTGATAAGATAGGGACCGCTTCGATTCCCTAATACCAATACCTCATAAAAAACACTGTGAGTAAGAGCCCATATATTTTTTACGAATTTCATGAAACACGATAGCATTTTACTGCTTTTACTAAATTTAAGACAAAGTTTCAGGATACCCAGTCTAATATGGTAAGTGCACAAGCTAAACAGTAAGTGGCAAAAAATATGAATTACAATGAAAAAAATCATGGTTTTTGACTTTTTTTCAACTTATGCTCGTCAGATAATTATTTCGAAAATCTGCAAAATGGTGGTTGTGGGGACATTACTCGTATGAGGTAAAAGGGGCTCGCACCCCTCGACGACAGTCGCCGCCCAAAGGCTGGCAATAATCGTCTTTATGACGTTAAACGAATTTACACTGGTGCGTTTGTATGTTCGTACCTGTATGTACGTACAGGTAAGATACATTGTACGGGCCGAGATCAATTACCTGATAACGATCTTGGTAATGTCACGACCCGGTACCAAACGCACTGCATCGTTTCTTATCACCTCAACGGAGACAGGAAACGACGTAATGCATGACATAATTACGTACACATACGTATGCATGTGTGTCTGTGTGCGTGTACCAAATCCTGTATATAAACTCTCAGAACCGGCTCAAAAATTACCAGTGTTCGCCAAGGATTTGGCTCTCCCATACTTAATCGTATGAAGTGGCAGAACACGCAAATACTGTTGAAGACCTTCTAATGTGAATATCTCTCACGACAAGGTATTCCACAGTGGTTTATTAGCAATAATATCTTTTTTTAAATTTTATATATTGACGATAATTTTGTACAAAATTTACTAAAGTAGGAGAACGTCCAAGAATTACGAATGTATGGAATTATTTAAAACTGTACGATTTATTTTCCTGAGCACAAGAAAACTGCTACGATGGTTACTTGTAGAGGCAAATATTTTCAATTAATTCGTAAAATTCACATAGCCCTCAAGTAACATTAAGTAGACTTATGACATTTAACACAAATGTTTGTACGTATATTTCAATCAGTTTTAGTTCAAGCATGGTTATTGTATCTCCCCAGATAGCCATGTTTTCAGCCTTCAAAATAATATAAAATGATAACCCAACTGACAATTCGTATGTCTACCCAACCCCAAGTCAGTCAGACAGAAGTTCGTATATAAATGATTACTTACTCAAATTGTTATTTCGTTACCTTTTTTCAAACTAATATTCCGGAACTTGGAATTGGCAACAATCTACACAAAGATGTTTTACATGTAGAAGACCTCTTTCTTGTACCTATTCATAATTATTTTCTAAATCGTGAGCATAATTATATTATATCCTCAATATAATGAATTAATTACGGTAATTAATTACATTACAGTTCAATGTAAAATTCTTTTACATAAGAAAATTTTAAATTAGTCTGTAGCTAGCTAAAAACAAACGCAATGATATGATTACTATTAGAATTTACATGTGAAATAGCGCCTTAACACAATCCAAGAAAAAATAAAAATAAAAATAAAAATACTTCCAAGAATAAAACTAGCCTGTAGATAACCTACATGATAATTATTTGACACGAATTAAAATTCTGGCACACGAAATCACATTACGATGCCTAGTAAACTTATTCGTCGTTCAAAGAAAATTGATATGGGTAATTTTTTTCAATAAAAATAATGAAAATGAAAAAAAAAAAAATATTTTTCCAGAAAAATATCCCAAATTTAATTTTCTTAGAAAGCAAAATAAAAACTTGGCAGAATTATTTTTATCCGAAAGAAAAATAATTGATAATCATTTCGAACATTTTGTATCCAATTTATGATTTCAGAATTTTACAACCATCATTTGCATTCAGCGCATAGGTACTCATTGAAAATTCAACAACTTATCTGCCGCTGGTTAAGATAATCTTCGAAAATATTATTTTAGTATACAGTATTTTAACTATTATTATTATATTATTATTGCTGCTATCTACCGTTTTGTAACGAGTAAACTGAGTAAAAATAAACAATTTTTGTTGTTTTTTTTTTTTTTTACTTACAAGTACCTAATGTCCCACTGAGAATATATAAAATTAATTAACTTCGTGTGGAATGCAGGAGGAGGAAACAAAAAATTGGTAAACTTACACTATTTTTCGCATTAAAATTGTAAATTTTCGTCAACATTATTATTTTAATGCACCACGTAAATGAATTACCCGCGTATTCAAGTGACTTGACAATAATGTGGTAATAAGGCGAGTGTCCGAGGGTATCAATGAGACATGTAACTTATCGTTATGGTAGTTTGGCGTACAAAATTTAAATAAAAAACAAGGAAATTATGCTAATAAATTCAATAGAAAAATGAATAAACTTTCTGGAATGTAGAAAGCACATTTTAGAATGTCGAAACCGAGGCAAGTACTCACAAATGTTGCCCTACCTACACATAAAAATGGTTCGAAAACCCATCAAAAATCATACGAAAGATTATCATGACTTGATGATTTGAACGTGAAACAAAATTATCCGTACACTTTATCGTATATTATTTAAATTAGATTGTTATTAACTTACTTAGCTAGTACCTATGTTCTTTTTGCATCATGCAGTGGAAAAGTTCTGATTACTTCACAACTAAACGTAGGTAACGAAATTTGCTGTCGTCAAAGGAGCTGCTGTTCTTTTTGCGCTTGATGTGCGAAACTTGCTGTTTGTTGTCACAGAGTTCGACACCCATTCGAAAGGTGGTGTGAGAAAATTGTGAAGTTGTATAGTTTGTTTATTTTTCGATAACAGTTGTGAAATGTGACGTAGCGATTCGTACAACTTATCAAAAGTATTGTCAGTCTACCTATATCGCAACTTTTCACTGGAAACGAACCTGAAGTATTATCAGTTAGGCGAAAAATAATTGAAACTTATTCCAACTGGAGTGGTATGAAGGATCTTTTTGCTTTAGGTACATTTTCTTTAACTTCAATAAAATGAATTTTAACACCCTCCATATACATACACTTGGCCTACGCATGGGGTTCTCTGTAAGCTACTCTAATTTTGAAGAAAAAACAAATTATAACAAATGAGAAAACATCCGAAGACAGTGTCGCATGAGGCATGACTCCCAGCCAACAACAATGAAAAAAAATTTGTAAATTAATATTTGAAAAATAAAAACTATAGCGCAGCAAGGAATGCTAGAAAATGTGAATTTTGTAACACCTGTTGATTAATTTCATTTTTATACACACCTTAATCGATATATAAAGCAGGCGATTTAAGAACCATTTAGAACCCTTACTTTATACATAGGTCTTCACATTATACATTGTCTTGAGCGCATGCGTCACTTTATGCACTGGTTCTTAAAAAGTACATAGCTTACGTTATTATTTTGTTCAATTATTTATTTTATTTTATTTTTATTTTTATAAAAGTTTCTCTGCTATGGAGAACGAACCACCAGCATCTTAGTTAATAAATCGGCTCTGTAACCGCGTTTGATTTGTAACACTCACCTTCGGTTCGTGCTGTAAAAAACACACTTGGAACAAAATCACATAGGTACTTTATACAATTTTGTATCACAAATAACTATTTTGTAATAAAAAAAGAGAGGAAATAAATATATAAATACAATACAATACGATAAAAAAATTAAAATATGAAAAGTATTTGGAAGAATTCTCAGTAAAAGTTACATTCAAAATGAAGTGTCAATGAAATTCATAAAATTAATTAGGTTAAAAACTAATTTTTAAAAGATAAGCTTTTATTTATTTTTTGGCTTCATGCGAAATAAACATTATTTTGTTTGGAATGTTGGCTTCAGTATTGGTATATCTTGAAATCGCAGTAGTGTGTAGAATAAAAGCTTATTATAAAGTGAAAAAATGATTTGTACGCTATTACGAAGTTACAGAACACTTACCCAAGTTATTAAATGAATAGCTTTAGAGGAAGGGTCTATACCTCCTCTACACCCGCTGCAGTTACGAATCCTAGATGACCAAAATCATATACATGTGCGTGTATATTCAATGTCAGGTAGGTGGCGAAATATTATGCAGAAAGCCCTTTGTATGTATGTATATTATATATACGTAGCTATATATAGTAATGCACGGAGCACCTAGTTTTATTTTTATATTTTCTCTCGCCATTCTCTCGTAATGAATTCGTTTAAAGTGAAATCTGATATAAGGGGGGTTGTTGCTGAAAATTTTTTATACCATCATTAGTTTTTGAAATAAATGACAAATTAAAAAACGGCAAATTTATCATTAATTTGCATTTTTGTATGGCCGATTTGTGAAAAACTAATGGCGATGAAAAAATAAACTTTGATAAGCAACTCGACTAAATTTTCTCCTCTTTTCAATAGTACTTCAAACCTCAGCTTCGTGGTTTAAATAGTTGCTGAGAAATGGTGAAGTGAGAGAAGAATAGTTTTTTTCAAAATCAAAATATGAATGTTACAAAAAACGAGGATAAATTTACAAAAATTCGAATTGAATTTTATTATAAGTAAGTATAGATTGCTTAGCACCTTTCGACCAGCTTATTTGGTTCATCTGGACTTTATATTCTTTTCTTAGCAATATAGTTTAAGAGGGTTTCAAATCACCTCTACTTTTGAACTGTAAACCCATTTGAAACAATTCAGAATGATGGAATATAACATATTTAATACCTGTACCAAATTTTGTGACTATTGGTTAAAAATTACGCGTTTTAGAACCATTTAATCCCCAAAAATGAAACGTAATAAGACATAATAGACGAACCACAGGGCTTACCTGGACCAAAAATAGTAGTGTTTGTTTTTGTGTAGATCTAATTACGTGTACCAAATTTTAAGACAATCGGATGAAAATTGTAACCAGTACCGAGTTCAAAAGAAATGTATATATATATGAATTTTAGCTAATAGTGCCAGAATTTTCCTGGTATTATGCCCTCACCTTTGGGTCTCAATATAAGATCAATTTTAATATGTAGTTTTTAGAAACGGCCTAAACAATCAAATAGTGGACCAAGTCTACAAAGAAAGCCAAAACAAAAAATCAAAATTACTACGTAAATGCAGTTTGTATATAATATACTAAACAAACAACCTTGACATATTGAAAAATGATTATTGAGGAGCCAGCTGATGAGTCACCTCTGCAACCGTCTTTTCGAGGCAAAAATAAAAATTCTGCAATCAGAGTTATTTTTTGAGACAGGAGAATAATTATGAAGGACGTTTCAAAATAAGCAATATAATATAATAAACAATCAAAATAAACGGTTACAAATTTGAGCTAATATTTAGCTATCTTAGGCATCATGCTGAATCGCTGGTGAATATTCCCACCAATGGCACGAAGACCAATTCGCACCAGGGTGATGAACCTAAAAATAAAAAGTGACAAATTGACAGTGAAATGATAGCTGTGAAGTGGCAATCCAAAAAAGTAAAAAGAAAAACAGCAAGCTCCAAAAAGAGAAAGAATAATTTGAAAATTCGCATCTTACCAGATATGGAGTGGGATAATATGTGACCATGGCGACAAGAGTGTAAAATATTTCATTTCATTACTGTGTTCGTTTGTGGGGATGCTACTTACTCAGTGTAAAACACTTCTGAGATTCTCCCTCCTTAGTTGGTTTCTTTCAAAATTAGTGCATCGAGCACCATGAGTAAAGATACTACAGACTTGAGTAGGAAAATACGCTATCTTGTTTC
The DNA here is from genome assembly GCA_011428145.1 of Ericerus pela. NCBI lineage: Eukaryota > Metazoa > Arthropoda > Insecta > Hemiptera > Coccidae > Ericerus > Ericerus pela. The sequence goes on from WOFM01000392.1 coordinate 2,049,138, forward strand.
ACAAACGAAACGTAAACAAGGTTCATTCTACATAATCATCAGTGTGTTGATGAGGTAGTCGAGAGAATTTTCTTTTTTAATTATTTTTCAGATTAATTTTGAAATATTTTCAAGTTGAAATGATATTGTGGTTTTATGATAGACCAGTTATTGAAGTTATTCCAGCTTTATTTCACCTGTAAGTACCTTGTTATTCTCAGAAAGTATGCTGTTGCAGTCTTCCTAAGAGATAAGTATGTTCCTATTTGATAATGTTACGGTTTTTTTAATGTAAAATTGCTGGAAGATATTCAACAAAAGTCCATTAATTAAAATAAACTAAAAATTTATCCAAAAAACCACAGTAAATCCTAATAGTTTTCAATGTAGTATAATAGTAACAGTGAGCTATCACTTTCCATTTGTGAAACAAGATGGCGTATTTTCGTATTTAAGCTAATATAGGTACTCTACCATGAGTACCTACCTAGTGGAAGCATGCGGTAGTTTAGTAATGCTTTCTCTGTTCATCTCTCTTTTTGGTTATTCCAGATTCTCATGATTTGTGCAATGATTCTTTTTGGAAATTAAAATCAATCTACCATCATCTGGATTTTCCCAATTTTCCTTTTTGTTTTTATTTTACTTTTTGTTTACTATTTCCAAAACTGCAACCCTCTCTGGGGCGTACATTGGTGCAACACCCTAAGACTTAGGCCAGAAGTATTAAACAAAGTATTAATGTAAATAGTGTTCATTTAGTGCCATAGTCCTAGGGGGTTCTAGACGGTATGAGAAGGCAATTAGCTTCTAAAAAACTTAAAAAGTTAGAAAATATGAAGCTAGTTGGAAAATTTAGGTTTTTGTAGAGTTTTAGATAAGCAAAAAAAAAAAACTTAAAATTTACCCCCCTAAGAAAATAGTATATTATTGAGTGATCCTTCAGAAGTTACGATTTAAAACATAGTCATAGAGGGTTCCAGGGGGTATAGGAAGACAATTAGCCTTTAAAAAATTTGGAAAGTTGGAAAATTTGAAACTAGTTAGAAAATTTAGGATTTTTTAGTGTTTTAGATCAGAAAAAAAAAAAAACTTAAAATTTAGCCCCCCCCCCCAAGAAAATAGTATATTTTGATACAAGAGCGCAAAGTGAGCAATCTTCGACAAGTTACAAAATGAAACACTTGCCTGCGGTTCATGTTGCGAATAGTATGAGTTAATGTCACTCACCTTGCACTTGAGTTGTAAACGCTAATTTTTACAATACATGCTCATGTGCGTCAGGGAAAATGTCTGAATTGTTGGAAAGAGGAGTCGAACATTTCCATCGGAGAGCAAGTACTTGTTTTGCTCCTGTATTGACTTTTGCTGCCTAAAAAAATTTTTGATCCGTTGTTGGAAGTTTTATGTTTTGGGCCTTGAAAGGAATACCTAATTGCGCATATTTTGCGACATGCATAGCAAAATAGTTATTCGTGATACAAATGTGTAAAGTAAGAGATTGCGATACGAGTGTGATCCTTACAGCACAAGTCAAAGGCAAGTGATACAAATCATACGAGTAGCAATCACCTACTTCGCGCGAGTGTCACAAACTTGTTTTTCAACGTCCCCTCTCCATAGACACAAACAAAAAAATGGAGAAAAATAAATATCTTGATAACTGGCAAGCACATAAGCTCAAAGTATCACAAGTCACAACTCCTTTAACCAGAAGTCGTGGTACATTGGCTAAGGTACTAATTTTCAAATGTGGAGGTTAGCGGTTCGATCCGCCAGAGCAGAGAAACTTTAATTAATAAAAGAAAATAAAAAAACAAAGTATCCAAAAAAAGTAATAATAAAGTGTATCGTAACGTTTGATGAGACTTCATGTGCATGTGTATGAAAAAACGAAAGTCACAGTGTTTAATAATGCGAAAAAATCAAAGTGCGCATGCTCGTGTCAAAATCTCCTTCTTCACATTGAGTTAAGAGGCATGAAAAGCTCTGTTTTTAAGGTAGGTGTTGAAAAAAATATATTTCGTCTCGTTTCGGCCCTGTATTCTCTATCAAAAGATTCATTGGCCAACAAATACGAGCGACTGGGAAAACTAAATTTATTAACTGTAGCCGAAAAGATTAGCTAGGGGGACATGTAATACTGACCGTCAACCAGATAGTTTCTTCTGCCATTAACAATAAATTAAAGATAAAACTGTGTTGCGAAATTTTGATCCTCTTTATCTCAACCAATCTGAAACGATCAACTTTCGCGAATGGCTCGCACAGGACTTGTTATTCGACCTGCGTGAATGTTTTCTCATGGCAGAATATCTAACTTGTCGGATGAGTATCGTGTTTTTTATTTTATTTTTTATTTTTTATTTTTTTTTTTTCATTTTCATTTTCATTTATTCAATATAGCTTATGAGTAAGCATAGTCGTACGAAAAATAATTATACTATAAAGGCGTGGAATTATAGGTCAAGTAATTAGCAAAACAAGGACCTACAGCGGAAAAATCTCGGTGGTCATTGTAAATAAATGTACGCGGACATCGCGCATATAGGTACCTATCTAGTATGTATACTACCTACGTTCTACTCTTGTGGAGAGACCACATATAAGCTTTATACCATTGAAAGTATATCATTAACGCATTAGCCTCTTTTAATAAGTTATAGCCTGCGATATCCTATCCTCTCGCCATTCTTACTCTTTAATTATTTCTTTTCGTACACATCTCGGCGAAGCTATTAGTTCTTGTTTCTCGTCGCCTTCGCTTCGCGATACAAATCGGCACCAGCAGACGAAATACTTTCATCCCAAGACTTAACTCTCTATTCAGTTGGCTTAAATGCGAAATTTTCGAGGCGGCTTCCGCGTCGACGCTTTTGTATGAAAGACACGTTTAGACGGTGCGCGAGATGTTTCAATAGAGTGATACAATTTGTTATAAAGACACGGTCCACGGATATCTCTACCTATCGGTTATTGAAAACTGAAAAAGTATATATAAGTTGCAGTGTCCTGCAAGAAAAAAGGCCCCACTCGAATAATCTGATTGATTTTCGGTTTTACATGTGTGTATATATATATATATATATATATACACTACACGTGAAAGGAAATAAATAAAGGCATAAAGTGGGTCGTCTATTAGTGTTCAAGATTTAACATTGGGCCACGAAAATTCTCATTTGAATTTAATTTAAAAAAAAAATATATATATTTTTAATGTATGTGCATTTTTATAGCTTCGAGTAAATTTGGGCGACTTTAGTTCAACTCGGACTGAATCATTCAGTCGACATAATAAAGTATTTTACATAGTAGGTACATACTCATATTCCATTTCATTGGGCATGAATTCTGGCCATTTTTATTTTTGGTTGAAATTCAAATGGATAGATTTCACATAATTTTCTCGGTTTTTCTTTAAAAATTTACAATTCTGACCAAATTTTTTGGGTTGGTGTCTTTCTCAAAATTCGTCTATTGATCTAGTGGGCTCCCTATTGCTGAATATTGCAACATTTTAGCGAGATCAACGTTACTAAGGCTCTTTACTACCAGGTATACGCATGAAGGTGATAAGAGGTGAACCACCGTTTTGCGTTATTCTTGTTACATTTATACATATGTTAGGAATCTCATGTTTATGAATATTTACATCGTTAGATTACTATATTAAAAATAATATTTTACAAAGGTTTAAAAAAATTCTGTATCAATATGAGCATTAGAATTTTATGTTGACAAATGGTAAATTGTATGATATTACAGACAAAAGTTGTGTACTTATCAGTGTATGAGAATTTTGAGAAGTGAATATAATTAATGGCAGCAACGTTTTGCAGAATTTTACAAGATAGCTGACCTAGGTTATGTTTAATGTTTATGTACATGTTAGAGTTTCGTATAAAAAAGTTTTAATGCATGGCCAGGAGGCTAATGTTTCCTAATGTATTGAGATAAAACATTCATTACAAAGGTATATTAGGAAATACTCTGAATTTAGCTCCTAATGTGATATCTTTAGGAAGTGTGAAGTCCTTTAGAAAGCTGCTATTAGGACATATTAAGCCTCTCCCAATGAACAGGAGTGATCTTGTTTAGATGAAGTTTTTCAATCTCAAGTTAGGTATTAAGTTCATATCAAGTGATGAGGAATTAGTGGTGATGATGATGATGAAACAAAATTAATAGTAAGAATTAAACTGAATAAACCATGGTGTAGGAAAAATTTGGTCATAATTATTTGCAAATCATAACATAGACAGAAATGTGTTATTCAATTATAAAATTTTTATGCTGGCTAAACTGATTGAAATGTTGAGTTTGAAAAGGTACTTTTCATAAATGGAACTTTTATACTGGCAGCACTGACTGAAAAATATGAGTGAAAAAACATGCTGCCGCAATGGATTTGTGTAGAATGCGTAGCAGGAGTGAAATTTTACTTTTATTATAATGTTAATGATGATGATATGTATTTATAGTAAACACATGGTAATAAATGATAAATCAATAATGAACAATGTTAATTGAATGTAAACAAGAATAACACAATATGGGCACTCATCTCTTATCAACCTCATGCACATGTGAACACGCTGACTGTTGGGCCACATACCAAGAGAAGTTTTCAAATTTTTTTATACTGGTATTCAGTTATGTATACAGGATTTACCTTGGGAGGGAGTTGCAAATTCAAAAAACAATTTTGCTAGTGATGATCAGATGGTATTCGGTGACCTCAATATGACTGGTCTCTCAAATACAGGAGTCCCTCCATTCAGAAAATCCCTACGTTAATCACAGTGAAAATACATATACCCTGATTTTGTAAATAAACTTATGTTTTATACAGAATATTTGTACTTTTTTCTAGTTACTTCATACAGTCCACCATGAGAGTGTGGATAATATAGTATTTAATATTAATAAATTCATTCTCAAATATTATTATTATTTATTTTGGATATTAGTATTCTTGATCGAAGTGTAACCCCAGAAAAGAGTATCAGCTGGTACAAAGAGATCTCTTTTATGCCATTACATGTACTATACACTGATTTTTATGAAATTTGTTTGACTTATCAATTATCTTATTGTTTGAACTCGAGACAATAAAACAAGAAGTAATAATAAACGAAACAGGTAGATAATGTTTAGAATGAATATCATAAGGTGGTGGTAGAAATAAATTTTGGTTTTTCACCTAATTAGGTAGGTAGGTATTAATTATAAATTTACAGTGTAGCAGTACATAAATTTAAATTCTGTAACACAAAAGAAAAATGGCTTTTTAATTTTACTAAAATCAAAAAAACAAGTAATGTAGTGCAAAGGTGATAGAGCTTCTAAAAAAATTCAATAATTCAAACCAACAATAAATTTGAGGAGATCTTTCACCCTCAATACCTCTATTCAAATGTATTATATTCTTCCCCATGGCGAGTTGTAAAGTAGATAATAACTCCACAGAAGGTAATTTTTTAACAAATTTGTGGGACACATAATGGGTCGTTTTTTTGGGACATATTCAGGGATAATTTTCACACGATAATTTTCGTGCATAAAATTGTAACAGTGAAATAAAATTTTTTTTAAACAGAAATCAAATGACATTCTCAAACCGAGATTTTTGCAACCTAGATACATTCTGACTTGCAATTAGTCTACAGGGTTAGTCGGTTTTCGATGCAGCATTGAAATCTGACAAAGTATAGAAATGTGCATGTCAAGTCATATTTACAGGCAGCTAATGGAATTTTTCTATGCTGCGTCAAAATCTGACGAACCATGTATAGCATATTAAACAACCCCTGTGTAGTGTGTACTTATAATTGTTAAAAGATTCATCTGATAAAAACTCAACAGAAATGTAAAAACAATTCACAGGTTTCACACTTTGTAACAATGAGAGGAAGGCATTGAAAACGAATAAAAATTAAAAAGAAAATTAAGAGTTGTTCATTTTTCATTTTCTTTCATTTTCGTATTTGTTCTGTAAACAACGTTACCATCTCCACTTTATTTTTCATTACCATTTTCTCCTTCCACTTTTCTTACTATTTTTATCGAGCCCTTCTCATACAATTCAGCATAAAATATTGGTAAAATTTGGTTGGCGGACACTTCTTCACAACTTGACTGAAAAGCATTTAAAAACAGGAACATAATATCACAAATAGGCTAACTTGTATTCATAATCAATTCGAAGTTCGAAAGTAACAGACTTATGTCAAAAGATGAGAAAGTTTGGTTTATTCATCCAGGTATCCTTTGGGATAAGATGAAATTCACAGATTAGGCGGAACAAAATTTACAAAAATGTCAACAAAGTGATTCGAATATTATGAAGCAATCGTTTTTTCAGGAGGATCAGATATGAAAGTGTGGTGTGTAGGTCCAGATCAAACATACACGCATTTACCCAATGAAGAGTTAGAAATTTGGCCCAAATTTCACAAAGAAGTTTAAATCAGGATCAGTAGAAGTGAGGGCCACCATGTTCTGGCTTGCTGACGATATTGCCCTAAGAATTAAGTCAACTCATCATGTTTTCATTGAACAAACCTTTTAATAAGGAGAAAAAAATTGTGCGCTGTAACATCATGATAGTTAATAAAATAAAATCAAGTTTAATTCCACAATAGACGCCACGAGACTTGTTTTAATGATGTACCAAATTTGGGACTTTAGCGAAAAAATGCAGCTGTTGGACTACTGAGTAAATTTGGAAATGAGGGATGCCCTCATCGATAAAGGCTCACAAAGCGATCAAAAATAATCAATTATAGAATACATTTCATAGGAAAATAAGATATTTTGAAATAAAATAAATTTCAAACCTACTCACTAATGGCTGTGAAAACGAGAGTGAACCAAAAGAATAAAGCGTCAAAAGAGAAGAGAAACATGAGGAAAGAAATTTCGGTCTTCTCCATCCATTTCTCGTGGTTTCTTTCGGGTTGTATTAATAAATGATTGCGTACAAAGATAAAAACAATTAGAAAAAGCATTTTTGGACATTACCAAAGGAATGTGAAAGTCGAAAATAATTTTTTGGTTTTGAAAATCGTTGTTTCTTGAAAGTCCTGTAAAAATGTATCAATGCCAAAATGATGAATGTGCCTTACAGATCATATTGGAATCTAAATTTTTCAGTTACAACTCAAGCTGTAAACCTGTAATGTTCAACGCTGAAAATCGGTTAAAGTGTCAAGTGGGGAACTTTTCCTTCTAAGACTTTCGCAGATTTTACGGAATGTACAGTATTATATACATTTTGCTGTTCTTATTAGAATTTTGGGCATAGAAATTCACTTTCAGCACACTAAATCATCATTGTAGGTGAGAGTACAATCATACACCACTGTATATAACAATGAATATTATGTAAGTGACCATGAAAGATTTAAAGAACCCAAGAGAAGATAAGTAACCGATGAGTTACCTAGTTAGGTAAACACTTAATCAACAGACCGGGCCTGATTTTATAACTTGTAATCAAACAGTTCTTGAGCACAGCTAAATAAGTTACATCGTAGAATACCTGCAAGAAAAAGGAAAAAAAAGAGGCAGGTAACTGTAAAAAGTTATGGATGATAGGTAAGCTTAAATTTCTCTTCTATAAATTTGATTCACATATGCATAGTACTCATTTGTTCTGACTAATGGAAGTAGAAGGTAATTACTCGGATCATATGGACGAAACAAAAAAATTAAATTTTAATAATATTGAATGGTAAAATTTCTAAACTAATAAATTTTCACGGGCAGAAAAAATTTAACTGCAGAAATGTGCATTGGCATGCAAAAAAACAATATACCATAAGATTTATTTTCTTTGTCTATTTTGCATCTTGAGTCACTAAATTACAATAGGTAGATTAATAGTTGTAAAAAATAAGAACCAACTACTTCCATAATCTGTAAACCGGAGATCGCGGTTAATAAGTTTAGCCTAATATACGAAAGGTCATTGTTAAAATATCTCCAACTGAGCGATTGAAAATTGGCCAACAAAAATGAAGATAAAAACTCTAGCGCAGCAGTACTTCGCCAGAAAACTCGGTTTACCTATTTTCATCCATAATATCAATAAAAACCTCAAATTCCACAAATTTGAAAAAATTGTAGAAAAATCGATACCTGACTAATATATTAATGCATCGATATTTCATTACTAGTTTTACTTTTAAAATTTACGTAAAACTAGCGATATTGTACATATCTTTGCCAAAAATATCGATCTATCGATGTTTTATTTCTAAAAACCGATTTTTCAACATTTTTTTGTTTTCTAGTTTTCTAAGAAACTACTACACCAATAGGCATCGAACTCCTATCTGATCTGGTCCCATATGAGGCATACTTTTCGTTAAAATTTTAGCACAATCACTTTCGTTTCTCCAGTTTGATCAGAAACTACCAAATTGATAGGCATCAAACTTATATCATACTTGCACTTACATAAAGATCATCTATCGTGAAAGATTCATTTCCATAACTTTCGTCGTTTTATTAGAACGATGGAAAAATGACTTATCCAGGAATTTTTTGTTTTCTAGTTTTCTCAAGAACAACTAAATCTATGATCCCAAAACTTCTTTCAGATTTGCTCCCATATGATAACTATCCTTTGTAAAAATTTCATCCCTATCTGTTTGGTATAGTTTTTTCAAAACCATGAATACAAATTTTTTTATAGCAGTTTTTCTTCTCCAGTTTTCTTGGAAACTACACCCGTACTGAACTAATAGACACTAAACTTCTGTCAGATTTTGCACCAATGTAAGGAAAATCTATCGTGAAAATTTGAAAAACGGCTTTTCCAGGTATTTTTTGTTTCCATTTTCTTAGAATCTAACTAACTGATAAGAAGCAAACTTCTTTTAGACCTGCTCCAATATCAGAACTGTCAATCGTTAAATTTTCAATTTTATCCATTATGTAGTTATTTCAAAATTGTGAACACAGAATTTTGGGCGATACATCACTGTAACAAACATATAAGCTGCCTGAAATTAATTCGTTCGTCAAAATTATTTCATAATATTTTCCCTTATATTTGATACGCATTAGAGATGTGTCGGTTGACTGAGAACTAATTCATTTGAACTAATCTTTTGAAAGACCTAAATGAACGAGACCGAAAGATGAGAATGAACTAGTTCACTTTGAACTAAAAGATATTATCAAATCAAAGTTATATTGTATAGACATACAAGCTAATTCACTCTTATACATCACAGCATTGTTGTTAATCACAGGATGAGTGAAATTTCTTATCAATCAACAAAAAATAAAACAAAATAGTAAGCGTTTTTGGGGAATGAAAGCGCTTTCTATGTCTGAAAGTAACTATGTATAGAAAATGTATACGAATTGCTCTCCATATGAAATAGTACATACTCAAAGGTTTGATTCATGCAGCTCATTTCATTCCTTTTGAACTAGTTCACTGAACTAGTTCATTCAAAAGACCGAGACCTGTTGAACTAAATCCACCAAATGAACTAAAACGCACATCTCTAATGCACATGTGTCATGTGTATAGGTTTGTTGCTTCTGCCCAAACACATACAACTAAAGAAATGTCCAACACCTGATCAAAAACACATCAAAGATAGAATGTTATAAAATGTTTTGAATTCAAATATTTGGTACTGCGCATATGTCATAGCTCGATAGTGCGTGTGTATTGGTATAGAGATGTTGGTTTTCGCTACAAAATATGCGCAGCTTTGGATGTGCAGTATGAATAACTCAAATTGTTTCTTTTCTATCTTTCGCATATTTTTAAGCCACAGCGCATATGGAAAATTGAACATCTCCAAATTTTACAGTGTTGTCCATATGCCAACAAAAATCCAATGCTGGCACAATCCAACGCGCCATGAAGCGGCGCCTCACCGCTTGACATTTTTATATATATACAGAAAAAATGCTCCTTTAAAAAGTGTTTTTGGCCCATATCTGCTGCCCCTTTCACGTTTTCAAAATTTTGAAAAAAAGTATCTAGATGTGATTCTTGATGCACCCTCGTGCCAATTTTCAGCCTTCCAGCTCAATGAAAAGTACGAAAAATAAATCCGGACGTTTTATAAATTTTCTATAGGAGGTAAAAGAAAATTAGGTCAGAATGAGAAATGGTACCAATCGTGTTCTTTTCTCCCACCCATAACCTTTTTGTTAAGTCAATTTTAATACCCCGTTTGTCAGCAAACTGGGTTAAAATTCCCAACCGTTCGCTATGAATGAGGAAGTCCTGGAATTTTTTTTTTTTTTTTTGAAATTTTAAAACGGTGAAACGCGAACGGGATAGAAATCCTACGGTAGCAAAATACGGATTTAACGCAAAAGTAAACTACTTTGTTGGTAGGTAGTTCCAGCCACAAGTTGAATGGAGGGAAAACGATGAAAATATGTTGCCGGTTAAAATGGCGAATGTAATTCGAATCCTTCGTACCATTCACGATGACAAAAATATTTTGCGATGTCATTTTAGGTCATCTTCAATTTGTTAGTTTCTCATTTACGTAAGTGAGAAATCCGAAACCGTGGCCTAAACAGAAGATTTAGCCAGCAGTGTTCTTTTTCTACCTCGTCTTTTTTTTTTCCACTTATAATTGGTATTTTATTTCCATTTTAGTTTTTTTTTGAAATACATTTTTTTAGAAACTGTACGTTGGAATTTAATATTTGGCAGAGTTTGAAAAATTTTTCAACTCCACATAATACGCGCTAATGGTGGAAATTACATTTTCTCTTTTACGTTATTTGAACTTCGGGCAAAATAAAATGGATGATCAATCATGTACCTACGGACGAATCCAGTTTCATATACATTGTGTAGGTACCGTTATTATATCTCATCTTCTCTTTACAATAATTCATTACCCATGTTCCCAGTTTTAAACTTTGTGTTTAGAAATTCGTACGAAAACGCTAGTACCAGATCACAGAAAGAGTGGACTTTAATATTTTAAGTTGTGGCGCAAATTTATCGAGATTATCTCGTGACAGTTGAAATTTTTCACAGTCTGTCTGAAACTTACACGAATACTTGAGGTAGGTAATTTTCGTAATTATTATTAATCGAGTGGTATGTTCAGAAAACTAGGTTGATAATTTTTTTAATTTGCGAGGTTTTTGTAAACTGTTAGGAGTCGAACATGACGAAAATAAACTGCTTCATATTTCCACACGTATCAGTGCGAGCGGACCAATTTTATTTCAAAAGTGACGAAGTGACAAAATCGAAATTTTTGAGAAATTAAGTTACGACCAACTTTGGAGACACAATTTTCGCAATAATTTTCAATAATGAATGATTGTATATTGGCAAAAAGATATTCAGAATTTATGTTCGTGTTGCTTTTGTGTAATATTTGTGAAGTATAACTAGAAATACATATTTCCAGAAAAAAAGTGCTCCGAGGAGTGCAGTTGATTTTATCCTCAGTATTGTGATATCCAAAATCAAATGTACATCCCAAGTATAGGGGTTTGATATCACAATTTGAAGTATATCAAAGAGTCTCAAAAAATTGTAAAGTCGAGACCACAAGTCAGCTCAAACAGTTAGGCCATTAGCCTACCAGAAAAAGCCCCCAAGGCCTACAAGGTATGTCGGGCAATTTTGAGAAAACAGAATGAATAAGTTGGCCGACCTATTAGTACAATTGATATTTTTATTACAGTAAAAAGGTTACTTACAGTAGGAAATAAAAATATCTGTCATGCAGGTATCACAAAATCATATTGCCTCATGGCCATCGATGTCTAGTGAACCAACAGATTCCAACAAAGTATGTTCGATGTTGGAATCGAAAATAGTCCAAACAGACTGGTACAGTTCTGCTAACAGTGTTCACATTTCATATAGTTTTGGTAAAAACAACTTGAAAAAAGGTGACTTGATGTCGGAACAAAAGCTGCAGTATGTCGTGAATAATATTTCGTATTCACGACGAATGGATTTCATCACATACAAAACAAGGCTGACTGTTCACAGTTCAACCAAAATTGTGAACAGTCGAGAAGATAAGATGTTGGTTCACCGATGATCGAGATTCGAATATACACGTCACCACATTGTATAAAAGTAATCAATTGACGTGTACCATTATTTCGTAGAATGGGAATTTATTTCCAAGTTGAATTCGATGTTTTTTTCTGTGACTTACCACTAGTATAATCTTAAAATTTGTGAGCCATTCCCTATCATAAAGTACATTGACAGACAAAATTCAGTAGTGACGTGAAGGGAAGGCCGTGGGTAATCAGATGTCACAGTATTAATTTTCTTAATAAGTTTGGGAAAACAGTACTGAAGTTTGAAAATTGTGTTCTCTTAACAAATTTTGCCAAATGGACTTAAGTTACAATACCAAAATACTTGAAATTATTATCATCACGAGACTGTTTCAATATACGTAACCACTAGTCATTTTATTGCCTTCTGCTTGTAATCCATGTCTTTGAACCTTCTTCCCTCGATGAAATATTGAAAAAATATTATCTGTGCAATATGTAAAAGGTACCCATAAGTTATTTTGAATAGATACTGAAGTTGCGAGAAAATAAAATTTTATGGAAATTCAAAACAACTAGTACTTATTTGATGAGCTATAATTTGTAGATGAAGTGAAAGTTGATAAATTTATGTCGATACTACCATTTTTGAGAGAGGCCTTGGTTTACTCAAAACATAAATATTACTGAAATTGTATAATTTTTTCTCGTTTTAAGAGCAGAAGAGGGAGCCAATTTTTTTCTGGGATGCACCTATATGTGTATGCTATTTATTCGAAATAGTGTTTTATAAGATTTATTTCTTCTAGAGGACGAATAAGTGGATGAAATTTCACTCAATAGCCTGCCATTGATGGAAAGTCTGCTCGTATATTATATTTCGTGTTACAATAGGTACCAAGCTGATGAAAATAAATTTATACTATGCTGATTCAACAGCAAAAATCAGTGTATATACATGCATAAATAAAAAACATAAATAACAATATACCGGACGCACATAATATAACCACCTCCTTTCTTTTAAGTCGGTTACAAATAATACCCACTTCCTATACTACCGTAGGCTGCTATAGTAGTAACTAAATCTGATACATTCAACTTTATTATTAATCAAAAGAACATAATTCCCCCAATTTCTATAACTTAAGACATACGACCTTCTTTCATAATAAAAATGAATGACTATAGTTCATTAAAGAATACAAACTTGACTTTTTTTTCCTACCCCATCTTACCATACCATAAACTCGCATTTCTTCGTTTATTTGCATTCTTCTCTGATTCTTTATTTCTCTCTTTTTCTGTGGACCATTGGTCCTTGAGTATGGATACGAGAAAACAGGTCACTGGCTTTTCATACTACAATGATTTAGACAGCATATTACACTTCGTACAAGGAAATCCAGTCGGCTGTGAACGTGTGCGCGTGTGTACTTGTACTGGTATCTACCAAAATAAAATAAAAAAGTACAAGATTGACTTAGGTCCTAAACCCGATGTAGTCTATTGTGAAATACCAACGAACGAGATTTCGTGTCTGCTTCCATTCGAAAATGTATAAAATATCACTGCGGACTGTAGGTAAGTTATTCGTTTTTTGTGAACTGCGAGGCAAAAGGTGCAATCAGTCTTCGAAACAATCGACATTAGGCCTATATCGTCGTAATTTTCGGCTTTGCTTGTACCTACACGAGATATGGTAGCTTCATCTTAGCTATTTACAGAGAAAGTGTGCAAGTTGTTTCTCAATAAATTTCTTCTAGCGTTTTAGTGCAAGAAATAATACTACCTGCTCTTTTTTTTACACTTTTTAAATAAGTACTCGAATGTTACTGAGTCCATGCCGTATAGTGCATAATTATTATTTTTTCTAACATGCGCATGAAATGCCTCACTTTTCAGACATGTTTAGCCCGCGGAGAGTGGCCTGTTTCATAAAACTTCTGTTCTCATCCAATTTCCTCACATGTTCTTGGTTTGTTATTAACTTTTCGCAAACATTTTTGATTTCTCATATCACAGCCAACTCCACTTGTCAAGTTATGAAGTTAAAATTGCAACATCTGCTAAACTGGTCCCATAATACGTATGTTTGAAAATCCAGAGGTTTTTTTTTCGTAGATTTTTAAATTCACAAAAATGTAATTCGTTCTAAATTTATTATACTTTTTGTCACTTTTTCTCCAGTAATGATTGAATAAGAGTGAAAATTTGTTTCGTGCGGATCAATTTGGTACCTTAATAGTTCCTTCTTAGTTCCACTTTTGGGAATTTAGAGTGGTTTCAGTTCTGTGAAGAATACAAAATCAAATACAACAATAAAATAATTTTTTTTTCAAGTAAAGAAAGCAAATTCGCTGTAGCAAGGACTGGTGTTTTTAAGTGTGAACATTATTAGAACATAATTACCAATTTGGGTCAAGTTAATCTACCATTTTTGAAAAAATAGAATATTTTGCTACAAGAGCGCAAAGTGAAAGTTTCTGTTTGAGTTCAAAACACTTGTATAGGGAGAACAAATACGAATTTTGCTTCAATGCCTTCAGCTGTCATTCCTTGCTCCTTGCTAAAAAATATTTGCTCTCAAGTTGGAAATTCCATATTTTTAGAATTGAAAAGAAAAACGTAATCGTGCATTTTGTAGCATATGTTGTTGTGAGGATGTTTCCCTCATTTCACTCCTTTCAGAGCCTAAATAGTGCAATATACTTAAAAACAAAATACATTATCTGTATGAACTCACACAGACCATGCGTGGCTACATTCTTATGCAGGCCAGATAGGGAGAGGAGAGTATGTGTGTATTTAAATACTCGCTGATACAGTGCATGTCACAGTCTGTATAAGATACCGCCTAGCTTTCATTTAATTGACCCAGTGTGCTGTAACAAGATGGTAAGGCATTAAACTGGCTGGCTAATGGTACTGAGAAATAGAGATGTGCGTTTTAGTCCATTTAGTGGATTTAGTTCAACAGGTCTCGCTCTTTTGAATGAACTAGTTCAGTGAACTAGTTCAAAAGGAATGAAATGAGTTGCATGAATCAAACCTTTGAGTATGTACTATTTCATATGGAGAGCTGATTCGTATACATTTTCTATATGTAGTTACTTTCAGACATAGAAAGCGCTTTCAGGGAATGAAATGACTTCTTTTACACACGAGTATATCTATATATAATTTGTATATATAGATATACTCGTGTATAAAAGAAGTCATTTCATTCCTCGAAAACGCTTACTATTTTGTTTTGTTTTTTGTCGATTGATAAGAAATTCCACTCATCCAGTGATTAACAACAATGCTGTGACGTATAAGAGTGAACTAGCTTGTATGACTATACAATATAACTTTGATTTGATAATATCTTTTAGTTCAAAGTGAACTAGTTCATTCTCATCTTTCAGTCTTGTTCATTTAGGTCTTTCAAAAGATTAGTTCAAAGAATTAGTTCTCGGTCAACCGACACATCTCTACTGAGAAATGATTCGATGCCCACACAAAAACCTTTAATTTGGTACTATGAACCAGATGTAGGTAATGCTACCTACAACAAAACACAAAGTTGCAAGATAGCACCAATAGTACTTATATTTTGCTATTAGAGTAAAAATGAACGATCCTCGACAAGTTACAGTTTGCAACACGAGCTGCAGATGAGTGTTGTAAGTGCATGAGTGAAGGTCACTCACATTATTCTCAAGTTGTAAATGTTATTTTTTATACATTGTGTGCATACGTAGTTAGAAAAGGTATCTGATTGGTTGGATAGGTGGAGTAAAAATTTTTTTGCGGGAGTAAATACTTTTGTTTCCACCACTAACTTTTGCTGTCACTGAAAAAGTTTTGCTCTCTGGTCAGAAATTCTATATTTTGGTCCTTGAAAAAAAAGATCTAATCAAGCACTTTGTAGCTTGTGTTACAAAAAAATGTTTTTTGGTTAGTTCTACCCGCACAAATCAAACAGACTGTTCAAATTTTAGTTCCACACTTTTCAAAATTTACTACTTTTTTTGCAACTAGTTATAGTTCCTTACCATAAAATAGAACAGATTTTTCTTTTTAATTTCTCAGAACAAGCCTTTCCACCATTTGTCACAAAAAATATAGTTTTCACCATGTACGGAATGATAATTTTTCTCTGTGTAAAGTTTGCTGCACTCACCTAGGCTCACGTAAACTTCATACTCGTTGGGAAATCGCTTAAATGTTCCACCATCCAAAAATCTGACACAATGCCTTAGGGACATTCCTTCGAAAAACTTTGAAGTTCATGAAGCGGTTGTAAAATCAGTAGAAAATGCTGCAGAGTATGTTGAATAAATTTAATGAATTATACAGGATTCGCGTATTTTTGGAATTTATAAGTTTTTTCTTAAGATTTATGGACCACATTGAGTACTTCTTTCAAATTTTGATGAGTATTCCGATAAAAATTTTTTTCCACTTCATCCTTTCATACACTTCGAAAATAATCGAAATTCTTTCTATAAATTTTTTCTGAAAATATTAAATATTGAACGTTATTTTTAGGTACCTACCAAATTAGAGTACCTGCTTATTAGAGTAACTACCTATGTATACAATATTCGACTATACGCTTGCATATAATAATTAATTTAGAAAATCTGTTGACCGAATCACCTTCTTTCGAAGCACAAAACGTAAAAAAATTGTATTTTTCGGTCGTTATCTCTTCTTTTTTTTTTTTTCTATCACAACGTATTTTCGAATGGTATTTGTATGATGGCAATGAAACACGTATTGCCTGTTTCAATGTCTGCAAAAACTAACGAAAACAAAAAGAAAAAAAAAATTAATGAAAAAAATTCTTTAAAATTATTACGGCGTTAAACGCAAACCTTCTATCAGGGATAACGGATTCACGTAAGTTGGGTGGGAATAAATAGAAGGGTAGATTGGCAAAAGCCGTACTTCTTTTTTGTTGTTGTTGTTGTTGTTGATATTACGGTTTTTACACACGCCAACACTAAATCTGATATCATCTGTAACGAGGCCGCGTCATCATTTTTGTGAAGTAATTTCGAAAATTTCGTCATCGTTATTACGAACGTGCCGGCGGAATGTCGCGTAGAGGGGTTTCGAAGGGACACGCCAGAACAGGCGCTAAGGGGATGGAGGAAAGAAGGAAAAAGGCAAAAGGCAAGTAGGTATAAAATGGTTTAGAATTAAAATGGGAAAGTAACGCGTCTGACGAAAATATACGGCACAGACAGGATTGGTGGATCGATTTTCAAGCTTCGTGACGTCGTAAGTTTGACGTCATCGTTTTTGGGGTGAAAGGCGCCAAAAACTTAATAATCAGAATTAATCCAATCCGTCGGCGTCTTCGTCGTGATCGTTTCTTTTTTGGCCGAGAACGAGAGACGAAGCACCCAGAGAGTGTTTAGAAGATGTAGAAAAAAATAAGAAGAAAAAAATAAATATTCGAAAAATAGTTGAATAAGAATTATAATAAAAAAAAAAAAAACGAGTAAAAAACGAGTCTAATTTGTAGTAACTTGTAATTTTTTGGTGGGGGAGTGTTATTTTTTTGGTGTTTTTTTTTTTTTTTTTTTTCTCGAAGTTTAGTTTGCAATGAACCACTTTTATCAACAGATGGTGGTAATGATGATGTGATCGTATGTAGATTTTTTTTTTTCGGTGGACTTTTTCTTGCTTCTTCTGTTTGTTAGTGTGTGTATATGTGTGCATTTGTGTTTATTTGTTGCTTTTTTTTTCGTCTTAAAGTTGATTCTTGATAGGACAAATCGTGTTACATCGTCAGTTATGGTTCGTAATTCGCGAGTGTTAAGTCGGATCTGCGACAACAGTGAAATTTTTATCTCTTACAAAAAACACGTGCTTTTATGATTTTACATCTCGTGAACTCGTTCGTACACGTTTCATCTGGCAGTACGAAATATATACCTGCGTAAAAAAAAAAATTGGTTTTCGTCTGTTGCACCCTTGCACGTACTTTTGTTTTTTTCAATTTTTTACCTTTTTGTTACGAATTTTTATTATTTTTTTATTCGTTGGTTTCTTAGTATTTTCTCGCCAAAGCTTGTGATACTGTACATACGTTAAATTTTGCAATATTTTACATCCGTATTTGGCAAATGCTGTATTTTCAACACGAAAATTCTGTACTACATATGGAGTGATTGGCTGATAGCATGACCTAAGATAATGAATTTGAAATAGGTGAGTGAAATTAACGAAATAATACGTCGTGTCAATGGCCAGAAAACAATAGGTCTATTTGGTGAACTGGCTTTTTGGTAAAAATAAATCAAAAATTAAAACCAAAGCTCAAAAAATGGAATTTTATTCCCATTTGTACTTCGGTTTTCTGTTTCTAAATCAAATTACTTTTATTTGATGATAAGTAAGATTGTGGTCATTTTTCTGCCTACAGGTTAATCACAATTGTCTAATAATTTCCTTTAACTTCAAACTGATAGTGTTTTTTATAAGCTTGATTGATTTGGAACACTAATAGTATTTAATGAGTAAGCGGAATTTTCGTTTAAGTATCAGAAAAGAATGTGTGATAGTAAGGTAAATTAACAAAGTTTAACCATGTTGGTTTCATTATTTCCTCACATTATGCTTTTTAAATTAATTCTGTTAGTAAAAAGTTGGTATAGAACTTTGAGGTTTTGATCATCAACTATTTTTCATTTGAAAGAATTCCTTCACCAAATAGATCAGTCAAATAATTGAACTTGGGCCATCGCAACCATAAATTTACCTCGAAGAAAAACAAATTTTTTTTTCTTCTATTTTAAATAAAATTCAGTCGTTTAGTATCTCACATATAGCTAATCCCTTTTATTAACTTAGCAAAGTATCTAGTTGTCTTTCCACATTCCTTGTTTCACTAATTAAGTTTCTAATATCCAAACAGGTCGGCCAGAGTCTGTGTAAATTAGCGAATATTTATGATCTCACATTTTGAAAAATGGCTAACAACTGTCTGCGTTTTTCAGAAATAATGTGAACCTAATTTTTTTCGCATAGAACACTGTCAGCTCTATTAATTTAGCCTTGTCATCCATTTAAAATTCTGTTAATCAAGTTAAGTCGAGGTCTGAAATTGCTAAAATGGTAATTTTTGTAAATTTTTGTTTTCGATTGGAACTTTTTCGGCGTCGTTACATTTTATGTATCTATTGTTAAATTATCAACAACCATCATTCGGCAATAATATGTTTTGCATGTTGGTAATTGTTTACGAATTCGGTGAGTGTGTCTAATTTTCCAATTTAAGTATGCGCCGTCATGCCATTATTACTTCTTCTTTTCGAATTCTACAATTTGATGCGAACCAATTTTGCAGTTTTTGAATTTTTTAATTGTCATTTTTCCCAATTTTTCTCATAAAGACTCGACTTTATTTTTGTCTATTATATTTGAATCTTATAAGTTGCATGTCGATTTCTCAGTGATACTTCAGCTTCTATAGAAACCAAGTTTTATGTCGAATAATAACGTATCGAGTGTGTTTATGGTCAGTTTTTGAACCCAAAATCCCCAAATTTTGAAACATTTCAATGTTTGAGTTTCAACCTATAATATCAGGTAAATGTATAAGTATTTTCAAAGTTGTGATTAAAAGTGTTAATAATAGTCGTATTTGAACAAATTGGTAGAATATTATATTCTCTGCTAGGTACTCCTCATGAATCAAATGATCTTTCTTTTAACTCTAATCAAACTTAAACAAACACTTTCTCTAAAATAAATTGCGATTGACTGTAGATAAATGTTTTTTTTCGTTTTTTTTTTTCCAAACTTCAAATTTATATTTTTTGCTTGGATAATGGAGCTGCTACATTAAAACAAATATGTTAATGTTGTGTGAACGTATGTGTACCTAGTCATTTTCAGACAATATAGCAGAGAAAAAAAATCGAATCAATGCTGGATTCTGTTTTCACTGTTTCATTCACCCATAACTTACAATAAAATTGATATATTTGTGCATTGTCCTAATTAATTGGTTTGGAGGTATTTTTTTTGAACCCTCAAAGAAATTTTTAAATATTATTTATTGGCTATTTTGAGGCTAGTCGAAATATAGTCTAACTGTACCCTGTATCGATGTCTTACGTATTAAATTTTTTGGGTTATACCATCCTCTAAGCCTCGACCCTATCTTCATTCCGTTACTTTCTTCTCGTGGAGTTATCTAACTTCCTCGATAGTTAAACAAATGTTTTTAATTACCATGCGCTTAACAACGAGTTAAGATGATTGAAAACAAGAGCTGATGATATTAGGAAGGTTAGTATTAAAAAATTAAATTTACCTACTGATTCTGAAGTATACAATAGATATTATAATGTGATTAAAAGTGAAAAATTTAAACTGAATTTTATAAAATTAATTAATTATTTTTTTTATAATGTCCTTGCTGTTTTCATATTTTGATTCGTATAAATGTAGTCTATCTGATTCGCATTATTGGAAAATATGTTTGCTAGCGGAATGAAAAACGATCTGTAAATTTGGTGGTTCGGAACAAGAACATCCCAGATCCCTTTTTGCCATTTTGATAAAGTTCACTTCAAAAAGTTTCGCCAAAACGTTGGTTGTTTTTGTCCTAAAAATATAAAGGTTGTTAAAAATGACATTGTTTGCTGAAATAAATATTCATTTAAGTAGGTATTTCATAAATACAGTGGAAACCGGTTATTAGAGACACAGAATTGAGCGCACAACCGCTGATTTGAGACAAATTAGGGACGTCCCGAAATAAACTCACTAAAAGTGAAGGAAATTAGACCGTTAATTAGACACAGCACATCGATCTATTCGGACAAGGCAGTTGATAAATATGAGAAAATGGCTGTTAAACTCTCCGATTTGATTGATATTAACCCTGGTTCAGTTCAATGGAGATTGTGTTTGTTGTTCTCTATCATTATTCAGCCTGTCTTTCTTGTTTTCGTGCCAAGTCAGTCGGACCAGCACCATCAAGAAGATGCACCAGAATACACTGAATTAATACCTATCGTCTCGCATAGAGAACCACCCAAGCAACTTTTTTTTTTTTGTAAATATTGGACAGTTTAACCTTTTAATGATGATTGCTCAAATTTTCCATTAAAAAATTACAACTTTTATTTATTACTTTTTTTCTTACACCTGAGAACTTATCATCAGTTAAATGGGATACCGCTTATTAGGGACAAAAAATCAAATTTGTCCCATTTGAACAGTTTCTACTGTATATGCAAAAAATGTTCTAAAACAATAAATATAAAAAGGAACAATGCAAAGTATAATATTGGTTGTGTGAAACTCCACTTGAGAACAACTGATGATTGCACTGTTTCTTTTTGGATTAGAACAGCCTATATCAACATGGGTTTTTCTTGCACCAATAAAAATCACTTTCCTAGGACATTGGCTGTTTTAACACTCATAATTTACGGTGAGAGAAATATGTGTTTAAAGTTTGGTTGCTATTGCATTCAAAAGTAGACTTTTTAATAAATTCAACGACTTGCCTAACTCAAAACTGCCAAAAAGTGACACATAGGAAGATCTTGTTCTAAGCCACAGATTGCTAAGAAAGCATATTTATCTATATAATCATTTAAGAAAATAAATTTGTTTGTTTGAAAGATAAATTTTACCCTAACTTGAATAGTAATTTCATTCAAACGAGGATTTTCATTATGAAATATCAACTGGGTTATTTCTCCTTTATATAGGTGATTGAATTGAGAATATTTTGAAAATTAAATTTTAATCTTCCAATACTTATTCCTACTTGTCATAGGTTGCCTTAAAATTTACCTACATTTTGAGCTTGACTTTGGCAACTAAAATAGAAAATCATTCCTATTCAACAAATTTTTATGAAAAAAATATTTGATAAACTTGACTAATTTATAAAAAAATTGAATGAATTAACTACCATCAGACTATTAAATTCGGAAGTATCATATTGCCCTTAATCATTTCATTAAATCATCAGATAGACTACCGACTTTGAAACGTGAATTTCAATAAAAAATTCATAAAAATAATTTAACTGTAATGAGACTGTATAAAATTTTACAGGCAGATACCGTAGTTATATTTTTGTAAATTTAATGACAGAAATTAGGTACTTATGACATAGGTACCTATTAGAAAAAATTAAAACAATTGAATTCAATCTGAAAACTGCCATATTACTGATAATTTCTTGGACCACTGTGAATAGTTAAACTTCAAAGATACAACTGAGTCATAAGTTTCATTAGATAACATGTTGAAACTTGTAAAAAAAAACAATTTTTAGCGCAAATTTTTGTCATGATTACAACTCAGAATCATTATTTTTGTAGTGGAAATTTTTGAAAATATTTTTCAACAATAGATGTAGCAAAAAATAAGCTAACAATTAATACAACCAATTGGTACATTTGATGTTGAAATACGAAACCACATTTTTCGGAGGATTTTATCGATTGACGTTAGCTATTTGAAGTATATTAGGGTCCACCCTAATGTAAATATTTGAGGATATACAACTAAATATTATATAACACCATATTTCTCTTCAAATCTTTTACTTAACTATTTAAAGACAGCCATTACTCTCTGTTGTTGTCTCGTAAAAACTGACTGTCATTAACCCAAAACCAGGAAAATTCCGTTGATCAGGGCAAAAACAAATCGAATTAAACATGATTTTCGTTTCAATGAACTTGATTTTTTTCCACGTTTCAGTATCTTTTTTATTGACAGTCTACAGCTACATCGTAGATTTTCTTTAATTTTATTTGTGTGGTCGTCTTACATTTGACTATTTATCGAAAATTATGTACCTATCCAATTAAGTACAGCTATGATAACGTCAGTTTATTCAACGATAAATTATAATTTTTCCACTTTGGAACATTAAAGATTGGTGAAGAATTTTCTAGAAATTCATTGAATTTCGTGAAACGCAGTGGCGAAATACTTTTTTTTTTTTTTTTTAACATTAGCGTTGAATTATGTTTCTAATTTCCACCCAGAAAAACGTCAAATCATGTTAGAAAATATAAAAATAACGAATGACAATATTTTACCAATACTTTTCGTTTATTTTTATTAATTTCGCTTGCAAACGAGGTATTAAAATTAGCCTCACAAAATGGCTTATGGTTTTGAGAAAACTAAAAAACAGATAAGAGTTGAAATGTTCACGACAGATAGTTCTCGTATGGGAGAAAATCTGAAAGAAGTATTTTCTCAGTGGTTTCAGAGAAAACTGAAAAACCAAAAATTCCAGGAAAATTTGTTTTTTAAGGATTTTGAAAAAAACGACAAAAGGAATAATTAAAATTTACGATAGATTATCCTCAAGTCTGTGTCAGTTTGATAAAAGTTTAATGCCATTAGTTCAGTAGTTTTCCAGAAAAATTTAGAAGAAAAATTACACGAAAGAAAAAGGGCTGAAATTTTCACGAAAGGTAGGTAGTCTTTATAAGGAACCAGGTCTGATAGGAGTTTGGTGCCTATTTATCTATTCGGGTAATTCTCGAGAAAACTGGAAAAGACAAAATTTTTGGAGAAAATATTGTGTTTACGATTTTGAGAGAACTAAAAAAGAAATAATTGGGATTGAAATTTTCATGAAATGTTTTCTTCATATACGAGCAGATCTGATATGGAGTTGGTGCCCGTTCTTTCAGTAATTTCAGGAAAAGTCCTTTTTCCACGATTCCCTAGAAAACTAAAAGAATAATCGAAATGAAATATCTACGAAAGATATTCCTCATATAATCCCAGGTTTGATAGGAGATTCTTACCAATTAGTTTCGTAGTCTCCAAGAAAACTATAAAGCATCAAATTCTTGAAAAATTTGTTTTTCTAGGATTCTGGGAAAACTTCTGTAATAATGGGGCTAAAATTTCAGTAGAAGACATATTTCATACAGGGGCAATGTCTGGCTAAATTTTCGTGACTGCTTATTGGGAAAAAATTGTAAAACCGATGTCGGTAAAACATCGATATTGCGTCTTTCGTAATTACGTGAAAACTACTTTACAGTAAGTTGTTGAAATAAAATTTTGGTGTTAAATATAGTCGACATATAGGAGTAGGTTTGGTGAAAATTTTGTGACTATTTCTTTAGTATTTTGTTTTTATTTTTTAGAAAATCGGCTAAAACATCGACGACTATCAACAGTTTTCTTCCGTTTGTTTTCTTGAAGCTTTAGCAACGAAATATCGATCGATTGATATGTTTGTCAGATATCGATAACCATCAATAATTTTTTGCAGTTATTTGAAATTCAGATTTGTGTTTTGAATATTGTAGATGAAACTAGAAAACTAGGTATTTTAGCGAAGTATTGCTACGCTACAGTTTTTTTCATTCTCATCTTTTGCTTCTATGTGAGGCCATTTCGTTATATAATCTTGAATGACTTAAGCTGATATTTTACATTGCGAAGTTTTTCAGGCTCTCTTGTTATTGACGAAACGAATGGATTGATTTTAATGGAACTTCCATGAATTTAAATGTTCAGTTTAAACTTTTCATGTAGGTAATTAAGTCCACCAAAGTACCTATTTATTGACAAGAAAAAAAAAAATTTAAAAAAATTTAGTCGGTACTTAGGAGAAGCAAGTAGAAAAAATTATCAAACATGTGATTCAAGCTAATTTTGTATCTTTCGTACATAAGTAATAAAACATCAAGTAAAAAAAACATCCCATTAAAGATCATGGTTTCAGTTTCGAGTAGAGCTTAGGAAACATACCTAATTATCTATATTTTACAAGCATAACATATTAGTACCTACAAGGGTCCTAAAATAGGAATTTAAGTCAGTCAGTCCTATGTATCGCATCGCATCTACTGGAGCCAACTGTAACCAACACATACCTCATTTTTGAAGATTCTTTGCTTTATTAATAAACATACACTCAAAAAAAGAGAAAAAAAAGAAATATTTAACGTAGGCCTACACACTGAATATTGGGTGGTCTATTTATTAGGCATAGTTTTTCAAAATCGCAAGGGTTGCAACAAGTAATAATTTCTAGTCATAAATTGAAAAACCTTCTCTAAAAAATTATGTAGGTAACTTTGGACGACTTTCCATAGCCCATCCACAGGGACAAAAAAAAAGGGATGTGCGTAATAAATGGACCACCCTGTATAGGTCAAGTGAAAGTATATATGCATGATTATATTTTTATTCCTGATTGAACAGGCATCTTTAATGAGAATCTCGTAAAATTGTTTAGCGATTTCTTTGAATTTTATGGATAAAATATTCTCCCTTAAAAAATTATATTTAGACAGCTTTTTCAGAAAAAGCAAAAATTCAAATAGGTAGTTTAAATAATAGATTAATGGAATTACTTTTACCAACATACAGTCTCTTTAGAAAATAAGTTGACTCGTAAAACTTTTATTCACATTGTACCGGTCGCTAAATAAGATATGAGTGAAATGAATTTTCTAATTTTCTCTCTCATTTCATTAACCAAGTAATATACATTTTATTAATTTTATAGACGAGATAAAAAGTTAATTATGCGTAAAAAGCTACATGGCACTTTGTTCAGATTTTTTTTTCTCGGTTCATTAATTATTTGGAAGATTTTTGTTAGTTTCGTGTGGACTTCTGATTTTTTTATATTTTTTTCCCCAGATTTTCGATTTTTCAATTTTTTTTTTTTTGCAACTGAAAAGTTACAACGGTGGTGCATTAGGATAAAATGCAAGTTTTTTTTTTTTTTTTCCTCAACTAATGAATCTGGAATTCGATTTACAGTAAATTGAATTTTTACTGTCTCTAATAAAATCATGAAATTCTAATTTGAGGCAGAAAAAATAATAGGAAACACGAATTTGCAATTTTCGTTGGCGTTTTAATCCATCCCAATTTCTTGAGATCTCAACGCCACTTCGTCATACTTGAGTATGTGTTATGCCTAGAGGAGGAACGATTACCATTGAAGGTTGTACCGAATTTCAATAAATTCAATATAATAATTTAATTATCAATGCGTAATTGCCTTCGACGATGAGATGTTGGAAAATTGTCAAAAATATCAATTTGGTCGAGATAATAAGCCAGCAGCTGTTTAAAAAATATATTTTTTTATTTATATAATTACCCTAAATTTAAGCGTGATTCTTTTTTCATATACCAATTTATTTGAAGTCTCAATAACGTTAAACATAACACACTGCTGCAAGCCTCCTTGGAGGCGTAAACAAAAGCAAGGGAAAATAATTTGTTTATGTTATTACATATTTTTCCTTTTAATTTTTTTTCAAAATATGACGATATGTTTATAATTTATGAAATTTTGAGTAAATGTGAGTCCAACTTCTTCGCTATATATATATATATGTATCTTTTGATATACTTGTACTCTTGTTGGAGTTACACTGATTGCTTTAGCACTTGTTGGCTACACTTATATTATTCCTACTATTAGTTATTCTCTCAATATGTTTTTGTTTGTCCCTATTCTATGTGGTGTTCTTAGAGTTAACATTTCCTCTGTTACTCTTTTACAATAAACTATTATTTGGTGCGGTACTGAAGTGTTTTCTATTAATTACTTTATTCAATCTACTCCTTTATTTCATTATCTACTTAATCAATTAATGAACATACTGTGCTCAATGTCCAATATGGGGGAGGCGCCGGATACCTGAAGAAATAATGGGATTGGAATCTCCAGGGCAAAATTCCGGTGATTTCAATTTCATTGCAGATATTTGTGAGTATTGGAGTTTATTATAATTAACATGGAAAAGAAGTAAGTAGAGTTTTAATTATTAGAGGTACCTCATAAAATAAGCCTAATAACAGCAAATATGGATAAACTTAATTTATTATTATTTATTTAAATTATCCTTAATATACGTACTTATAAGGGAGTGGAGAATGTGTACATTTTAATATATAATCATGATTACTTTGTTTTGTTGTATATTGGAGAAAAAGTCTAGGTGGAGAACGGGCAAAATTTGAAGATTGAAGAAAATAAATTTATCAATTGTTTTTGGAGAAAACAATGGAATAAGTACCCAGGTAATTGGATAAAATAATTAGACATGTGTATGTCTTTCTTTATTTTTCACTTGTCTTTAATGGTGATCAAAAAATATAGTTCTAGATGAAGAAGTTTCTAGAAGGAGTTGGAGAAAATATGACATGATGTGTAGCATATGTAGAGAAATGTAGAACAGCAGCTGCCAAAGAGTAATAAATGGCAACAGCTACAGGCCACTGGTGCCAGTACTGATTATTGCAGACATGTATTACATAGTTAACATATTTGGCATCCTTTGTTTATTCTTAGAACACCAACACTAAAATTGAAAATGGATGAAAAGGAGATAATGGAGACTACTACCACACAACTCGATTGGTGTTTGTTTGACTGTATGTAGGTAAGGATTGTTCTGAATTTGTCAACAACTCTAATATAGGTAATCTGCAATACACTGTCAAGTTTGAGAATGCTCATTTTTTGCTTTGTTTCATTATTTCTGAATGAAGTTAGCTATACATGCATTCTTTTGTTTTGGTAAATTCAGAGAAAACAGATAAGAAGTATTCACCAATCAGGACAAAGGATTAAGGTGGAACCATTTTTAGAAGAACTTAGTGGTGATGAATGATTTTGTTACGATGATCATATCTGTTAGTACTGCTGGAGAGTGAACATCTTATCATTACTTTTAATTTAATAAAAATCTTGTGTTCATGGTATGGAACTTATATTTGATTTTGTTTCTACTGCACTTTGTTATGTGCTGCATTTATTCGTTTATTATCGCACTGACTTTTATTTTTTGTGGGCATTTTCAGCCAAGAGCCATTATAAATTTTGTGTACTGCAAAATATTATTTTGTTCATGTCTTTTGTTACACCCATCAAAAAATTAGTTGTGTTGTTGAGAATTATCCTTTGTGGAGTAAAATCGATGAGTTATACAGTACTGTTTATTAATTGAAGTAAATGGAGTTATTAAAGTTTGTTTTGATCTCATCTGCAATCCTTCCCCTGAATAAATTTAAAGTATTTTGGAGTTAATTAATTACCAGTTGGAGAAATTATTTGCATAAGCAAAGAGTTATTCAGTTGTTTATAGAATTGTTTTAAAACATTTTCATTTTGAGAAACACTTTTGTCATTTGAATAGAGCTTTAAATTTATAAAGAGATATCGTGATTTATTTTTTAAATATCAATGTATGGGGCATCACCATTGAAATTATTTTTAATAAATTTAATTAAACCCACCACATATAGTTGTCTAATGGAGTACCGGTGAAGAGATCGCATAAAAATAGCTTCCCCACTATTCAGGATGCCTTTATTTAGGTAGAAAAGAATATAATAAAGCCATCTGGTGATTAAGGAAGATGGGAGAAATTCAATTAATGATGGTAGGATAGAGTGTATTATAATTTTAATCATACAATCAATGACTCGAATTGGAGATAAGGAGAAAAATCCATATCAGAGTTGAAGTAAAATAAGAGACAGTAATATACTTGATCCAAAATGATGTTTGTTTGGGGGTTGGTCATATGAATGGACGTTGCTTTTGTGGACTGAAGTATGGTTAACTATCTCTGAAAAATGTAACTTGAGTTTTTCTGAGTCAACAGTGGAGAGGGAAAATGTGGAGTATGATTAGGTTGGTAAATCCAATCATGATCAGGAGGTTGACATGCATAAGGAGAGTTGCCTCCTTGAAGGAGTAGAAAGGAACAGAGGTGAGCTATGATGGTTCTTGAGATTTCTTAATTTTATTACACTTTAAATTGGAGATGGAGTAGGTAAGTCACATCACACCTTATTTATTTGTTGGCCATTGGTTACAGTTAAATCTAAAGTGGCTGTAAAGGAGATGGTGGAGAATGAAAAATCAAAGTTGGACAAAAGACTGGCTTTGTTGAAGGCAACCACATATGGGGGAGCTCATAAAAAACCAGTGGCTATGATTTTGACAGAAAAACCACAAAAATCAGAGAAGTTTATTACCAAAAAGCCCTGGCAGACTCCCACCAACTATAAAATTCCGAAGATTTCCCACAAAATGGTGAAATACACGACTTCAAAGGCAATGAAGGAGAAATTTAAATATATGGAGGATAGGCTTATGTCTTCCCACAAGGTGGATGGGAGAAGCTTGGCAGCAGAGGTGGCAAGGGAATGCTTTAAGGCTATATAGTGAGAACAGTGGAGTTGAAAAAGGTTTTAGACTTGCGTAGGAGAGTGCACTAATGGTGTTTACAAATCAGGTATTTACCAAAAATATTAATAATAATGGTTTTGATGTACAAAATGAGTCTGGAGATAAAGTTGAAAATGTTGGACAAGGAGGTGGAGAAACATCCCAAAATACTGAGCCTGGAGAAAAGGTTACAAAATCAATGAGAAACCTTAAAAGGGAGTTCTTTGAAAATCTCAATGATGCTTTAAAAGGAAAAAATGATTTAACAGAGGAGTCTATTAAGAAGTGAAAATTGGAGGTTGTTCTTACTAAAGATAATATAAAATGAGAGTATAAGTTGATGAGAAGTTTAAGGTATGATTTATGGTTCGATTATTTAAAGTCAGAATTAATTTCAAAGTATTTGTAGGGAGTTATTGAATGCCAGGAGAAAGAGGCAGAGAAATTTAATTATAAGGAGAAGGAGTTAAAATTAAATTTAGCATGCGATGTAATTGTTAATCATATATAAATGATAATTACTGCAAAATGATTGTATCGGATAATGATCCTAATAAAATCTTGTACACGTTAAAGAAGTTTAGGAAATGTGGGTCACATAAAGCATCAAAGACTTTGAGAAAAGAAGTAGCATTGTTGAAACCATAAATTTTATTATAAAATGTTAAAATGAAATAGGCCTTTTGACTGAGGTGTTAAAATGTTTGATGTTGCAGGCAGAGGCAAACAAACAAATGGAGAGGAAATTAAATGGATTTGAATAAGATAAAACAATAGCAACACAAGCAAATGTTGTCTACAGAGGTTGTGGTATTAAGTGGACTTCAGTAGTGCATGCACCAGCACCTCTAGACAATGTTCTGTCTTAAAATTTTCAGGGATATGGATATTTTGGCTCAAACTGTCCAAACCCTACAGTTGAGGGGAGAATGTGTTGTATGTGTAGAATAGTTATGACCATACACATGTTAGCGATGTGTCCTAGGATAGGAAAAATGCAGCCTGTAATGGCTGATTCAAGGAGCCAATATTGGAGAACTGGATATGGAGATGTTTATATGGGTAATTGTAAAATTTTCTCTAGTGGAAGAGGAGTTGGTCATGGAGTAAGACTGCCGACTAGTTTGATAAACTCAAAACAGACTCTAACTCGGAGAATAAGAAAGAGATATCTATTTTAAAATGAGTAAAACTTAGAAAATCACATAGATTACGTAAGGCAAAAAGACAAAAAGTTGAGGCTTTCAACATCGATGAGAAAGGTGGATAGAAGCCAAAAACCTGGAGAATAACTTAATTGAGTTTGTTTACTTGGCAATGGCTGAGGTGAATGAGGACCTAAAAATGTAAGCAAAGGCGTTAGGTTCCTCAACTAGTTAGGAGTGGAGAAGGGCCATTATAGAAGAATTAAATTCCTTAAAAGAACACCAGGTTCTGAGTAGACCAATCAGTCATTGATGAGAATGGGAGAAAACCTAATATTATAGATTCTTGGCGGCTGTTTAAAATTAAACTAGAACCACATGGAGGAGTCTGCTACAAAGCGAGACTAGTGGGCCAAGGATTTGAAGACAAGGTGGAGTATAGTTTACACAAAGAATTCAAAAATTTTAGGACAACATCGACATATAAATAAAATCTGTTACTGGAGTAATAGTAACAAAGTTAATTTTATTTACAAATAATCAGTAGACTCTCCTAATTCAGAGATAAAAGATACTTACACATACCGTATTCTCATCAAATAAAATTCACTAGTTTATTAAATACTACCAACTTGATTTGTAAATATGTTTGTTTAGGGAGGAGTAATTATTATTATTATTTTTGTATTCGTTGTTTCGTTAATTTTTTTGTAATTATATTTTATTAATTTGTGAACTGAATACATTATTTCAGAGTGAAGTTTAAAAAATTTGGGTAATGGAGTAATTATGTTTCTTTAATAAAATACATTAATTAATAAGTCTTATGGTGGCTTAAGTCTAGCTAAGGAATGTTTTCAAATTAAACTTTTTGGAGTAAACTTTTAGCCATTATCGAAATTTTACCTTATGGAGTAAAGAGTTTTTTCAAATAAGAGTATTAATCAGAGAGATAGAGGTTTTTCTTGTTATCAAAGTTCCCTCTGTGGAGAATTAAACTGAGTTAGGAGTTTGAAGAACAGATATTAGAGAAATCTAATTTAAGGTTTTTTTACTATTCATACTGTTTTCTCCTAAAAATGAGTAAATTATGGCAAATAGAGTTTTCCACCCTGTGGTTTTCTCCAAATTTCTTTACTACATCAACTAAAATAGACAGCCCAACAAAATGTATCCTGAGACTTCAAAACCAATGGCGTCACTCACCCAAGGGGGAGTGTTGGAGTTACACTGTGTATCAGCACTTATTGGCAACACTCATATTATTCCTACTATCAGTTATTCTCTCAATATGTTTTTGTTTGTCACTCTTCTATTTGGTGTTCTTAGAGCAAACATGTCCTCTGTTACTCTTTAGCAATAAACTATTATTTGGTGCGGTACTGGAGTGTTTTCTGTTAATTACTTTATTTCATCGTCTACTCAATCAATTAACGGACATACTGCTCCGATGTCCAATAACTGTATAATGCAAAATATAGCACAAATACCTTTTTAGAGAATATTTGGAAATATTTGGACAACTTTTATGTTTTTAAGAAACGTTTCTTCTTTCAGCTTTACCAACCTGATTTTTGGATGTGAAAAAACATTTTTTTGCAACTCATCAACAAAATTGACTTTTTTTGCTTGTAAAATGTGCAAAAAGTAGCGGTTCTTGAAACAGTGCAAAAAATAACAATGTGCGTATACTTCCTGGTGATTTTTTCTACTTTTGGCATGAATTTTTACACGTATCTCACTTGAATAGGAATGGACTTTTGTTTTTATCGTTTTTGATGATATGGTTTTGGGTAGATGTTGTAAAAAATTGTGTGTGACAAGCCAAGTAAATAATTGCTAGGTACTTTGTGTAATTTTTATCTCTTCCCCTTGGCTTATTCTGAAAAAATCACACCTTCAGCAATCGCCTGCTTTTCGCACTCGTATCAAAAATACCATCAACCCTAAACATTTGCGATTTTAGAATTTGTAGATTCGAGTTACATAATGGGGTCAGTTATTAAACGCTTTTTGTTGGAACTGTTTCTTTATTCACTATATTACAGGATGTTCTTTGCAGTTTGCTCGGGTTGCAGATTTTGTGCTTCGTTCTTATTGGTTTGTTCTTTGGTCTTTTACATTAGATAAGAAAAATACATTCGTTGTTTGCTTGTTCATTTGGTGTAAACCCTCCTTCAGGCAAGCAATTAAGCCGTTTTTATTTTTTCTACATATTAAAATTGATCTTATATTAAGGCCAAGGGGTAAGGGTAGGTTCTTTTTTCATCTCATGACACCAGGAAAATTTTGGCACTATTAACTGAAATTAATATGTACCTATATATTATAATTATACACATTTCTGTAGAACCTGGTACAGGTCACAATTTTAATCTTATAGTCTCGCAATTTGGTACATTTATTTAGGATGAGTCCTATTGTTTTTGGTCCAGATCAGCTCTATAGTTAGTCAATTACATCCTATTATGTTTCATTTTTGGAGGTTAAATGGTTCTAAAACACGTAATTTTAAACCAATAGTCACGAAATTTGGTACCTACAAACATTGAATATGTTATATTCCATTATTTTGAAACTTTTTGT
Source organism: Ericerus pela (assembly GCA_011428145.1). Classification (NCBI taxonomy): domain Eukaryota; kingdom Metazoa; phylum Arthropoda; class Insecta; order Hemiptera; family Coccidae; genus Ericerus; species Ericerus pela. Next base: position 2,082,099 of record WOFM01000392.1, read on the forward strand.
TTTAGTTGGCCGAATGGTTCCTGGGTAGAGGTGATCTGAAAAAATTTTAAACTATTGCTTGGAAAAAAATATAGTCCAAATGAACCAAAGAAACTGGTAGAATGCAGATTGCTTTTATTTAATTTGCTAAGCAATCATTTAATAAATCACGTACGTTTTTTATAACTTCGCAATACATTTCATTCTTTCACTTCATTATGAATTTCCTTGGCACTTCATTTTGAACCTATTTTTATTAAATATTTTTCCAAATAATTTTCATACTTTGATTTTTTTATTGCAATATTATTTTTTTATTTTCGGTCGAGAAAACCTACATTTTTTCTAGCGTGAATAGCAGCGATAGAATTTCTAACTACAGGCTATGGTAGGCCCATCATATGTCAGTTTCTTGTTAGGTATTGATATTGCTTTCCTGCCAATGACTGAACAAAATCCAGCGTTTTAATATTCATATTACCATAGTACCATCCTTTGAAAGGGAATATTTTTGACATATTTCAACACCAATAAAGGAATATTGCATTCTTTGCTGTTTTTACGAGTTGAAAAAATTTTTCTGATTAATAAGCTGAATGTGCTTTTCTTTTTCATTTAAAAATTTTGAAAAATCATGAAAACACAGAGTCATCATAAAGCACGTGTCTGTAATTTACAAGAAAAGCAAAATACAATATGTGAACCAGTTTTCTATAATTTACTGATTATGGGTTCCAAAAAAGTAAATTTCAAGCGGCTACGTTGGCAGAAATTGGTTATGCAAGGGAGAAAAAACTTTTGTCCTTGAAAAAATTTTAGACTTTTCTACCATAAATATATAATTACTGCAGTTTCACGGACAGAGAAGTGATAATATGATTTTTGAATGAAAGAAATATTCATCTTCGAAATGGGAGATGGAAAAGGGATATGAAAGTTTTTCCTCTCACAGCTCTCACTCATGATTCAACCCTTATAATTTAGGTTCTTTCTATCCAAGTAGACGCATATCGTGCGAATAATGATGATGAAACGCCATTTTCAGTTCTTCCATTAGAATTGTTCATATTAGGTACTACCTACGTAGGTATAGATATTTATTTAGAAATATGAGTGATTGATGATAACAAAAAAAAAAAAAAAAAAAAAAACAAATGGCGACCCATATTATCATCATCATCATCATCATCATCATCATAACATGCGTATACCTGTGTGTGAAGAAGCTTAACATAGCTTTTCGTGAAATTAGGTGCCAAATTGAGTTTATTCAATTGATTAAGATGTAATTGTTTTAATACTATTTGTGACTTTTTCTACGTTGGATTTTAGAACATCCAAATCGAAATAAATACTTCAGTTTTCAAAATAATAACCACTTTAATCGGCAGTATTCGGCGAAAGATCATAACCGAAAGCAAATTGTCTCTGCCAAATATCAATGTCAAACTTAATTAAGCGTTTATACGTCCCTTTGATAACGCCGAACTAATCCAATTCATGCTACCAGAAAAATAAAACATAAAAAATGATTCTTCTTATAATAGTAGTGTCAGTTACTACTAATCTCTGCTGCGCACAAATTAAAATTATAAAATTACCATTTTAAGTAATGAATGCGAGTCTAAAAGTAGTGTGCTCAATGCTACCATTATGCTTAGCTATAGCTGGAGATATTTTTTTTTGCTTTAAATTTCCGTTTACTTACATTCGAATTGTAAATTATTAATTAAAATATTGACCACCATTTTTGTTTTTCTGCCTCTCTTTCTGTTACAATATTATTTATTTTTAGTCGTGTAAGTTAATTATGAAATCATGGCTTTGTGTTTCAGAATACCTACCAGCACTGACGTATCTATTTCACGCGAAATTCAATCAAAACGTTTCGTACAGTCGTCTGCAGTTTGAAACATTATATTTTTTGCACATTTTTTCGTTTCGTTTTTCCATTTCTTCGAGGGTCTAAAATCATTTTATGCAAGTGTCGTTACGTGTATTCATTTTCCGGACAAATTGACAAGAGAAAGCACATCCCGTATGCGCCGTCCTAAATAATTATTAAATTTGAAATTATGAAAGACGATTATTATGACAAACGTTAATTCGTTTGCAATCAAAACGGAACCCGACGAAAATGCGTATAATGTAAATTTTCAAAATCTTTCGACGGCTGCAGACACGAAAGTGGAACTGGCACCTGTGGACAAACGTTGCAGTGACAGTGATTTGAACAATAACGGATCATGCTACGACATCTATCGATACAATTATAATCATATAAACAGAGGCGATTCGCTGGCCCAAAAATACGATAAATTCGCTAAACGACGTGAATACATTCAATGCTGCGGTGAGTTCATAATTATATATTATTATATTTTATTTATTTTTAATTTGTATAGGTACATTTGTCACGGATGCGCCGCCTTGATCTGTTAGGCTTATTCGACTTTTTAGTCTGAGAATGATTTTCCTAACTGAGTAGCTGATTGATAGTCTCATGCGGTGGGCAACGAATTGTCACAAACGAAAAAGGGGAAAGATTTAGTCCGAAGACTTTCAAAACTTTCAGTCGATTTTCCGAGAAAAAAAAAAAAGAAAAAGAAGAAATTAGCATATTATTTGTGGTATCAATTTCTCTCGGTTCTCATTCTGCATTTGTTTTATGCAGGAATATAATAGTATATTATGCAACGAGGAAAGTGAGCAATTGCACGAGTAGTTAATTGCTCACTTCGGCCAACAGGAAAAATGAGTGAAAAAATGGAAGAACTGAAAAAAAAAAAGTGAAAAAATCTCGACATTGGAGAGATAAAAAGGGAAATGGGAAAAAATTAAAAAGAAAAATACAGAAAAATAAAACTCAAAGCTTCCCCTTTCCCTACCTCCTTCCACAGAGAACCCAAAAAAAGTTTTCATTTACAACTGATATTGAAGCAGATTACCAATGATGTCAAAAAAAAAAAAAAAAAAATCAACAGATGCTAACAAATAAAAGAAAACTTTCGCTTTCTGATAACTAACTCACCAGCTTTTGTAGCATAGTTGGTTAAGTACTTGCCTTCTAAGTTGAGGGTTCAGAGATCACGTAGAATTTTCAAGGAAAAAAAAGAAATTGATAATTTAAATTAAATGGCTGACTTAAGTCATTGAAAGGTGTGGTTCTCAGGAACTAATAAAGCGTGAGAAAACAGATTGAGGTATGAGGTCACTAAGAAGTGAGAAAAAGACGTTAAGGGCTGAGAAAAAGAGAAGTTATCGAGTGAGAAAAAGAAATGAAAGAGTGAAGAAGTGTTGTAGTCTGATTGTTTGAGCATTTGTTGGCTACACTGATTTGTTATATAGCAGTTACTAATTCTTTCAATATATATTTATTATTCCTTCCTTATTCTGGTGTTCGTAGAGTTAACATATTTTTTGTTATTCTCTATAGTAAAATACTTACTTGGTGCGGTATTGGAGTGTTTATATTATTATTTTATGTATTTAATTCATCACTTAAACATATTTTATGGACATATTGCCCCCAATGTCCAATAAGAAGGTTAGTGGGCAAGTAAGAGTTGAGAAAATTGCCACTTTCATCAAGCCTTAGATGCTTCAAAAATATTACAGTTCGTACGCATGTTACAAAATAGTTAGGTATTTGTGTTACAAGTGTATGAAGTAGGTGATTCTGATCCAAGTGTGATTTTTGTATCACTCGCCTACATTTTGTGCAGCAAATCACTCAAGTGTTAATCACCTACTACATACACGTGTTTCACACATTATTTTTTGCAACACCCCCTTGTAAAAAACAAATAAAAATTAAAAAATGGAAATAAATTAATATTTTTTCTAATGGGAAACATATAAGCGTTAAGTACTGTTCCTTAACTTTCATTCAAACTTCGTGGCATAGTGGCTATGTTGCTGGCCTGCATACGTAGATGTCCGAGGTTTGAATTTCCATAGTGGAGAAACTTTTAGAAAAAATAAAATAAAATAAAATAATGATGTTAGGATATGTTTATTAGTAAGTAGTAAGTACCAGTGTATAAAGTGACACATGCGCCCAATGTGATGTATAAAGTAGAGATCGATGTATATAGTCAATACTTTATACATCGGTCCTAAATGGTTCTAAAATTGGATGCTTCATACACCATCAAGGTGCGTATAAAAAGGAAGTTTACAAGCAATTGTTGCAAACAACTAATTTTGGTGCAAGTATGATCGCCTATTCTGAGGATATTCTTTCCATTTCTTTATTAATGTGTTCGTCTGAATCAGAACTGAGTGCTAACTTACACATCATTATAATGAACGTCATCCCCTTTTAAATATTTTTGTAGAGTTTGGGACTCAATTTTATCTTTTTTTATTATTTCAATTATCAATCTTATTTATATTTAAAGAATTATGTTTTCCTTTTTACAGTTATTAGAAAAATAAATTAGAGGTGAATGATGGCTCATTAGAAAGGTAGTAAGTTGTAAGGTGGCCATCAATTAAAAATTTGTTTAATAAAATCTCAGAAAGCATATTAGAAAGCTTAAAATTTGCATATGAAAAATAAGAAATCTGTCCATTTCTAACGGTTGATTCTGTGTATCATGCCCAGGTCTCATCAGCATTTTTATCTTTGTTGATTTCTTTGGAGATTTCTATAAAAAAAATTTAAATAATGATTTACTACCGGCAGTATTGACTCGTAGTAGTAGTAAGTAGTAAGTAATAAATAATAAGTAATAAGTAATAAATAATAAGTAATAAGTAATAAATAATAAGTAATAAGTAATAAGTAAAAAGTAGTAAATAGTAAGTAGTAAGTAGTAAGTAGTAAGTAGTACGTAGTACATAGTAAGTAGTAAGTAGTAAGTAGTAAGTAGTAAGTAGTAAGTAGTAAGTAGTAAGTAGTAAGTAGTAAGTAGTAAGTAGTAAGTAGTAAGTAGTACGTTGTAAAAGTAGTAAGTAGTACGTTGTAAAAGTAGTAAATAGTAAGTAGTAAGTTAAGTAAGTAGTAAGTAGTAAGTAGTAGTACGTCGTCGTCATAGTAGTGGTGTAGTTATACGTTGTTGCGAATTATTCCCAATAGGCACATCTTGTTTTCTTTTATTATTACTTTTTCTATTTATCGCTCACATTTGATGGCTGATTTACTCAAAGCTAGCTGTCTACGAACTTGACCACCATATTTTTTTTCTTCCATCTTAAATACTTTTCTTTTGTTTGCTTTCTTTAGAACTTTCATTCTTGACGCCATTATCTCTCATGGCTGATTTTACCTTTATCATAAAATTATGTTTTACTACTTAATTTCCTTCAAAATGAAATAAATAAATTATTGTTCTAAATTTTTGCTTTCCTTGAAGGTTATTTTATTAAATCGTGGTTCGAGTTTTTGGTTTTTGCCATTTAAAGTATGTTAACACCTTCTCTTTTCACTTGCTCTCATCGAATACTTATTTTAGTTAAAATATTTTTAATTTCCAGTTTTGGAGTACATTACATCATGTGCTCACTTCTTTCTTGTATGCGTTTATTTAATACAACAATTATGTTCCCTAATAGGTATATATGATTTTTTTTTTGAGTCCTTCTGGTGTAAGTTATGTGTGTAATATAAGTATGCGTATATTTGGTTCCTAAGTAGGTACTCCTGAAACAAGGTAGGTATTTTAGCGAGTAGAATACTGTAAGTTATCGGATAAGTTTGTAATCGTTGTTATTTCATAATCTGAATTATAAATAATTCATAGATTTACAAGTTGAAACTTATATGACGTAACAGCAACGGAGCAACTGAAAGTTATAAAAAATCAATGAAATTTCATTTAAAAATAAGTGATTTTCCTCTAAACATATCAACATTTTCACTAATTTCGAATTCGTTCGATCTCATATCATAGATTTAATTTTAAAAGTTGAGACGCTTCTCTAAATATTTTCTTATCCTTTTGAACCATACAATATTCCTACCTAGTTTTTAGCTTTCACGCCGAATTTCGGGTAGTCATCAAAATGTTATTCATGTTATGCAAGTTAATGCTTAGTTCAGATACCTATTGGTAGAAAATTTATTAATATGACACACTTATTATACTCAGGTACTGAAATAAAATTTGATAAAGCGTAGCATACTATTAAGTTTCAGTATAAACGACAACTATTTTCATAATGAGATGCATCGTCTATCGGCAGTAGGCTATATAGATTTCGTGATTTTTGGTACTTTATTTCTATTTCGAAGGTTTTATAACTTCAAATTGCTTACCTCTTAATCACTAGCTTCAAATTTTGGGGAAAAAATTCAATAATATACTTATAGGTAATCTGTTCTAACACGGTACCAATTTTGCTGTGTATAAGCCGGAATATAATTCTGAACTTTGATATGTCCCATTTTATTCCGATTTTTGGCACTAAAATGGGTACCTAATTTTCAATCGATAGCAAAAAAATTTAGCTGGTACAATTATTATTTACGATCTATTCTGACTTATTTCCAAATTTTGGCTGTAATTCGATGGTTTTTGAAAACCAACATTTTTCAGAGCAGTTTCTGCTGCGCTCGAGATGTTTTTTCATCTTTTTTTGATTTACTGACTGTAATTTTTGATTACATTTGTTCTGGCGTGAAAAACAGTAGAGAACTTTTTCTACCAACCTGGTTTTAAAAATTACTGTAATTCAAACTGATAAACGAAGAATTTTTGAATTTCATTTTATAACTTAAATAGCTACTGAAATGTCTTCGAAACTTCCCATATTGACTACAAACACCGAACACATCACCTTCTCACACATCACTTTCTCACACATGTGATACACAACACGTTTCAATTTTTATCCACTTGAAGTAAGGATATTTGTAAAAATTTAATTCAAAATTTAAAATGATTTTGACCAAATTTCTATACTTGAAAGATTAAATTCTTTCAAATTTATAATTTTTCAGAAATGAATGTCATAAATGAATGACTGTACAAACACTCTAGAAAATTTAAATTAATTTAGTGGAGAAAAGAAGTTTTCCTAATGTACGTGTTGACGACTTCATTTGAAAAATTGTAAATAGTGTGATAAAAAAATGACCCTTAAATGGAAAATTTTTCGATTTAAAACACCTGTAGGATTCAAGATAAATAATTTAGCGTTTTGCTCGTTTTTTTTGTTTTGTTTATTTTCTTGTTTTTGTCAACTTTGACACATCAAGTGATAGGTAAGTACTGCAAGAAGTGATTGTGGTCTCGAATGGTAGAAAATAACTGTTTAGAAATAGTGCGGCTAAAGAATGAAAGCATTCAGTGAAAATTTCTGCAGACAATGGTAAGTACCGAATGTTCACGAACATAATTATCATGATGAATTCAGTCAAATGTAATAATTACTATTTCGGAATCTAGGTTTCATATTTGAAGTCGAATATGAATTTTCATTTTCCAAAAGCTACGAATCGTAATATCGTCCGTAGCACATTTACTACGTCGAAGCTATATTCGAGTTCGACTATCAATTTTTGCGAATTAATATTGATCCATTCAATTGCAACACAACCCAGACTAATTTTACAAAGGCACTATTGAGATAGTTTTAGAGGCCCCGAATTACCATTGGTTTACCAAAATAGATAATTGAATGTAATGTTTGTATATTTTCAGTTTTTGTTGACATTTCAGTTCATTATTAATTCATAGGCAAATGTTCAAGAAGTTATTAAAATTTATATAATTTTCTTGTAAAGAGGAAACTATATTTTCTCTTCGATGAGAAATGGGTAAGTACAGGTACTTACTAGTGGTACGAAATATCGGTATTTTTTCGAATCGATATTTTTCCTATACCTAATTTCCACCAGTAAATGATTGATACAATGAGAATTCGACTATATATTATCCATTGTTAAATGATAAAATTTTTAAGATCCATATAAATAGGATAATTTTTAATTTTTATAAAAGTGATTCGAGTCCGGATTATTAATCACTTCCCAAAGAATGATCCGAATCCGGGACGGTAAAAAAAGTGAGAGGAGAAAATGGTTCTGAAAAATAACGTAGAGGTGGTAACACTGTTTAGTTGTTTACAAAACGAATACAAAAATGAAGGAAAACAAAAAGTGAACAACTGGCAATTTTTTTAAATTTTTATTCATTTTCAATGCCCTCTTCTAGTTGTTACAAAGTGTAAAATCTGCGCATTTGTTTCATAAAATTTTAAAAAAATAAATGAATAACGTTCAAGTATATCCTTCATTTTCCCAGCTTTTTCATTTTTTTTTTTTTGGAAATTTTGAAAAAATGCATCCTGAGAAAAAGATTCGAATCACGGATCACGAATCCGAATAAAAATGATTTGAGTCTCGGATCACGGATCATAAAAAGGTCTGAGATCCAGGATCCGTGATCCTAATAGTTCGGGAATAGTTCGGATCCTGCCCACTTCTGCTATTTCTCATTGTCTTTTAGGCTATCAGTTAGGTATCATGTAAGATTGTAACATTATCAGTTAACAGCTTGATAAATGTACGCCCTCGTCGTTAGGTAAATATAATACCGGACATTAAAATTAGGCCTATATAAGGTTAAATAGGCCTATACCATTTATACTGCAGCCATTAGGTCTACTCATTATCACTTGTATGAATCAATGAGAGAATGAAACAAGATTAACATTGTGTAGAATTTACCGACCACTGATATTCCACCAATTACGGCTACCTATGGTCAGTTATCAACGAAAAATTTAAATAAAATAAATGGAGACACGCATTTTCCAAACAAGAAAATAGAATTGAGATATTAAACAATATTGAATTTAATTTTCTGTACCACCGGCCTACCCGCAGTCACTTATCGTTGAGAAATTCAACATTATCAGTTGATGATTCGACAAAATATGTACGCATCATTTATCAACGAGACGATAAATAAAATACGATTAACATTGCATAGAACTAACTTCATCGCCGATATTCCATCCTCTTTTCTCCATTCGAACCTTGAGCTTTTCACGCAAATACGTTAGGTAGGACCGAAACATTTCGTGCTTTTCAATTTTTTGCTTACCCTGCACCGTGCTTACGTTATTCACCCTTCAGCCATACAAAACGCTTTCCACGTTACCTATTTTATATTGTTATCCTACGTCTATAGCCGTGTACAGTGCGACAACTTCTCTTTTCTTTTTTTTTTTCCTCTTAAACGAGTGTACTCGACTTGAAGAATCCATAAGCTGATGGAGCCAGCCATCGTGTATACGCGCGGTTACGAGCTCGACTTGACGTTATTTTCGTCATCGTACACCGAAAGCCGCGGCTACCAATAAGCTGCGAAGGTCAAATATTGTTATCAATAGATTTCCACACTTTTTGCATCGTTTTCCACTTTGGCGAATAACCGATAAATCAGTTCGACCGTAGGTACGGAAAATAACGCCAATAAATGCGGTTACAGATAATAATTTTTCCTCACCCTTTTCAACCCGAACCCGAGCAAACCCGGTCCCCCTCACTCGTCACCCCTCGACTAACCGCGTCCCATCAACCAAAAAAAAAAAAAAAAAAAAAAAAAAAAAAATTCGTCGTTTGAACACTCTACCGTACCTACATCGGTTCCGAAACAAACCGATAAATCAAAACAGACCATTATAACAGCAGATAAAATTAATTATTCACTCTGTGTGTCGTTTTATGTCGTGTCGTAGCCTATTTCAATATACAAAAGAATACCTTTTCCGATCGAATCATTTTGTCTTTTTTCAACACATTTTTTCCACTGAATCTATTTTCTTTTCTTTTTTTTTTTTCTCCCTTTACTCGTCGAAATCAAGCTCTATTTTTTGCTTTCAAAAAAACAAAAAACACAAAACAAAAAACAAAAAACAAAAAACTTTTAATCCAATGAGAATTTTTTAGTGCAACTTAGACTAGGTATCTTCTTTTTATTTTATTTTTTTTTTTTTTTTTGCATTAGTCAAAATAAACTTACGCATTCGTATCGAATAGGCTAAAACAGCATATTAATTAAAAATTTTGTTGAAAATTACAACCCGCTGTTTTTATTTCGGGGTAGAATAGTACCAACGAGTCAGTTAGTTGTCTTTTTTTTTCTCTCTCTTGACAACACGTTGGTTGGTAACCTACCCGTACCTATACTATACCTACTGGATAGGCTACATACTTACCTACCTTCTTTCTTTTTCCGTCTCCACCACTATTTTACCATTTACGCGGTATCTTTATCAATTGGTGAATTACGATCGAGCCTATAATAATATCAGTGTTGACCGTTTTTCGAATAAGGTATCAGACTTCATATGTATAGGCTGGCTATAGCTGCTTCCTCGTAAATTCGAGCCCGTTATCGCGTGTTATAAACGATATAAATTTTACATTTACCAAAAAAAAAAAAAAAAAAAAAGAAATAATGAAAAAAGTAAAAACGCACAAAAATACGAATTAAATTTTTTCTTACTTATCTGCAATTTCTATCTTATATAATTTCGTTTTTTTTTCTTTTTTTACTCTTCTTTCTTTTATATTTATTCATATTTCATAGGCGCTCTCCGTTGGTGGGCCTGTACCCACTTCTCAAAATGTATGTTATCTCGATCGGAAAGAAATTAATGGACGATATTTAAAATAAAAGGAGAGAAACAGAGAAAGAAAGAGAAAATAATAAAAGTAACGAATAAAACAAAACAAAAAACAACAACAACGGCGAATAAAACGTGAATTTGATCGCGAATAGTAAAATACCATAAGGTACCGTATAGATATATGAGTATCTAATAATGTTGAATTGTAATATTATGTAGTACAGCAATATAAGTAACTTTCCATCGCTTTTCATGTATTTTCATGCACCTATTTAACTTACCTACGAGTATATAATGTGACTGTAAAAAATGGAAGGACTTTATTCATTTTATGTATATTTCGTAGTTTGTTTACAGGCCTACCTACAGTTTCGCTGGCAATGAATATTGTTACGACTTTTTTGACGAGCCCCCTCAGGCCTTAAAACATGAAATCATGACAGCACTGACTGTGGAATATTCTTTATGTATAGATTTTGATATTCGTTAATATCGTAGTTTATTATTTTCTGACAGTTAACTCGAAAATTCGAGATACTATTTTTGTGTAAATTTCTGCGCTGTAGTTAGCATTTCAGAAGATGTACTGTGGCGAAGCTAAAATAAAACTTCTATGGAGAATCATATATTATATGGTCCTTTGTTTTTGTCAAGTGGGATTACTTCTTTTAGGTAGGTTTTCGAAAAAAATTCACACATTAAAATCAGTATGGTATCGAGACTGTAGGTTTTCTCGGTTCGAATCGAAGCTTGGACGTATACATAATTTCAAGCTAGCCGTCACACCGCAGGCTAAACTTGGCGAATGTATTTTATATAGGACAAGGTATGGCAGTTCCCACAGAGACCCTTGGTTGGAAATAAGTTTTCTTTTCATGATTGCAGGAGAATTTTGAAACTGTTAGCTGAAATTCATACATATATTATCTTACACTCTTATATATTATGTACATATATTCACATTTCGATTCTACTTGGTACAGGTCCCAATTTTTATTCGATAGTCATGAAATTTGGTACTCTTATTTGGATCTAGACATTGACTGTATGTGTTATAGATGTATATTCAGTCAATAGATCCAGATAAGGATGAACCCTATTGTTTTTGGTCTATATGTTGGTTAAATGATTGTAAAATGTGTAATTCTTAAGCAATAATCAAGAAATTTGTTGCAAACATCGAATACTTTATATTTTATAATTTCGCAAAATTTGGTTTCAATCGGTTTGATAGTTTATGTGCAGAAGTGATTTGAAAAAATCTACTATTGACAAGGAGCGTGCTATAATTCCAGATGAAAAACAAATCTGTTTGAAAAGCAGGCTTGGTGTTATTTTATTCACTAAGCAATCATGAAAATTAATAATTTGTGTTCGTAGGTATTTCATAACCTCTTAATGCAGTTCATTATGAATTTACTTCAATCTTCATTAAACCGTAATTTTTACCTAGTATTCTGGCAAATACTTTTGATATTTTCATTTTTGTACAGGTTTTTCTTTTGGAGGTTTTCTTTGACTATAGAACACTGAACCAATAAAGCTCCATAAGCCTAATGTAATTTATATATAAAGACACGGCTCCATAATAGTAAGCAACCAGTGTTTTTCGATGTTTTGTTCGAGTTCACCAATTTATAAGACATTTGATAAGCGTCCTCCCTTAAATTCACAAATATTAAATTCACAAGTATAGCGAACATACAGGTAGTTGAAAGTACGTCATGTGATACACAGTGGTTACCTATTTAGCGTCGACATGTCTGACCAGAAATCATTGTTCTTTACTGTTCCAGTATTAGTCATAGAGGTTCTTGAAGAAATTCCTCTCTCTCTCTCTCACATCCACACATACATTATTTTAAATTATGTAACAGACTTTCTGAGAGACAGTCATAAGTTGACGGAAATATAAACTGGTAATAACAAGTGCTCATCATCTCCAAAATTAAAAACAAAAATATGCATCTCTCTCCTGAAAAAATCCTTGCTTATAAAGTAACAAATAAAGAAAAACTACTGTTGTGAGCTCAGTTTAAAAATTTTAGAATCCCTCCCTGTAAAATCCGAAATACTCGTCTTACAAAAATACTGGTGTAGTCAAGTAATAACAACTGTGTGCAAAATATATATTAATTTTTATTTCATTCAAAAAATATAGTTTTTAAAAATTCGGATTACCTTTACATCATATTTTCTCATCCAGGCATTTACCTTTTAATACAGACAACTATCATCTGCTAAGCCACAGTAAATATGTATTATTTATATACAAGTATCTGAAGCAACTATAAGTCTTGATAACCCTTGACAAGAAGTAACAGCTTTTTATGTGTGGAGACTTTTCAAATAAGGAAAATAAGTAATCTTCTAATTGTACAAATTTGAAATTAAGGCTAGTAGGCTACAATATTATAAACACAATACAAAATGTGTAAAGTAAAAGCCAGCGCGTAGTTTCTTACGAGCACTTTTCAAGTTAATAATTGTAGAATAACTTAGTCTAGATCTAAATATGCCAACGGTATGACCCAGCTGATGTTCATTTCATTTAGGTGATGGTACCCACAGTATAATGCTACAATGGAAATATTAAGTTTCCTGTAGCCTACCAGTTAGCTGCAGTAGTTAACAGGTACTTTTTTTTCGAAGTAAACTTCTTGGAATTTGCTCAGTTAGGCTCTTTTTCCCACCAGTCACATTGTTTATGGATGCTGACGAAAAGAACACAACTCGATTCCAATGGTGTAGCGAAATCAAGATTCTGGAAGGGAATTTCGTCATTAAATTTGTGAATTATCGTTCGGTAGCCATTATTGAGGAAAGTCATGACGAGTTTTTTTTTTTTTTTTTTTGGCTCCGGTGGGGTTACCAGGCTAGATTTTTTTTAGGATGGGCCGTTTCGGTTAATGAAATTTTTTCATTTTGATGAAGGCAGGAGAATTTTGTTTCGGCCGATACTGATAATTTATCACCGAACGTAGTTAAAATTTTTCTCGTCAATTTTCTTGGCGAACCTGTGGGCGAGGCCAAAATTTTTTTTGGGGACTACGGCCTCTCCAGATCCCCTATAGCTCCACCACCGCACTGCACTCTGCTCTGCTGATTCTTCGGATTTGTCTGTTAAACCTTTTCGACTTTCTCTGCATCTGAATGAAGTGAAAAACAAAACCGTCATTAATAATTTCAACATTCTGTTGTCCAAGTTTTCAAGTATAATGCGTGCACGTGTTCTTCCACAATTTTTTGTCTTGCTTCAGCATCTTTTAAACACCACCAAACCTTTATTTCTCTCTGGTACATAGACGCACGTGCTTTCCCTACAACCAACAAAATAATAAAATAAAGAGGAAAAAATATCTGGCAAAATTTTCGTTTCGTCTGATATGGTTGATAAAAAGCACGCAAAATTTTAAGCTCGCACGCCAGATTTGACGTCGTTTATGGCTAACACTCTTTTCTTCACCTCCCAATTGCTAATTTTACTGGCATCTTCTCGTTTCGCCGAATAAAGCTCATACTGTATGTCGTGTTAATACTGTGCCTACACCGCTATACTCTGTAACGATGTAAACAAAATAAAAGTGGAAAGACAAAGGAAAAGGGTGTAGTTGAGGTTTTTTTTTTTGTATTTTCTCATTTTTCATTTTTCATCATCATCCACCAACGTATCCACACATTATTCTTGTAACGATTACGATGGCCCTAAAAATTATGACATCATAACACCATAATGTGGTTAATTTGACTTAATGGTGTGACGTCCTCGTTGATGGTTTGTAAACGAGATTACTATATTATATTCCTAAAATATTTTCGACGATGAAAAAGAGAAAAGGCGGCTGGAGGGGATCAAATTAAATTAAAAGGGACGCTCGTAATTGGTTCGCACAAGTCTACGACGATGATGCCGTCATCGTTGTGAAAAAAGGAAAAGAAGATATTTCGTGATAAGATTTTGGTTGATATAAGCATATTTTTTTCCTTATTTTTTGTGACGTCATGACAATAAACATTTTCGTTCATAATATTGACCAAAAAAAAAAAAAATTTTTAGTCTAATTTTGGCATAGGTCGCATGTATGACGAGACACCCACTACGTGGTCGCTTCATAATAAATCTTTTCTTGTTTGTGTATGTGTGTGTGTGTGTGCGTGTGCGTGCGTGCGTGTGTGCTTGTGTGCTTGTGTGCTTGTGTGTGTGTGTGTGTGTGTGTGTGTGCGTGTGTGTGTGCGTGTGTATGTGTGCGTGTGTATGTGTGCGTGTGTGTGTGTATATATACAGGTACATATTTAGAAGGTGAGTCGGCACCAAGCATAGCAGAAATCTGAATAAAAAGTTACAAGTTTGGCATATTGTTTTGTCTGCATGCCATTGACCTTTCAAATTCAGGGCAACATTATCATCTACTAATCCCTAAATAATTAGGTTTAGAAACTTGAAAGTCTTAAGTTTCAATGTACAACAATTTCAATGAAAACTTGGGGGCACTAGAATCTCAAGATATGAAGTAACCATTACATCTGTTAATTACTTGAAAATAAATTTTTTCGCGAATACTAAGAGCTGAACGCAAAAACGATACTTCGGTAATTGTTAAATTTTTTTTATTATCAATTATATCTATACATAAAGATACATGTATGTATAGGTATAACTTTGCTAAGATAAGTAATTCTACTAATAAGTCTCCCGCCAGTCTAATTAAAACATAAGCATCTAAATCTCATACGGGACTCCGGCTTACCATGTTGTTTTTTTTTTTATTACTTCTCAAGAGAAATTGGTCTTATACCCGCCCGCACATTACCGGTGGAGGGATATTTTGGACGATGTGGGGTGGGTCTTGACCAAGCCATGCCACTTTGTATGTTGACGATGGCAAGGTGGTCTCCAGGGAGTTTATCAATTTAAATTACTACAACAAAAAATATGGAAAATCAACCAATCACAACGTCATAAAGCCCGAGTCCCAGGTGAGGTTTAGACGCTTCTCTCAAAATGTTTTTGTTATCATTTGTCATGTTGTTCTTGTCTATGATCAGACAAGATTTTTTTTTTTTTTATGTAGTATTAAATGTGGCACATCTAATGTCAAAGGTACACGTGAAAACACCAAAGTTTAACAACTATCCCCTAAAAAAATTCCATAAAAAATATAGCAGAAGAGGCTTAAACATGGTACATCTAGGTAATAGTTTATGACTTAACACATTGAGCCACGGAGAAACTTCCCAAATGCTCAGTTTTCAATGCCCTATAGCACACTACAGTAAAAAACTTATAATAATACAAATAAAAATGTTTTGAGTAAGCTGGAGGGAAATGCTGGCGTAGTTTTCAAGTCACTGTTAATATATGAGTATCGTTCTCACATATAGGTCTAAGTACCTATTACAATCACTAAACAAATTGTTAAAAAATAAAATTATCGATTAAAAAGTGAAAAATTATCAAATATTTGTTGGTCTTTTAAGTTAATATTTTTGATTTTAAGGACACACCCTTAATGAAATCGTGTGAATTTAGTCGATGAGTGGTATTTATGGTAGGCATTAATACTGATCTTTTTGTTCATTAG
Source organism: Ericerus pela (assembly GCA_011428145.1). Lineage (NCBI taxonomy): Eukaryota > Metazoa > Arthropoda > Insecta > Hemiptera > Coccidae > Ericerus > Ericerus pela. The sequence goes on from WOFM01000392.1 coordinate 2,098,247, forward strand.
GGACCTGTTTCAAACTAAAGTGAATCTACCAAAAAAACGTAGTGTAGCTGAGATGCGAAGTTGAGGAACATTCTTGGTGCGGATATCCAGTCCACTTGATGCCTATGTCACATAACATAGTGTATAAGCAACTAGATGAGATGTGGCAGTGGCATTATTCGTGTCACAAGCATAATTCTTTTTTATAACCAAGATGAACTAAACCCTGTTGCCACATCTTTCCTCTTCTCATACCTATGAATGCAGGCTATCAATACATAAATATTGAAAATATCTTACTTTTCGCCAGTTGCAGTCACAGCGTTGTAGCTGAATAGTTGCCTTGCCTGAAGAAGGTATGAGGTTCAAATCCCACTTGTGCCACCAATTTTTATAGATTTTGTATTTTATTTCATATTTTTTATTATTTATTTTATCCAATTTTTTCATTCTGTCAGGTAGGTTATTGGGTTGTTTAAAAAAAAAAAAATACAAAAATAAAGAAGAAAATTAACCTTTAACCTGTATGATTTTCATATGCATGCTCAAACACACCTTGCAACATGGGAAAAATTGCTCATCTCAATTTATTACGAAAAAATCATAACACACACTTTATCAGCATGTAAGTAAATCCATACATACTCTTCTTACCTAAAGTAGTCTATCAGTGGTGAAAAAAAACCGGTATGTATCAATATTCATCTTGAAAAATCAGTATTCCAGGCATATCAATGCATTGTATTGTATTTTTCTCACATTTTACCATCAATATTTTGGAGGCTACAATAAAATTGAAATATTCCAACTCATCTCTCATAACATTTGAAATTTTTATTTCTAGGGATCTTGAAGATTTTATTAATTAACAATGGATATTGCCTATAGTCGAATTTTCATTATATCAATCATTTATTAGAAAGAAATTAGGTGTGTGAAAAATATCGATATGTATCAATATCTGTAACGGTATAGTTGTTACAAATAAACACAATAATAATTTAAGTGTATATTATTATAAAAAGGTGAACAGATTATTACAAAAGTATGAACAACGTAAGTGTAAAAGTGAATTAGGTATAATAATAATTTGAATAATAAGTGAATAATAATATACCGAACATTAGACTGTATATAAGGGTGAGGTTCGAGTGATTTGAATTGGGTATTGTGGGAGATATTAATATGATTGGTTGTTTGAGGAAAACGTAATTTAGATAAAACCAATGAAATTAAAAGGAAATGACATAAAGTAGGAGTGTTTAAGAAATTAATAAGAATTGGAATTATTGCAAGGTATCATGGTTTACCGGATGTGATGTCATCAGACAAGTCAAGACTTGAAAGACAAGTTTGAACTAGTCTTAAATGACGTGAAAGAAAGGAAGAATAATTAGACAGAAATATGAAGAATAGTGTGGGAAAATACGAATTAATAAAGTACGAGAATATTTGAAATAATATGTATGAAAATATCATTACAATATCTATCTATATTTTCTCTGAAATATTGATTTGTATATGTATACGAAAAATTAACTGTATTTTGCATTATTATAGTCTGTTCATTGGTATAGCCATACCCCATCTATATTAGTACATACAAATGATGAATTTGAGTATTATGTGGTGTACAACATTAGGTGAGCTGCAAACTAGGTCTGTGACTCATTCTGTGGACGCTGGGCTGAGCCTTGAAAAGGGTAAATTAGGATAATGTGAAATACCTTCAGTTGTAAGCAATGAATTCTTAAGGCAGAAGGTAATCAACAGACTATTTACTTGTTCACTAACAAGGACACAAAGTATAGAGGAGTAAATACTGGCTAACAACCACTGTGCGCTAAAGATTTTTATACCCAGCTCTCTACATGCATAAAAACACATATATGACAAAAAATATGTACATACTTATGTTGATTGGCCTTTAGTTGGTACTATCTGATATGGTGCAATGTGTGCACTTGCTACCAACATGACATAATCAGAGATAAGCTGATTAGTCATGGTCCGGTAGTTACAAATTATGATCAAAGTGCAACAAGCAATTTGTGAGTTTGTGATTTATTGTGCAAGGCACAAAATATTAACCAACCTTGCAGGGGTGACTATTCAACGTAACTAGTTGTACTTGGATGTGAAATAAGTAGTGTCTATTCTACCATATTCAAATCATCCAAGTCCTTCCCTCTGTAAATCGTGAGGTGAGCACAAGCAACCAGTTTTATTGGAGGTATAGCTACCACACGAGTGTGAGTTTCCGTAATTAAAATTTTACAGTTTTTTCTCCTACTTCTTCCTTTTTTTATTTTATTTTTTTTTCATAGCACACATGAATAGTGTGCTTGCATCGGAGTCGTATAATTTCGCGATATACAGTCTCGATAAAAAATTAATAAAAAGAAAGAAAAAAATCTCAAAAAACGTTAAGATTTATAATATTTTTTTGATGAAAGAAAAGAAAAACTGACAGACTTCGGACGAATACATCTGAAATGGGTTTTGCGCATCAAACCGCTATATAACCATCACGAATGAGTACGAAAAAAAAATGGAAAGTATTGGCTCCGGGAATAGTAACTAATTTTTTTTCGTCTCTTATCAAAGAATTACATCTCACGAGATTAGTTTAGTCGCGATTCTCGGTGTGAAATAATTCGATTTAATGGTTTATAAAAAAATATTTTAGTGTGGACGAGTTGGAGAAGAGGAGAAAGAAAGGCAAAATAAAAGTGGAAAACGTAAAAAAGTAAATTTCGAAAAATTTTTTAACTTAGAGACATGTATAAACTGGAAATTGTTCTAGAGAACTTGGTTTGGGGTATAATAGACCGTACTGTCTCATGTCCCTTTATATCTTGAATTGTATACCTATTTTAAGTGCATGACACCATTTTTCATAAATAAATTATTCTTATACACTATTTTCTAGAGAAAATAAATTTCTTAGTATTAGAAGCGGTGTATTTTGCATCCTAATATAGTCAGTACCGTTGAGATTTGTCAGTTTTTTATTTAGAATTTCTAAAAATTTAGGTATATGTACTATAGGTAACTTATGGCAAACATTGGGATATTTGTTTGCAAGCGAGTAATCATACACCGTATACCATAGACATGTTCAAGTGTTTTAAGCAGAATTTTATGAAATATTATTCAGGAATTGTAAAATCAATAGTTTTCTTTTCCTACCAAGCTACGAATAGAGGGGGAAATTTCGAATATAATTATTATTCAAAAATTAGAATCGTAAGTGCCAAATTCCAATGGAATTGACTTTGTGAAGCCGCTCGTTGGGTGCCATTTTATTTTTATGGAAACAGTTGCTCGTAATGAATTTTTCAAATTATATTGAAATTTATTCATCACCAAGCAGAAACTCGACAGGTTTGGGCTCAAATTGTCATAAAAAAGAAAAATTATATTTATATCATTCTTCAGAAAAACACTGCTTATAGCTAGCCATTTGTCAGAATTGTTAATTAGTACCTATTCTATTATTCACTTCAATGAGAGTTTATCATATACCCAGTGAAATGGTCGTATTGGAGGAACTAACCGATTTAGATAAGTAAAACTCTCTCACACTTTTGGTAATGGCCAGCAGGCTGTGGAATACCTACTTCGTATTCTATAATGAATGGAAAATGAAGGAAATTAATTATTTTCATTTACTTGGTTAGGGAAAATATAGGTACATTGGTTTCAGATTAGGTTCCTACTCCACTTTGAACATGCTTATAAAAATTGAATATTCTTCGACATTAGCAGAAATATTTTCCGTGAAATAGGCTAAATAGCTAATTTTACAAAAAAAATTCGTACTTACATTTTCAGAAGTATATTTTTCACATGATTTTATGACAGTGAAGTAGAGAGGAAATTTGAGAATAGGGGGAGAAAAAATTTACTGCCCCATTAAAAATTTAAAATTTCATTTATGTTCAGGTGCAGCATTTAGAATTTATTTTTTAAAGGAGTTTTAAAATACTGAAAAAATATATTTCGGGAGGGGAGGCAGAAAAAAAATTTTGTAAAGGTTTTTTTGTAGATTTTCCCTGAAAATCGGCTTATTTTTTGCTTATTTTTTGAGAATTTCGGGCCCCTAAAAATCCCAGGTCTGGGGGAATTCCTCATTCTCCGGCCCTCTTGTTAGGATGTTTAGTGATTAATCATATTATACTTTATCCAACGCATAATTTATAAATCACCGAGACAAAAGGTTGGCAGTAGGCATCGAAAATTTAGTATTTTTTTTTCTCTGGTCTGGATTTTGGCAACTACGTCAGTTATGCATGTTGGATTTATGCCTGAAGCATGTTGAACCGTTTACCTCATCCGATAAATTTTACATAGTTTACATTCGTTCTAAATGCTACAATAGAACTACTTTTTCTCATTAACAAAAAAATGTTTACCTTTTCCTTTTCTTTTTCTCTCGTCGCATCAAGATCGACTATTCTTACCTATCGTAAAGCAAAATGAATCTGTCACAGTTTAGCATTGTTGGCATTGGCACTTTTTTTTCATTCTATCTTGAGGTGACAAGTATTTTTGTACGAAATAACTATTGTAAATTCGTAATTTATCGTCGGAATATCTACGAAGACTAAAGAGGAAAAAGAAATAACAAAAAAAAAGTAGTTCACCTTTCGTACTGTAGTATGGGTTCTCTTCTTGGTTCTTCTCCGAATCATTCTTAACTATTTCAAATAACCAATTGGTATGAATTTTTTTATCAGTATATTTTCGAAAATCTAGAAAACAAAATTGATTTTAACATTCGAACATTTCTGATGTTTAGTTTTTAACGTCTTCTTTTTCGTTTTTGCTGATGTTTTGTTCAGAAAAATCAATGGTCAGTAGTTCATAGTATTTTGGTGGTTCCGATGGATCTCGTGCGCTCATGTAAGATCGCCGAAATGACCAAAAATAGTTCTGAGTGAAGTTTTTTTTTTCCTTTTTTTCATTACTAAACATGGGTTACCAACATGTATGCAATATCTTAATGTGGAAAAAACTCACGTATCTCGTTCAGTTTCGTTTTTGAAACGCAAAAATTGAATAGGTACCTAATTTCGAATGAACAAATACCCAACTTATTTGTGTTCATTGAGTTGGTATAATGAGCGAAAAGCATTGATTGAAAATCTCGTTCAATAATATTTTATTCATTAATTGATGGAAATCTCTTCGCCACATAATATGTCAAGGCCTTACCAAATACGGGTCGAAAACCTCGAGATTTAAAAAAATTGAATGCTTTCAGCCAGTCACCAATTTATCAAGGAAAAGTACGCATATTTTAGAAGATAAGAAAATCCCAGAAAAAGTATTGTGGGATTTTAAATTTATGAAAATGAATTTCGTGGTCCAACGTATTTTACTGATCGTTTCCTAGAAAACATAGCCTTACACCCGTATTTTAGAACGATACTTAAATACAGATTCGCTAATTAAGTAATATTTAAATTGTCACTCTCCTGTAAAAGTATAGGATAGACCTGATCGAACGAGTACTTAAGTCTTACTTAAAGTTAAGAAACCTTTTGGAATACGAGTGATGAAGACAAAAAAAAATTCCATAAAACATTTCTCTGACAGTCTCCTAAAATTTACCAATCGTCGGCCTAATTAGTAAAGTGCTATGTGTGTATTTCAAAAAATTGTGAAAATTAGATTATTAGCGATTCTGGTGGATTCCTTTGAAATTCATTGTTTTGTGTTGGGAATATTTTTTGTTATTCCCAAAATAGAAAAAGCGTATTTCCATTCTGTTTTTTTTTTTTTTTTTAAAATATGCGTAACTCCAAGTCAATAATCCAAGAAAAATGCGTATGTCTAAAGAACTGATTGATATTGGTTAATAATGGTAAGAAGAATAGTGCGTATCTCCATTTATTTCTTATTCTACCTGTATAATATTTTATTATTTATTCGTGAGCAAAATTACAAAAATTTCATGGATAAAAAGTTATTATTCCGTTAACATTTATATAAACCTAAGTTAATGAGAAAATATTTAATTCTGGCGCTGAAAGAGTTTTTTCCTTCTGTAAAATTAGATAAAATGGAGATACGTACTTTTATAATTAGGCTGCCAAAATGATCTAAACATTCGAAATATTGAACAATGTATTTAAGGAATAAAAATTCTCTCACTCCATAATTTGAAAAACATTGTTTTTTGGCTGCCAGATTACTTTCTTAAGAAGTCGCCTTTAATCCACTTCTATCAAGATTACAATATATAAAAACCTGCAGATCAGCTCTGGTTTTACAAATGTTGCTTTATAATGGTGTACTCCGAAGAAACTGAAATGAAGTACGTATAAGTCACGAAAAACCGCACGAACAGATGTAATTTGAACACAAGAATCAATTAAAGAATAGTATATTGTGTAACAAGTGCATAAAGTTGGCTATTTTTTTATGGAGTGTGAAAAATTTTTAGACGAGCCAAAAGCGAGTGCTGCAAACTTTACACAAGGTAAAATAGCCTACTAGCACTTGTTACACACCATACGTTTTGCAACTAATGCAATAAAAATGTTGTAACAACTCCCCCACAATAAAAAAATATTTACTAAAGAAAAAATGTATAAAACGATATATAAAAACACACAAAAACAGCAAGTTTTCCATTATTTTTCGTTTTTTTGTTCGTATATTTTCAAACAGTTAATGATGATTAAAAATTTCTAAGGAAGTGGTTTCAAGTAAATTTTCTCTTCTTTCCAGCAATGCTGATCACGGTTTTTTAGCTTAAATAGCGGCTGAGGAATCACTGAGTGATAGAAGATAGGTTTCTCTGTTTCAAAAAACAGACAATTTTCCATTAATTAGCGTTTTTTTCGTTTGTTTATTTTAAAATAATTAAAGATTGATAAGAAATTATATGAAAAATAAATTCAAGTAAATTTTCGTCTCTTTCTAGAAATACCATCTTCAGTTCTCTTGCTTAAATAGCGACTAAGGAATTATTGTGTGAAAGAAAAGAGGTTACTAGATTCCAGAAATCAGTAAATTTTCCATTAGTTTGCATCTTTTTTCTTTGTTTGTGGTCAAATAGTTGAAAATAATTTTAAAATTACATGGAAGTGTTATAAATTTTATCCTCTTTTGAGCATTAAAAACTCTAACTCTCTTGCTGAATTAGAGGCTGAGAAATAATTTGAGAGGTTTTTATAAAATTGAAATGTTATGTAGAATTGAAATGGCAAATTGATGAACAGTTTTTTTTAATTAGTGAACAAAATATCAAAATTCTTATATGTTTAGAAGCTGTTATATTTTTCTCAGCTCATATACCAAAAAGAGGTTATTATTAAATCAATTTTGATTAGCAAAATACGAAATTTCCAAAGCAGTTTGAAACATCGAAAATGGTTTTCATTTTTTTACCAAGTGCAGAAACAGTGTAGAAATGAGTTTTTTCTAAACTGTTTGTTGTTCATTTCTTCACAGTACCGTTTACACATATACAAGTTCAAAATGTCACAATGAAAAAGGGCCATTTCACATGGTGATGCTTACACAAACAGCCAAGATCGCTTCTCCATAATATTCATTTATATCTAAAATTCTATTCATAAATGAAGTTTGCATGTTTAATCGAATAAATAATACCTCTTTTTGGTGGATTCGTTAAAAAAAATATCGTACTCAACTAGTTGGCCACTTGTGATAATCATTACTACTATATTCATTCATATTCCACAGAAAATCAAATAAACGATTGGACAAGTGTACATCGACCAATTTATACAAACACCCGAATAAAAGAGAAAAAAAATCAAATTATTTGAAAATAATATAACTTTGTTCCAGTCCTCGCACTTGACTCTCAGTTGGATGTGTCGATATTAATTTCTCATATTCGTAGAGAAACTATCTGGAACTACGAGAATGATAAATTCATTTCAAGTAAACTGGAAAATGAATTTTGAATATTGCATTCTACTGCTGAAAAGAAACTTCAAAGGGAAAACCAAAATGATAATATGGTAAATTGCCTTTGTTACTTTGAGAGCAGGAACAAGAAGAAGAAAAAGGAAAAAATAATATTTGATTAATGGTTTTTCTGTTTTTTTTATGTGTTTTTTTTTCAACGATGTTTTTCAAGGATGTTTATTGTTACCATAATTGTAGGTGATTCATTCGTGACAAAAGTGGTTGGATCTTTCAGCCAGATGAGAGGTGTTCAGTCCATGGTATGCCACTTTGAGGGCAATGATGATGGGATGGTTGAAAGGGATGGGTTTCTGCCACACCCCCTGAAGACCACCTGTTGCCAACATACAAAGTGACATGCCTTGGCTAAGGCTCCCCGCATCGTTCGAAAGATCCCTCCTCCGTTAATGTCCTGTGATGTACAGTATCACCAACTTCATGCGAGAAACAGAAAAAAAAAGTGGAAAATCCGGCACTCGTCAATTGCTCCCACTTCCGGTTCATTTGATTTAAGAAAATTAAAGAAAATAAATAAAATAAAATAAATTTTCCAATATTAGAGAAAAATAGCACCTGTAGGCTACAGAAAGGATCGAAATCCTTCCTAAAATGAAAAAAAATCAAATTAAATATGCTTAAGTAATTGCCAAAAATCCTTGGGAGTGACGAATCAAACTTAAAATGGTGATTAGTGGCTTTTTTGTAGAGACCCGAGGGTCTTCCTCCAAAAAACTTATCGGTAGGCTACATATTGATTCTGTTTTCGAAAAAAATTTTTATTAAAACCTTTTTTTTATTTCATGAAATTGTACTTTTCTTCAAAAGTGAGTCATCAACTATTTCTCATCAGCGGAATTTAACGAAACTGTCTGTTACTAAATACTTTTAATTAGTACCTGACCTAGACTACGTAATATACTTACAAAAAAAAAATCATAATTTTTGTATCCACGTAAGTGCAGGTGTCGTTAGTGAATTTTTTTCCAAAAATTAATAGTAATTTTTTTACAAAAAAAAGTGGTTATTCATAAGGACGTATAAGATATCTGTTGCATAAAATTCATCAATTTTGATCAAAATTCGCGATTTTCTTGTTTTCGAAAGCATTAATAGGTAACCGATAGATAATAAATATGTACGTGGAAATGATTTTGGGTAGAATTGCATCGTGATTTTAAGCTGCTGCCAAAATAAAAGTAATAATGATATTTTTTGTGTTGTCGCTGCAACTTGGTAATCTGGATTTACTTTTATGTCACGGTGAAAATTTTCGAATTAATTCGTGAATATTCTCGATTAGATGACATAAATTTAATGTAAAATATGAGCAAAACTAGGAAGATTCTTACGGGTAGTAAATATGGTTTGAAAACATGGACTAAGAAGGTCTAGATTTCGAAACTCGAGAACAGTTTTGTGGGTAGGCAGGTAACTAAATATAGGGAGGTATTACTAAAATGTACATTATTTAGATTTCAAGAAACTAAAAACAGAACGAGAGCATAGGAGATGAGGAATTCGAAGACTTGGTCTTTTGACCTCACCATTCTCTTTGTTAGTTATAAAAAAGTAAAGATTTAGTAAAACCTCTTTTCAACGGGTTTATATTTTGTGTCATTTCTAAAAGTTTATTTTCGGAGCTAAATCGATATTAGAAGAAATTTCAATTAAAAAATTTGTAATTGCTAACACCCCCAGATTGGTGTTCGGATGCTTTCTAACATATTGTTTTAAACAAATATATCAGACTGAAATGTTTCTTTGAATTGCAAAATGGAGTTATTTTAATTACTCCATTCAGAAAAAGGCGGTAGGTAGTGAATATATTTAAATGAAAATCTCGATTATTGTTACCTTCCGTTTTTTAGCTGGAAGTTTCAGATTTCTTGAACTTGAGGCTGAGCTAGGAGTTCAAGCTGAGCGAATTTTATGCTAAAATCCTCGACTACTTACCTACAATGAATAACATGTGGTATCTGTAGTGGATAGAAGCTTATAACATTATATGGTTCAACGTCGAAGAGATGATATAAGTTAGATGGAGTCACACACCTGGTTCTCACACCAGATTTTCACACCATGTAACTCACAACTGCCTGTGTCTCAACACCAGTACCTCCACTTTGTTTCATTGCGAAAGCAATCTCAGTAATAAATCTACCTTTTTTGACTTATAATCGAGGTGCTAATGTCGTGCTGGTTTAGTGGCGCACGATTTTCAGGGGGAAACTCACTAATATAGGTCTTCCCCCTACCGAAATCAATTCTCACGGGCCTCTATTGTTACCCTTAAACCCTTATTATTTGCTTTTGAGTTCCTGCTTCTTACCTTTGAATCCTCCCTATTCAGGCCTTTAAGCCTTCATTTATTGATTTTAGAGTTTTATGTTTTCTTTCACCCTCCCATTCTTACTTCTAAACATAAATTTGTTTTCTTACAGGCTCACCTGTTTTTTTCATAACTTACGCCATTTCCAGACTTGGAAAAACTTCAATCCAGCCTTTCAAAATAGGCTGAAAAATCTTTTTGAGGATGAGTCATCTTGACTACTGATTAGCACAGTTTTCGAATTCTTTCTTTCCCTAATCTTCAGCTTTTAATTGAAATTGTTAGGCTTTTGGTTTTTTTGAAGTAAAATATCCTACAGTAAAAGGTAAATTACATTCTCATATTTTTTTAATCTATGACCTCAGTAAAAACAATTGATGACGTTCTTTCCTATCGGTGTTACATTCTCAAGTGGCATTAGCGATTAGTGAGAAGTGCTAAGGAAATGTGGGCCAAGTTTACAAACTCTTATTTTTAGAAATATACGTTGGATACAAGTTTCCCCCTCCATGTTGATTCTGTAAAATTTTACACAAATGAAACTCATATTCTATCCGTGGAAAAGTGAAAAGTGCTACGACGACTTTGTTCATCATTCCATGGAAAAATATACTTAGACACTTTCCTTTACATGCATGCTTACCCAAAACCAGCCTCAATTAGAAAACCATAAAAAGCTAGAATGGTCTCCATATTCTCCCAGCTCCTCAAATTGTAAGACGTTATAAGTTGTTAACATTTGATTTTCAAAAATTCGACGAATACAGAGATTACTATCGACTGATTAGTTTCATTAAATTAAGAGAAGAAAGAAATGGATGGAGAAAGAGCCACTGTGAACGTCTCACCGGGTGCAACTGTTGCACTAACTTCTCAACCATGTTTCTTCTTTGAAAATGTTTAATTTCTCTAATACCAACGTGGGTACAGGTACCCATCTATAATCTTTACATCCTTCCTGCTCCACGATCTGATTTCACGCAGCGTCAATTCAATTTCATCTCAATTTGAGGTCGTCGATTAAATTCCTTCGTTCCCTCAGAGGACCCATTAAAAGACGACGTAGGTACACGACACAGTGCCGCTGCTGTTGCTGCTGCACTGCAAGAACGTCGATCGATGAAATTTAATAAACGTCGAAGTAAACGACCCGATATCTCTCTCCAGTATAATGTTTCCAAAGTTTTAAAAGGTGCGAGAGTTCGTGTGTGCACATTCACGAGTGGAGTGCGTAATAATACGTGAATGCGATTTTATGCCCACCTAAAAGCTCGCATCTCTCATTGAACGTTTCTCACGCACGGTGGTGCCAAAATACATTCCATAAAAAAAAACAAAAAACTTTCTATGTACTTACACGACATAATAATGTGGACGTGATGGATGAAAGGAAAAATTGACAAAAAAAATAATGATGCTGGTAAAATTAGACCCTAAATTAAAGATTTTGAATGGACGATTATTTTGCTCTGATAATGGAGGTTTGAATACCAACAGTACTTATGCAGCAACAGGCCCTACTACAATCATTATATTTCCATATTTTTATTAGGTTTTCCAAAAACTACTTCTACTAAAATAGTTTTCCTTTTTTTGATGTGTAAACGTGTTAGCGCTTAGTCTGCACTCTTGTAGGGGCTAAAATGAGAATTACGATTGTAACACATACATCTTACAAATTACAATATTTTAACTGTTGGTGTGTGGGTGTGTGTTTGTGTGTGTGCGCAACATTCATACTCACAACGACAGTATTATGTTTACCAATGAATCCTTTACGAGTCCCCATTGGGACTTGTGCCTTTTTTTTTGAGAGGAAGCTTGCTGTGATTATTTTGGTTTATAAGGTTGTGGTGAGTGATTGACAGGGAATTTGACTGTCTCATGTGGAAGTTTTTTCTGGGCCATATTACTATACATCCTAATCCATGAATGTACTCTTACTAAAAATGTTATTGAGACAATTCTGAAAATACTGATCTCTACCATACATAAGGTTATTCAGTTTCACTTGCATCAAACAAAATTCCCATTGTTTTTTAATTTGAGGAGAAGTCTCACACTCTTATTCACATTAACTCGCACCATTGTCAGAATCCATGTCCTTTCAACTATTTTCCATATTTCTTTAACTTTTTTTTTTCCATTCCTCCGTTTCCTATAAGAAATTATTTCTGATATGGTGCTAGTTCTATATTCACCCACTGGTCATGATCACAATAAAAATCTGCTCAGATGATGATGTGGGTATACATCTTATAATAATAATAATAAGTTACTTTTCTCTTTAGGGAGGTAAAATAACTATATTTCTCCCACCGATAAGGATATCCAGTAGTATATTTTGCTATGAGAGCTCAAAGTGAGAGATCCTTTACAAGTGGCGATTTGCAACATAAGCATCATACGAGAGTTGTAAATCATGTGAGTCACAGTCACTCACAATGTGCTCTAGCTGCAAATACTATTTTTTGGAATACATGAACATGCGGGATTGGAGAAGATGTCTGACTGGTTGAAAGGAGGAACTGAATATTTTTATTGTGGGAGCAAATACTTATTTTGCTCCCACTATTGATTTTTTCTCCCTACGAAAAACTGTGGTTTCTGTTTGGAAATTCCACGTTTTAGGCCTTGAAAACAAATACCTAATCAGCATTTTGCAACAAGTATTGCCAAAAACATGTTCTATTACTACTCGCAAACAGAATGATAATAAGCTACTTTTCATTCGTGTAGTTAATAAATTAAATGTTAGCTGAGTGTTCATGTTCAGTGTGCAGTTGCAGTCAAGTTATTTTCAAATACATCTTTTGAATAGGGCACCTTGCGTACCTAGCTCAGAAATTGTTTATCGTTTATTATGTGTTACTAAAATACTGGTACATGTATGGGAAACAATAATTTTTGTACCACATGTAGTTATCATACAATAATGGTTCTCACAGTTTTCTTCTAGCATACCACTTATGCACGGATCAGTCGTGTATCACTAAAACATAAAAAATTCCATTAAGAATTGAGATAAAATCATTTTAAAAAGTATTTGCTATTTATGTGTCTGAATGTTCACCACCTTAAGAAGCTTTTCGTACCACCAGTTGTATGCGCACCAGAGTTTAAGAACCACTGGCACACACAAAGAAGCCAATTTGAAAGAAGTATGTAGAAATAACTTTACCATTTAACCTACTGCACATGCGTACTTCTCTTAAATTGATCATTCCTTGTACTCCTTACAAAATAGTAACTATGTTATCTAACTGATGCAGGAAGTAGGCAATTTTCTAATAAGTTTGAAGTTTATAAAGGCTATAATATAAGCATGTGTTGCAAACTTCATAGGTGTGAAAAATTTTCTTTCTGGACTTGATAGAACTCATATTTTTTGTGACAAGTGCAAGAAATGTTCGCAGCAGCAAAATTAAAAAAAAAAAACCAATTGTTCAAAAATGAAGACATATCCATAGTTGTGCGTTCAAGAAGGAAAAAAGCAGTAGTGCGCATGTGCAGAGTGTGGAAAAACTTTTCTATACGCTATTCTAAATCTGTCCACCTTCCATACGCTGAATGTGTTCGGAAAGTGAGGCATTTTGGGCACACGTTACAAAAAATGCAATTCCTAGGAAGTACGAAAGATCAGTTTCCACTTGTATGAGATTTGCCGTACTCGCCTTTGGCTTAAATTTCAAACACGTCTGATTTATTGCAGAACTGAGTGATACTTTTCTAATTATCCTGCAATATGATAGACAGCTAAAATTATATATAGTTACCATTGTTCTTATTTTCTGCATTGCTGGTGTACCTACGTTTTTATGTATTCAACATAATTATCACAGTTTTCTCTCCTCTCATTTTATGTTGCTCAAGGATTTTCAAACTTGATTCTTGCCAAAGTAAGACCTGAATTTCTGATTTCTAGTCAGTTAAGTGATTGTCTATAATCTTCAAGTTTATTTCTTTTCAAGTTTTCCCTTTCTTAAAAATCATTAAAGAACAATATCGTTCATTATGGCAACAAGAATATTGATGATTTAAAACTTGTATTTTCGAGTCGGGGGATGGAGACTTATCATGTTCGTGATATCTTTTCTCAAATCCACCGTGAAAATTGCAAAATCAAGCAGAGAATCGAAAATTTACATACTTACCAGTCTTATCCAAAATCGATTCACCTTCTCTTTTTTCGTTCACTTTTATTTCGAGTCACAGCACGTTACTCCGGTAAATTTATCAATAAAAATTAATATGACCTGAATTCGACTAGAGGAAAGGGCGTGGCTGTTGAATGGAGAAAAAAAAAAACAAAGATTAATTTTTCACCAAATGTATAGGTACCTACGTCAAGTTCGCTTTTATCGGCTGAAAACTACCCATCGACTGAAGCATCCTTTTTTTTCCCTCTCTGTTTTCTATATTTCGCAAACATTTTTGACCAACTATACATTCAGTGCTTCTATATCGAGCAAGTTCTTCTATCAATTAAGCTATTAGTACTTCCAAAAATCGTTTACAATTTGCACCAATTTTAATTCGTATCCCAAAGTTTTACTCAATTTTTTTTCGCACATAAGGAAAATATTTTTTATTAATTGCTATCGGTCAATTATTCATCTGTCCAATTCTTTCCCACTACTTCAAATAGCCTGCTGTTGTTGTTTATCCAGCAGTTCGGTTTTCACATTTTAACTCGGTTACTACTTTATGAAATCACATATGCAAATGATGAGCCGGTATTTCTTTGTAAAGAAAGATTTTTTTTTTTAATATTCGAGTTATAATTTTTTTTAGGTAATTTATAACGTCGTAATCGCATCGTGTATATTAGTCATTATTATCTTTTTCTCTCTGTCTCTCACTGTCTCTGTATCTGTCTCTCTGTCTCTGTCTCTCTTTTTCTTTTCTATTTCCATCTTCTTAGCACGAAAATTGTGTCGGGGTGAACAGGTAGCCTTCGAAACAGAAAAATTATTTCCGTTTTCGAAGGCTGTAGATGAAAATTTACGTTTATGGGATAAATAATGTGTTTATCCTGCATCGGCACAAGGTTAGTATTCCATAATATGCGTGATTAGGTA
The DNA here is from genome assembly GCA_011428145.1 of Ericerus pela. Classification (NCBI taxonomy): domain Eukaryota; kingdom Metazoa; phylum Arthropoda; class Insecta; order Hemiptera; family Coccidae; genus Ericerus; species Ericerus pela. The sequence goes on from WOFM01000392.1 coordinate 2,113,589, forward strand.
CACAGTTGTTTCTCGATGAATCTCAATATACCTACAGGTATGTGAATTAAACGAATTTTGAAAAGCAACACATTATACCAATCAAAAATTAAATTGTCATATTTCATTTATTTTTCTCTGGTTCATGAAGAGGAAAAAAAGACAAAAAATAAAAAAAAGGTCATTAAAAACGGAAATTAGCGAATGTCTATGCATACAGTATATGGGTGGGCTGAGTAGATATATTTTAAGGGTACCGATTTTCTTGTGTTTAAACACTGGATATGTAGGCACGTTATTTTTATGCAGCTCCTGTGGTATGCAGAATTGTTAATATTACAGTTCTATTCGAAAACGTATAATCGAATCTGAGAAATAATGTTCCCTTTATTCTTTGATTTTCCTCCCAGATTTTTATGGTTCATTTTTAAGATCAAAAATTGTGTGAACAAAACGAATACTTAAGATAAACGAAATAGATTTGCAAAATACGACACAGCACACCCCTTCGATTTAAAATTTTTCTATATTTTGCAACTGAACGTTTCGAATAAATAAACTATAATTCATTCAAAAATCAGTTTTGAAATTTTCAAGTGTTTTCGAATTTTAGGTATTAGGACTTTCAACTATGGAGAACCATTCATTTATATTTTTCTCTGCACAAGGCAATGGATAGGCCCATCGAATCGCTTTTTTGAGTTGGTCGATTTTCTTCATAGAAGGCACCAGAGCAGATGTTTCCAATCTACCAATCTGTGGAACGTGCCCCCTAAGAATGGTGCGAAAACAAATAAAAATAATAAAAATTTTTGCAGTAAAGAAAACTGGAATAAAGTATTACAGCGCATATCGGGCAATTATTTAATTACTATTTTATTTATTTATTTATTTTTTTTTTTTTAAAGTGACGTTTTCTCATCTGTAGTGGATCCAGGAGGGAATATGCGTCTTCTCCAAAATTAAATAAAAAGGACGTTCTAGGAGAGTATCTATTGATCACCTAATTTTCGCCATCCCTTTCCTTCACATCACTATATAAAAATCTCTAAACGCTGTGTAAAATGGCTATCCTGACAATAGAGCATAATAATAATACATAAAAATTTTCTGTGCTTGAAAAACCCCATAATCAAAAAGTAATACCTACCACTCGAATATAGGGTGCAAAAACTTTGTCAAGCTCAACACTATTCCGAAGTCGATAAAAGTGGATTAATCAATATCAAAGCACCTAGCAAATGAAAAATATATGTTTTCATTTGACAAACCTACTTCTTGGTTTTTCGGAATGCTTATTTTTCTTCAAATGCATTGCCAGAATGGAATCGTTTCATGATAACAGCAACGAATCATTACTTACAAATAATTTAGTAAGTTGGTTAATTGGAACTATTTTTACATATTTGAAATTACATTTATTTACAGAAAAACGAATTAAAGTAGTAAATTAAATTAATAAGCGTACGTATAAAGTGTAATATAACACAAACTCTTAATTTGAATTAGTCGTACGTATGTATAGGCTAACTAATGAGTTCTTGTTATAAGTTCACCTAGGCTATCATAATATTTAATTACTTTCCATTAAAAAGCTGTCAATTTTTGGTGAAAATGTGTACTGAATGATGTATCTGATATTTCCAACAAAAAATAGCCTTTCAATAAACTAAGTAGGTACATTGTAAAATTTCGTGAAAATTATTCTTCAAAACCACTTATTTGCAATGCCTAATCGAAAAGTTTTTTTTGTTTGTGACCCTTTACTAAACTAAAATTCGAAAATTTCAATACGACTTCAAAAAATATGATTTAGCGCATGCGCTCTTGCAATAAGACTCTCTTGCACGACTCCATCTCTTTCTTGTACAACTAAATTTTTTTATTATTGTAGAGAAAAAAATATAGAATGAAATAAAACCAGTATTATTAATTTATGCTTTGATTCCAGAAAAATTGATTTTTTTCTGTATGTCACCCTTTTTTCAGGCAGTGAAAGGGTTGACAATTTAAAAAAAAAAAATGGTGTAAGTTCTACTGGGGCTATACTTATAAGGAATTGATATGTAAACATAATAATAGTACGTACGCTACAAATACACACAACCACATACCTACATGTCATGCAACACAAACAAGTGAGAGTAATGATTGTAAGAGTTACAGTTACCTACGCGAATCTGATGATTTTAATTCTCATTTAGCTCCAACCATAGACCTGATGCTAAGATGTTTACACATAAAAAAAAAAGGAGAATAAAATTATCATTTAATTCCAGAAAAATTAATTATTAAGTTTCAATTATTTATAGAAAATTTTTTTAGGGGATGTGGAGGGGGGTGTTGGGAATAAGTATTTTAATTTTTAGTCAAAAAAAAGTAAAAATTTCAATAAATTATAACCTACTAATAGGTATTAAGTTCTTTAAAAAAATTTATTTTATCAAGAATTTTTTTTTTTTGGGGAGTTGTTGCAAAAAAATGGTATGTGATATGCGTGTGAAGTAAATGATTGCTACTAATGCGATTTGCAATACCTCCACGCCTTGGCTCTACACTCTTAGCAATAGTCATCTACTTTTCGAATTGTATCACAAATTAATATTCTTGAATTGCTCCTTAAAATATGCATGGAATTTTGAAAGGAAATTAAATAATTTTCCGCAACATTTACTTATCCTTGATAATTTTAATGAAATCCATTCGTGCATCGCTGTCAATTGGTAGCATAATTATCTCAGTCAACTTTTTCGAAGCTCATAAAAACTTCGATATGGTTCCTGTACATACAGGTTTAACTTCAAAGAAAAACACGACATCACTGTAAGATCTGTAACGAAATAGATACCTATTATAATTGACGAAAATTTAATGAACGAGAAACGGGCTGAAGGAAAATTCGGTCTCTCGATGAGAATAATAATTATCAGTGCGATTATATAGGTATAGATTAAAGTGTATAAATTTACTTTAGTGGCTGTGCATAACGATAATTTTATGAGAAGAAATTTTCCGTTCAATTTTGAAGCGCTAACAGCTACTCGAATAAAATAAAATTATTTGATGCGTATAAAATCGCTTTTGAAATCAGAAAGAATCTATAATACACTTTGAAAATCGAGTTGTTTTAAAAACATAAAAGCAGGTATCTATAGCTTAATATAAGTAGTGAAATATTATTATTATATGAAAATTTCATGCATGGAATCGATCTATAGTTCAAAATCAAAAATATATGATAGGTATTTAGTTTTTGAGAATTATGTATTTAAAAATAAGTAGTATAGACCAAATCATTTTTAATCAAATTTAAATAATATTATTATTATTATTAATATTATTTTCATTATTATTATTATTATTATTATTATTATTAACGCTCGTTTTGTCTAGGATGCGGAAAAACTTTAAAGGAATACGAAAGTTAATACGTAAGGAATTTCTTTCAACAGCTTGTTTGAAATGTGAAATTAGTTTTGATTATAACTTGATAAGTATAGGTAATCCTAATTGTGACAAGAATCGCCCCGTTAATGAATATTATTTGTATTTTTTTTCCTTCTTAAAACTAAAAAACTTCCATATTTTCACTATTTTCGTATTGAGGCTAAGTATATGTTTACATACATTATTTTTTTAAATATATCTCTAGGAAAGATTCGATTCCAAGGTTACAACTTTAAAAAACCAGGGGATAAGTTAGGTGGCCTAATATAGTATGTAAACGGAAATACCTATTCCTAAATTTTACTGATTTGAATGTCCCAATTTAAGAAATGAGTTTGAATTGACACGAAATAACTGTAAATTTTTCACTCTTAAGTTTACCTTTATTTGATAACCTTCATCAGAACAATAGGGCAAAGGTGAGAAAAACTAGACCAACACTTGGTTGCACCGTAACACCGTTCTCATAAATCACAAACAATTTTAAAACTAAACATCTGTCTGAATGAAGTGGGTGAGGAGTTTTCAGAATCAATGTTCGTTACCAACGTTCGCATAATATATGCAAAGATACAAATTGCAATCACAGCCTAAAGTATCATAATATATGTAACGTCAACTTCGTGTATTTCAAATGTATGTTTGATAACACTGGGATATAATAGAGACTCAAAGTTTGTGGTGGAAGGCCATGGGATGTTCGTACTTGATTTTTCAACATTGTGATCATTCACAGGGGCAATATTAGGCAAAATATAAATAAATTGCCCAGATTTCCTTTCCTGACATTAATTCCAGTAAATTTTAGCAGGGCACATCTTTATATTGACCGTCTGTGATTGTTTTTTTCTCTTATTGTTATTTTCATCGATTATGATTCTTTTCAATGTCAAAATAAGTACATTCAAATTTCATAAAATTTTGCGAGAGAAATATAGCAGAATGTACAAAAAACTGTTTTTTAGATATAATGCTCAAAATTATATATTTGGAATCATAATTGTTATGGTTGATTTTGTGTCTATAAGAATATACCATGGCTTGGACGTTACATATTATATGCATAGCTGAAAATATGTTATTGCCTGAGTTTACACATATGACACAAGGGGTCAGAACATTCCACATCCCCTACTTTATACATATCAAGCATCCTCACTTCTTTTCCTAAGATAAAAATGTACCTTGGGCTAAGTCCGTGACCCAGATTATTAGTGCATTGCACTTTAAACAAAAGTACATCATCTGTATGCATTCATACGGACAACATGCATCTACATATGCATGTAGATGCCAAATAGGAAGGTGAGTATGTAAATATTACGTAATCACTGATACAATGCATGTTGCAGTCCATATATGGTACTGCCTTGCCTCAGGACAATTGCCCTAGTATGCTTTGTGTATGGTTGGGCAATAAACCGGCTAGCTGCTGAGACCGAGAAACGATTCGTTCATCCTACATGCTAAACCACCTTTTGGTTCCATAAACCAAGTGTAGGTAGAGCTAACGGCAAGTACAATTATAATAATATTTATTCCCAACTGATTTTGATGGAAGCATAGACTATTCATTGGAGGTTGAAGGGTTGAGGACACAAGAAGAGAAAGTAACTGCAGTGCCCATGAATGAAGGCTACCGTCAACGCTGATGACTTTGCATTCTTTTTTACTACATTTTAATTTTGATGACTTGTCACTTTTTCATGAGGATCCGAGAATTTTCGTTTTGGTTTTAAAATACTGAAACGTTTATGTAGACCGAATTAACGAAATTTTCCATCACAGGAAGGGGTGGAGGATGCGTCAAGGACCCAGTACAAAACTAAACATCATGTAGGTGACTTAGAAATTGACGAAAATTGAAAAAAAAATTAAATAGGTAATAAATGTATTTTGAACAAAGATGTTAGACCTAATAATTTAGAATCGAATACGTAGCCACCTCAAACCCGTTCAGGCATGGGCAACACTTGTACCACATTACACACTAGAAATTTTGATTTATTTTCGGGGTTATCTATCAAAATGTAGGAAAATTCTTCACTTCACTAGGTACTTTCCATTAAACTAGAAGGCGTTTTCTTGACAAACTATATGCTTCAGAAGTGGATACCCGGATATAAGCAAATTCCCATCAGACGTGATTCATTGAAGGTTATCAGTGACAATGGTCAGACATGAAAAAGGACTTAACACTACTGACCGATTACTCGTTCCTTCAAAACCAACATATATCCGTCTGGAAAAATATGACGATAACTGAGAAATGAGTCAAATTCTTTATGGGACGTTGTTTTAAGATAAAAACTATCATCGAAATACGAAAATTTGTCAACAGTTAATCTGTACTGAATATCGTAATTTATTGATTAAGTATTTTTGATTTTCTTTTTCAAAATTTCGCCCAGCCTTTCGTGCGAACAATTTTTATGAAATTTGTTTTTTCTTCCATTCATAAATTTGCGAACGATTGTTGTTTATCTAGTAACTACTCTACACCAACACTGATGATGACGTGATACATTCGCAGGAAAACGTAATCGTCCAAAAACGTGGCACTATTAAAAAAAAAAAAAAAGAAATAGAAGAAAGAAACCCAACAATAAACATTAATTTTTGTTCACGTGATTCGTCTACGAGTATGAACTCGTGGGGGTAGAATATTTGTAAAATTTTTGCATACAAATAATGACGTAAGAAATTTGAAGAAGAAAAGTGGAAAAAAACTCTGACGCAGCAAGCCATGTTACAAAATGCAAGTTTTCTTTAATAAAAAAAAATTAATTAATTAAAAAATTAATACAAAAAATGAATAAATTAATTAATTAATACAAAAAATAAATAAATAAATAAATGCAAAAAATTAAAAATTAAAAAATTAAACTACATGAAGTATTTGGCACAACATCGGGTAAAAATTAGGTAAGTAAATACGTTTAAAATGAAGTGTCAAGAAAATTCATAATGAATTGGGTTATGAAGTTATTACAAAAAACGTACGGACGTTATTTAATTATTGCTTAGAAAATAAAATAACCGCAAGTTTGTTTTCGGACCGGCTTTTTTGGTTCGTCTGGAATTTGCTTTCACTTCTCAGCAATGGTTTGAGATTTTTTCAAATTACTTCTACAGATGGACTGTGAAGCCAATTGAAACCAAATTTTATAGAATTTTAGAATATCATATGATTTATGCCTGTACAGGATTTCGTGATTATTGGTTAAAAATTACGCATTTTAAAACTATTTAAGCTCTAAAAATGCGACATAATAGGATATATCGAACGCAGTATCTGAGAGATCTGAACCAAAAACAACAGTGTTCATCTTTTTCAATACAGGATTAAGAACCTACTAAATTTCAAGATTTTGGAATAAAAATTGCGACCTGTATCATGTTTGATAGAAATGTTCGTATATATATACACGTAGATATTATAGAATAAATGGACCAGGTATAGTGATAAAAAATAATGTTTCAACATGGGATAAAAAACTTAGGTCCCATGGCAATGATGACTGGTCCTTTTCTGCAGGTGCGCGCAGCTGTGTGCTTGTATAAGTGATATTTGCGCAATTCTGTCAATGTAGGCTACCTGCTAAGTGGCTTAAGTTTCTTATCTTATGTCTGAACACTGATAATACTTATCTTTAAACCAAATGTGGTGTAAATTTATAATTTAATTCTATATGATCTATGTACATTTATATACATGGTTATTCATCTTATCACGCGCTATAGGAATTTGACGTTGTTGTGGTAACAGAATGAATCAGTCAGGTAAATGTCATATGATTTGTCATTGTCGGTTCGAGGAATCAAACCTGAGATCTACATACTTTCCAGCTAAAAGCGGTGGACTTGACCATACAGCCATCTCACCGCCAACTATAACTGGCAAATGTATTTTATATTAGGCAACGTATGGCAGTTCCCACAGTAATTTACATTGCATCAAAATTCAACTTAAAATGTTCAAATAAAATAACAAAATTCAAATTAAGGAATCAAAATAGTGTACCTAATAATTAAAATGAAAATTTTCAAATAAATCGTTCAAAATGACCACCAGTAGCCATGACACAATTCCATGGACAATCAGTAAACTCAGCCTGAATATGCTCTAACTGAGAATAGGTAGTTTTGGCCCAGTAATCATTTATTGCATTGCCAAGTCTCTTTACAGTCACAATGAAATATGGTCCATATTTGTAAATCACGGATGACATGAGACTTTCCCAAAAAAAATCTCATGGATTGAGATCAGACCACAAATTTACCTATGGTCAATTAGAGTATGTTCAAGCTGAGTTTGCTGATTGTCCATGGAATTTTGTTGGGGCTACTGGTGGTCATTTTGAACGATTAGCTGATAATAGTCATTTTGAACTGCTGAAAATCTTCAATTTACTTATTAATATTAATTCTTCACTTGTATATTTTGTTAATTTATTGGCGTATTTTAATTTTGAATTTTTGTTCAATGTAAATGACAAATCATTGACAGTTACCTTTCTTATTCATTTTATCATTCACCACAAAGTTAATTTCCTATGGTGCCCTATAACACAAATAACCATTTATATAATTATCAATAATAGTATAATATAATATAATATAATATAGTATAATATAATATAATATGTATAATATATAATATGTATACAAATTTCAGCTAATAATTTCGTAAGTTATTCGTAACTATGAAAGGAAAAACAAACGTACTCCCGACCCTGATTCTCAAAACCAAATCAATTTTAATATGTAGTTTTTATTCTAACACCCACATAAAAAGAGTGTTTTGATACCCGTCCAGAAACGTTTTGTGACGATTCAAATTTAATTATTTTTTCTACTTTACGCCCCCCTTTGACTTATGACCGCCGGCGTGCTCATTATCTATAAATAAACCATATTTTTATATTATTGTTTATTTTGTTTCCCATCATGGTTCACGACATCATTATAGTTGTTTAATTAGTTCCCAGATTTAATTGTGATGTTCTCTTTCTGCTACACGAAATATTTGCGTAGTTAAAACAAAAATCAGCTGTTTGCTGTTTTCTATTTTTTGTCGGTTACAAACTGTTTTTTCTACGATATTAACTTAAATTTGTTTCATTTCATTTTTTTTAATACAACTTCCGTTTCTATGTGTGTGTATATATTGATGACGTCATAATAATACTATTTTCATGGATACTGTTTCATGGTGAAATATTCGAGATGCCTATTTCTTTTTCTTTTTTTGACTTTCCTCTTGTATTTCGTGAGTTTAATACATAATTTGTCTTTCTTTTCTGTCTGACGTCATAATGAAATCAATAGTGTAGTTTTTGTGACGTCATCGATAACACCATCATTGCGTTAACTAGTGCGATTTTTATTCAACGTATAACTTTAATTTTCTTTTAGTGCCCTTGAAACAGTTTCGTGTACAATTTTATTTTCTTCTTCTAACCACTTCTTTTTTTTTCAGCTTTCTACCCTATTTTAGATTTTTTTTTCCATTCCTTTGTACTTACTCGATTTACTTAAAATACACCGTCTCACGCACGTCATAATGAATTCGTTTTTAAGAGGGGATTGACAATTTGAATTTTGTTTCAAGCTTAAGAGCAGTATAAAATTCAAATAGACATAAGTGTTGCCATGTTGTTTACGAGGAGGCTGTTTCAGTGCAATAGCTCATTTACTAGTCAAATATTTTGGATACATAAGATGATGAATTTTTTCAATTGTCTAACGAATCAGGTTCATTATTAAATAGTTAGTAGGCCACAGTGCTCAATGTACGTCTAATACTTATTTATCATAGTTAAACTTGCATGGAATGGCCAACGGAGGCTTTGAAACTTTATTCTGAATTCGCCCAAAATTTTTCAATTTGAAAGAAATTTACCATTTCAATGTACCGACGTATTAGTACGTACTAAAGGAAAAATAGACCCCAAATGAACTGTTTAGACCATTCGTTCAACAATGCACTGAGGCTTACAGTATGCAAATATAAAATAATAATGCAGGAAATACGGACCAAAAATGACCTGTTTGCGGAAAAATATGTTCGTTCAAGAAACTGCTCAAAATTCTATCTTGGCAGTACAATTTGAGGAACCGCTGAGTTCGTGAAAATTTAGGTGTCGGAACACAGTTTTGGAGTTGAGGGTATGGTGGAAATTTGGGCACATTGTCGTTTTACTAATTAAGTCAAGTGAGATATCGTACTTTATGTATTCATTCACGCTGAATTTAATGAGACCAAATGCAAGTCGCCAGAACCAACCGTTTCAGAGTTACGATGAATTTTGTACCGAAAACGGTGATTATTTGGAACACTAACGTACGTCTAAATAATTCAATTACCTGACTATGGAATACCTAGAATCGTTGGCATTGAGTATCTTTGGAATTTTAATTTGTTTAAACAATGTTGTACCGTCAATAGGATGGGGGAAGTAGAAAACTTTTACCGTATGGTATTGGACCGGTGAAGAACTATGATTTCTATTTTGACATGCCCGCAATAAATAAGCAACCACCATATACCAAACAACGTACTTTAAACTACATTTATGTACGCTAACATTGTGAATCGAACGGATGACCTTTATCAGTTGTATTTTAAATCAGTGAACTCAATCAAAACATCGAAGGTACACTTAAGTACACGCTGATAGCCAGAGATATATAACTAAAGTGATGTCCAATTCAGTGTATGCGTTGTGGTACAAAAATGTGACAAAGATCTTCGATCATCATCATCATTATCAACGAAAAGTCTACTTTATTTAATGTTCTGCGTGGCCAAAGCTGCGCATATTTTGTAGTGAAAACAGACATCTATATACCAATACACATACACTATCAACCTACGACACATGTGCAGTAATGTAAACAAAGTTGAGAAATCGTTTATGATGATGATGGTGGTTGAGATATTTGTCACATTTTTGATTACCTGTTGGAGATCCCTTTAAATATAATAATATTACTCTGCTATTTGCCTACTGTGGAATACCTTGTTGTGAGAGATATTCTCACCAGAAGGAAATTCAACAGAATTTAAGCGTGTTCAGCCACTTCGTACGTAAGTACGGGTAAGCCAGAACCAGACCGAACACTGGTGATTTTAAAGCCTGTTCTAAGAGTTTATATACTGGTTTTGGCACACGCACACAAACACACGTATGTAAGGTAATGCGTACGTTAGTGAGAACGGCCAGGTCATATCATCCCCTACCGAGATAAGATATGTCTGGCTGGTTCGTGTACGAATCGTGACGTCATCGTACCCGTGTCACAATTCAGTACTCGTACATTACCTGCAAGTACATGCAGGTAATTACGATCGAACGAGTTTTGTGTATTTAACGTCATATAGACGAATAATTGGCCTGCCCTTTGGGGTGGCAACTGTCGTCGAGGGGTCCGAGCCCCTTTACCTCATACCAGTGAGTCCCCACACCTACTTTTATGTCATCACAATACTAAGCAGGTACATTGGGTTTATGCAGCTTTACTGGTCCAGTACTATATATTTTGTGAGGAGGAAAATTGATATTTTTTGCAAAAAATTATTAATATTCCACAAATACGATGCATGCGATAAATTACACTAATTCGGTATCGTGTTTTCAAAATATTTTATGAATGTGTCCAAAATTGTGATTTTTTTGTAAAATGAAAAATTATTCCAAGTTTTATAGATTATATATATATATATATAAAAAATGGAAAAAAATATTTCCTATTTCAAAATGAAATATAGTGCAGTTGTTTACCTTCTGGTTACGAAAATATTGACAGAAACTTTAGCGTCCGTGTTCAAATATAGTGTACTGCAGAGAGTGAGGGTGGGAAAAAATTAACTTTTTTCTGAGATCGTGTTGGTTTTAGGTTAAAACGAGTGGTTTTCTCGATGAAGGCTAGAAAATGAATTTTTCAGGACCATTATCAGAATGGTAAAAGATGGAAAATCACACCGAATAGCTAAGAAGTTTGAAATAAATTGACTAATCAAAACCATAACTGGTAGGTCTGGTTCTTGTACGTATAGAAGGTACCGTTTGTACTAAATTTCGTGACTATCGATACAGAATTGTAAGTTTTATTGAGATAACATGAAAAATTAGAAACCTCCAACAGCCCTAGGGAATGACTCATAATACCAATTGAAACCAAATTTGGAATCATATTAAATATACTTCAAATTAATACATTTACCAAATTTTGTGACTATAGCTCGAAAATTACTCATTTTGAAGTCATTAATCTGCCAAAACTGCAAAAAAATCGCCCCTATCAGACGTACTGTAAATCTTATCCCCACCAAAATTGGTAAGTAATGTTCTTGACCTAAAGCACATATATACAAATTTGCAGGCTTATCGATTAAAAATTGCGATGTACGCTGTTCAATAAAAAATGCATATAAACTGATCTACCGGACGGACTATCGGCCCGATCCAAATCCTAAACAATAGGATTCTTCCTTAGATGAATCCGAATACGTGTTTTAAATTTCGAAATTATCCAATCAAAATGCCTGGAAATGGACTCAACGCAAAAGGAAGTACATAATAAAAAAATGAATTTTCAAAAATACTTAGTGCCGAAATGCTCAGAAAATCATGAAACGAAAAATGTACCCACTCCCACCCTTGGGCCCGAATACTTAGGAAATTTTAATAAGTACCTAAATTTTTTTTTTTAAATCCACTTAAAATTATGCGGTAATGTACGGAGTTGTTTGATTCCTTAACATATTCGTGACAAACCATCGCCTAAGTGCAGGAAATTTTTGACATAAATAAATAATATGGGTAATATATTAATTTACTAATAATATATTAATTTACGTAACAATTTTTATGAAAAATGTAGAGAAATTTTATAATACAAGAATTGTATTTGAATAAAATTTCGGAGGAAAAGCCTTGATTTTAATTTTCTTCTTCATAATTATCCGTTTTTTCAGTGTTTTGAGTTACTTATGTACTGCTATGCTAGAAGTTATACAACAATCTTGAAAATACATAATCATTTTTAACGTACTAAGAAGTTCATCTTTTAAGTGAATTGGGTCAACTTTTTGGTAGTTATTTCTTCAAAGCTCCCAACCTACATGAAAACTTTCGGAAGGAGCCGCCTAACATAGGTAAATCACATCCTCCTACGTAGGTATTCGTTAGCGCTGAATCGAATGAAACGGACTATATTAGTATAAGTAATAATTTCCTTGTTATTACGGATTTTGCACCAGAAAATATGAATTTTACCAGTAAAAACTTCTACAAAATCGGTGAAATTCTTTAAACATTAAACTAAAAAAATATTATTTCATAAAACTAATACAACGACTCAATCTATACATGTTATAAAATTCTAAGGGCTAAAAACTGTAGGAAACACTAACACTGCAGAACAGCTGGATTGATTTACATATTTTCCGGAAAAAATTGCGTTATTTCGAGGAAGATTTGTAGCCATTGTGGAAGTTGTTAGCCTACCTGAGGAAAAAGTTACGAAATTTTACTATTTGTGAAAACGGAAAACAGATAAAACATTTCTTGAAACGAACGAAAACGAGTAAAAGAAAATTGGAAAAAAACTTCTTCTCCTCTTTTTATTATTCTTTGACTTCTCGTTGGTGAAGCGGATATTATTTTCTCTCTCTCTCCCCCTCTCACTGTTTTAGTTTTTTTGTGTCTGGTTTTATTTGGGTTTATAAAAAAAATTGGTTCAGATTTTGGGGCGCTGAATTCAAATTCCTGGCCCAATTTTGGAATTAATCAATTCTTGGACCCTTTCGGAACACAAGAAAGGAGTTAAGGTAATTTTTTTTAATATTATTGAGTAACTCGTCGTAGGATATATTCTTCGTTCCGGTCAAATCTTTGATTAAAACCATTATTGTTGAAATATTACGGGCTATAGAAAATTCGTTAAAATAAGGGAGGAAGGCAAACGCAGATAAATACGGAAATTATCGTAAGTGAAGCTGTTGGTAACAACTCGTAAATAATAAAATACTTTTGCACATAAAAGACTTTCGTATTCTTCGTTGAAAATCGTATAATTACAATTTTTGGTCACTTTGATCATCCAATCTTCATATTATTCTTATCAACTCCACCTTCTTCATAAGGAAAATATACTACCTATTGTTACAAAAGACACGGCGTATTTGAAAATAATTACATTTTCAAAAACGGTAACATCACTACAAAATTGAAGGTGACGCGAAAAAAATTTCGGGTCACGTGACGTGGATGTCCTTCAACCCCTTCAATTTTGTCAATAGCCCATATTTTGAAGGTGATTCAAAAAAACGTCACGTCGCGCGACGTTGCAGCCCTTTAGTTCCCTCAATTTTGAAAATAGACAATTTTTGCTCAATATTTTTTCTATTACTGCCCCATTAAATATTGAGTACTTTATGCTTCGGAAAAATCATGACAAATTTATAATTTTTTTCATTCGAAATTTTCTACATCCGTCTCGAATGACGTATGCGTGGAAAGTTAGTGGTTGTGTCACATCAAAGCCTCGTGATATTTGTTCATTTTTCGGACAATAAGGCCTTCAGTTTCTGTGACCTCCCTTGGATCCACCGCTGATTTTAAACAGATAAAACGTAAAGTACTCAAAAATTATGGTTTTCTGTTTTGAGGAAAAAATGTAGGTAGTTTGATTTTTTTTCTTTTTTTTCTACGTCTACTTCATCACGAATTAACCATTCCAAAGTTTGGCTTCACTCTCTATATTAGAATATTTACTTACTCGTATCAAAATTCTGCGAATCTGTAAATCGATGTAATTTTGTAATTGAGGTTTGTACTCTACCTGATTGATAAATATTACGTTTTAATTGGAAAGAAAGTTGATTTTTTTTGTTTTTTTTTGTTTCGTTTTTTAAATTAACGACACAACAGAATTACTTAATGGAGAAACAAAAATGAGAAAAAAATAAAAATTAAAGTAAAAAAAAAAGAAGCATTTTCGCGTTCACAAACTTTAAATTTCTTATTCGTGTACAAAAAAAAAAAAAAATAGTATAAGACTGTACTGAATGAGATCAAATCATGATTTGAATATTAATTTTATGAGAGCGATTTAGAAAATTGATGTTTATTTGTGTACAAATTATCAGAAAAATCTTGAAATTGTCGAAAAAGCTTTCATTCAATTGGGAATCTGACGTATATAGATGAGTTTGATTTGCATAATCACGTATATACTGGTTCCTCTTACAAACGCATACAAGTAAGCGGAATTTCCTGTTTCTTACACTTCGTAATTTAAGAAATTACAGATACAAAAATTTGCTAACTTTCCACATGTGCTCTAACAAACTACAACTTTTAGCACCTGATGAAACAATTAATTGCCACAAAAAAAATAAATAAAAAAGAATGTAATAATAATAATAATTAGCAGATTTTCGAAGAAAACCTACTTAAAAAACGAATCGAAGCTTTCAAAGCATTTTTAAACGTCCAATTCTACGCCTTACTTACCCCAAATTTCGCTTAAAATAATTCCTAAAAACCCGTTTAATGTCTGTAAAATATCATTATTATACAATGCTAAATGGCGAAGGAGCTGAGAATCGTAAATACATGTAAACTGCAGGATTTATTTTTAATCGTTTGCCATAATCACAATAATCTAATGATATACTGTACATTCGAACGTGTAGTTCCGGCTAAAAATACACGTTAATCGAAAATTTCCTGGAAAAGTGAGCACAGAAAAAAAAAAAATGTTAAAAAAAAATATTTTCAACTGAACTTGGAACAGAAGGTTGTCTATATTTTGCACGGTAAGATCTACATTTTTAGATTATTATTCAGATATTCGCAAGGACGACGGAAAAAAGTTTCGCATTAATAAGTGAAAATTTTTAGAATTAGGTACCTATAATTTATTTTTTTTATAACATTTTTCTGCATTACTTTTGCGATACGTATCGATATTTATAGGGTGCATTTTTCAAGTTTCGTATGAAATAAAATTTCATAAATTATCTCCATCTTCTTGATATCAAATGATAGGTAAAAATAGCTAAGTTCACAAAGCCCAGTAAAATTGTTTTTTTTTTTTTTTTTGTTTTTTTTTTTTTTCATTCTGGATTCACCTAATTGACCCACGTTTGCAATAATTATCTCGAAGCCTATTTCTAGACACTCGCAGTGTGAGTTGGACAAATTTTCTATTTTAAATTGAATAAGATTTTTTTTTTAAATGAATAAATTAAGATTTCATCTTCGGCGTCACTATAATTGGTACGTAATTCTATTTACTCCTCAGTGCATCTTTTGATGAATGGGTTGCTTACTTTTGAACGTGCCGGCAAATTTATGAATAATTTTTGATACAGCAATAATAATATTTTTCGTCAGTACGTCTGCCTACATGTTGTTAGCTATCTAATTCAGACATTATTTTTCCTCGCCGACAGTGACGATTTTGATTTAACAGATGAACAGATTCGACAAAAAATTGTTAAATTTCTCAGTAGGTATACCTGCTATTAGTGAATAACCACAAACTGAATTCATTTGATTACCTATCTGACAGTCCAAGCTGTTTTTCTCTTTGAAGAGTTACTCTAAAATAGTACTAGGCTAGTTTAAATTTCCAAGACACATTTTTTTAAAGATCAAAATTAAAAATTTATTGACTGTTTTTTTCTTTTCTTCTTTCAATTTGGTTACGTGTGTATACATTGAGTGACCAACTCGATTGATTTACATACAACAAAAATAGTTTCTTCAACATTTCATTAGTTGGCCTTTATTTTAAAAATTTTTACTTTTTGACCGTAAAATTTTTTGTTATTTTTTTATAGGCTTAAAGAGATTGAAAATTTAAGAACCCTACAAACCTACCTAATTTAGGAGTAATTATTCTAAAAAGAAGTGAGTTAACCAGAATTAAAAATTTAAATGAGATTATTTTTGTCTTCATTAATAAAAAAAAAAAAGTGAGGCCGAATCAACACTAGTGGTGAAAACCTATATGTAGCATGTGTCGCACGTTGCTATACCCAAGAAAATTAATAACGGCAAATCAATACAAATTTTCTTCTTCAGAAGTTCGAAAGAAATCTGTTTTTTTTCTTGCTACCCTTGGAGAAAATATAGATTATCACTCGTGAAGATTGAACCCAACTCTTTTATCTTTTGAACGTACATTATGTTTGCCTCTTTCTAACTGTAGTTGATTGTATAATTAGGTACCCACATGAGCAGTGAAAATTTGTAACAGTGCAAAGGGATGTCAATTTTAAAGAAACCTGAAACGAATAAATATATTCAAAAATAACAGAAAACCCATTGGTACAGTAGGTAGGCTAGATTAAAGAATGAAGCATTAAATACTTACGTGTTTTGTTCGTTATCTTACGAAAGAGTACCTATCTTCATTTAACTGGACTGCTGGAGGGAAAAAAGATTGCAATCATCGAATATTTCAGACAAGGCTATGATATGAATAAATTATAAAATACCTAATTATGTTCGAATATGCTGAAAAAATAATAAAGACTTTGAAAAAATCCCACACTAATATTATTTTCGCTTATTTAGCTTTATTTTTTATTAATGTAGGTATTTCTTTGAAGTGGATTTTTAGATCGTCCTACGATTTCAACATCGGTTTTTGTTGTTGCTTTTTTGTAATTTTGAATATAATTAACAAATAGGTAGTCTAATGCCATTGAAAAAACGTCATGTTACTATACTCCGTTTCAAATAAGGACGTAACGTCATATGAACCTATTAACCAAGGGTGGAAAGAAAAAGGTAAAAATTCACACTATGTAACTACGAACTGTATCGAAAATTGTTTTTTATGAAAATATTTTTGCACTTTACGTATCTGTGAAATATGAACAACTTTATGAGGTCACGTCGTTCTAATTTTGGAAAGAGTGTATGTACCAAAAATAAATGAATATCAATAACACGTTATTGTGGTGTGCCATTTCAAAACAAAACACAGCCTCAGACACCACAAGACAGTTGAAATTTTGCTTGAATTAGGCACATCAAGAGAAACAAATTAAAATAATAAAATTAAACGAATTAAAATTAAGTTCAAATTAAGACACTCGATTAACACAGCAGAGCTCATGGCGTATGAATTACCGACATAGCGGAGCAAGTGATGAACGAGGGGCTTAACTTATTGAAAGAAAGGAGGAATTCGGTCTATAACGATTGGGGCACAAAAATCTTTCAGAAGGGATCATTTTTAAAGCACAATTTTGAAATTTTAAATGAAATAAAAATTTATAATCTAATTTTGCATGTTAACTTTACGAGAACAAAAACGAGCATAAAAAACTCAAGAAGAAGACCAAAGGGAAAAATAAAAGAAGGATGAAAGAAATGAACAAAGATTTTAGTCTTTTCCAGATGTTTTGATCGAGTTTCTTACTTTATGATTGCGTATAAAATAAAAGAGTAATAAACAGTTTCAGACACTAAGTACACTAGGTAGGTATCAGTAGTCATATTATGAATGATTATTTGGCTGGGAACCCGAAGTTTTACTACAGGATAAATTTTTGGAATTGAAGAACTTGCTTTATATTTTAATAAGTTTTACTTTCAAAATCAGATTGGCTACTGAGAAATAAAGTTTGAAGAATTGAAAATTTGAGGTTCAAATGTGTTCAGTAAAATTATTTTCTTTATTAGTACCGTTATGATTTTAGGTGGAGATGTATTTATTTTTCTTGCTCCCTAAAAAGGTTTTTAATCAAATTAATACTTTTCGCATGTCTCCTAATTCCAAAAATGACAATATTATTTTACCTATTTTTGAATATTTTGGGATAAGTGCATTCTTTCACATATTTTGGTATTAATTCATTTTTTTACTAAATTTTTTTGTAAGTACCTATATATCCATAATACTTACCAAAAAATTTATATTATGCATATTTTTTACCATTAATTGGTAAAAATTTTTTTTTTTTCAACATATTTCATTGAAAATGCCTTTTTATGACATATTTTGGTAAAAATACATTTTTCTCACATATTTTTCAAAATGAAATTTATTTTTCTTAGAAAATTAAACCAATTTTAAATTAACATTTTCATTTTATTTATTTATTTTTTTTGGATTTAAATGTTTTAATTGATTGTTGTGAAATACTTTGTTGTGAGAGATATTCACATGTAGAAGGTAATCTACAGCTTTGCGTGTTCTGCAACTTCGTACATTTAAGTATGGGAGAGCCAAATCCAAGGCAAAAACTGACAATTTTGTAGCCAGTTTTGTGAGCTTATATACCGGATTTGGCACACTTACATTGATACACATATGCACATATACGTATGGTATTATGTCATACATTACGTCATTTGCTGTCTCCCTAAGGTGATAAGAAATGACGCAGCATGTTTGGTACTGGTCTGTGACATCACCAAGATCCTTATCAGGTAATTTGTCAAGGCCCATATTATGTGTCTTACCTGTACATACATACAGATATGAACATACAAACGTATGTGCGTGTATTTGGTTTAATGTCATAGAGACGAAATATGCCAGCCTTTTGGTAGTGACTGTCATCGAGGGGTCTGAGTCCTTATACCTCATATGAGTATTGTCCCACAATTGTTTTCTATCGTTTATTTTAATGATGCATATATGTACTTGAGTATATCGTGAGATTTTTATGCAGTCTGAGATGAATAACATACAAGAGTTTTCTCAATCTACAGTTGAAAAAATCTGTGCTGACAAAATTTAGATAGATATCATGCAAGGGGACAGAGCTCCTTCAACACATAAATTCTAACACTTTTTTTTAATAAAGCAGCCTTCGGTAAATTTTATTTTATTTTCCAATTCATTCTAACAACAGAAAGTAAAAAAATTGGGCAAAGTTTTTCTGCTCATGTGCCAATCTCCATAAAGTCATTTGTTTTCAAGACACCCTGACAGTGCAGACAGGAACTACAGTCGTGAGATTGTAGGTCCAATGTTTTCCACTAATGTTTGTTCACTGTGTTATTTTTCACATAGATTATTTGAGGCTGTGTGTAACAGCATCCATACCTGTACAGGTGTATATTTCAAATCACACGGATATTTTTCTGTCGCATTCAGGCGAAGAAAATTTATTGTGTGAAACTGCCCTAGTAGATACAGTTTTCCACTTTTGGGTGCATATTTTGACATATTTTCTCATTTTTAGCGAATATCTGCATAATGTATAGGTAAGTATAAATTCATATTTTGAAAACCATTGTGGAATACCTCGTTGTGAGGAAGATATTCTCACCAGAAGGTAATTCAACAGAATTATGCGTGTTCAGCCACTTCATATTAAACATATGGGTAAGCCAAAACCTGGGCAAACACTGACAATTTTAGAGCCGGTCCAGACGGTTTATATACTGGCTTATTTACACGCACACATACACACATACGTAACAAATACATACATTTGTGAGAGTGGCCTGTTGTGTCATCTCTTGTAGTGATAAAAGATGATGGGCTGGTTTATATATGGAACGTGACATCATCGCATTGTCGAGATTCGTCACAATTCTGTACTCGTACATTATCTGCAAGTACATACAGGTGATTACGATCAAACGTAATTATGTGTTTTTGTTTAACATTACAAGGACAAAAATAAGCCTGCCTTTCAGCGGCAACTGTTGTCAGGGGTCCAATCCCCTATACCTCATACCAGTGAGTCCCCACAACCATCGAATTATTTTATTTCACTCAAGTCCTTACCCTTTTTATTCGATATCTACGTATGTATGATGCTCTATTCGCGCTAATTTTTGATATGTGGTTCACTGGAGAAATCAATGAATCCAGCTCACAAAAATATATCAATTTGATGCAAGTGACTGCCTCCATTGAGCACCAACAAATTGTTATTGCACACAAAAAACTTCTACGTTTGCTACTTGATTAATCACAATAATTTTTAATTACTGAAATTTGTAGTTTTTATTATTGATCACGAATGATTGGAGAGACTGTCGATAGTAAAGTGTCTTATGATCTCATTGATTAACTCTGTCAATGAATGTATTACGAACACCCATCGATTCAAGCTTTGAGAAGCAATTCTTTTAATGAGCACGAAGTGTATCAGCCCACGTCACATGATAATAATTATGTTAGTTAGGACACCTCAATAAGTATCTTATGGATTGCAGTGGCTGATTTACCTTTAAGCACAGTCAGCATTTGCTAACCAAGTGAGGCAGAAAAAGTGCTTTTTTATTTTCATATTCACAAATAACATTTAAATAGTCTCGTTGATGGGGCTTATGGAATGCACTGCATTAAGTGAATCAATGTACTTAGTTGCACAAGGTTCACATTAATACGATTGCTTCCTCAGTCTCATAGTTGGAACAGTGGTTTGTATTAGGGACTTGTCATCTCGTCAAAGCAAACACAAACTGAATTTTGAACATTTAGCAAAAATCCCAATACTGTCTTTCACTAATTGTTAATAAAATTAAATTGTACCTGCTTACCTAATCATTAAACATGTGATTGAATTATTTAATTTAATTGCAGCTACGTTCACACTGCATGAACTCTAGCGAGGAATTCGGTGGTGATTGCAAAATATTATTTAAAATTTTTTCAAGTCTTTAAAATGAAATCAATCAACACATCTGAACACTATTTAATCCTAAATATTCAAATTTTTGAAAGCGTTACTTAACTTTAAACTCTAAAACTCTAAACATTACAACATTTTACTGGTGAAAATTTTTGCCTACCCGAGTGCTGGTTGTACTAGATAATTAAACCACCGATGAGCGGTGTTTAACTATCTGTTACCACGTGCCCTTTCAGTTAAACGTAGTTTATCCCACAGTTTAAAGTACGTATAACTGAGTCTGAAGAGATTGTTCTATGAAATAGGTGCCCTGATAGACGAATATAGATCACAGATGCCATTTTGTGACCAAGTCGATTTCCACATTCTAATTAATATAATGATAAACGTGCTGTACAGAGGGTTTTTAAATTCGACGAAAACTCGTAAATCAGTGGTTGTTTTTTTCCCCTTCTACCTATAATCCACT
Organism: Ericerus pela; assembly: GCA_011428145.1. Taxonomy (NCBI): domain Eukaryota; kingdom Metazoa; phylum Arthropoda; class Insecta; order Hemiptera; family Coccidae; genus Ericerus; species Ericerus pela. The sequence goes on from WOFM01000392.1 coordinate 2,135,113, forward strand.
CATTCACCTATCATATGAAGTGAGTTGTGCTGACAAGTTGTGCACCGACTGACTGTGCATTCTAAAGATTACAGACGTGTTTATGTTACACATATTCGCGCAGCACTTATATTCGGATGAAGCCACACTATTTTCGTCGAATGTCACTGACTTTGCAAAAGCTCTCAATTTTTTCCAACTGTCGTAAAATTTTTACACCTTTCAACGTACTAAAAATTCTTTCGGTTTCCTTCTGCGTCTCTAATTATCGTTTGTTAACCTATTTTGACTGACGACGCGAGTCTGGTAACATACCGCAATCGTTGCCACGACGTCCAAAATTCGTAATGGAATTCGCCAGGCGAATTCCATTTTCGTATATACCATAGTTATCCTCTCGAGTGGATCGTCATTAACGTCACCGTAGCGTCAATGAAACAGAAAACGAAGCAGAAAAAAACAAAAAAACAAAAAAACAAAAAAACAAAAAATGCCATTGGTTGAAGAGTCAAAGACAGAAAAGAAAAAAAAATACTTACTCCTTTATTTTCGATTTGGCAGTTTACAAAGCACGCATATTTCGACGTCGTTTGTTGTCGTCATCGTTGGTTGTCTTTGCAGGTGACAGTACAGATTAGATCGGAAGTTCTACGCAGGGTAGCTGTTACCTGGATGACCTAGAGGTGCCATAATATTACGACCACAAACGCGGTTGTGAGCTTGAGGATTGCAAGCGTAGAAAAGTGAGAATTTTAACGAAAGGTGTGCTTACACAAACAATATTTCAGTTTTGTAAACTTGCAACGGCAAAAAAAGATAAATAAAAAAAAAAATAAAAATCTACCCCAGCTGAACTTCCCCAGAAGATCCAGTTTGCCAATTCATCCGAAATTCAAAATCTGACGCTTATTCTTGCAATGAAAACAGAGTCGCAAATTTTCCAAAATTAGGAAAAAAATTGTAATTTTCTCAGAATCGTATATAAGCCACTTTTCCAGCAATATTTATTTTCGAGTTTTCTCGAAAACTGCTCGCCCAATTGACGCTAAACTCCCTCCAGGCTTGGTCCTACATATAAAGATCCTACTTTCTCTGGAAATGTTAGTCTTATCCCCTTCATAGTTTTCTGAAAAACGTGATAATGACTACCGTTCGTGAATATTTCAGCTTTATCCTATTTTGTAGTTTTCTAGAAACCGAAGACAAATTTTGAGTGATATATAATAATACTATATTATGTATTATGAATACATATTGGACATAATTATTATATATATATATATATATATATATATATATATATGTATATAGGCCACATAGCCTAATGTACGTAATACGATATACTAAAAATAATTTATTTAAAAACGTGAAAATTGTATCAATCGTTTTCTTTTCTTATGAAATGGATAATTTTCATAATCCCCACTTGAAACCCTTTTTCGAGGTCAATTTTAACACTATTTGTAAGCAAATTGGGGAAAAATTGGAAAATTGTGAAATTCTTTTGGAGGACTCATCTTTTGCGGATGAGCAACTATAATTTTTATCAGGTGACTTGTGATAAATAACTTTGGTACGATAGATAGGCTACCAAAAGTGAAAGTGACTTAGTTACTTAAAAGTGAGAATTTGATATGCTGAAAATTATACACGTCAATAAAATTATTCATTTATTATTTTATTTACTTATTTATTTCATCAATCAATGCGTCTAAAATTCATTATTTATTTATTAAATGCATCCTCCCATAATCTAGGGTGATGCCAATTAATAAGTGGAGTTGATTCATGTTACAATATTTGATATATGTTTTAATTTTATGGAACAAAAGATGAAGAAAAATAATCAGTTGTATTTTAAAAACAGTGGTGGGAGAGGGAAAAACTAAGGGGAGGGCCAAGTGAATAAATACGGGGCGACGATGCTGAATTATTACAATAATTATAAAACATTTTTGGTAGTAATAATTCGTGTTGTGATGAGTGAAATTGTTCTCATTTTCAGCAAGTCCTAGACCAAAATTTGGTAATGTTTGTACCATCACTACAAAATAAATATCATTACACCGATTTAATTAAAATTGGTTGTCTGATGAAATTAATACCCGAAAGTACAACATAAACTAGTACCTAATAACTATATATTACTATATAAAAGTACCAAAGTGCACAAGAGTATTAAATGTGTTACTAACATCACAGGTTAATTCAAGAAAGTATGAACTAAAAAGCTCCAAAAGTAAAAATGTGTGTTACCTTTTAGAAGACAAAAAATAAAAAAACAAATGTTCTTTTTATTCTAAAAAATAGAATAAAAATGCTTTCATTTCAGTTGTGGCTATATGCAACCACAATTTTTCTTTATGGTTGAATATAGAATTTTACTTTTTTACCAGTGAATGGGATTGGACAGTAGCTTCATTCTTTCATACTGAATCACTGTATTTATCTTAAAAAATGACAAATAAGTTTGGTAAAAATGAATTTTCATTGATAGGCTTTTATTAAGATGTATAAAGCGTTATGTGAAACTTGGGGCACTCACAGAAACACACACTCACAATATGATGACTGCAACCCACAATCAACAAGAAACATACTACATTTTTGTTCTCAGTGATTAGCTTTATCATCATTATATAACCTTTGAGTATATATGTAATGGAGGGCTGATTTGTTAAACATTTCTATGGGTAGTTACTATCAGATACAGATAGCATTTTTGGGGAATTAAATTACTCAATTTTGCACGTTACTATATCCATATATATGAATATATAGATAAACAACGTACAGTAATTTCATTCCCCAAAACACTCCATTGTTGAAGTATGGAACTAAGAGAATCAGCCCTCCACAACATAATTATATACTCAAAGATTATAACAAAAGCAAGGTGACTTAGTTTACACAAATTTCACTCCTGCTATGCATTCCACCAAAATCCATTGGGGCAGCATATTTTTTCAATCATATATTTCAATCAGTGTTGCCAATATAAAAGTTTCAGTATATTTTCAAACTTAACATTTCAATCAGTTTTGCCAGCCTAAAAATTTTATTTTTGAATTACACATTTTCGTCTGTGGTGCGATTTGTGAATCATCATCATTACCCAATATGGTGTGACTGGGGGGTCATTTCAACATCCCACCCACAGTCTCAACATTATTTTTTACATAGAACCACAAACCACGGCTAAATGTTTTCGGGTAAAAAAATTACTGCACCGAGAGGTGACTTAGAATTATCATCTCCCAAACTGATCACCCAATCAGGTCACTAATAAACGTAGGTTATAACCTAAGAACTGCACTACCAAATATCACCCATTGCTTTTACAAAATCAACACATTTTTAAATTTACAATCAAGTATTCAAGCATAGTAAAAGTATGTAACAAAGTGTAGAGGGGAAAACATGATAACATAATCACGAACAAATATGAACTAAACTGAGTGTATAAACTTTATCTTTAATATAAAAATGAAAATTACAAAAGGTGGAAGATTGACATTGAACTTTATGGAACATTCGGCGAAAGTATTATTTATTATGATAATATAGATTGTGGAGATGATAAAAGGAAGAAGGAATCCTTGAACAATATAAGATAACCCAGATGAAGTTTTTAGAGAATTCAATATTTTACAGGACAATCAGAGAAAGATTACTTTATATTTTAGTAACCATGGTTATACATCAAGAAAAGAAAAAAAAAGACGAATACAAACAGGTAAACATTTAGGAATTTCCCCATGGCGTCTGTAAATATGAAAATTTGAAGAAAAGAAAAAATTTTATTTATTATTAAATGTGGGTGGTAGCCATATCCATCACCATCATCTCTTAACAGTCACATTGCTGAATTCAGAATATTTTCTTATACTCTTTTGTAGCAAAATTAATTTAAATTTATCCGATGAATATTGTATAAATAAACCCCGTAAAACTAACAAAAATCAAATTCAGTGTTAAATAATTTATTAATGCTCATTGCAAACATATGATGATGAAGACGAAAAGTTTTTTCGTCATCTGTTTTTGATTACGATTTCTCATCACAAGGATAAAATGAAGAATAAATTTAAATTCTTGTCATCAATTATTTATTAAAAAAAAAAAAAAAAAAAAAGCAAAAAAAAAGCATTAAATTTCAAATTAATTTAGAGATTAATTTTATTTTATGTATTTTGAAACAGGTATAAGGGTACTCTCTAAACAAATTTGTTAAATATCAGCGTGACACATTATTGTAAAATACTGTGACATCTAATGGTGAATGAATTGCCATCATCATATTTAATCAGTTTCATCAACGTCATTTATATAATGTTTTAATGAGAAAGTAGACACAAAAAGAATTTGAGAATTCAGAAATAAGCCTACTTAGGTTAGGTATTTTAATTATTTTGACTGGATACCTACATTTATCAATTAATTTCATTTTACTTACCTATTATTATTATTATTATTATTATTTATGACAATACACGAATTCACTTTCCTGTACTTTTTTTCGAGCGAACAGCAAAGAGCAAAATTATTGAATTTGCCTACTGCAGAATGTTTGAAAACGTATGACTCAGCGCTGTCTACCAGCCATCGTTTAAAATAAATTTCGTCGGGGCTAAAATGTGCACACCCTCTGTTGTGCGTTATCGAAGCTTTTTCACCCCCTTACGACCAGTTGGAAAATTAATTTTATAGACGACAATGAATCGGATAGTAAGAGGAATTTTTTCTCTGTTTCATAATAATTAGGTAGGTATAAAATTCTTTTTTATCTTTCTGCTTTCATTGATAAGGCCAGGTATGTTGCTAATATTCTTCATAAAAAATTTTTTCATGCGTGCAAATGGAAGGTATAATTTCTGAAAACGTATGAATTTGGTTTGATATTGTGCTTTGAAATTTCAACCTCTTGACCGATCAGGTGGTAAAAAAATTGTATTGAAACGAATTACAATATTTTTTAATCGGTTTTTTGACCCTTTTGTTGGATGAAAAATGTACCTACGCGAGTTTGCAAAATTTTCATAATAAGTGTTGTTAGGTGCTGTCGAGTGAATGAATTTTTATGATGTTAATATTCCAAATGTTAACGTAGAACGGATTCTTTACAATTAAACTAAGAGTAGTCATAGACTTTATGAGAGCTTGTGTTATCGTTTAAGCTCGACTTCTATTTTACGATTGTTAGTTGAGGAAACATGTTGGAAGTAAATAAAAAACTGTAAAAATGAAGATATTCAACAGTTTTAATTTTAAAAGTTCCAATTTTTTTTTTAATAACTAAATATTATCATAATATAATGGTAATTTGCATAAAAATGATTGTTATTTTCCCTCAATGTAATCTTCTTTCATAAGTGAGAATAACTATCCAATTGCTTCTTGAATGTATGTGAAATATGTTTTCTGCATCGGGAGTTTAACTTTGACCAGAAAAGGAAGTTCAAGCACAATTTATTTTAGATATAATTTTTTTAAATTGATTTTGGAGCTCTGAGCTTGAGATAATTAAATTACTAAAAATATTTTGAAATAGCATGTTCCTCAAAGGAAACGTAATAATAAAAAAATTTTATTGAGTAAAAGTCAGTGAGTAACTGATAGAAACTGAGCTGAATTTCATAAAAGTTCATCAGTTCTTATTAGTTGTTATGAGAAAAAACCTAAAATAATGAACTTGTTCTGCTTATTAGTTTTCTTTCCTTTATTGATTTTTCAGTAATTACGTAGGTCTACTGACATTTTTTACAAATTCCTCAACGTTGAAAACTGGAATGGTATTAGAAAAAATTACAATCTTTAATTATGAAAGGTTTTATTCGAAAATTTAAAGAAATTTGTGTTTCACTTGCAGAGTTCGGTCAATTTTCAAAAATACATACAACTAGGTAGGCCTATTAATAAAAATAAGCTCGAGATGAATTTTTGTGGTTTCTTGTAATTGATATTCAAAACTCATTCCATCAAGAAAAAACGTTAAGAATGATAATTTTCCAACGGCGATATAATTATAACTAAAAATTTTCAAAATTCCACAAAAAATCTGCTAAATTTTCATCATCTGATTACTATCAAACAATTTATGATAAAAAAATTTTGCTTTTTAAAAAAAATAAATGGTGTTTCAACAGATTTAGGTACATATCCAAAATTAAAACAACGTGTAAACCTAATTTGATACCTTCGAATTAGTAAATTTTAATTCTCACATAATTGCTTGCGACTTGAAACGCACATCTTATAGCTGATAAGCACGTAATTCGCCCTGATAGAGTTTTTTCTCGTTCGTAGCATCTTTTTTTATTCTATCGGCTGTCTCTCTCTGTACCACTTTTATCCCTCAGTCATTCGTATGAACGAGATACAAATAGCTGGAGTAAAAAGAAAGAGACCGAATAACAGAAATATACATTCACGTGTTCTTTGGCCCAGCAAATTTATTAGCAGAGGGATGCGATTAAGTTTACACACTGATACGGGAAAGTTTCGAAACTCGAGTGTGTTGTTACTGCGTGATCATTAGTACGTGGTATATATAGGTGTCATCATTAAATAGACGGTGAACTACCGACAAAGACGTATAGATACTGTTTTGGAAGGAAGGATGGCTTTTATACGTAGGCAGACATCGAACTTAGTGTAGATAAGTTTTTAGTTCGGAGGAGTGAAAGCGTAAAAAAAAGTCGAGTCAACGAAACGTACATTACATAATGAACGTGTAAAAATTACGCATCATTAACTACGTATGAGTAAGGTACCTCTATATTATACAGTGTGGTATGTGAAATAAGTTGAAAATTTATGATTGACTTTACGAAAGTTTAAATGGGACATAGGTTGGTATAACGAAAACGTGTATGAGAAAAATTCGTCTTAATAGCAGGTTTTTATTTATTTTTATTTTTTTGAAAACCTGCTACAAATAAGATAACTTATGAGTTAAAACTTATGCGACCATTTTGTATGATTTTTGATAAAAGCTACTTTTACGAATTGTTTTGCGATGGAAAAAAACCGAATGAATTTGTTCAGCGAGTGTATCGTAAATTTTTTTTTTCTTTCAAGAGGATTTTAGAAAGAGAATATTATTAGTTTGATGAAAATTAACTTAAATGCGAATTCCTTACGTCCACGTTACAATGTATTTTTCAATAGTATAAAAAATGGAAATAAAATTCTGGGACCAAATTTGTTTATTCAGCGTCCGCATTTTCTATTTGAAATGTATGGGTTGACTTTTACGAACTACTGTAACAGCGTTTGGTTAAATATGGTTTTTAAAGTCTGCCATCTTGTTCTATAGAGGAATTATTACAATTTTTCGAACAATACAAAGTTTTCGGTAGCACAACTTCGAAAAACAATAACTTGGAAATAGGGTAAACGTACCGATAATATGGGGTGCATAACTTTAAATTTGTGTATAAATTTTAAAAATCACTATAAATTAAAATTTATGAAGGAATCAGGATCAATGATTTTTCATGTTATTGTTGGATAGCATTAAAAATTCTATAGAACAAATTTTCGATTTTATATGAATGTTTTTATCCCATAACCCAAAATAATGACTCCGAAAAGGGTGTTTTCACAATGAGGTACTTCGTTTCCTAATATCGGGTACCTGAAAATTTATGCAAAACATAAAAATTAGAGCTATAAAAATTTATTATTTTTTTCTTACGAAGGCTACAAATACCATTTACGACATACTTATTCTATTATTCGTTGTCTTAAACATTAATAATTCCGGTATCCTATATTAGGTTCATCATCTCAAGTATTTTGATGAGATGAAAATAAAACATTCCGAATATAGAATGAATGAAATTTCCCGATTGACAATCCTACAAGGAAATAGAAGCCAAATATTCAAATTTTCTGTTGATAATAATTATACTTCGAAATAAAAATTAGTATTTTGTTCAAAAATTAAAGAAAATTTTAGAAAATTTAAGAGAACAGTGAAAAAGGTTAAAAAGAGAAAAAAAATCCTTTTTGGTGTGTTCTTTCAACTTATTTTTCGTGGAATAGGTAGTGTATGACAGAATTGTTTTACTGACAATCCTAAATTTTTTTTCAGTAGACTATCGACGTTAATAATTTAAAATAAACTATGGTACCTTAAATTTGGTACATATCCCATAATTGGTACATTAACCCTATCTACTGGAGAACAGTAAAGTTAGACGACTTTTATCTCATCTCATAAACAAACGTCACTCCAGATGATTAAGGTAACATTTTTTTTTTAATTACAAACATACTGCGCAACCAAAAACAGTCTCAAATTATTAGAGTCATTTTGAAAATTTCTAACAATTGATGCCTTTTTTGCATCAGCAAATATAGAGCCCTATTTTAAAAATAAAAATTTCAATATTTTCCGATATCAGTGCGAGAAAAATTTTACATATCTATTTGCAAACAAATGCCTATGGTTGTAGTCGTGTTCTTTTTTCCTTTTTTTATCTCTTCTTCTCTACTTTCTTGAGAGAATTTACGGAAAATTACACAAAATTTATTCTTCACTGAAAACTGATGAAAATTATAGATATCTACCATGTATGTATATGAATATATGTGGGATCACTCAGTTTCTTTTTTCAAAACTGAAGCGTTACAAACACAATGTTTCTGGAATTATTGTTTTGAAAAAAGGCATCAAAAATAATTTTCATACGACGAATACTTTGAATTAATTCCAAGACCAATGCCGACAAAGCAGATAGTGATTTTTTTAAAGATATTATTAATGTCGAAATCAAAGCCAGAAAGAAGTGTTGGGTTAGTATCTCACTTACAACCCGATTAACATAATTCAGCCAATGATTTCTTCACTGAGAGAAAAAACCATGATTTACCACATTTTTCCAACCGTCAACTGTTCTTTGTAAATATTATCTTAAATTTAAGCTAAACAATATCGAATATTATTTTTTATTTTTTGTACTTTATAATATTTTGCGCACAAAATACACTATCAGATATATTTTTTTCTGAAATCTCAAATAAAAATTTGCAAAAAACATCTGAACGTCAGAAGATTATTATAAATTTAAGAAAAATATTGCTACTACTTGTGGGTGTAGTTTTGGCCTGCAAGGTAGTCTGTGTGGCTGTAAATGATGATTATTCAAGATATTTTAGATATAATTTGAGTGTTTAATGGTTATAACTATTAATAAAATCATATTAATTTTCCGAGTACAGTATAAGCTTAACAAAGAAGAGGAAGCTATGAAGTCAACTTTATTTCTTTAATATCTTAAAAATTTAAAAATTTAACTCAGTTACTTTACGTTTGGAAAAATTTTTTTATTAGTACCCATAGACGTAATTAAGGGGAGGCGTGATGGGGTCCTCATCCCAACAGATTTTCTATTAGTTAAAACTTTGATTTAAAAATTAGAATATACGAATAATCACTCTCCTCACCCAGATGAGAGATAAATTATCCACTTTGTTCTAACACAATTTGATAAATTAGAAATAAAAGTTTTCCAGTTTAAGTAAGTATCTCTTGAATGTCTATATCTATGTTTTCGATAAGAAGCGTCATTGAATAGTTATAGTCCAGGCCTGTAGTAGGGCATACCCTAACAACAGCATACAACCGTTCTGAAATTAAAAATTAAATTTTCCAAATCATAGAATCCTAATTATACTACCGAAAAATTTTATTGAAGAATGTAATATTCAGGAGCTTGGAAAATGAAATCCCAACTGCATTAAGAAGCTTTTGGCCTATAGAAATAAAGTTATATGGTCTTGTTTTCAAGTCTCATTCACGTCTTAACCACGATTGTAGGCTAAATTGTAGAACAGGCTCACAAATCATTAAGTGGCATTAATTTATGAATTGATATTAGTTTTTAAAATAAAAATAAAATAAACGACCAAGACTGAACGTTATAAATTATACTAATTTTTATTTCTACAATAAGTATGAAATATTCCTTTACATTTGGCATATTATCTTGCTTTTACAATCGTTTTGAAAATTAATAATTTTGATTTTTAAGGAACACGAATAAGGAGAAGCAATAGCGCTGAAGAAGATGGAAAAAAAAAAACCAACGAAAATATGCTAATTTTTAGAACAGCTTGTAGATATTATACATGTACTTAGATACTTTTTTTTGGCTTCTCAATTTCCATGAAATTAGTGGTTTTTTTTTGTTTATTATTATTAGATATTATTACAGCTCGGTTCACCTCAATGCCAAATATAATGTTTTTCTTTATATCTAACTGAAATATATGTCTGTATGTATGGGTTGTTTGCACGCATATTAAATGCCATAATCTACACTGGTGAGGGGGGTAACTCTCAGTATGATAGAAAGCAACAAAATACTAGGCTAATCTTAGCATCATTAAGCTATAGGCTTCCACTTGAATACACATGACTACAGGTATATAGGTACATTACCATATTATACATAGGTACCACTTCAAGAAGGAGGGGCCTAATTACGCGGATTATTCACAATGTTATTTTACGGTCGTCAAATGAAAAAATAGCAGTCAGTTCGGAAAAGCATTAATTAAACGGTTTCCCAAGAACCATTCTGCCGAATACACCAATATTAAGCCTGAGGTGTGTCTCCTGTCGAGTTCTTTTTTATTTTTATTTTTTTTTAAATAAGTTTTTTTTTTTTTTGATTCTTCTTATACTTCTATCTAGTTTCATCAATGAACGAAGAAGTGGTTTTAAGTAAAAGTGGACATACCAAAGAGAAAGATTGAGTGAGAGAGAAAGAAAGGGAGGATATCGTAATAAAACGCGTGTATAAATCGTTTTCACGTGTCACCGACCAGACATAATTCATATATATTTTCCTTTCCATGGCATCCGTTGCTCACCACAGTCAATGTATTATTAAACGTGTAAACATTCGTATGGTTGTTTACACATTACGAAGTCATGTACATTATAAATTCTAAATTTAATGCAAAAGTTGTTGCTGGTATTAGTGTTGTTCTTCAAATGCATATTATCTTAATGACGTTCTGTGGACTATTGGATATATCAGCTTGGCCATTATAGGTACCTATTTGACATTGTTCACATTCCAGTGGAGTGGAATCGGTCAATTTAATTCCTAATAGACACTTTGTTTTTTTTTGTTTTTTGTTTATTCATCAGTCAGAAAATTTTGCATTATTTTGAAAGAATATTTATTCTTTTAAGTCTGAAAATTATCATCAGCCTTAGACATGGGTGAAGGTAAAGCCTATGTTTGTTTGAAATGTATCAGTAATTTATTTCATGTAATTGCAGAGAGAATATGGCTATGAACTCGTACGAAATAATGCACACATGTAGTAGTTGAGAATTATGTATTTACAGTTTTCAATCGAGAAAAAAGAGGAGACAGGGGTAGTAAAATTCTGCCTGAGTGTGCATGAATTACAACACAATATGCAGGCTGTTGATTAACCGCGATTAATTAGTGGTCAAACACACACACGAGACTGCCCAATCATTCGATACTTGAGGCCATTATAATATTAGGTGAGGTGGAGCTGTACTGCATCATTCATTCATGGAATGCTACACTTCAGCAGCGGTTCCCAAACTATTATGGCCACGGAACATTTAATGAATCTCTAAATTTTATTTTGAAAAAAATGTTGCCAGTAAATATGAAATGCGAAACGAATAATTTCAATGCTGAATATAAAAACCTAATTTTACGCGGTAACTAACTCGCAAAACCCTGAGGTTCTGTAGAACCCACTTTAAGAAACGCTGCACCATAGTGCTGCCATTAGTGAGAAACTAGTGGTCTCAATATTTTATTGTTTCAATATTTTTGTGTATCTATACTTGCACCCCTAAAAATCTATATTAATTGTATCGATATTGATTGCACGGTTCAGAATGCAGTATTGAGCCAACCTCATCCTCATTTAAAATAAGTTAATTACTGTTCTACCATCATAGCCTGTACCGAATTCGAGTAAAATCACGTTTTAATGAAAGATGTCAATATCTGATAGGTAGCTACCACGTGGCCAATTTCAAGTTTAACTCTTCATTACCTGCTATCAGTAGGCCTACTATAATAACGGTTTGATATTTAAAATTTATGAATCACCAGCTACATCAACTTCACGGCCAATGGGCTAAATGAATGCAATACTTGGTCGCCAAATTGTCTGGATAGGCATTTATTTGGCTTATCTCCAAAATCAATAGATACCTACTTACAGTATCGAGTAATATTTTATGCAAATTTACTCAACATTATACCTATCTAGTCATAGTGATAGAAACGTGAAATCAATTCATCGTGAAATTAAAACAAAAAAAAGTGTAAAAAGTAGTTTTTTGAGGATTTTTTTTTTTATTCATATTTATCGCTGGTGTTGGTAACATGTTGGAAAAAAAAAACAAAAAGTAGTCATTAAAACGGGAGCAATAAATGCGAAGAAAAACTGGCCGGAACCAGTTTCATACGTGTGTGCATTTCATCGAATAACGACTCCAGGATGAAAATAAAAAAAAATTGCTGCGAATGAATTTCTTCCAATTACGATGTATTTATGATGAAGTGTGGGCGGGGCCATTTTTATAATTGCGCTCTTACGTTTTTGATGTTTCAATTATCTTAGCAAACCAAACCGCACATAGGTACCTACATTGATATACGGTAGCGAATAGCAGCAGAAGTTTATCGTTGATTAGAAAGTGCGAGATTTTTTCTAACGTTATTAAATATAATAATATCCAACCGCAGATCATAATTGTAACGACTGTAGGGAGGGGGGAGAAATAACTGGTTGCATTCATCATTTTCAAACGAGGTAATCAACGTCTTTCTCTGAGAGAAGTTTGGAGGGTTTGTAAAACAAAGTGTAATATATTTTTGTATGGATACTATTACATGGAAGTTCTAAACTCTACTTAATTTCTAGAGCGTCAGTATTTCAGGATTATATGTTTTTCTTAATTGTATCGTCGTTAATTAGCTGTGGTCTTTGACTATACAGTACTGGATCAGTAAAGAACGATAATTTCTGGTTAGACATGCCGGCGCTAAATAGACAACCACTGTGTACTACTTGACGTACGTTACACTACGCTTATGTACGCTATCCTCGTGAATTTAAGGGATGACTTTATTAAATGTATTCTAAACTGGTGAACTTAAGCAAAACGTTGAAAATACCCAGAAGGTACTCTAGGGTTGCCCTATTTTACGCCGGTATACCTTAAAATTAAAAAGTACATTGGTCTTATGGAGTTTTACTGGTCTGTTACTATATGTAGTCAAAGGCTGTGGTACGGTCTTACCAATTCAAAAGTGTTGAGAGAAATTGGTCTAAGTAGACATGATCGACTGTACAAAACCGAGACTAATATCAAGACTAAGATTACGCCTATATCTATAATAGTTACTTACCTACGCTAAGACTGAATCCAAATAATATAATCGACATTGAAAAACCAAGACCGAGACCATAGACCAAGATCAAGAAAATACCTATATTAGTTGAACTAAGACCAACTAAGCATAATCGACTCTGCAAAATCAAGACCAAGACTACGATTATACCTATAATAGTTTGACAAAGACTAAGAGCAACTTACGTGATTGACAGTATATATAAAACCAAAACCAAGATTAAAATCATTCCTAAAGTACATCGAAAGGTACACAATGGTTGCCTATTTTGGCGCGGGCATGTCTAATCGGAAACCATATTTATTTACTGGTCCAGTACTATATAGTCAAAAGGAATTTTATAATTATGGTAAACCTATTTATGCCTAACTGAAAAATTTCAGCTCAAGAGGCAATGTTTTAGATGCTGATTTTGAATTTAGTCCATTCTCAAAGAAATGTGTGTGACCAATGTTAAACATCAATATATTATGGGAAATGGACATTTTTGGTCACCTTGCTATAGACTATTTCATACTCCCTGGTAATACATTTGGTCCTAAATTCAGACCATTGTCGTGCAAATTTTTTTGATACTTGTTTAAACATCAATACATTGGGAAACTTGACCACTTCTAGTCATTGTGAGATAAAGGTCTAATAACACTTTACTAAAGGACTTGACACTCCTTAGCAATATATTAGATAACGCAAAACTTTCTTGTATCCATATTGTAAATGTGCATAAAACTTAAAAATAATTAATTACAGAATTTTTTTACCCCTTTGTAAAATATACTTTTTAATAAAAAATAATCTAATGATGCGAATATTTGCAAACACGGAACTCCTAGTATTTATATATTGTTAGGTGGTTTAAAATAGATTCGTGTAAAGGGACTGTCATGAGTATTGTCAAGTTATAAAATTACAAAAAGGCTGACTTGAGTACAATGAAATCACAATATATGCAGGTTAATTAATTCGGTACTAGTGCTATGCAAAATTAAAAATAAGATGACCTAAGCATTTCTTTTTTTCAACTCCTTTGATTCCTCAGGAATTTTATCGTCACTTCACGACAAAATATGACGCAGTCATTGATTTAAAGAAATTCAGTTAATACTGGTAGGCCTATCAATACTTAAAATATGATACCTGTAACGTATATTTTTGTCTATTTTTAGAGATGACGAACATATTCGTTCACTCGTTTTCAAATACCAAAAACGTAGATATTTATCAACAATTATGATCCTATAACTCTTTATAAACAACCACTAATTTACCCGTATTTAATTTTATGTATATAGATATACTTTCTGTATATTCATGACCTAGTTGTACCTGTCCCTCAAGTACTCGACGAGTCAGCACAACCCTATAATAACAACACCCTACTTCACTTTACCTATCCGACACGTACGTTTTCATACCCTGAACGAGTATATAATCCCTCGATTCAGTGGAATAGAATGAATTACAGTTCGACAGTTCCTCGACAGCTACTTCTAAGTACCTGGAACCTCTCTTGTAGAAGTCTCTAGTGAACAGATAATCTTGCTTGTTGAATTGTGATTGTATATGTGTAACTATTAACGTATATGTATGTACTATGATGTACAAATTATTATTTTATTAAATGTGTAAACTTACTCATGTGTTTGAAATATTATTGAGTCTCTAATTAATGTTAAGGTCCACGATAGTGTGTGGATGATAAACTTGAATTTATTTTAGAAGTATTACTGCTTTTACAGTACGTGATATTTCGTGTATGGTGTACTCCCGAAAGTGGTTTTAATTAGGTACATTACCACCTCTTTTGGCCGTTACAATACCTACGATATTATTTGAACTTTCAGTTTGACTGCTAGACGATTGAAATTTTAAAAGCTAAATTTACCTAAGAACTTATCTGCTACAGAAATTATACTTATTTTATGCGACTTCGCGTTCCAGAGAGGCTGTGCAAAATAATTGAGAACCAATTATCCACCTCTTATCACTCAGCCACCAAACATGAAAGCTCCGTTGGAATGCAGACGCAACATTTTCGTTGCTTCGGGTCAACACTATTTTAAGTGATCACTCAAATTAGACAGAATTCACAGCACTTCTCAAAGAAGTCCGTACGGCTGCGTTGAGATGGTTATCAAACACATCGCAACGAAAAGTAATTATGCGAACTCGACTCCAGCCCTTATCACCCCGTCCTAGCCTATATTAATCTATTTCACAACTATTCTCTCGAACTTCCAATGGCTGTATATAAGCATTTTTTTTCTGCTCCTCTGCACCTTACACACGAGTGATTAATTTTATTTAACCCTACCACCGTTGTTTTCGGTTTTCGTTTCCTATATACCTTTCTCTTCACCTCTTCGCTGTATCTTTGCTCAGAGTATAAGGCAATAGCATATATATATAGTGCTATACTCGCAATGCAATTCTCCAGTGTTCGATTTTTCAGTAATTTTTTAAAAGATCTCGTTGTAATTCGACTGGTGCCTAGCAGATTCTCATTAATCAAATTTTCTTGACGTTGGTATGTTTTCATTTGTAAAATAACGGTTTTTTTTTTTGGTAGATGTACTTACTCTTTTTTTTTCTCAACGACGGAGGATGAGGGGTTTTGTTTCACAGGTTTCTTCATTGGTCATATATGCTGCTTATCTTCTTTTCACTCTCTCTCTCTCTCTCTTTTCTCGCTGGTCTCTATAGATATTTCTCTTTCACATCACCCATGCCTGTTTTCATAAAATGGTGTTTCCAGGCCGGATACAAGAGTGGAGCCGGTTCAACTCCGAACGTCTTACGTGCGAGTGTTGTTGGTCGAAAAATTTGTGAATTTGGAAATTGAATGCATAATTAGTATATCGGGCTGCGTCGACTGCTTTCGGTCGTTTTTCCAGTGTGACAAACTGGCACCGCAGTATTCATTCTCGACTCTCACGTGTGTCACATTTAGTAAACTTGTATTTTTTTTATTTTGTGTTTTTTCATGCTCGTCTATCTCCAAAAGGTAGGTAGGTAGTAGCCTACTGGTTAGTCGTGTGTCACAGAGTGGCTTTGGGTGAAAATAGTTCCAAAACCAGCGTAGGTATAAGTATCAAAATACAATGCTATTTGCATTCTTTCCCCCCCTGCTAGGCGAAAGTACGAAAAATAAAATCGATTTAATTTGTGCTTTTTAATATTATACAGTTTTACAAAAGTGATTGGAGTCAAGTTCGTAGGTCACATATTTAGAAGAGTTTCCTTTGCCAGGCAGTTGCTCACTGCGCAGTGAAATTTAAAGGTTTATTCGATGTGAATTATTATGCGGAAATTGCGGCCATATAATATAAATGTTTTCATTTTACGAATAGAAAGTTATATAGGCATATGTTCTCAGCAATTAGAGGAAAAAATAAGCTGATGAGTGTTTCTCGAAAATTTCCGCAAAAATTACGATTTTTTCTCTCGAATTTCTTTAAATCAGTTGCGGTTGGATGGACGTAAAAGTAAAATATAAATCTTATTTTGAATTATTTTTGTTATTTGACCCTTTCAATTTTCTTTTCTGGTTCATAAATAATCCGCGTGATGATCACAAACACATTGAAACATGTATCTAATTAAACTGACTAAGAGCACATGCTGTGGTTTTACAAAGGAAAAGTGTTTCAGCTCTAGTTTCACCAATTCATAATAAGCAATTAAGTAGATGTCAAAAAGAGATAGTGTTGTAATATGCTCGAAAACTACTTTTTGATGCTTTTTTTAGTCATTGTTTTAATATAGGCTTATATTTTTTATATAGGTTTTGTTTTAACACTAAGCGGGTATCAGTACCTACCACTTTAGCACGTCAATATTCATGAAATTGAGCTGCAGTTTTAACAAAAATAATATAGGTGCTTGGAACCATTCTTTAGATGTATTTTTATTTGAGTATATATTCATATGTTATGGAGGGCTGATACTCCTAGTTCCGTTCTTCAACCGTAAAGTGCTTTCGGGGAACAAAATTACGTTAAATGTATAATATCTGTATTTTCGTGTATATATATATATATATACAAGGTGAACGAAAGTCAAAAGCAAAAAACTGAAAAAAAAAATTGTTATTTTTATTTCAAAATATTTTGAACGATAAGACACAATAAAAGATGTTGAAACTGGTCTCTGATAATTTCCCACACATAAATTTGAAAATTTGAATTTTTAAAATTACTCTTGCCCATCAGGGTGGTGTATAAAAGCAACTCAACGAACGTCAGTGTAAAACCAATTGCAAATTCTGATATGAAGATGCCAATTTTGGTATTGCAAAGCTATGAGAAAGATCTTTATGTAGAAATGGAGTCAATGTTGCAACTATCGTGTGGATTAAAAATGAGATAGGGAATTTTTTTTGAAAAAATTTTACGAAGCATGTTTTGACTGTTATAGTGAAATGAGATCATTTTTGTTTTACTAGGTACAGGTCTTTGATGCCACAAGCATTAATACATCATTCGTTCATTTTTATTCCAATTTCTAATGAAATTTTTTTTGACTTACATTACTTTTGGGTCACCCTGTATATTGATAATATGTAGTAACGTAAAAAAAGTAATTTCGTTCCCTGAAAACGCCATCTACGTCTGAAAGTAACTACTTGTAAAAATATTACATGAATCAGCCCTCTATACACAACATGTAATATACTCAAAGGCATTTTTGTACAAGGATTGGCTTTCGACGAGCACGATATGTGTATTTTATAATTTTGACCAACATTTTGTTGGAGGATATCAAATTAATTTAATTTAGTAATAATTGGTAATCCAATTTTTTCGAAGAATCGTTTATGTAGTTAGGTAACTTACCTACCTAAGTATTTTGAAATTGAAAGTATTTAAATTTATTTAACATTATACCTCAGATGTTCGCGAAAAAACCATAAAATCCCTGCGTGATTCGTTGTAAAGCTACGTGAGCTTATGAGAAAAAAAAAAAATTCGGAACTTCCGCTAGCTTTCGTATCATCCCGTATTTTGTTTATAAGAAGAGCAATTACGAAAACCAGATTTAATGAAGGACTACTTTCAGTTAGTAGTTTTAGTACTCAGCAAGCAATGAACGTAAATTTAGTACCCTATGACGAAAAATAGACGACTTTACATGATTTTATAGTATCAACGAAAATTTATTTAAAATTGATTACGCAATAGGATAATGATGTTCTACGGGGAATCCAATAAAAAGTTAGAAAAAAAATTGGAAATAAAATTTCCTGCTGCTTGAACAGGTTCCATTAATTCTCTCAATAAAATTCAAATCGATTTAGTGTAACAGCAGGTTGGTGGGTATTTGTTATTTTAGTCTCGAAAAAGTGTACAAAATTTGTTTGACAATACAATATTTTTGTTTTTTTATTTTTTTGCGAATTAAATAGATGAAGCATATTTATAAAGAGATGTGTAGCTGGTTTTTTTAACACTTTTTATGGTAGGTATATCTACTTATTTATTAATTAACGTTGATGGTACTTGGCCATAAAAACTTTTTAGGATCTTTTTAAGGTACACGCGTATTTCATATTAATGAGCAATTAGTTGCATTACATGGCAACAAGAAAATTATAACTCGTATAAATGTCATAATTTATGACTTTTGGGAAGAGAATGCTTATTTTGTATGGTATTATTTTCGGAATGGTATCGCGTCATAGTTTTATTAATAAGTGAGTTTATGATTATGCGACATTGGTTTGGTATCGCGATAACACAATTCCTCTGTAGCATTTAAATTAATATATTCGAACATTTGGTACTTAAACGTATTTGGTTTTTTGTGTGTGTGTATTTTTTTCTCTTCGAGGGTAATCGGGAGAACGACAATTTATGAAAATCTGATTGAGATAAAAGTAAAATTAATATTCGACAAAAACGATAAAATTTCAGGATATTTCCAAAAAAAAATCTAATTCTTTTGCTCAAGGACAGGATCATAACGTTTTTTGAGAATTCTTTGAAAAATTAAAAAGAATTGATGAAAATTTAGTTTTTAACCGACTTAAAAAAAGTGAGGAGTTCTATGTTCGTCGAGTATATATTATATATATATATATATATTTATGCATGTACCCACACTGATTACTCAGAAAAGGCTAAACTGATTTTGATGATTCAGAATTCATTTGAAAGAAGATAGTCTAGAAGTGGTCCCATTAAATTTTCGTCAAGATCGGATAAATACCGAATCCATACTGAATCCGAAATTATGAACCTAAAATTTAAAAAGTAAACAATTTCTGTGAAGATTTGTACATACCGTGAAGTTACTTTGGTTGCTGATTACGAATCCACTATCAGATTGTCGAAATTTAAAATTACAGATCTAATATTATGGTGAAATTGTAATTCTGAATTAAACCAATATGAGTTAAAGTTAATTTGTCCGTAGGCAGAAAAATTATAAAAGTTTTTTCAGAAAATAAAGCGGACATAAAAAAAGATAAGGTTATTGTATATCAAAAAAACTAACTAAAAAAGCTTTAAGAAGCTAAAAATAACTTCTTAGGATGTTCAAAACCATTTCTTTTGATAGAGGATGTTATAACACCATCTTCACCTTTTCTGATCAAAACTTTCCAGGTCAGTGCCAAATTTTGAAAAGTCAAGTAGGTAAATTGATTATGAAGTACGTAGGCTTATCTTTTTCAGTCAGTTTTATTCTTTTGAAAAAAATATTTTTTAATTATTAAATGAAATGTGAAATAATTGGTGAAGAAAGAAAAAAAAGTGTGGAAAACTGATATTTAGCCTCAGAAAATTGTATATATTTAAAAGACATTTTTGTAGTGTAGGTATTTCATACATTTTATGACGCATAAAGGGTAAACGAAGTATTTTAATTTAATCTTTATTGATAATTTGAAACAACCGATTGGGTTTTAATTCTTGTTTGATCACAGGGTTGATTAAAAAAATGAAAAACTTCATAAAATCGAAACCAAAGTCACATTAGTGTGCGGTGAGGTACATAAGGCACTTGCCATTTCTCAACGTTTTAGTAGACTATAGGTGGCAACACCAACTTAGACACGTTGAAAAACATTTTACGTCTGCGTCATGAGGGAATTTAATTTTGAAGAAAAAAAATTCAAGTAGGATAACTTATATTATGTAAGGTGAGTCTAAATTTCCTCCGAAAATCCATATGAAATACTTTAATTTGTCGAAAAATTTTTTTACATTTATAGGCTAAAATAATTACCTATTGGGCTTTATCCAGGACCAGCTATTAATTTTTGTCCATTTGATTTGATGTTATATAAACTTTTCAGTTTGGGTAATAATGAGACAAATTTTCATAATTTTACACAAATGAACAATTTAAAAATTTTTTCTAGCTGAAAAGTATTTGTGCTTTTTTTCAGGGGTTTTGGGGTTACTGAGAATCTAGTTTATGTAATTCCAGTTGTAATGAAAGCGATTTTACACGATATTCACTCTTACTTCTTTGTTAAGGCCTCACTTTTGAGCCTATTGGACATCGAGGGCGGTATATCCATTGAATAAATTGATTGACATTTTTGTGAAATTTCATAGACTATTCATTTAAGAATGTGCTGAAGCTTACAATGTTCAGATGTAAAGTCAAGGTGAGCTTTATAGTTCTTTGTACTCGCCGAGCACTGCGTGGTAAGTCAATTAACAAAAATTTTTTATAGTTTCGGAATTTTGGGGAACATTAAGTATCTAAACGTCCTCCACCATTGATGTACTTTCATGCACAACTATGGTAAATTATAGAAGACATTTGAATGAATTTTTGTATTTTAAGTTTCCTAAAAAATGTAATAATTTGAATTATCGATTCAAAAGATGGTATAGCCTCTTTATCTACTCGAATCACGATCAAAATTATGTCTCTCACATTACAGATAGATAGTAATAATTGATAGGTGGGTAGGTACTATTTTTTCTCAAAGAAGTGTGACCTTCGTACAGTTGATGCGCAGCTTCTACTCATTGTGCGAAAGTAACCATCTCTTTATTTCATCTTTTCACCAACCCTAAAAATACTCTCCTAATGGCGTTCTCAAGGCCATATTCAGAAAAATCATTTAGCGAAAACATAAAGAACATACAGTTTTACTATTTTTTTAGGTAGGCATAAATTATATTTTCTCGTAATTTGAATGGATTTTTTTCCCTCTTCTCCTTACTATAATTTCCAACATTTTTTTTTTTTAATCGTATTCGATGTTTTGATACGTATCTGTAGACAGAAAATCTGCTGCTTGTTGCACTTTTACAGTTGATCACTCATTTCATTGCTCATTTACATACTAATTTAATACACAGCTGCTGCGTAGTAAATTCTGGTAAAACTAACTGAAAATTGTGCGAATTAGTGCGAAATTGTTTTAGCTGGGTAATTTTGTCACTTTAGACTCGAACTTACGTGCATTTCTCATCCATAAATACTTTTATCATAACCGAAAAGCCTACCGATGAACATAAAAGTATTTACCTGACAAATTTTTTTTGTCATACCTACAATTGTACTGTCACCAAATATATACTCTTGTAGACTAATAAACTTTAATCCCATCCTGTAGTGTAATCTTTCCATCGTATTAAAATATGTACTATATAACGTTTGGAAATGAAGGAACGCCATTTTTAAAAAAATTGTAAGCGTCGTCACCATAGGTTGTCGTACGAAAATATGAAATCATAACGCATGCGTTTTTGGGGTGACTATAGATGATTGTGTGAATTTCGAGAGGGGAGCCTTTAATATCCCACACCCACAAAAAGGCGCAAAATATGATGAGGCTGTGAAAAAAAAAAAAAAAAAAGAGGTTAGTGGGCGGGTTGAAAGGGATACAACAAAACGTCGAAGAAGAAACTGCTTCGAAAGCATATATTATGCAGTATGAGTAATTTTTCTACGGTGACACCGATACAATTCGTTTTAGGGTTCTTTTCTTGCTTCCTTGTATATACCAGCAATAAGCCTTTTTTTTTTTTCCTCATAATCATTTATGTTAATATTATTCTAATTTTTCGTCGCACCGAAAGTCACTTTTGATTTACAAATGATTTCGTCCTTTAACGTGGATACGTTTTGTAAGTTTGCCATTTTATTGCGATAATTTTCGGTTGTTTCTCATCGTAATAAAATTGTAATGTATGATTTGAAATTTAATTACTTTGTTTTATTTTTTGTGTTCCAAAGGTCGTGACGAGGATAACGCTTTACGCCAATCCAGATCCAATTCTCCGTACGCCTCGACGGCAAGTATGTTATTACTTCATACACAGGTGAGAGATAATGTATAATATGTATAGATTTTGTTATAATATGTCGCAATGAATACCTATTACAACGTTATTTGGTACTTAACCTGCTTGGTATGTACCAGAATCGTATTCAAAAGAACTGAAGTGAGATCAACATTTACTGGCACCTTAGTATAATTAGTTACCCTAAACATTTTGGAAACGGCAAAATAGGGTCACATTTGAATCAGCAAATATGAAAAGTTTCTTTGAATTGTGGTTGGTTGACAGTGGCGTGAAAAATCGACTAATTTTACGACTAATTAGCTGAAAATTTAGTTGCAGTAAGTTAATTTTTTCATTTAATTTAGTTGCGTGAATTGCGGATGCGAATAAAGTTCGACAAATCAATCAGTTGTAAGCTGGTTGTCCGGCAGGGATGGGTACAGTTGATTAATTTTTTAGCTGACTTTTTCTAAAACAACAACCAATTAGTTGCAACTATTTTTTTTTCTCGAAATTAATAGTAAATTGAAGATATAATAATTTTCAACAAAAATTTTGTTTTTAATAAGTAGGTAAGCCTACTGAACGCTTGAATAGCAGGAAGATAAACATTTTTTTACGTTTGTTTTAGGCTATTATTTTTATATTATTCTCATATAAATTATCAAACCAGTATCTTTCGTGGAAATTTCAGGGGGAGGTTTTGCAGCACCCGAGCAATCCCTTAAGTATTTCATAGGGCTGAACAGTATAAACTATAATGGGTTCAGGAATTCCCTCTTTTTATTACAGAGAGGGAAGAAAAATAAATTTTTTCTTGATTCATGTTTTTAATCATCGTGGCATTGGAAATATTTTTTAAGCTACTAATCGATGTTGCCATAATTGAGGTTAGTTTTCAGCATTATTAACTTATCTGACAGCTGCAACTAAATATTTGTTATTAGTTGTTATTCAACGATAGTCATAACAAAATATTGGTTGTTACATACCCATGTAACTGATTTTCCGCGGTTAAATTAGCTGTTGGGCCCTTGTCTTGGTAGTTAGTAGCTCATGGACAGCTAAAACTACAACTAATTTAATTGTGGAGCATTAAAAATGTGCATGAGTAATTAATAAAGTAATATTTAACGGTTAGTTTCCATGACAATTAAACTATTTATACAAGCTAACAGACAGTGCTAAAATCATGTTTAACTCTTTGCACGATCTGGCTGTTAAACTAATGGAGAATGGAAAAACTAGCACTGAAGTTAAGATCTATAGTTAGTTCTAACTAAATTTTATCCAACACTGTGAGTGGGTTGGGTTGTACGACAATTTTACTCGTCTACAGGTTTTTGAAAGATGTGTAAAATAAATAGAGTAATTAATTTTCGTAAAATTCTGTCCTTGAAATGTACAAAATTTGTTTATTATTACGAAAACACGAAATAAAAATTAACCATTTACATCATCTCCTATAGGGCTTCTCGAAAAAATTAGTGTATAAAATATTTGTAGAATAACCGTTAGAAATATTATTTGCAATTGTGAGATACGAGCAAACCAGTTCTGAAAAACTGCACCTATTCAGGTCGATTTTGGTCTTCATTTGAAAAAATGTACGTTTATGGATCAAAAATTTTTTCTCATTCTGGTATTCTGAAAGACTGCTCTTTTCTACTAAATTATATATTTCGGCTGAAAAGTATGCAGTGCCCAAGTGTTGGCAAAAGTGTTATTTCAAGATCTAATTAATGGAATAATGTAATGTCTGTAGCAGTTTAAAACTTCTCAAATTTTTGTGCATTTCTTAAGGATTATATTAAATTTAAATTATAGGTACCTACCTATTTGTGTGATTTACACTTCTATAAATTTCGAATAAACTTTAGACTCAAATCTGCATAAAAAATGTATTCAAAATTCAAATTAATTTTTTCTGATTATTCGATGGTGGCCGATGAAATGATTAAGCCTATTAATTATTGCACTCTAGACAATTTGCATTCATTAATTTGGGAGTAAGAAGAAAATTAAAAGCTTTTACGGTCTTCAAAACAAATTTTTTCCAACCTATAAAAAAGTTAAATTTTCGAAGGAATAGGAAAATCAAGTTGAATTCTCATTGTGAAAATTTCACTTAAATTTAAGCCTTTATGTAAAATTCAATTAACGTACCTACATTAGCCGACAATGTTCGAAAAAAAATTCGCCTGTTTTTGTCCCTCTCGATAATTCCCAATAGTCTCGTACGGGTGATTAATGCCGAAGTAAAAGTAATTTTAGCCCCATAAGATCTAAAAGAGGATAAATGCATTAGTTGAATCATATTTTTGTCTAAATATTAAGCCTCACTTGGCGAAAATATTTTAAAAATTTCTCATCGTTGTTTAAAGGTGTTTTTTGAGTATGCAACCACATGTACATGTAAGATGCGCGTTATGGTAATGCTTATTAATTTATTTTGGTCCTAGTGATGCGCGAACTAATCAATTACATCGATTAGTCAACTTATCTATTTTTTGGCAATCGAATAATTTCCGCGAAATGAATCCACTGATCGATTAATCAATTATCGTTTAGACTTGGGTAAAAATCAGAAGATTTTTTTGAACGTTGTCATTTTTTATTTTACTTTTGGTTGATAATTGGATTTAATTCGGAGATTTGATATTATTTTAATAAAATATGTAAAAAACATTTGAATTTTTGTAGAAATCTAAAAATCAAGAAACAATATCAACTGTCAATTACTATTTCTTCCAGGAAAATTCATATTCAAATTTAAATTGATGAAAAAATGATAAAATTTCGAATTCAATTTGTTTCTCTTGATCAATCAATTAATCGACTCTTCCAAGCAAATAAATTTTTAAGCAATCGATTAATTGAAATAATCGATTAATGGAGTCGTTTTCGATTAATCGCTCATTATTTCCTAAACAGTACTAAATGTTATAACCTCACTGTAACTGTTTGACGTTTGTAGTTACCGTTATAGGTTATTCATTCTTGATTTCATCATTTTTATGTACATACTTACGTAAAATTTAATAAGAAAATTTTTAGATGAGAAGCTTACAAAAAGCTGTAGACATTCGTTCCATCAATATCTATGTGAACTGGAACATAAAATACATTATAACGTGGCACAAAATATCTTATATCGTTTCAAAAACTTTAAAGACAGATGATGGTTTAATGGGCTCTATTGCATGCAAATTAATTATTAAAATACCATATATTAGTAAGTAATAATTGACCTGACCTTTTTTTTTTTTTAGAATTAGAAAATTTAAAAGAATTACGTAAAAAAATTAGATCTTACAATATGAGACAATGTGGCTTAAAGTGGTGTTGAAAAGTCACTATGTATAAGCCTATACCTACGAATTATTTTCTAGTCACACAGTTTTTCAAATTGCTAGTATAGTAATGACGTAAATGATTTATTTCATTTTAAAAGAACTGAAATATTATCCACTCATAAGCATAATATTTTTGAATACGATTCTGGTACATATTATAACAATCGCATGGTATATAGATTCCTTGGAGAAGGTTGATGCAAATTCTGTCATAATTAGCTTATATAATTATTGCACTATCTCTTGACAGTTAGCCTATCGTAACACGAAAACATACTACATTAGGACATTAAGTATATTAGGGCAAACTGCTAATAACAATCTATAATCCACTGTGAATAAAATTGTTAGCGTCTGTCTGCGCAGAAAATAATCATCAAGTTGTAGGTAGGTCTAACTAAAAAGCTTTCAATCCTGCAAGTATCATCTATGAAAAAAATGATTAATGAGACTATTGTAACGGGTACTGACTCTTTTCTTTTCGGTAGATATGATAAATATCTTCCTAATTCCAATCGAATGTGTGTTGGGAATCGAAAAGAAAGAAAGAAAAAAAAAAAGAAAGATATGGAAGACGCAGATACAGTATCTATTACGCGTAATTTTTTTTCACTGTTCTCTGAGTACAGGAGAAGAGGTATTTTTATGTAGGTTTATACGAAAATCTACTTATTAATTTCATGCTCGTGGAAACCTAGGGGTAGGGGTATGTACGTTTTTCGTTTCATGACCCGGTGAAACTTTAGCACCATTTTTAGAAACTCATATTATCATTATATACATTCATAATATGAATGATATGATGATTTTACAGAATGACCCGAAATTAAAGCAAGTTAAAAGTGAAAAACTGAGAAAAAAATTATTGTATTCATTTAAAAATATTTTGAACGATAAGGAAAAATAAAAGATGTTGAAACTGATCTCTGATAATTTCCCACACATGAAGTTGATAATTTGAGTTTTTGAAATTACTCTTGCTCATGAAAGTGTTATGCAACTCAGTAAAAGTCAATGTAAAACTAATTGCTAATTTTGATGTGAAGGTGTCAGTTTTGATGTTGCAGAGTTATGAGAAAGGTTGTTATGTACAAAATGCGTTAATATTGGGAAAATAATGGGCACCAATAATTGCTATTGTGCGGGTTAAAAATAAGGTGGGTACTTTTCTTGAAATAATTTTACTACAAATTTTTTGATTGTTATAGTGAAATGAGATCATTTCTTTGATGCCCCAATCATCAATACGTTGTGAAATACTGTTGATCATGAGCAAAGAATTTTCTCTATAGAATGTAGTCAACAGACTATTTGCATATTCAGTTGCATGTACCAACACAATGTGCAGAGGAGAGATAACCTTAGTAAACATTGGCTAATGACAACTTATGCGACACTGGTTAGGTAATTACCACACAAAATTTCACCCACAACACAATAAGATAGAGGACTAAGGCTGCAAATTATCAGCTACATTTGATAGTTGAAAAGTATCCTAGCTTAAACCTGCACGGTTGGCCAGAATTTTGTTTCACCATTTTATACTATGCATCAATAAAAATTACAGAAATTACCATGTGTCCGAGGTGATGCTCAAAAAAAGAAATCAAACCGCTTTACCTAGGCTTTATCCAAGATGGCCGTTTGCCAGTTGAAATAATTAGTACATGATAAAAATAAATCATATTATAATTTGAAAATAATATAAAAATGGTAACAAAAAGATACAAAAAATACGCGTTGTTGCCCACATGTGAAGCAAACACGGGTTGAATGGAGCGGCAGAAAAAAGTTACATCGAATGTACTAAAATTGGCTACTCTGAGCAAAAAAAAAAAAAGAGTGGGAGATAAATAATAATAAGAGATGGTACAAAAGTATGCATATGTGGTAAACACAGCCACTGCTGAGGAGATGAGCGAACAGTGGTATAGGAGGAATAAAAAAGTCAGTCAAAAATAAGTTAAATGGAGGGAGGAAAAATATTTGACGTGAAGAAACCTAGGCTAAGTGGTTAGCCTAACCAGGACACTCACGGAATATTTATTATTTTGGAATTAATTTCGAATTTATCAAGTTTTAGAATGCGTCCTCGGATGCAGGAAAAATTTAGGTGGTTTTCAGTTTTTTAAGTTTTATTATTAGGTGATGATCGGCCATACCCATCAAACTGTGCACTGAGGTTTTTTATACTCAGCTATTTACACCCATACAAACACAAATGGGTAAATAAATACCTAGGTACCTGAGTTGATTGGCCATTAATTGGTTTGATCGTACCTGGTAAGCTATGATATGTGCACTTGTTACTAACATGACACAGTTGGTGATAAGCCAATTAGTCATGGTTCAGTAATTACAAATTATGTGCAGAGTGCAACAAGCAATGTGTATATAGTGATTTAATATATAAGGAACAAATATTAGCCAACCTGGCGTCCGCCACTGTCAATGAGGAGGCCAAGCCCCTAATTCTCACCTAGAATGATGTTCCCACTATGTCATTCATCAATTTTTATTTCAATTTTTAATGGAATTATGTTTGACTTACTTTACTTTTGGGTCATCTTGTATGTATGTACAATTTTTTTTAACACGGTACAGGAAGTAATTTTTGTTCCATAGTTATAAAATTCAGACCAATTAACAATAGTACTAAGTCAAAGACAATCCCATTCACGTTTGGTGTAGATCGATTTTATGGTATGCGTCTGGTAGGTGTGATTATGTTGTATTTTTCGCAGTTCAAATGGCTTTGAAATGAGTAATTTAAAAGAAATAGCTGAAAAATTTGAAAGAGACACTGACTTGAAACTATTCTAAGTCAACAGCTTTCAAACTTAGTTTTGATTGATTTTATGGTTCATGCTCTAGGGCTGTTGGAGGGGCTAATTTTTATAAAGGTTGCATTTCTAATCCAATAATAGCGAAATTGGCACAACTATTACCTCTAACGTAAGGATTATAGCAACCAATTTTTCTTTCAATTAGTCAATTTGTTGCTACGTTATTAGTTATTTAATGTGATTTTCTCCCTTTTTTCGTTCAGATTATAGTCACGATAAGTCTATCTTGTGGGGTTGATTGAGAAAAACTCTTCCTTTAGCTTAAAAAAAAAACATAATGTCCTTAAGAAGTATGTTTCAATTATTTCAAGGCATTGGAACCTTTAAAAATCTACTTTTTGTAGCGGAATATAGCTGCGCTACTGTTTTTTTTCTTCTCTTCAAAAAATGAAATGCGATTTTGATCGATGGGTATTTTGATGTTTGTCTACGGTTTTCGTTAAGTATCCGACTGACGGGTTCTCTTTATATTTCTCAACTTCTCTCTCTCTCTCTCTTTTTTAGCTAAAAATGTGAGAATAATTTTAACGATGGTAAACGTACCTTTATTGAAGTGCAATTATGATTTTTTTTTTTACCTCTTGCTTTTTCTTTTCTTGCTCATTTCTTGTTTGTATAAAACAACTTCTTCATGTCGGAGCTTCTCTAATTTGCCATTATAAGGAATCCGGTTCACACTTCTGTTTTAAAAGATCGATTGATATTGTGAATACTGCAGTGAAAGTAGGCATAATATTAATTATGGGTATGTTAGGCGAGTACATATTAATTGAGTACCTACCAAAATGTATGCGAACTGAAGTGTGTGTGACTGTGTGTAAGGTGCAAAGGAGAATATGATGATGCATTTGTTTTTGTTTTTTTTAGAACAACGACTTTTCTTAATGAAATCCAAAACCTCCGTCTCAAATTTTAGAATAAATTTAATAATCCTATAGCTACGTCTAAAGATTGTTATAGTTCCCACTCAAGCCAAGTCCAATCAAATCTTTCTACATACAGTTGATTCCACCATTTTCCATGACTCTCGTAATCTACTTAACAACATTAATATGTTATGCCAATTATATCGTCGTAATTATCTTGTTCCAAGCAATCTCCATAAAATGTCTCTTAACTACTTTCCTTATTGCACTCTTCACCTAACAGATACAAAATTGGTGACATCAATTTCCATCTTATTCCAATGTACTCATTTACTAATTCATTTATTCTTCATCTCATCAATATTATTGATTTGCAATAATTTTCCATTTCCCCCTTCTTTCTTTCTCACCCTATAAATGCATGGTAGATACTTTCATTCACTCTTACCAACAGGTACATGATATTTACGAATTTGATCTAGCATAAATTTTTCTGTAATAGATAATAGTCAGGATTCTAAACCTAAAAAAAAAGATAAATACATAAATTCTCAAGAATTTTTTATAAATTTTAACAAGATATTTCAAATTGGAACTTTTAATGTTCATATGTCAATTTTGCTAATGAAAAATTGACTTATTATTTGATTATTCATTCCATACATAATTAATTTTATATATTTTACGAAATTCACAATGACCTGATTATCGTTAGACTGTCAAAAGAATCATTTTCTCTCTACAAAAAATTAATAATTTTTGGACAAAATATGGCCGTGCTCGATTTTCTGAATATTATGTTTATACCAAGTGGTTTCTTGAATTACAAAAGATAAATTTGATTGTATAAATAATTTTCGGTTTTGAGGTCTTTTTGTAAAACTGATTTTAAAAATAATTTATTTTCCGATCTCATACATTTGGTTCATGTTTAAAGTTCACTCGATTCAAACCAGAATGGTCGTAAGAATGAAAATAACTTGGTTTTACTTATACACATTACTGAAAGGGCTCATTTTGGAAACAGTGACTGAAAAAATCAAATTCTCTGCCCTACTAAAGAAATAAATAAAAATAATAATAGTTTTTTTTTCTCTTTTGTGCAGATTAGGGGAATCATAATTGAATAAAATACTTACCATACCTACTTAAAAAATAAAGAGATCTTGAAAAAAAGTTGCGGAAGTTCTTTTCCAGTTGAACTGAATTCAAATCCTGATTGAAAGAAAATTATCAAATTGTATCGAACATTTTACATTTCTGTACACCTACTCGAGGTGCTTATTGACAATTTTATTGAAGAGACATAAGCTATCATCTTTTTTAATTTTTTAAATCAACTTTTTCTGTCATAAAGCGCAATAAATTGAATTTTGAACGAATCTACAGCCAAAAGGTGAGGTTGATTTGTTTCCCTCGCTGAACACTAGGTAATGTACGTATTGTGGGGATTATTCTTGTGTGAAGTATTTAGGAGTTCAGACCTTTCGATGACAATTGCCGCTAAAAGGCTGGATAATTTAGTGCACTGCACCTGAAAACACATTTACATGAATTACTTGTTTGTGTATGTATGTAATTTGTAATTGTTAGACTGTGACGAATTAACTTATCACCAATTACGTCATGTTGACAAGTGCATTCGTACGTAATTAGATCACCAATACATACTTATTTATCTATGTATTTACGTGAATGTACGTGTACAGAGCCAAGCATAAAAGGCGGTATAATAAATTATACAAAAATTTAGTAACTGAGGTTGGCTCTTCCATACTTATGTACGAAGCTGGTAAACATGCAAATTGAAGACTATACCTTCTGTGGTGTGAATTCCTTATTCACGACCTAAGGTATTCCATAAGTATTAAAAAAACTTGATAAAATACTCCAGTGGAAAATGACTTGCCATTGACAATGATAAATTCTCAAACCAGTAGTTCTATCACGATGGAGAACTTTCGAAGAAACCCAGAATGATAAACTTTAACCAGGTACTTTCGATCTTTTAAGGTGGCATTCAACTTTGAACTCATTTGGCATCCTGAGCTAAATTTGTGAGTAATTCCATATTCCACGTGCCCAGCAGAGAATATTTTGGAGTATTTGTTTTTTTAATAACGTAGACAGTTTAAAAAAAACTAGTGATCAGTATCAGTGGCTGAAGCTGATTACAATTAATGTGATAACATTTTCGTATTATTTGACTATTCACCGACCAATTTTCTTCCAGTAAATATTTTAGCTACTTAATATATTGATAAAAATTCGATTTCGATATTAAATGAGAAATACATGTAAATAAATATCGATCTGGTTTATAAAAATTTGATATATAAAAAAATCTATATTTTTCTATGTTAAATGAAAAATGCATGTAAACCAATATCGATATTTTATCAATGTGTGAGAAAAAATTGTTGAGACCACCAATCCTTCTCCCCTCTCACTCCGCGAACACACGATTACATAAAATACATAATTTATTTATATCTATTCGCGGCTACACTGTTCTACCACTTCCGCCACTCATTCGTTCATTTCTGTTAACATTCGTTTATCTCTCTTAAATGTACTTTGCTTAAATTATGTATCTTCTATGAAATACACTCGCTTCTTGGACGGAACTTCGCTTAAATCTTTCTTTCTTGTTACATCTCCGGTCCTCATCCTCTATATGGTAGCATCGCTTGGTAACAATCCTTGTACCTGATACAAATTTTTAAAATAATTCAAAATCTTTTAATACTGTGAATTTTTCTAAGTCAAATCTTTTAATGTTTTTCGTGAATAATTGTGTTTTTTAGTCATTTTTCGTAATTTTTATTTTCGTGTTGGGTAACAAAGTTCCAACTTATTATTTTTTTTTTGAGTCATTTTTTTTGTCTTCGAAAATTTTTATTTGAATGCTGTAAACGTTCAATGAGTTTTGTCGTTTGCTGAATTGGATTTGCCCTGCTTGTGTATAATCTGGCCAAGTGTTAACTGTTTGAAAGCCCTGCTTGTGTTGCTCAAAAGTTGGTAAAGTCATTAGTGTCTGCCCTGCTTGTGTATGAACTAATTCGTCGTAGTCATCAAATTGGTAATAAATTGCCTTGAGCCATCAGAAATTGATCAGAAACCAACGTAAAAGCTTCAAAAATCATCAACATCAAAATTGGTCTTCATCATCTTAATCAAAATTCATCATTTGGCATCAACGAAAACTTCAAAATTCAACTTAAATATTCACCAAAGTACGTCCTCCACAACCGAAGCACAGTTCAACCATCAAAGTACAGAGCATTATCTCAAAAATTCTTGAAAATGAACCTGAAAATCAGAAAATCACTGGTTAAAAAGGTATTAAATGAAAATTTTCCGCTGAAAACAGGTAATAAAAAATATATTTTTCGTAATTTTTTCGCAATTTTTTAGTAATTTTTGTGTATTATCTCATATTTTTGCACTATTTAATCTTTCGAAATCAAAATTTAATTTGTATATTTGAAAATACCGTTATTTTCAAATAATTTTGGCCTTTTCAAAATTTATCTAAGTACAAATTTTGGCAAGTTCAAAAAAATTGCAGCCACTTTTGTCTTGGAGTGTACAACTCGTGACGTAAGCACGGCTCGTTTCGTTCTTTTGTTCGAACTTGTACATTAACCTTTGTTAAGTGCAACGAACCTACGAACTCTTATCTACGTCCATTGAATAAATACGTTGGCGTCGTTTTCAATTTCAAACTACCATTTTGTTGCAACTTGTAAATTTTTGCTGTTGCACAATTGTGTCGAAAACACTTTAACGATTTTTTTTCGAATTTATACTTAATATTTTTTTCTTTTTACTTCGAATATTTTAATTAATTTCAATCACACAATTCCTAATTTCGTTTAATTTATTACGAATATACGATAATTTTTTTTTTAATTTCGAATTCTTTTTCCTACCATTTACAAATTTTTTTCTGTATTGTGAATTTTTTTTTCTCTCACATTACCTCACAAATTATTTTACCTCATTCTTATAATACATCTGGTGCTTAATTATTTTTAAATCACCTGCAATAATTTTCATATTTATTTTTTTATTTTTCTTTGTTTTGAATTATTTGTTCTGTTGGTATACAGAATTAGATCAAATTTTTCCCCTGTTATCCAAAATTTTTAATTTTTCTTTTCTAATTCCCTGGTCTGAAAGTAGCTAACTTCATTTCACCATCACCTATTCATTTATTTCATTTTTATTAATTATTACTTTGAATATTGATTTCAATTACAAATCATCTTGGGTTGTATAAGTCTTGTTTAATTTTTTTATATTTTTTTTAAAGGGAAGTGTCCAATTTCAGCTTTAATGTGTGTTGTCTCTTGCCCAGTGTGGACCTACTCGAGAAACACACAAGGACAAACTAATATACTATCGTCATAAAAATACATTGTTTGGTTAACACAGGGACCGCAATCCTTTTCTTGCGGCATTTGCTGGAGATTGATATCCATAATATTTTTTTTTATTTTTTTTTATTTAATTAAAGTTCAGTCAATTCATTAATTATGAACACTGACAATAATGATCGAGTTTCGAATATTTTCTGTGGAAATGACTACGAGGGATGGCATGCAACTGTCATAAGCACCCTAATTGGTAAAGGCTGCCACTCCACAATTTTTCACACTGCTCGTGAAACTAGTTATATTTATACCTCATCTGAAGAACGCCTTACGTCTAAATGGCTTAAATTCTTTCAAACTCAGGAATGGGCAATCGACAAAAGAATTCTTCATCATGTCGAAACTTGCGATGTTGTTTCTCAAATTTTCGAAATTTTGGATGCTCGATATAGAAACCAGACAGCCACTAACATCATGGTTTTAAAATCAAAATTTCAGTCCCTTTGCTTTGATCCTAGGAGAGGTACCGTCCGTAGATTCTTGGAATATTTTTTGACTATTGTGGAAGAACTACGTGATGCTAATTACCCCATATCAGAAGCAGATGAAATTGATCAATTAATGATGTTATTACCCGAAAAATTTGATACTGTCTTCTCTGAATTTCGTCAATTAGAAATAGAAAAACGAACTACTGTCAGGCTCACAAAAATGATACTAGAAAAATGTGATCGTATCGAATACTCTAACAAAACTTTTCCCGGGTTTGATCAGCCCAAATCATCATACCAACCGATGAATAATAAAAGAAATTTTAGAAATTTTTGAAATAATTATAACTCCAATAACACCAATACGAATTATAATACAACTAGTTATCTTAACGATCACAAAAATAGTCAAACCAAAACAAATAGTTATCCCTCTAAAGATAACATTTCCCAAATGGATGTTATATGTTTTAGATGTAACAAAAAAGGACCCATGTCCAGGACATGCCCTAATGAAACATCAACAACTAATAACACTCCTCAACCCCCTAATCAGAACAGTAGCTCGAAATCCCAAAATTCAACAAACACGAACTCCCAAAATAAACCAAATGATAAATCTAATTTTCGTGTTAAATATTCTATAATGTTACATTCAAATCTTAACCATTTAAGTTTTGATGACATCGAAGATGAATTTCAATGGCCCAAGCCCCCAACAGTATCGAAATCTGCCCCCCCAAAAAAAAAACCAACTACACACGATGTTATTAGACAATGGAGCAGATGACCACATGGTCAACGATCTTTCAAAATTAAGAAACATACGCAAAGTTGACAATACTTGTAGAGCACTTTGTGCTAAAAAAGGTGTATTTGTAAACCCCACTCACGTTGGATCTATGTATGTAAATGTATGCAATTCTAAAGCAGAATTTTCCACCATTCACTTAAAAGAAGTATATTATGATCCCGATTTAAGCCTTGATATTTGGTCAGGTGCTAAAATCATGTAGTCTGGAATCTTTAAAATCATAACTGACACTGATCATGCAGACATCATAAATAAACAAACTTGTGAAATCACAATAACCGCTCCAAAGAGAGGTTCCATGTACTACATAGATTATGAGATAGTGGAAGAAGATGAAGAACAAAAAGTCTATCAAGAGCTTGTATGTATGCCTGTCCCTAATACAACATTAGATCAGGAAGATCATATAGATGATCAAAATCAAAATTTTGAAGAACAAATTGAGGTTGAAACGAGTAATCCACAACTAGAGCAGGAAAGCATTGACCAACCTCAAAATTTACAAGATACTGCAGTGGAAGCAGTCAATCAGGAGGTTTATTTCGAATCAGAGGACGAATTAAATGGAGAGAGTGTCGGAATAAATAGAAAGCATAAGAAAAATATTAGTAAAACTAAAACACTTTGGCATAGAAGATTAGGTCATCTAAGTGGCAAAAGCCTCAAAGCCTTATCTAAAGTAGTTGTAGGCATGCCCCAAAATTTGGTCTTTAAGGATGATGACTTTGCCACATGCGAAATATGTATAAAAGCTAAATCTACCCGACTTGGTCATCATGGTGTGAGAACTCGACCAACTAGGAGAATGGAAGTAATCTCATCAGACATCATGGGACCCTTTCAAGAAGCTTATAACGGAGAAAAATTCATTATAACATTCATTGACCACTATTCAAAATATACTCTTGCCTTCCCTATACTGAGAAAATCACAGGCCTTTGATAAGTTTAAAGAGTATTATTCATCATTCAATACTAAATTCCCAAATGATCCCATCTCTGAACTCAGAATGGATCAAGCAAAAGAATACTCCGATTCAAAGATGACACAATTCTGCTCCAAAAAAGGAATCACTTTAGATGATGGTATGGCATATACCCCCGAACTAAATGCTATAGCCGAAAGGCAAAATAGAACCCTACTTGAAAGAGTTAGAGCTATATTATACGACGCCAAGATTGACTTTAAATTATGGTCCACAATAGTACTAGCTGCCGCCCATATCATCAATAGAAGTCCGACCCACGTCAATTTAGGAAATATTACCCCCTACGAAAAATTATACGTGACCAAATCCGACATATCCCATCTTTGAGTTTTTGGTGCTATTGCCTACAAACATGTTCCAATTGAACAGAGACAGCAATCAGCAGTCAAAACCAAGAAGAATGAAGAGGAGCATTTCGACCCAAAATCCCTACCCCATGCAATAAAAACTATTCTAATCAGATTTTCGAATGTAGTTTATCAGGTATTGGACCCCATAAAAATGAAATCCTACAAATCCTGCTATGTTAAATTTGATGAGATGAAAACAGTAGCCGATTTTACCTGTAGACCAGAGGAATTACAAGTGAAACCCTTAGAAGATGAAATAGAGGCAATATATAGGGTCAATGTACTAAAACAAGCCTCACTAGAAGACTAACAATTTATAGAAGATTGTATGCCAGTAAGTTTTAGTGACATTTATCAAAATCCTTTCAAGAAAGAGTGGCTAAAGGCTATCAATGATGAGCTACAATCAATGTTAGACCTTAATGTGTGGAAAATTGTAGATCGTCCACCCAACGTCAAACCTATAGATACACGTTGGATATTCATGGCCAAAGCCAATGAAAGAGGAATAATGTGCCCCAAAGCGAGACTCGTAGCTAAAGGTTTTATGGATCGATCCGAATACACCATGACAGAAACCTATGCACCTGTTGTGCAACTTTGGTTAATTAGGTGGATCTTATCCGTAACTAACCTATTAAACTTACAACTAGTTCAATACGATGTCAAAACAGCCTATCTTAACTCCAAAATCAAAAATGACATCTTTCTAAATATTCCCCTAGGTTGTAATGTCGATAAAACAAAATTATTAAAACTTGAAAAATCCTAAAAATTGGATTGAGTTACTGGATACTCATCTTTCAACATCCAATTTTACTAAATCCAAAATTGACAGATGCGTCTACATACGTAAAGATGAATCAGATGGCATTGTCTTTATGATAATTTA
Source organism: Ericerus pela (assembly GCA_011428145.1). Lineage (NCBI taxonomy): Eukaryota > Metazoa > Arthropoda > Insecta > Hemiptera > Coccidae > Ericerus > Ericerus pela. The sequence continues at coordinate 2,172,758 of WOFM01000392.1, forward strand.
TGTGGATGACATCCTGCTAGCAACCAACCGCCCCGAGTGGATTAATAAAATAACCACCCACTTCAAAACACGTTTCACAATGAAAGTCATAAATAATCCATCTCACTTTGTAGGTTTCGAAATAGAAAGAAATCGTGATTCACAAATTATAAAGCTCACACAAAAACAACAAATCCAAAAGATTCTCCAAAAATTCAAATTATGTGATTCTAACCCTTCCAAAATGCCTTTTGAGACAGGCTTAAAGTTGAGCAAATCTGATTGAACTGATAACAAAAAATATAGATCCATGATTGGCGCACTATTATACGTATCTAGAGGCACAAGGCCAGACATATCATTTTCTGTTAATTACCTTTCAAGATTCCAAAATTGTTCTGACGACACCAAAAAGAATCATGTACGTCGAATCATCCGATACTTAAAATCCACTATTGATCTTGCACTCGTCTATAGATCCAATTCTGAAGGCATATCTGCTTATGTCGATGCATCCTATGCTCCGACATCTATGATCAACCTATAAATTTAACAGAATTAGAAAAAGGAAAATCTATAACTGGTTACTTAATTACCATGTATGGTGACCTTGTAAACTGGGGCGTTCATTGCCAAAATATTCATGCTTCATCATCCACAGCAGCTGAATTAATAGCTCTTCACAATTCTTTTGAAGATATTGAACTTGCTTGGCTCCTCAACCGTGAATTCTTCTCAATTGACACTCCTGTAACCGTATACGAAGATAACATTTCTGTCATACATGTCATTTCCGGAGGAGGTCAAAAATGTCTTCGAGCTCTCATGATTAAATGTTATGGATTTGCCCAAGCCTATAACGATAAAATCTTCATATTTAAACAAATAGCTACCGAAGACCAATTAGCTGACTTACTCACAAAAGCCTTATCCAGTAAGCAGCACATTTCTCTAACCCATAAAATCCTGGAATCTCCAAATCTTGATCCATAAAATGTCATATCCAATATCAGATCCACACCTGTAATACCACAAAACAAAATATTTCACATTAATAATTTAAAAATTTCAATTTCAAATAAATCTACCTTACCTATACTTACCTTGTTCACTGCATTCAATTTATCTTAATACCTAAAAAAAAAAAAAAATGCATGTTACTATATTTAATCTACCTTATATATATATATTAATTACTCAAATATGTACTTACCATACTCGTCCAATTTAGTTACCATTTTTATTTTTTATATATATACACATTTTCACCATTTTTATACATTTTTTTCAATTCATAATTTTTTATATGTAATAATCTAATTAAATGTAACAACTCGTAAACTTTAAAACATTTTTGTAACACCCGCAGTTGTGATTGGTTCAAAAGATTGTAGGGGGGTGTTGAGACCACCAATCCTTCTCCCCTCTCACTCCACAAAAACACACGATTACATAAAATACATAATTTATTTATATCTATTTGCGGCTACACTGTTCTACCACTTCCGCCGCTCATTTGTTCATTTCCGTTAACATTCGTTTATCTCTCTTAAATGTACTTTGCTTAAATTATGTATCTTCTATGAAATACACTCGCTTCTTGGACGGAACTTCGCTTAAATCTTTCTTTCTCGTTACATCTCCGGTCCTCATCCTCTATAAAAATAGGGAAATAAAGAAACATCGAATTCGAAAACAGATCCCATATAGAAAATAAAAATGTTATCACATTAAAAGAAAAAAGGACTTAAATTAGACAGAGGATTGATACTTAGTTAAACGAATCGTATCTTTAAAATTAATTCGAAAACCACACTGAGTATGAGAATTTTTTCTTACTTTAAAACGGACTAAGTAAGTGGTTTTCGCAACGGTTCATTTCAAGAAAGTTGAATCGATGAAAAGGTGTTGAAAAATATTTTAATTCGATACACCAGTTGTAGGTAAAATTTAGTAAGAGAGTATAAGGAGAATAGAAGATTAAGTTTTACCGTCGATCGTAAATTAGCCGAATTTTTACGTGAAAATTTTATGCTATCCTTCAGACCACGAGGCGGGATTTTATGTTGAAATTTTAAAGATGCCTAAATAGCTTTTACAGTGATACAAATTTTCGTATAACTAGTAATGAAAACATTTATTTTCATTATTCAACTACGAAAATATTTGCATATTTGTTTGTCGGGTGAGAAATAGGTATAATGTAATAATAATTATGGGTACAAAGTTGTAGATAGGTATCTTTTGGGTGGATAAATGCGACAAAATCTTTAGAGTAATTTTGCATAAAATAAGATTTCAGAAAAACAAGTTTCTATATGCAATAAAATCATTCACGCGAAACAAAAATGAAGAACGATGTGTTTTTTCAACACGATGCAGAGGTTGGTAGAAATAATAAATTATTGTGACGAGATTTACTTTTCATTAGTTCTGGATATTCTTGATGTTCGTTTTATAAATTCCGTAAAATAAATATCCACCAGCATTCAAAAAGGATTTTCGGCATATTGTTGAAACTGTAAAGAATATGATTAATGTAGTTATCTTTGGAATGCAGCTTGGCCATGCTGAAATTTTCAAAAAATTTTGAAAATTTATTAATTGAAAGAAAAATTACTTTTAGGTATGAATGTTTTTAATGTTACCAATCAATTTGTCAAAAGCTTACAGCAGTGTCGGTATAAGCCTATTTAATTTTGTTTTTCGTCTTTTTCATTCATTTTTAATCGCTGAAATTTCAACCATATTCTTACAGTAGATTTCTCAGAATGCAGGAAAAACTTCCGTTCTAAGAATTTTTTTTCCAGTTTTTTTCTAAAAGCACCAAACTCATTTTAGATTGGCTTCTACATGAGTACTACCTTTCGTAAAAATTACAGTTCGATCTCTTTTACCGTTTCCTCAATATTTAAAAAAAAACCACTTTTCCAGGCATTTTTTATTTTCCAGTTTTCTCTTAAACTACTGAACAAACAGGCATCAAACTTCTATCAACCCTGATCCCTTATAAAGACTACCATCCGTTACAAGTTCAGCCTTATCCCCTTCATAATTTTCTCAAAACCGTCAACTCAAAATTTTCTCCAGTCATTTTTCTGTTCGAATTTTTAAGGAAACTACTAAACTAATAGGCGCCAAACTTTTATCAGGTTAGCACCTGTATGTAGGTAGGGACAATTTTTCGTGAAAATTTCATTCCTATCTCTTTCGTCGTTTCCTTAAATGCACTTTTCCATGAATTTTCTGTTTTCTGGTTTTCTTCAAAAATACTGAAACGTCATCAAAGCTCTACATAGAAAGAGGTTTGAGGGTCAAAACTCCCCTGACCACCTAGGGGAAAACCAGAAAAATTTGAAAAAAATGCTATAATTACCTATACGAAAGTTTTAGAGCAAAAAAATTATTTAAAAAATTATTTTCCATCTTTCTTAAATTTTCTTTAAGGTCTATCCTGGCAAATTGATCAGATTTTTTGGAGAACTTGTTTTTCATATTTTCAAATATTATAGCGTGCAAAAGCGAGTTATCAAAAAAGGCTAAAATTTCCACACATTTTTCCATATAAAATATGTTTAATGACTGATAAAGTTACAGTTGTTTTCATTTAAACTTCGAGGTTTAAAATTATTTTATCATGCCAAATTCTGAAACCAGATTCCCAGAATAATTAATGACTGGGCATGTGAATACTCGAACTCAAAAAATAGTAATTTTAATGCCTCAAATTTTTTTTTTTACTTGTTATCAATAGTTTCATTCAAGGCTTACTGATAATTGATAACGGCTTCCTTATCGATATAATTTCATAAAATCACGTTCCATGTTCTCACCTCATCTTCACGATTAAGTACAGAATAATAATTAAATTCTCAAAAATAATTAATCCATGAACCTAATTTAAGAAGTTTCATTGTTTATTCAATATTTTAGGTGTTGTACGGTATTTTCATGAGAAAAAACTATAGGTTTAATATATATTCACGAAATTTTTGGTTTTTTGAATAATTTAAAAAGATAGGACATGTAAAATGAAAAGAACAAATAGACAAAAAATTACTTTGTTCGGAAAAAAAAAAACCTTAATTTTCGTGTAAAATTTATTGATTTATTGAAAAGTAACTTACTATACCTCGAAACATCGTACTTTTTGTCGTTTGAATGGGAAAAGAAAATTGTTTTTGTGGAATTTATAAACAATAATACATAAAAAGAAGCCTTACTATTGTCAACTTACTTGGCATAATCAGTTAACTCCCAAGTGGAAAGTGGAAAAATTTAAATTTCATTCACCCCAAAAGTTTGACTCTTAGACAATGGTAACAGCATTCGATTAAAAGAAACAAAAAAATAAAAAAAACTTCATTAATAAAAAAAGAGGGAGAATGAGGGAAGGAAGAATCAGACGAGAGGTTGTTCAATTTATTTCGTGAACAAGAAATTTGATACCTATGCATTTCTTTTTTTGATTCACCGTTTCTCATTAACCAAAATAATTTTTATCATCGAACTCGTTCATTTAATGTCAGTGTTTCTTTCCTATTGTCAAATCCATAGATTTGTTTCGTTTAATAGAACGCAAAATGTTCGAGCTGGCGTTGTCAGCGATTGGTTACGTTTTTCTTTCTCATGCAACCATTGTTGCATAATCATCTGCCTGTAGAAAGTTCGCCGAATTCATCAAAGATTGAACTAAATACTTGATTCATGTATACAGAGTAGAGTTTGGAAGGTTGAGGGTTAACCCATTTCCAGAAATTTTTTTAATTTGAAATTTTTAACCCCTCCTCGCTCTTCCTACCATCTACAATTAATTTATTCTTCGTTTTCACTTATTTTTCGAAATTTTTTTAAAACCAATCCAAATATTTTCAAAATCCTTCGAGAAATTAATTTTTTTCATAATTATGCGTCTAATTTATATTGAACTTTGAGAAATTTGAAAGCGAAAAATTTTTGGTTTTTGGGTCAACTGGAAGGGAAGAATTGGCAACGTATCTCTTATTTTTAATTACTTTTCATTAAAAGTTTACATGAAAAGTCAAAAGAATACGACACAAACTTTCAACAGAACTGGTCGAGAACTACAACTTTTAATGAAAACTTTCAAACTTGATTATAGCTTCCAGTTTTTTGAGTATCAACTTCTCAGATCTCACACTAAAACCCTAAAGATGAACTGAGAACTAACTTCAACAGAACATGTCCAGAAGTGGAATTTCGAAGGAAAACTTTCAAATTTTCAGTTCTGATTTCCAATTTTTTCAGTTTCAGTTCTCCGAGCCCATGCTAAAATTATAAACTAGAACTGAGAAATAACTTTCATGCACCATAGATCCGGAAGCGAAACCTCGACTGAAAACTTTTGAACTAAATTACAACTCTTAATTGGTTGGATTTTAATTTTTAAGAACTGAAACTGAACAAAAACAATTAAGTAGAATTAAGAACTATCTTTGAAAAGAACAGGTCCAGAACTGAAATTTTTGAGCTCAATTACATCTCTCAGAATTCAGCTTTTAAAATGAAACTTGACAGAGAAATTATCTATAGATAAGTACTTATATGGGCCTAAATTTTTTTTAAATCCGTCAGGTAGGAGGGATGTGATGCTACGATAAACAAGGCAACTTTAGTAATCGTTTTTCTCATGATTTTTATGATAGTTATGAGAAAAAAAAAAATTATGTATCTCCATTCATTAGGCGAACTGAATATCTTGTTGACCTTGGCTGACCGTTTGTTTTGTCTCCAATTTTGTGTGTAATAGGTCATTAGAATAAATTTAAAAGCTCACCAACCAGCAACTTTCTTTCAGCCAACTACGCGGATAAATTAAATTATTTCCACGTATGGCACCGATTACTTTCGCTTTCATCGGTCATCGTCACCAAAAATTAAATAATCAAATTCTGTCCTCAATTAAGAGAGATCCCAAACTGCATCTCGTTATGATAAGTAACAGCTTTCTAAAATAAATGAAAAAATAAAAAATAACATTCGAAGGTATTTCTAAGTCGGTAAACATCCTAGTAAAGTGCGTAAGATAATTTTTTTGTATGAATTTCCTAAAATGACAAAAAATACCTATTTTGATATACCTATATCTAAGCCTAATATATTAAAACGTTTACGCAGTCAATTCATTTGGACATTTTTTTATAGGCCAAAATCACGATCGTAGTTAATTTAAATATCTATCTATTTTTTTTATTTTTTATTTTATTTTTTTTGAATAAAATGATTTATTTTGTAGTGTGTGTGAGTGTATCGCAAAAATACACGTTTACGCACTTTATTTTCCTGTTATGTATTTCATATTTGGTTACACTGATGATAAGAATGAATGATCCATAAAAATAGACAAAAAAAAAAAAAGGACCCAATTTCCTGGCAAAAGTAAATTGTTACTCTTGAAAGATAAAATAAAAATGCTAATTACATAGTCCATAACCGGTTGTACGGTCAAATATGTTAACGTTATGTTATTTATATTCTTATCTTTTCTGACAAAAGTACGATAAAAATTAAATTCCAAAAAATAAATAAAAAAAATTATGTTTGTAGATATTTTGGACAGATTATACGAATTAAAAATTAATATTTAGATACCTAGGTACAATTACGAAAAACTGTAATAAAAAAAATGGAAAAGAAAGCAAAAAAAAATTTTTTTTAGGGATCATTTTTAATGAATGACTAGTCGTTAGCTCACGATTATCGTATTAATTTGATCTTCGTTCCCCTTTCTATGGCGGCACATTTAGCAAGTTTCTTTTTTTTTATTTTTTATTTTTGGTGTGCCTATATATTTTTTCTTACTATCTATTTATCTTCTTTGCTTTTTGTCTCTTTTTATCTTAATCATTACGTATATTCTGTCGCTCTCGTTTGAGCAAAAATAATCGTGCGAATGGAAATTTGAATGAAAATTTTCATATGTATAAACTACTATGTATGCGTTCAAATGAAGATGAGCAAATAAATAAAAAAATAGATATATTGAAGAAATTTAGGTTAATGAGAAAGAATAATCGTTATAAATCTTGGTGATTTTTTTTTTTCGATTATTTTCTTTCTTCCTTTAAAAACGAGTTTTTAACTCATCCAACCATCGCATAGTTGTTCGATATTAGATATAAATGAGGAAATTTGTTTTGACTTTAAATAAAAATATAGTTCCGTCTTTAAAAAAACGAAGAAAAGTCCCCTCCCTAAAAACAAGATAAAACCAAAAAAATTTGGAGAAGTACTTAAATTTTTTATGCAAAACGTAATTCGAATAACTTATGCCAAGATCTATGAAATGTATTTATACAGAGTCTACTGATGTATCTTATAGGTACTCAAATTTTCATTAAGCTTAACAAGAAAAATTTTTTTAGCAAATCCATAAACTATATTTACGAAAAAAAAAAAAAAAAATCCAATAGGCCAGAGCCTAAAGTAGGGACGAATAAAATATATTTTGGATATGTTTTTTTTTCTTTGCCATCTAAGGATATGATGTAAATTCTACAGTCTATATTGACTTTAAATGTAAATTATCTACATTCGTAAATAAGTGATAGAATATCAATCCGCGATTTGAAATTATAATAAATTTAAGTAGGCTACCGTTTAATGAGCTTGAAATTGAAAAAACCGTTAGCGACACGTGCAAACTGGTCACGTGACTAATTAATTTTATGACTGTTTTTGGAGAATGACTTTGTTATTTTCGATTCGAAAAAGACTCGCAGTATAGTTCTTTGAGCCAAACATCGAAACATCTTTAATTCGATATCGGTTAAATTTATGAATTCATTCCCATTTCACCAACGTTTTCGAGCCATATTTTCCAATTTGGTGCGTAAAATACTTTTTCAACTTCCTTAATTAATTTTAATTTCCATTTTGTCATCTACGTTTTATTTCATACTTTCGGAGACAGTTGGTCAATGAATTCTTTGGCGAGTGGGAATGGGAATTTTGTGAATTGAAAGGACGTATAGATACAACGTGGTTGTAAGGGAGGGGTACCCATCGTCTAAATCATACCGTTCAACCCCACCGTTCCCACCCCTATTCTACCGCCACTATTGAAGACGTTACTTTTTCTTATGTCAACCCTTATTTTTTTTTGGAGCTAAGGTGTCCAGATCCCCAAGATCCACTCCTCATCTATTCCATTCGTGGATTATGGAGAACAACATGAACGAAGGTACGAGTATTCACCCTAGAAATTCTGAGATTTAACTTTATTTTCGAAGCCAGAGTCTGAAATGAATTTAAATTGATTCGAAATCAAATTTTGTGAGCTCAGCTTAACTTTAGGACAGAGTTTTTGAAAATAAAAATAAAATTATTTGTATAAATAAATTTAAAAAAATAAATTTCGTAAAAAATTTCAATATAAAATAGGTACACAAAAAAAATAATATACATAATAATTATAATATCTTTAATAATCATACTAATTAATTCTATAATTTACAAAAAAAAAATATTCGTAAAATATAAAATACATCATGCTATTCAGTCCTTCCTGTTGTGCTGACGTTATATAATTTACATCCGGAGAGCTTTTTGAAAATTTCTTCCAAAACCATAAAACGTTAAGGAGTTTAATTTTATTCCTTTTCAATGAATATTATGGCTTCATTGAACCAGAAAACGAAGAACTGATGAAGAGTTTCCTAGTTTTCAACGCAGATTCCTTGAAAAAATACATCAATGTAGAGGGGATGGGAGTAAAACAAAATTGATAGTGGAAAACGTCAAATTCTCATAAATATAAAATTAAAACCGGTTAGCATGTATGAAATTATGTTATAGATCCTCAAATTATTGAAGTAGCCAACTTCCAGGAGCTTTTTCAATGATTCTAAGCTCAATTCAAGTAGGTATGGGTACTGACGCAAACACTTGACTTACTAAAATTTTTTTATAACTACCAAGGCTATTTCTTGTAGAAAGTAGTTATAATAAATAAATTTATTATTTCGAAAAAAAATCAAGTTCAACTTATATTTCAATCTACATGCTGTTTGAGAATTATGAATTTCTTTGGCTTGTCTCCAGGGATCTGTTCTATGGAAGTGTATAAAACTATAATAAAGAAAATTCGCTTACAACGAACAGAAAATTGTTGACTTCATAGATACAAGGTACATTTTAATTGGTTTAATACTTTTACTGAAGTCTGATTCTTTACTTTCTATTAGGTATACCAACTTGATCAGCTTCGTTAAAAAAAAAAAAAGAAAAGCGTAGCAGGTAGGATACGTATTGAAATTGTTCAAGAGTATTTTATTAATCACCAGAACCGTCCAAAGTTAATTGATTTTAATGGTGGATTGAACATTAGTGGATCGTTCTGAAGAAGAAATTTGTTGAAGTTGGTAGTCCAATAGTTCTGATGAGATCTACTTATCGATTTGGCACAAATAATACTAATGTACTGTGAGTGAAACAATTTTACTTTCTTCTAACCATTACTTTTTTAGTTTATCTGACCAAAAAATAGAAAGTTTTTAAAAATTCGGTACAATTAACCATATGCTAGAAACACACCCAAATATCATGATGCTGTATGTTTGGGTGAATATTCTTTATGTTTTCTAAAAATTTAGTTGTTTATTTAGAGAATAATTTTTGTCTATTTCATCAATTTCTAATTAAATGTATCGAATTAAAATTTTAATTTGCTCTTTTCGTTGTTTACAAATTTCAATCGTGTTGGACTAGGACTGTTTAGGTTTACACTGTTATGAAGCCGAATAGCCAAAAATGACGAGGAGCACTAAAAAAGTTTTTCAACTTAAATTGGGTAGGCTACTAGGCTACATTTTTATGAATGAATATTCTAATTCCATCCAACGTTATTTGATACGTATGTACCAGCAAATAAAAAAACAAACTTTTCACCTGTAAGTCTTTACTCTGATTCAGATATCGGAGGATCTAATCCTAACTGAACGAATTTTCCTCTCACTCACTCTCTCTCTCTCTTTCTTTCTTTTTCTCGTACCATCCCTCTACGAACTATACACAGTCTCAAGTTATAACCGAAGCAAATTTAATCAACCAAAAGTTTTGCAACCAACAAAAGGCATGGTATAATTATGCTCATCCTCGTATTTTGTTATTTCCACTTCTTTCTCATTCTCCTTTCTTTTTCCTCTTTCGCTCTTTCTCTCTCACTCTCTCTCTCTCTCTCACTCAACCTCTACCTCTTTCCTTCAATTTTGATGTTTGTTACCCGTCATCCGATGCGACAAAAATTAATTTTCCAAGGGACTACGAATATAGTGTTTTATATCAAGGGCAAATACTTAGGCGTTCCGGTTCAAAACTTTCAAATGCATTCGCTGACATTTAAATGTACGCACAATGCGTCCCTAGATACGGTATTTTCCCTCACCCCTTCCAACCCCATTCACCATTTTATCATGATTCAAGCCAAGATATTGTATATACTATCGTTAAAACGCTCGACCATGACGGACGCTCTAGTCGTTTCATTTTCTTCATTTTTATTATTTTTATAATCATTTTTATTTTTTCCCCATTTATGTTTTTTTTTTCTCATTTGAAATATTACCTACGTTTAAAAATTTCTACGACGAGCAAAAAGTTTCAAATTTTCGCATTATGCTACGAATGAACGAAGATTTTGATTTTCAAAATGAAAGGGATTGTAAAATGCATATCAAACATTTTATCGTTCATTTAAAATATGATGAACTAGGAAGTGTTAAGTATGGAAGATCATTTGGTCAGCCAAATCGATATTATATTCTGCATGTATAATGTAATTTCAAAACAGATACATGTACGAGTCAAGTAGGTTGTCACACATTATTTTGACTGTACGTTCAACCAAAAGAGATCAAGTTAAAAGTTTTCACTTTTCTGTACATCCAAAGATCATAGACTCTCATGGCAGTTATTCGGCATCATACCCCTCGTTTTATGCCTCAAATCTCTTTTGTCCTTCATCGCTACATAGATAGCAGAATAACCAGCTCTAAAACTACACATCTTTTTGTCAATGCAAGAGGAAATCTATTCATTCGAGTTGAATCCTATCATAACACTCCCAACTGCCGAATAGGCGGCCATTCGTACAGGTATTTCAAGAATTGGTGAAGTTGACTAAAAAAGCTGTCAACACTTCTCCGACTTCCATTATCTCAAAAATTTTTTCCATCTTAAATGTAATAAATTTTTTAACGAAAAACATTTTTTCTCAAATGTCAAAATTATTGGCAATTACCTAACTGTTCTTTTTGGGGAAAAATAACCAGGAGGAAATTAATTACTCTTTCTGTACTTCAACTAGGACACTTACTCTCACATTGCCCATTCATTTCTAACTGCTAATTTACTCTCACCAAATGTGGTGTCTTCCATAAGTTTACTAATCTTCTGTTGCTCAATGTGGTCTGCACACTAATTTCACATCACTGGTTCAGAAACCTATTTTCTCCAGCCCCACCTAGGTATTCTATGTATTCTATGAGATATATAAGTTCCATTTTGCAGCTCCTTTGCTTATTTGGATGATTTTTTCTATATATTTGCTCATGTGGGCTTTCTAAAATAATTTAATTGAACAAAATCGTCCATACGCCAATGGGTAGTTTAGTACCACATACATCATAAAAAAATTTTAAATTGAAAAATTTAATTTCTGAGAACAAAGGACTTGACAATTTTCTTTAAAAAAATGTGTTTACCATTATGGGCATTACCAGCAGAAATCAACAAGTATGAAAATATGTTGTTATAATATTATACGCTGAGTTCTATATTTTTATGACCAATTCCTTTTTAACTGAATCCAGGTAAATGTTGGATTACTAAATTTTTGAGTTGGTATCTCAATAGAAACAATTCTATGTTGGTTGCATCAACTATTATTCTCATCAACATTCCATGAGAAGAGAAATTTTTAAAGATATAGGTAGTAAAAATTTATGAGAGATTCAAAGGTGAATGAAATAGTTATTTTGTCGACTGAAGGTTATTCATGAGATTAGCCGTCTATTTACTCATGTTCAAGAGGCTAACATTGGTGGACATTAACTTTTTTTTAAGGCGGGTTGAAAATGGAACTTTTTTAAAAAAAAATTGTTTCAAGTTTTTTATGTTCATTAATTCTTATTAGAAAACACCATAAAAAAAAAAAGTCAGATTCTGTTTTTGACTAGAATTTTTTTTGGACGAGGGGTTGATTTAAATTCTAAATTCAAGCAATTATTTATGAGTTAAGGCTATTCAGTATTAACCTTGTCATCGTGCTAATGAGAAAAGCATGTACATGCAGCCTACTAGGAAATATATACATTATTATTAGGTCGGTATGTCAATGTAGTGCCATGAACAGTTGTGGTTCCAGTGAGGGAAATGGGGAAATTTCCCCAAATACAAAAAAAAAGGAAGATGTTTGAAAAATATATTTTTCTCAAGTACTGGTTGGCAACACTGTGCCTTACGTTTCTACTAATATCTTTGTTGTTATTCTGCTACGTATTCACTTCTCCTATAACGAGCCTTAGAGTAAACACCTAGATATTAATTCTCTTCAATAAACTGATCTGATGTGGTAGTTATGTGTTTGTGTTATAATTTTACTGTTTTTCTTCATACTAAATGGACATCGAGCCCCTATGTCCAATGAAAGGCAAACCAGTCGAAAATATAAGAGAAAAAATTCAAATAGGACACAGAATCCAGATAAAAACCACCCAAAATTTTTTGAAGATCAATGAAAAAAAAAAAACAGAATTCCCCAAAGTGAGCTTCATTTTCCCTCTACCTACATTGACATTCTGGAAGGCCACTGACCATCATGTAACAGAGAGAGTAGTGTACCTATGCAGTTATTACACTACAAGAAAGAATGGTTGGTGGTAGGTTTTCCTCAAACAAAGAATTCAAATGTAAATAGGTTCTAATTCGCACCTGAAGTTTTTTTTTATTTCCTTTCTGACCATGTTTCCATCTTTTGTCACTAGAAAACAGATTCAGTAGGATCTTTTCTTAATATCCTATGAAGGTTTTTTATAGGTTAATTTTAGTATCATGTGAGTACAACCGAAAATTATTTCAGTTCCCTGAACAAATTAGCATAATCAAAATTCTTTTCAAACTCTAAACAACTAATTATTAACTATATTATTAAATCTAATAAACTTTCTGAGAAATCTCTTATAGTTTGATTGTTATCCAGATACCTACTTTAATATAAAAATTATCACTTATTAGTTAAAACTGGCACACAGTTTTGCTCTTATTGAATGGAGTGAGGGATGAGCTTCCAAAATAACAAACCAAATTTTTTACTCCCACCCCTTTCGCCCCAACGACACAGAGCCTATGGAAAATGTGAACTCAGTTTTGAAAAAAAAAGCAAGTATTTTTCACATTCGTCTTTCAATTTATACATTATTCATACTTAGGTAAATATTGATGATTGTGCTTAAGACTTTTCACAAAATAAGAAAAAAATAAAAAAAACACTAAACCCTGAATTTTTTTACTGAGCTAGTTTTGAAATAAAATCTTTGGCTAAGTACCATGTGAACGGAGAAGAGTGGGGTGAATAGTCTCAGTTTAAATTTCACTTCTTTTTTTTTTAATTTTTTTGTTTTCAACAAATCATTATAGAATACATTTTTTTTATAAACTCAAATTTATGTTGATATAGATATGCCTGACTGGTACAATAAAGAGATTATTTTGCAAGATGTCTGAATATTTGCGGCTAAATAATTTCAGAGGTACTCTTTTTTACAAAAACATTAATTTATCTTTTCTTTTCCCTAGAATTTTGGCATTACTACAGCAGATCAGAAGGCACAGTCTGAAAGTTCGTAAATAAGAAGACATCATTAATATCAACCCTTCAGCTACATTGCCGACAGAGAGGGAACAAAAACCTATGCTATTCGTATTCATTTTTATGGTTTTGAACAATGTACGAAATGATGAATTAATTGAGCGATTGCGAAAATCTGTATCGAAAAATACCCCAATGCTGTACCTACGGCAATAGGTATTTGCAAAATTTAGAAAATCTAAATTGACGAAAAAAACTATACCTGAAAAAAAGCCAAGCAAGGGATTGCTATATATATATATATATATATATATATATATATATATAAAAACACTATAATTCGTTTAATCGTGGCATTAGATCAACAAGATTAATTAATTTGCGTATATATAACCAAAGAAACTGAAAAACTCTCCCATTTTTTGGCCACCCGTAGTTCATCTTGTTTAGGTTGAAGTTGAATTTAAAAAAAAATTCTATGCAGACTACCTATAGCCTGAGTTTCTGCGTCATACCAGAAAAACCTTTTACTTCGTTTCACTTTAGTTTGGTCGTTTTAATACATAAACTACTAATAAAGAAAATTAATTTGCATTTTAGACGTCATTTTTGATCTTCAGCCGTTTATGGGATCAGTTCTCGACATACGGCTGCTTTTTAACTGAGACTGGAGTAATTGAGCAAATTCTTTTAGTCTAGGTATCGTGCCTGTTCTTGCGAATCATTTTGCAATATTTTCAACGCAAGCAAAAACGATTCAGTAACCATCCAATTTATTGATTAAGAAAAGTTGTGATACTATGCATAATATCGTTCGAAATGCATAATATTGTAAGGGTGCACGTGGCGTAGTGGTTTGGTGCTTGGCTTTGCAATCAAATGGTGGCGAATTCGAGACCGGCTGCCGACACATTCGCCAACCAAAATGGCGATAAGTGCTCCGGTATATAAATTGGTGCTTCAGTATGTGATTGAAAAATTCATACTTGATAGACTATTGGTCAACTAATCCCGACCACCCCCTTCTCCCACTTTGACATGAAAACTGTGTCGTGTTTGTATTTACTTTGTAATGCCCATCTAATGTAATTTTGCATGTGTTCAATTTATTTTATTTTGTTGAATAATTTTGTTTCATAATTGAGTCGAATAAAGTGCTCTGAAGCTCCAGTTTTGTTCAATAGTTTTGTTCAATTTGTCACCGATGTACAATGCTACATTTGAATTTTAAAATAACATGTAAATTTTCGCCCACAATTTACTTTGACTCGCAGAAAATAAGAATTTTGACTGCTGCGAGTCAAAGTGAATAACCTTGTAATATGACATGAGGGCTAGAAAATATTTATAAGAACATTTTTAAACTAGTTACCTATAACTGATTTCCGTTGCTTGTAAAGGTGAGCAAGAGACACAACTTATAATTTTCTTTCAACTTCATCAAAAATTGGCAATAGTATTTAGCAGTTGGGCGATAATATTAGCAACACTGGAGCTTGGTAATCGTACATTTACCATCACTGCTGTTGCCACAATTTAGACAAGCCCTAGTTGGTGCCAAATTAGCAATTCAGTCAGTATGGTCCCTTTAGGGGTTATATTCAGTACTGGACACCAGATTTATCCAATTAGCAACTTCGTCGTGTGGTCATGGCTTGGTATTATGTCGGTATAGTGAGTGTTGCTGACCAATTCCAGAAAATTCGAATAAGGAAGGAATCTTTACCAAGATGCGCATGTAAAAGTCGACGACCAAACTAAAAAAACTTTCATCAAACAAGAAAAACATCGATTGACTGCGATATAATCTTTGGAATCGTAATTATTATAGGCCTGGTATAATATGCGAGTAAACGTTCTACAATAAAGTTTCAGGCTTTCCGGATTCACAAGACGCAATATTCGAAATGTTGAGAAAAAAAAAGTCAACCAGCTTTAAGGTTTTTTTAGCTTTGATGCACGCCTGTTGAACATCTACGTATAGCCCATACAACTAAAATTCGACTTTTATCAACTTAACACACTTCATGTTTGTTTAATCGCATCAGTTTAGTCTGAAAAATTTTCGTTTCCAATTTAATGTTATAGGCACTGATAAATTATGTATGAACCTATTAATTACCTTCGTTTACCATTTTTCAACATCACGTCACGTGAACTCGTATTATCTGCTTTCTCACCTGTGCGGCGACACATTTCTTTTTATTTTATTTTATTTATTTTTTCTTTACGATGTAAAGTCCTCTCTTCCCATTCAATTTGATGGAGGTACCAACAAATGTTCCAATTTTTTTTTTCTTGTCAAAGTTTTATGGTCTAAACGGATCTTAAAATTATTACCAACCACTTGGTGTCACCACAACGTCTAACGCATTTTCTGGCTAGCATGACTGGTTTCTTTTTCTTTTTTCCCTGCACATTTCATTTATTTTACGCATATTATAAACGTTTCTTTTATATATGTTTTAGCAATAGTACTTCGAATGGAGGGATGAGGAAAACAATCTTGCGCAGCAGGCCTCGCTAGGAAATGTAGGTTTTTTCAATTAAATAAATCTACATATATAAATAAATGAATACCTAAATGGACTAAATGGAATAAAAAAGGAAAATAGCAAAAATATTTGCCAGAATGATGGGTAAAAATTACGTCCGATGAACTGTCGTGGAAATTCGTAACGAATTGTATTGTGAGGTTATAAAATACGGGTGGTAATTATTAAATGATTTCTTAGAAAATAAAACAGCATCAAATCTGATTTTCAAACAGATCTTTTAACAATAGGTAGTCTGAAGTTTTTTTTAATATCTTCCACGCATGAACCAGTTAAGTCGATTGAAACCAAATTTTTCAGAGTGTTAGAATAAATATATTCAATGTCTCTTACCAAGTTCAGTGGCTATTGCTTAGAAATTATGCATTTTAGAATCATTAAAGCTTCAGAAATGCAACATAGTAGGATAATATATTGGACTCATCATCCGGTCGATCTGGACCAAAAACAATAGGGTGCCTCCTTGTCTAAATCCAAGTAAGTGTATTTACTATATTTCATGAATATCAGATGAAAATTGCTACTTGTAGTGCGTTAAACAGAAATGTGTATAATCTATATTTGTGCTAATAATTATACACAGAGGAAAATGTGAAAAAGCGTATGTTGAGGGTATTCTCAGAATCCACCAAACCGATTTTGATGAATTTTTCTACGTGCATTCTTCATGAACCTACGAAGGTTCTAGGCTTAGTTTTATTATTTTATCACTTCAAAAAACTCATTTTTATAAAGGAAAATCGATGAAGGCTGGATTAATAGCGCTGTGTGTATGTAAAGTGAACAGCGGAAAAAAACGCAAACCCATTAGTGCTGCATTTAGTTGCCCTTTCCTGATTCTTAAATATAAATCTTCGGACACATTTTTTGAGGCGCTGAATTCGAATTTGATGATCATTTTTTTATTCAGGTATTTAACTCATCGTCAACTCCTATGGGGCCCAAAAAGGAGACAATTTTTGATTTTCATATTTTAATGCATATACCGGACATGTGTTCTAAGGCGTTAAATTCGAATTTGATGTAATTTTTTCACTAAACCTATTATTCGACCTTCATTGGGCCCAAAAAGGGGAAAACTTAATTTTCAGATTTTATTGTGTAATATATCATGAACGTGTTTTTTGAGGCATTGAATTGAAATTTGATGACAATTTTCTCATTAGACCCATTCCTCGACTCCCATTCGGCCCAAAAAAGGAAATAATTTTTTACTTTAAGATTTTATTGTGTGATACATCATCTGACATGGTTTTTCAGGCGTTGAATATGAATTTAATGTTTATTTCATCTTTAGACCCATTCGTCGATTCACATGGGTACAAAAATGGGAAGAATGTTTTGTTTTCAGATTTTATTGAATAACATATTATCATCCTACATATGTAATGTTCATTTTATGAATAGATCCATTATTCGACCCTCATGGGGCCTAAAAATGGGAAAATTTTATATTATTTTTCGGACATGATTGTATAATATATCAGTGAACAGTTAGCTCCGGGTTAAGGTCAAAAGTATTAGGCATCTGTCAAACGAAGCTGATAACACGGGCAGCTAGTGTACCTATTATATAATTATACATAATATGAATATGAATTCCAGCTAATAGTGCCGAAAATTTAATCAGGTCGTAAGACAAAAAACGAATCTACCTCCAAGCCTGAGTATATTACCGGATCAATTTTAATATGTCAATTTCTTCAAAAACCTACATTAAAATAAAAACAGACTTTTTCAATTTAAAACCCGCTAAAAAGGAAAAATAAAAAATTGCTTCCACATAAACGAAAAATAGGAAAAATAATAACAATTAATAAATGTCTGGTGTGTTGTTTGCTAGCTGTTCCAAAAATATTATCGTATTTTCACAATATATGAATAAATTAAATACCGAAATACCTAAATACCTACCTATCAGCAAAAATAAATAATGTCGTTATGCTAATTAATTCACTAGTCTAATGTACTACAAATATAATCAAAAATCTTGGTTTTTACATTCGAATTTTTATTGACCTAATGGTGGGTGGTTTAACAAGTTGATTTTTTAAATTTCTTTTAGCACTGTTTTAATTTTTTGTTTTTGAACATTTTTCTATGTATGTATTATTCTCTAAAAAGTAGCACAACTATTTAAGATTTTACGGTAACTATATTCCCACGATTACAAGATTAAAATAATATTTTGATTCGATTATTTCATCTTAAAGTACATGTATGTTTATTTTCACAATTATTATTATTATAGCCTACATATACTTTTTATATGATTACTCCATACTTTACCAAGTACGAGGATATTGAATTGAGACCAATGTAGTATGTATTTTGATAGGAAACAGGATGCTATGATAGCTTCCTTATGAGCTTTGCGGAGCTCCATTACAAGATTTTTGAATTTAAAGTCCTGCTTTTTAAGTTAAAACTTCAATCAAATAGTGACTCTTTAATTTTAACATTGAAAATGCTTCTCGAGTCAATTTGTGAAAAAGTGTCCGCCACCCTATTTTTACAAATCTTCTATGTGTGAAGAGTAAGAGAAGGGATAGATAACGATGGAAAAAAAAAGTGGAAGGAGAGAATGGCAATGAAAAATAAATTAGAGGTGGTAACATTGTTTTATTATTTACAAAGTGAATATGAAAATGAAAGAAACGAAAAATGAACACTTTATTTATTTTTTTTGTTATTCATTTTCAATGCCCTTATCTCGTTCTTACAAAGTGTGGAACCTGTGAATTTTTTTTTCAGCTCATCTCTCTTATATATAACTTAGTATTTTATGTACAACTTAATTCTACTTTTACATATTTTGGCAGAATTTTCAAGCATCAACCTTCTCAATAACATAAGTAAGCCTAAAGTAACATAATAATTATACTTAGGTAATGGTTTTTCTTGTTTGTTTGTTTTGTTTTCGATTATTTGGAATAACGAATATTCCCAATAGAAGTATTTCATTAAGGTAAACTACCACCGTACCACATGTGGACTTCTTACGCTAAATGTGGACTTTTTTTTCTAATGACTGATGACATCATTTTAGTGCATTCTAACAAACAAATGGGAGTACTAACATGATATCTAGATTTGCCCTACCTACTTAAACAATTTTTTGATTATTATCATCACCCAATGCCAAACAATAATATAATTACTAAAGTGGAAAGTGCAAAAATTGAACCTAAATTCCAGTACCAATCTTCAACCTAACTTCCTACAGTACTCGGAAAACAGTTATCGTAATTAACATTCATAATCAATTAGTTAATTTTGAATGACTTTGATTGCTCAGTTGACCCTTAATTGGACAACTGATTTTTAGTTGGAAAATTACTTTCTCATTTAAAACTTAGCAAGAAATTTCAAAATAAATGATCCTAATCTTCGATTCCTCACAACCAGCTTTACTTAGGCTTGAAAATACATCCATCATCATTTTTATGGAAAAGAGGCGTCACATACGAAAAGTGTTTCTAAATACCGTAACCGTTAACGCTATCCAAGATATATTTTTGAAAAAAAATTACTTTGTTGAATTCGATCTGAAATCCAAGTGACTGTCACTTCGCAAATATATATATATATATATATATATATGGCGACTGTCGACTTAATTTTAGTATCACAATAATTCGAAAATAGGTACCTATAAACCTGTCAGTGTCAAATAAAAAATTTAAAGCCGAACTCGACATGTCTGGCATGGTATACCGGCGTACGAATATGAAACCAAAACTACACTACTCCCTCTTCCCCTTGGAAAAAACAATTCAACTGCATGAAAAATTTGTACGTAATGATCATCTGAACGTTATGTGCGCACGCCAATACATTTGATTGCCTTGGAAATAATGAGAAAAACTTTTTTTTTCTTCTATGGTTCTGTACGTTATCAAGGTACTGTGAGTTCGACGTGTTCGCGAGCAAACACAAAAACAACAACAGCAAGTTTCAACTTCTACTTTTTATAACGAAAATTTTCTTATTCTTCTTCTTCTTCTTCTTCATCTTCTTATTCAAGAAAGCACAACCTGAGAAAATGAACAAAAAAAAATTAAAAAAAAAAAAAAAACCCAAAAAATTGCACCACGTAGTACATAACTTATGGTCGAACGACGATATTAGGCACATCTATTTCTCGTTTTTACACCACAGCCACGCACTTTCTGTACTTTCTTAAAATTTTTTTGTATTAAGCTCGTTGTTTCGTTCCATTTTTTGTTCGCAGACGTTTTCGAACAACAATTTATCAGATCTGCTTACGCCTCCCTTTTCAGAAGAAGCGAATGGCCTCGGACTGTCGGTCGAACTAGACGCGTTTTCGGAAATTTCGCTAACACCGCAAACTCCAGCCTGCTGCGACACTCCAGAGCCGTCGTCGCTGCCCAGTTTCCAGGAGACGTACTCGAACGTCGGTACTCCCTTCAAAATGGAAGAAGATCATTTCAATTTCGGCAACCAGTTCCCGTTTCCGCACCAACACCACCATCCTCACCATCACCACCACCACCTTCACCATCACCATCATCACCAGCAGTCGCTGCAGCACCAACAGTCGCAACTGGCGTCGCCGCCCTGCCAACCCGCGGTGTCCGGATGCGGCGCCAGCGTACCGTACGATTTTGCCCAAGTATTCTCGCCGTTGACCACCGCCGGCGGCGATGGTGGTAGCTTCCAAGGCAACAATCATCTGCAGCAGCAGCAGCCACAGCAACACGGTCCACAGCGTGCGAACGAGACGGCACTACATTCGCCAGGCATGCACGCGCATTCGTACGGTCAGCATCCGGCAGCTGGCATGTTCGACTCTCCGGTGACGACGTCGCAGCAGCAGCAGCAGCAGCAGCAGCAGCAGCAGCAGCAGCAGCAGCAGCAGCAACTAGACTCGATGCCAGCCTACAGCGTGTCACCGTTCCTGCATATGAACTCGGTGCCAGAGATAGGTGTATCGACTGCGGGTCTGAAGCAACGACGTGGCACCTCTTTGTCGCATCGAAACCATCATCTTCTTAAGTAATCATCGTTTTTATATTATTATATGGTTGACCCTATATGCTAAACCTCGTGGTGCCAACGTTGCTGTGTAGGGGTTAGAGCACCAAACATTATGGAACTGCTTTTTTGGATACCAGCATGAAATTCAGCCTCGTCTATTTCTCAATCGTTATCAGTATCCATACAAAAATTAGCTTGGATGAAAATATATAATATAAAAATGATTTTTAATTGTGCTTCGTAATTACTTATCCTTGTATTCTGCTTATTCTTCCGATAAGGGAAATAATTTTTTTTTTGAAAAATTACCTAGTATTTAAGGAAAATTTCTTCTATTTTAACCTTAATTCCGTTTGAAAACAGAATGATGCGCCTGCGCCGGAGTTTCAGAGGTTTCATTGAATACCTACGGTTGGGGATAAGCTTCAGCCTGCGTTGAAAAAACATAACATTGAGGATTCATATTTTTGATTATCTAATTTTCGTTTTAATAATCAAACTGACCTACAATCAATACTAAATTTGATACCTACGGACTTGTGTCAATTTTTCATTGGTTTTTTATCAATTTATCGTTTACCCAGAATAGATCTGAAGTCGACCCAATAACTGGGTTAATTTTACATGAAGGAAGTAAGGAAACAATTCAAATCATTTTTTTATGGTGCGTGAGCATTCTTTTGTTCTTCCTACTGCAGTCAACTCTGCCTAATACCTAAATTCACTTGTTTTCGAGTGTTTGAAATTATTTTCAGTGAGTTCCCACTGGTAGAAAACCTAACTGATAAGCACTGCAGTAAACCAGAGATGTAGCAAAGGGGGTATATGAATGTTCAAAATTCCTCCCATAGAATAAAAAAAACAAACTTATAACTGACATCGTAATTTAACATTAGAAAAAACAAAAAAACTAAGAAAGTGATCGAGCTATGCGAAAAAGCCAACTCGATAGTGCGCATGCGCCCAACCGTATTTTTTCGCTTCGTATTGAAATTAATTAATTTTTGTTCAGTTAAGATGCGTTAAAAACATATTTTTTGGCTGAGCGTTGAACTACAGTATAATTGAGCGCATGCGTATTTCTAAGTTGACTTTCTTGCAAAGCTAGATTGCTTTAATGTATGGCTCGATCATTTTTTCTTTTTTAAACAAAAAACAATACAGTAATAATATTATTAATTTATGATCTCATTCCAATAACATTGATTTATTTCCTGTGTGTAACTATTTTTTGGGGGTGAAAAAACAATTTAAAAAATAAGTAAAATTATAATTGAATTGTTCTAAAAAAATTAATAATTGTTTGATTTGTCTGTAATTTCTACTTTTCGCATTTGTATCACAAATAACTATTTCACGTCACATTAGCTAGCCTGTTCAAGCCTAGTGTATACTATGACATTCTATAAGAATAATCGACGTCATGCTAGTAAATTACCTCAGTGTAGTCAGTCACTTGTACGAGAGTCCTCTACATTATTATATATAGACGCGATAGCTAGCCACACTAGCGAGATTACTATTCTCATAGTACTCTCATAGTGTACACGAGACTTTACAATCTTGCTTTTTTAGAAGCTGAATTGTAGCTTGTAAAAATGCCTAGTGAAAGTTTCCCCATTGAAATTCCCTTCTTTTTGTTCAGTAAAGGTGGTGCACATAAATCTGTATTTTTGGTTAGGTGTTACAGAATGGTATATTACACAAAAAGGTTCAAAAGTGTGCGTTGATGTAGAAGGGAAAGTTTTCAAAATGAGCGCAGCAAGTGAGCAATTCCGAAGTCATGTAGGTAAACTCTCTTTTGAATATTGCTGTGGAAGATATTTTACATAATTAATGATCAAAAAGCGACGAAACATTAAAATTCTATCATAATAATGAGCCTTACATGAAAATTAGGCCATAACAAGTGGAATAAAATATCAGACTCCTTATTGTAGAATATTTGTCATTTCATTCAGAAACTATATATGTAACAGAGACATATACCTAGCTAAAAAGATCTCTAACACCACCTTTGAATATACATATAATACTGGACTAGTACAGCTTCATAAGCCCAATGTACCGTTTAATGTTAAGACATCCCGGTGAAAAAGTAGGTAACGCTGGAATACCTTCTACCTATTTTTGACATTTTGCTGGATTTCACCAATTTAGTATACATTTGATACAGTTATCCCTTAAATTCACAGGGTTAGCATATGTAAACATAGTGCTAAGTACATCAAAATGTACGCAGTGGTTGCCTATTTAGCGCCGAAATATCTAACCAGAAATCATCGTTCTTTACTAGTCCAGTAGGGGAGACCATTTCCTTTTTGTCTGTGGTGAGAGCTAGAATTGAGTTAGAAATTTGGGACCACTAAATTTGAAAAGAACGAACCTTCATCTACAAAAGAAAACCAAAAGAAATAATTAACATGTGATAGTTTTTTTCTAATTCTATCTTAAAGAAGGTAACTTTTTTTTTCATGGTACACTACCCCAGTGTACCATGGAACTGAGAGTGGTGTACCATGGTACATGTTAAATCCCATAAAAAAAATTTTTAAACCAGGAAATTAAATTTATTTTTTCTACTACAATATGAAGTGCACTGAATCTAAAAGTAATTATATTTAGATAACAGATGATATCTGCTATTTGAATTGTAATAATATAATTATTGTGGCGACCGCCACACTATACGTCGGCACATAACAATACTCACTCCCTCGATCACCGTCACCCGGCACCGTGGCCGAGTGAGTACGGTGCTGCCTTTTGTGGCGGTGAGCGAGGGAGGTTTTTAGGTGTTCGGCCGGTACGGGTTCGAATCCCCGTACCGCCTGAACACCTAAAGTGGTGACCTCGACGTGATCCGGGAGATGGAATATTCACGCCATCTCTCGGACACTAGGCAAACTACCGACTGTACTGTGGTGCGTCACACCGCCGGTTCTCTGCGTGACGGCGCTGGTGGACGTATGCCACGGAGCGGTGATGTACGGGGGAGCATCGCCACGTTCCAGTGTACGCTCCTACCTAGGCGCCTCCGTATGGGAATTCGTATTACGCTCCGCTATACTGGGGGGGAGTGGTGTGGCAACCGCCACACTATACGTCGGCACATAACAATACTCACTCCCACGATCACCGTCACCTGGCACCGTGGCCGAGTGAGTACGGTGCTGCCTTTTGTGGCGGTGAGCAAGGGAGTTTTTTAGGTGTTCGGCCAGTACGGGTTCGAATCCCCGTACCGCCTGAACACCTAAAATTATTATTAGGAAAATTAATTGTTTTTCAATTGTGACTCTTTCCACATGAATTTGCAATTTAATACATCTTTCATCATGTTGTAAAATTTTCAAGATCTAATCTTTCATATTTTTAGGAAGTTTTCATTAAGAAAATTATTTGCAAAAAACTGAAAGGTATTTCTAGTATGTTCCATGGTAACCAGAAAATTTAGACCATGGTACACTAGGTTCAGATTCTTACTAGAAATTAACATTATATTTAATTCAAGTATTTTTGAGTATTGATAATTCTGAATAATTAATTACTTTTTAAAACACAATGAAAAATTTGAATTCTCAACTTCTCTCTCATTGGTCACACTTCTTGTGAGTTATCAAAATTTTACTTTTGGCATAATTTAATAAATATTTCAATAACTTTTGAACAACAATATGAATAATGATATTACATGATTGAAGTATTTACTAGGTGTATGATGCATAACATTATAGACCAGTTTGTCCAAAAATTAAAGGAAAGTCAGTTTTGTTTAAGATACACTGGTTCCACGGTACCCCAGTCTCCCCTATTATACAGTCAGAAAACACCAGATACTACATGCTATTGTTAAGTAACAGGTAGAAGACAAAAGTTAAGCTATCACAGGTATATAATCTGGGCATCTAAACCTGCACATATTTCATTATCAAAACAGACATCTCCATACCAATACACACATACTATCGAGCTACTATACCTGCTCAGTAACAAATGTCCTGATTCCAAATGTTCCATCAAGGTTCTATCTTTCACATGCTTTTGAGCAGGTACTGGAGATCTCTCTGGCTGTATGTCTTTGACGTTTAACCTCTACCTCGATGTAAACTGAATGTACCTCAATACAAAGTAAATGTGCCTACAAGTAAAAAGATGATTCATATTTTTACATGAAGGTGCATTCACTTTACATTGAGGTAACATTCATCAATGATAAGGGCTACTTATCAATGATAAAATACCAGGGTAAACATTGCCTTTCTGGTCATGTATTATATAAAACTTACTAATTTATTTGGCTGAAATTTTTTTATCTTATTTTATAATAACTCTTGTTCCAACATGAATCTCATTTCTCTAAAAATTATTCATCGGATGTTTCAAGTCATTAAATAGGTACAAGTAACCAACATAATATTTAATATCGAAAACATAATTTTAGGGGTTAAGTACCTACGTCCTTCTGCATTTTAATTCAAGCAAATTCCTATTCATCGAAGAACTTCTTCACCACTCATACATTATTCATGTAACACCCTAATTAGATGCCTTGCACGCAATAATTAACAAAAAATATTCTGAATTAATACCGAAATACTCAAGCATTACTTCTGTTCGCAGCAATAACGAGATGCCTAAATTGCGGATACCCGTTGGCGGTTCTAGTAATTTGGCTTCGTTGCCAAATACCCCAACCAACGTTGGTTCTCCTCACGGCTCCATAGCCTCGATACCGCCATCAGTGTTCGACTCGCCGAATAACATCGGTGGAGCACCAGCGGCAGTTACCACACCGAATTCGAATTCTAACGCCGGTCGTTCCTACGGAGCGATGCCTTCGAGTTCGCATACTTCTGCGCAGACTCCAGCCTCTCAGTTGTGCGCCGTTTGCGGAGACACAGCAGCGTGTCAACACTATGGGGTGCGAACCTGCGAGGGATGTAAAGGTAGGTACAATATTTATGGAATAATAATAATAAGTGCCATTAAAACAGGGTGAAAAGATGTAAAAGACACATATTTCATGTTTTAAATGTGGAAATTACTGGCTTGGTTTTTTTTTTTTTTTTTTTTTTTTTGGCACTGTGCCATTATGTCCGTGTATGAATCGGCTTGCAAAATATCACTTCTCCCCATCAGTTATTGAGTGTTAGACAAATTTTTAATAACCTATTCATGCATAATCAACGAATTAATTATGAATATTTAGTAAGAAAAATTATGTTTGCACTGGAGTTCCTAGGTCAGAAATGAAACTAAAAATGTATATATATATGTGTGTGTGTGTGTGAATTCAGCACACGCGCTCACCTACACCAAACACTACCTTTCTTCTCCCATTATAGGCTCTCTTTTATAATTATATAGGTGTTAAAATCAATCTGGTATTAAGATCCAGGGTCGAGAGTAAATTTGTGGTTCGTCTCACGACCTCGGGAAATTTTTGGGACTATTAGCTGAAATTCATATCAAAATATTATATATGCACATTTCGATTTAACTCGATACAGGTCGCAATTTTCATCCTATAAAGTCGTGAAATTTGGTACACTTATTTCAATCCAGACAAGGATGAACTTTACTGTTTTTGGTCAAAATCGGTCGGATGGTGCGTCCGGTTCATTCTATTATGTTTCATTTTTGGAGACTATATGGTTATAAAATTCGTAATTTCGAAAAAATAATCACAAAATTTGGTATAAGCATTGAATATATTATATTTTATTCTTCACAAAAATTTGGTTTCAATCGGCTTAATGGTTCATGCGCAGAAATGATTAATTAACAAAATGTTCAACTATTGCTAAGAAAGGTAGATAATTTCTAAAGAGTGCTACAGTTGCACGCCAAGCACCTATTGAATAATTATACTAGTTCATCACCAATCCTATATATTTTAAAAACATTACAGTTCCATTCATATTTTATAAATCAAGTTACTCCCGCACGTATACTCTAAGAATGAGAACAAAAGGCGCACGGTAGTGGTGTTTGATTTGGCAGAAAAGTGCTACACTAGAAGTTCTGGTTTCGTAAAAGTTCTATTGTAAGTTAATACTCAGTGCAAGCCTACGGTTTTAATTCTGCGTAGAGTTCTATGATATTATGTGACCAAATGGAAAAAAATGGTTGGAAAAACCGAGTAACTAGGTACTCTAAAAAATTAGTTTCATATTTTTCCAAATAATATCAGATTTTTCTGTCTTTGAAAACCTACTAAGTGCTAAATGTTTCTCAGCATTTGTTTCATTATATAAACCAAGCTGAACTAGAATACTGAAAATAACGGAACTAGCATATTAGAATGAGGGGCTCTCGTATAATTATTAAAATGAGTGGAACTGATACAAGTGATAAGAGACTTTTTGATAATATTTCCGTGGAACTGTTACTCTCCCAATTCCAGATAAAACAAAAAAGCTGTGTATAGAAATCAGACTCGCTATTATTGTATTTTCTAACTAATCATTCAATAATTAACGCAAGTATTTTGTAACCTCTCAATACAATTCAGTAATCGTAATTTTTACGCATAATTCTAGCAAATATTTCTTATATTTTCATTTTTTTAATTGTAGGTAGGGGAGACAGGGGTGCCATGGAACTCATTTTTACTTCTTATCCCTGGTGTGAAACAGAACTGAGTTAAAAATTTGGACCAATAAATTTGAAAAGAACGAACCTTCATTTACAAAAAAAAAAAAAGAAATAATTAGCATGTGATAGTTCTTTTCTAATTCTATTTTAAAGGAGGTAACCTGTTTTGTTTCATGGTACTCTATACCAGTGTACCATGGAATTGACGGAAATGTACCATGGTACATGTTTACATAAATACCATTAAAAATATATTTTTAAACCAAAAAATTAAATTTATTTTATCTAATATAACGGGAAGTGCAATGCATATAAAAATAATTATACTTAGATAACAGATGATACCTATCTGTTATTTGAATTGTAATAATATAATTATTATAATGGTAATTGATTGTTCTTCCGTTGTGACACTTTACTCATTAATTTATTAATTTAAGACATTTTTTACAGCATCCTCAACTTTCTCAAGAACCAATGTTTCATATTTTGGGCAGTTTTAATTCTGAAAAATATTTTCAAAAAATTGAAAGGTATTTTAAGGCTGTTCCATGACACAACAGAATTAGTTATTTGTAATACAAGTGCAAAAAGTAGGTGTTTTGATGTGAGTGTGAATTTTTCAGTACAAGCCAAAGGCGAGTTTGGCAAATCACATGAGTATCAATCTCCTACTTTGCACGTGTGTCAAATTGCCCTACACACTGTCTGCAAAAAAATGGCAATGAATTTTTTTTTTCAGATCAAATAATAATTAATAAACTTATTTGTTTAAACCAAAAAATCACTTTACACTTTCCACACTGCCAACCAGGAAAAAATTTTTTATTTTTTTACCAACAATGAATTTTTACTTATTTTAACAAAAAATCATCTCACCTCTCACACACTTCACAGAATAATAAAAACTGTCTTCGGATTCAAATAATAGGTAATATTAATAATTTGTTCAACTTTTTAACCAAAAATTACCCCACCCTTTTCAGATACTTCACCCACTGCAAAAAAAATTTAAAATGAAAAAAACATTTTTTTTAGAATTACCGGTACCATGAATGTTTATTTTATTTGATAAAATTAATTTTCACAACCCCCATTCCATCCAAAAAAAATTATTTTGAGAAATAATAAAAACTGAGAAAGTAGGCAACCCATGTGAGAAATTAATCAATCCATGTGAGAAATTCATCGAGATACATGAGAAATTCAAGTTGCAAGTGCACATGTGCAAAAGATAATTTTTTGACTGAGTATCAAAATTTGCTACTTTTTGTTCCATAAAGGTGTGTAAAAAAGCGTACTTTTGAAAAGGGTGTTGCAAAAAAATTATATCATGGTGCACCAGGTTCACCCTCTTAACTATAAATTAACATTGTATTTAATCTAAGTGTTTTTGATTGTTGGTAATTCTGAATAATTAATTACTGTCTATTAAAATTCTTTGACGCACATTCAAAAATCTGAATGTTCAACTTTTCTCTCGTTAGTCACACTTTTTGTGAATTATCAAAATTTTACATTTGGTATAATTTTGATAAATATTTCAATAAATTTTGAACAACAAACTGGATAACGATGGTAAACAAATGAACTATTTACCAAGTGTGTGATGCATAATGTTTTGGGATCATTTTGTTTAAAAATTGAAGGGAAGTCAGTTTTATTCATGATACCTATACTTGTTAGTACCACAGTCTCCCTTACTTATTTATTTATTTAGATTTTTTTGTTGGGAAAACCTACATTTTTGTTCATTACTTGCTGAGCTTGAATTTTTTTTTTCCAAGGTGGAGAAATGTGAATAAATTTGTAAGGCGCATGCGCAGATTCTTACTCTTTTACACCATGTTGGAATTGTCACTTTACGCACACTTTAGAAGTATAAAATAGTTATTTGTGATACAAGTGTAGAAATTAGGTGATTTTGATCCGAATGATGCAAATCACATGAGTATCAATCACATAGGTACTATATATACACGTGTGTTGCACATTTTTTTTGCAACAACCACCTAAAAAATAAAAAAATAAAAAATTAAGATAAATAAGTATTATGGTGATTGGTAAACATATTATAAGGACAAACTATCACCTTCTAATCAAGATTTCGTGTCATAGTGGTAAAATTGTTATAGTTTCCAAACTTAGATGTCAGTGGTCCGAATCCTCAAAGCAAAGAAACTTATGAAAACAGAAAAAAACGAAATATATATATATATAATAAAAGAAAATGACGTGTGTTATGTGTCGAATGACCAGTGTATTAAGTGACTAATGCGTCCAAGACTGTGTATAAAAAAAAGACTTAGTACATGGGTTCTAAATGGTTCTAAAATTTCTTGCTTTATACATAACCAAGGTCGCTATAAAAATGTAGTTTATCAGCAGATGTTGAAAAGAAAATTTTTGTAAAGCTATTATAAAAAATTTTATTTTTTGAGGGGGCTGAATTTGAATATGGGGGAAGAACTTACACTCTTGGGTGATCCTCAACTAACAAAATTTTGACTGAACAAAAATCTGATTGTAAGGTTTTCGTGAAATTCGAATTGGGTATTTGCGTGGTAATTTTAATTATTCCCCAAAAATTGATAACCGCCCTCATACCTACTCACTTTTCTCGTCTCATGTGGCATTTCTCTATGTTTCGCAGGTTTCTTCAAAAGGACAGTGCAAAAGGGATCAAAATACGTTTGCCTGGCAGAAAAAGCCTGCCCCGTGGACAAACGACGGCGTAACCGGTGCCAATATTGCAGATTTCAAAAATGCTTGTCCGTAGGGATGGTAAAGGAAGTCGTCAGAACAGATTCGTTAAAAGGTCGTCGCGGACGGTTACCTTCGAAACCAAAGTCACCTCAAGATTCTCCTCCTAGTCCGCCAGTAAACGTGGTGTCAGCTCTAGTCCGGGCTCATGTTGATACATCTCCCGATTTGTCTTCTTTAGATTATTCACAAGTGAGTTACCAATTAGTACCTGTAAGGATTACAAAAACTATACGGCCGCTGCGATGACAGCGCAAGCTGAACATTCTAAATTGCATAATTTTTTGTGGGTTCTAAAAATAATCTTAAAATAAGAACATTTGCTAAGTTATGAAAACGCAAACGCAATGAGTGACGTAAGTTTCTCTCCTTATTCTCACGAATTACGCAGACTTCAAGTGAACTCTAGCGAATCGTGATGCAGTTTGATTGTTGAACGGATACTTATTCTATCAAATGATAAGGTATAAGTTGCGAACCTATTTTAATACAAATTTCTAGTACGGGACGAGGAGAAAATTTCTAAAGACAAAAAAAAAAAAGCGAAAAAACGAGCATATTTTCAAGGAAAACCTGCTTGAATAGAAATCTTATCTTATCAGAGATTGAATCATTAAAAAAAATTAGTTTTTTGATTTCGCTTAGTTCCGTTCCCATTCCATTTCTACTTTTATCCACGGAATAAAAACTAAAATCTTGGTTGACGGTTCTGATTTAGTTTCAAAACAATACGAAAAATATGGTTTCTGTTCAGTTTCTCCTAAAAATGTGTATTTGGTTAGCACAAAAGCTGATGGAAAAGGGGTTGTCGTCTTTGACAATCCTCTCTTTGCCAAATGAAGAAAACGAAAAAAAAAAAAGTAGGTTTTCTAAAATTATCAAAAATTATTTATCAATTTTTACATCTCTTTTTACGTCTCTTACATTTGTTTTTACATTTTTTCTTGCACCTCTTTCTACATCTTTTTTTTCATCTCTCTGGATCGTTTTTGATTTTTTATTAATAGTTTCAGCTTTTTTTTTTTTTTTTTTTTCCAATATTGATTTTTATAAAAATCTTTTAGGCATTCAGTATGTTCAGAGCCACCCATATACCAAATTTCAGCTTTGTAAAATGATGATTAGGTCTTAACCTTTATTGGTGGATATTTCCTCTGCCCTTATAGCTAAACCAGGTGACCAATTTTCATCAAACTCCATATTAGTTTTTATTAGATTCAGAACCAAATTCTAGCCCTATCAAATGATAATTACGTCCTACCACTCATGGATGGAACTTTTATCAACCCCCATTGCTAAATAGCTTGACCAATTCTTTATTTTCTTAAAACTCGATACCAGTTTTCGTTAAGTTTAGAACCAACTAATTACATATCTAATTTCAGCCCCTTCGAATAATAATTACTTTATAAACCTTATTAGTGAAAATTTTTCCACCCGCTGGCTAATCCACTTGACAAATTTTTATCAAATTATATACCAGTTTTTATTAGGTTCAGAACCAACTACTCATCAAATTTTGTCCTTATCAAATGACAATTAGGTCGTAGTGCTCATGGGTGGAACTTTTGACAGCCTCTTTGGGTAAATCATTTAACCCATTCTTTATTTTCATATAACTTAATACCAGTTTTCATTAGGTTCAGAACCAACTTACCGAAATTCAGCCCTATTAGACAAAAACTGTAACCTCTATTGTGTGTAAAAGAAAATATTATACATACATACATAATTATACATAGGTACATGGTACATACTTTGACATACAAAAATTTAAACGGTGATTTATAATAATTAGGTATAATTGTGTACGTACATGTACCTATACAAAGATATATAAATTTCTGATTTGTGACAAAAATCATGATTTTTCGTGAAATGATAAACTATCGTAATCCATCAGTTTCGAACGATCTTAAAATAGCTGGTTTTGAAATCTACAAAAAAGACTTCAAGCTACAACTTAATCGATTTTATGGTGACAGTTGTAATGGAAAGGGAGAGGAAATTTTTAAGTAAGTGAAAACCAGAAAGAATGAGGTGAAAAAACTTTGCGGAAATCTTTCTAGTGTCGTGCTTTGCACAGCCTTCTTGAAAAAAACAAAATAAATTTGATCTTTTAAATATTCAGCTCATCGTGTGAATCAACATACCAGGTTATTCAAAGAGCTAAGTTACTGACCAGCTAAAGCATAATAAATTATAATATCAATTAATGTTTAGCGACCAATTCTACAACGGTTATTATAAAACATTTGAATTATTAAAAATAAACGTAGGTGCATACATAGTTTATTTCTGCTTAAAAACATTGAAATAGATAAATAAAAAAAATCTTTGGAGAGGATCTACGAAAATAACCCGTTGGGTGCGGAAAGTAAAACTTCAGAATTTTTAAAGCAACCCAAAATTTCTAAATTTTTAAATTAATCCCCTTGTAAGTTTGACAATCCAAGTGAAACATAATCTACTCGAAAATAACTTAGTCTACATCGTCAGTTTGAATTAAATTTTTCACTCAAACCCGTCCTCATCATCACAGTTGCTACCCTTAAGACTGATCCTCTCCTCTATGAGCGCTTACGTTGGTTTACCATCGCACTAAGCCCAACAATATTATAAAAATAAACAAACGAACAAACAATTATGAAACAGGTCTTTTTTTCCAATTTTTTAATTCAGTAGACAGATCCCTCCTTTTATCACGGTATCTGATTTAATACGGCTATTACGATATTTTTATTGCAAATACAATCTTTATTGTTGATAATCGTTAGTAATTTGATACCAAAATACCCTTCTGTATTTTTCCTCACTCGAGAGGGTTGATTTAGGCACCCCTAAAAAGCTTCACGGGCTATTGTTGTCGAATTGAAGGGAAAAAAATAATTTCTTTTTTTTTTTTAATTAATAAATTTTTTTTTCTTTGTGTTACCAGTACGAAGAATGCGATCCTGATGACACGTCCATGTCTGAGGCGAGAAAAGTAGAATTATTTTATCATGTGCTTTCCGGTTCTGTGAAATTAATACATAATTTCGCTGATCGAATACCTGGCTTTAATGAATTATGCGTCGACGACCAGAACCTATTGTTTCAATCGGCGTCTTTGGAATTATTTATACTGCGATTAGCGTACAGGTATCCATAAATTAGATTCTGTATTAGTTTTATGTGGGAATTCGTGGAACAGTATTAGGGTAAATACGCCAAATATGGGGTAGGTACATAACCTTGAAATCGTATATAAATTGGAAACATCAATCTGAATTAAATTTCATGAAGGAATCAGGATCAGTGGTCCTTAATGTTATTGTTTGTAATATTTAAACATCTGTGGAACCGATTTTTTATTTTACAAGAATTTGTTTGTCACACGATTCAAAATTATGACTTCACAAAAGGTGTTCCCAAAATGGAGTACCCCTTTCCTAAAATGGGGTATATGTATTCTAAATTTACTCCATATGCTTAATATGGGATACCTACTTGAAAACTTACGCAAAACATCAAAATTAGAGTTATAAAAATTAATTATTCTTTCCAACAAAGGTTACAAATGCCACTTACAACATTCTGGTCTCACATAATTGTTGTTTTAAACATAAATGATCGGCACCGCGTATTAGACTCACCCAATAAATTTTTGTGTGATGAAAATTAAAAATTCCCAAGATTTAATGAATTAACTTACAGGATTAACGATACGTGGAAATAGAAACCAAATATTCAAATTTTCTGTTGATTTTGATCACATTGTAAAATATCAATTAGTATTTTGTCCAAAAGTTATGAAAAATTTCATAAAATTTAACAGAAAAGTATAAAAATCAAAAAGAGAGGAAAATTAATTTTAGGCGTGTTCTTTAGACTGTTTTTGTGGATTGGTACAATATAATAGTAATACGAACTACCCTCAATTTTTTTACTGCATGCTGCGTTAATCTATAATCGATACATTCACCTTACATAAATCAGCTTATTTGTAAAAGAAAATGACGCAAATACATAGGTTTTAGTACCATAAAAATTCGAATTAGGTATCTGCCTAACAGGGTATTTAATAATAATATCAGTCTGAGCAATGGGTGAAAATTCACTAATTAGGTACAGGTATACTACGAAAAATGATCGATTTATCTGTAAATCAATTGAGAAAACTATTACGTCTACACATAGTCTGCATAACTATGAAGAAAGAATTTTAAATTTATGATTAGAATTCATACGATTATACGAAGTTAAGTTTTTTTGAAGCAAATTTCACTATAAAGTTTGCAAAAAAAATCAGAAAAATTATTTGTATGAAATCAGTAATAGGTATGCACGAAAAAAATTATCGACTCCAGTAAATAGGCATTCATAAAAATCACTATTGGGGTTCTTTAATAAAATTCATGTACCTAAAATTTTAACATGATATTTTGGGGGTAAAATGTAAAAAAAAAATAATAAAATTTGTATTTGAAAACATTTTTAAGTTGGATTTTTCAAGTTTCATAAGCTATTTGTGAAAACTAACTAAATGTTGGAGAATTAAAAATCTTAGATTATCGAGAAAATTTTTATGCGAAATCTTCCAAAATCTTCTTTAAAAATTTCACCATTGTTTTCGTTTACAATTTTTCCCATTATCAGAAAGTTTCTTATTCCTATTTTACGTTGAGCAAACAATGGAAATTTCAGCTATAAACCTACATTAGCCTATACCTACTCCATAATATCAATAACACAACTTTATAGGTATTAAAGCAGCTATAAGGTACTCACATTCTTCGATAAATCCTAAAACCAGAAAGAAATTAGCCATAAAAAGAATTTCCAAGGTTTAAAGTTAATTATTTTAAAAAAGCCACTAACGTAACTCAATAAAGTTTTCAAGCCAGAATGAAAAGATTTAATTTGTTGTTTAGCAAAGGATCAACATGACCTGAAATTAAAATAAATGTTTTTCAAAACTTTTTCAAAATGATAATTTAAAATTTGACAAATACTCCCACAGCACACACTTAAATTGTTTTCAGTTTGAATTCGTGACAGTATCCAACATTGCACATAAAACAAATAATGGGAGAATATGCACGTATTGAATCCCACTTTTGTATAACTTAAGTCAGGTACTTACCTATCTAGTATTTAAAATTTCTTGTAGAATTCATAAAGAAGATGGTGAATCAGTGGTGTAACTAGCTTTGTTTGGATGGGCCAAGGATAAGCCATCAGATGCAGAACAAAGGTTTATGGTGACATTTATTTATTTAGAAAGGGAGTAGATCAGTGTGGTAACAAATAAAATTAACCATTTTATAAATTAAACTTCAATCAATACCTGGAGGTTGGAAAAAAAAAATACCAACTTTGGCTATGATTCAGGGTGGCCCCGGACATGGGATAAAAATTTGTTTAAGTGGACCGCGGCCTTCATTGGCCTACTTTTGGTCGAGTCACCGAAATGAAAACCAAAGTATCAAGTAAATTTCTTCAAAATACGTGGGTTAATTCAATCAGTGAGTTCAACTTGATAGTTCCTTATGAATTTGAAACAGCTTAACTACCTAAAACATATCTTATTATTGTTTGATACATTTTCAAGGTACGGGACCACATTCATTGACAATCAATTTATTTAAGTGAAATCTTTATCAGAAAATAATAAGTGTATTTATGTGTTTAGGTATTTCTAAAACGTCAGTTTTGCCATTTGAGTGAGAATATTAAAGTTAAAACTCAATTAGTCACTCAAGTAAATTCACTTAGCTAAATGTACTCAGGGTTAAGTGAATAGTAAAAGAGGATCAAGACTATCACCCAAGATAACTGTCTTAGTCACTCTTCTGAAAAATGAATATCTACATACATTTTGATAGCCATAATAAGACTAATTACTTTTATGCAATGAGATACTATTTTTTTCAGTGTTTTTTGAAATAAATGAGGAGACTGGATATTGTTGAACTTGAAAAAAAAAAAAAAATAAATAGAAATCATAACAATTTTTTATGTAGAGAATTAAGTTTTACAATATTACAAGCAGCAACCCACGATTTTGTCGCTCTCTCATTAAGAAACTTCCCAAAAGACCTTAGAAATGAAATTTTTAAAAACATAAAAAAACTACTTAAAGTTAAACCTTTATTCTTTCATATGTGATGCCATAAAAACATTTGACATTAATTACGAATGGAACATTCAAAACCGAAATTCCCAAAAGATCTGAAAATAAAACTAATCAAAGAATAAATCAAATTTTTAGAAGAGATACCTTGATTCTATCATAATTATGTAATCTCATCGAACCTTTTAAACCTAATTACGTCTCTCCAAGTGGATATTTCTAAACAAAAATTCCCAAAAGACCATGAAAATGAACCTATCAAAACAATAAATAAACTCGTGTAGGCAAAATCTTTCAAATCAGGAATGACACTTTACTAAGGGAAAACAATTCTTTCACATTCGACGCTATCATAACTTTTGAGCTCAGTTTCAGCTTTCCGGATAGAGCATTAAAAAACAAAATTCCCAAAAGACCCTGAAAATAAAACTTTTCAGAAAATAAAGAAAACTTTTAGAAGGGATTGAGTTTGGTTACAGTTTTAAAGGTAGAGCTTTCAAAAATCAAATTTCCACCAAAAACTTGAAACCTTTCAAGACAAAAATAACCTTTTGAGCATGATTACAACTTTAATGGTTTATCTTTCAAATCCAAAATTCTCAAAAGAGCCTGGAAATGAAATCATTCCAAGCAAAAATGAAACCTTTAAAAGTGAGACTTTAATTCTCTCACAAGTGACATTAGTGAAACTTATGAGCAGCTTTCAGGATGGAGCTGTCTTAACAAAACTTCCA
The DNA here is from genome assembly GCA_011428145.1 of Ericerus pela. NCBI lineage: Eukaryota > Metazoa > Arthropoda > Insecta > Hemiptera > Coccidae > Ericerus > Ericerus pela. Next base: position 2,210,330 of record WOFM01000392.1, read on the forward strand.
AAAATAACCTGAAAATGAAACTTTTAGAGGTGAAACTTTCATCCTTTGGTATGTCTGAAATCTCACATTAACTACGAATATAATATGAATAGTAATTATTATAATTATTGTATAACCAAAATAAGTGATGTGATGCTGTTACCAAAGAAAACTTCTTATCATTGTAGATAACAGATAATTATATACTTAATAGATATCATTAAAACTTTCAAGTTTAATTACAGCTTTTAAGGAAGAGCTTTTGAAATATAACTTCGCAAAAGATCACTAAAGACAAGCACCAATGTTCAGCCAATATTTCGATCAAATCTATTTGGTAGGATTGGCGTGATGTTCTTACAAAAAAAAGCCATATCATTTTATATAGATATAGATAATAGATAATAGATAATAGATAATAGATTTGTGACATAAAGAATTAATAATATATTAGAGATATTGTTATTTCCTGGTAGGCCTCCATTAGGAGATAAAAGTATTTGAAAATATTTAATTTAGATCAGTGGAAGGGCTTAATCCTCGCATATGACCTCGATTTTCATTAACCACATATTTCAAACAGAGTTGATTCGAGTTCCTGTAGGAATATTATAACAGGTAGTTTTCGAGCACTGAATTTTGTTTTATCCAAAATTAAAGATGTCTCGAATCGTACGTCAGACGTGAAAATAAGACAAAATGATTGTTTGTTTACGACTACATTGCTACAGGTTTCCATAACAACGTCGTCGCAAATTTGAATTAACGTCGAAAATTCATTGAAAAAGAAACAGATTTTCAACGTTACGTGCCGGCTGAGTAAAAAATTTATTATTTAAAAAACGAAAAAAATCAACAACCGCAAAAAAAAACAAGAAATTAAGCAACAAACGTAGTCTGTAAATTAATAATTGGTTAAAACGAAGACATCGAATCGATATTACATTCAAAATTTCTCATCTTACTTTCTAATTTACCTACCTCATTTTTCACCAAAAAAATTTGGGTAATTTCGATCTTAATATTCGTCAATTATTATAATTTCCCACGTTTTCTGCGCTTATTTGGATCTAATCCAAAGATAATCGCCCTAAGGGATGAAGAAACAAATATGACGTCAACGATATTATTATGTTCGCTTATTGCAGATCATTTGGATGTTTTTTTTTTCTAATTTTTTTTTCTTGTTTTGTAATAATTTTTAGAACACGTTGCACAGATTCGAAAATTATATTTTGTAATGGAGTGGTATTACATCGGCACCAATGTGTACGTAGTTTTGGCGACTGGTTACAATCGATTCTCGAATTCAGCGAAACCATTCACGCCATGCAAATCGATGTTCCATCCTTTGCAGCCTTATGCGCATTAACTATAATTACAGGTTCGTATTTAAAATTACAAAAAAAAAAAATAGGAAGTAGAAAAAATGACATAAGTACCTATAGACAAAAAAAAGAAAAAAAAGTAATGAACTATCGTTTAACTGGTATTAATTAATGAAACATATTAGTATAGGAGGAAAAAGTGGAAAAAAACCTAATCGGAAGGAATGTCTAGAATCTTTCATTTTTTTTTTTTAGTACCTATACTTCTCAAATTATGGCACCATAAATTGATACTGTTACGGTGAATTATTCAATTCACATGGCTAAGAGGAAAAAAAATCTCACGTGTGGTGTAGTCTATGTGATAAGTCGATTTAAATTCCGGTGAATTTTTTTCAATTAAATTTCTTATGAGTTAGGTGAAATGACAAAATTTAATAAAATACAATAAATTTTAGCTGCAATCATAATATTACGTTGTGTGACTCAATGGTTAGGTGCTGGGCTTTACAAACGAACAATATTGTAGGTTTGAAACCATCTGCCATCATTAGAGTGTGTTCCGTTTTGTAAAATTCATGCTGGGAAACTAATGATACCTACCCCCTTTCCACCATATCAACATAAGATAACCTCCAGTTACTCTGGAAAAAGAAAAACAAAAAAAAAAACTTTAACTGTATATTATCTGGTAACAAATCATGTCCCGCATAATTGTATTACTACATCAGTGCAGCCAGGGTCGTAGAGAGGAAATTTGTAACTAGTTGAAAAAATTTATGAGCCCTTAAATAAAAATTAAAATTGTAACTGAGTTTTTTTTTTCTTTTTTGGAAAATTTGGGTCCCTCAGTATAACCTGATTCTGGTGAAATAACTCCTTTCCCTTCATATTGCATTAGGCTTGCGTACTGTGATAAGGAGCTCAGATTTCGGAAAAATTTGGTGAAAACTGACTTTAAAGGTCCAAGGTATTCTTCATTAGAGAATTTCTTTGTTTTGAAATTTTTGTCTATGGAATGTGAAGGGACATAAAAACAAATTTTATGAAGTTGGGACCACATATTCGGGTATTCCACGGATATCATTGAGACAAAATACCGAATGTAGGAAAATACCGAGTGAGTATGTGATTCAGTTGTCTTGATAATGGCATAGCAAAATCAAAATTCTGTCTGTGATTTTCAATCATTAAATTTGGGAATTCGGGTTCGTTAAACATTACTTATAGAAGGTATTACAAGTTTTTTTTTGTTTTTTTTTTTTCGGAGGGTATCTGGGGGTGGTTTGAACACCTATATCCTCTTACTATTGTTTGGTGTCTAGTGTTTGAATCACAGCACCAGCATGACTTTTTGATGCTGTTGGAGTTACACTGATTGCTTGAGCACTTATTGGCAACATTGATATTACTATTACTAATAGTTATTCTCCGATACGTTTTGTTTGCCACTCTTATATCTGGTTTTCTTAGAGTTAACATGTCCTCTATTACTTTTTATAATAAATTATTCTTTTGGTGAGGTGCTGGAGTGTTTCTAATTAACCATACCATATAATTTACTCCTTTATTTCACTGTGTACAATACTTCAGCTAATTAATTCAATTGACATACTACCCCCAATGTCCAATAGATGCGATCATGTGAATTATATTTAGATGCATCCTAGCAAAGTTTGATACTCACATCACATCTTGACCCTTTACTATATAAAAAGGCTAAAGGGTGGCACATAAAAACTGTGTGTGAAAGGTGTAAGTGGCATAAAATTTCAACCAAACTCGATTCATCCTTATATGGTATGTTGATGAAATGATAAAAGTCAACTCCTAACGAAGTCTGTCATTTAGTGCAAACCATATTACCACAGCTAATATACTTTACTTATCCAATCATAAAGTGAAAATTGAAACTCCCAGAATTTTATGTTTGGGGATTGATTTTTGAAAATTTAAAGTTTTTTCAAGCTCATGGTTCTTAAATTTGTTACTTATTTCATAGAATATGGACCAGGATTAAAAACAAATCTGCAATGATTTCTGTAAGTTTTTCACTAGTTATCTATATTATAAAAATGAAATGGTTTTTGATGTTGCAAGTTGGCTCCAGAACCGCTGAATCAATCTGAATGAATCTTCTACTAAATTAATTGTCCTGATCCTCTGCTAGTTTAAAATCAATAAATTGTAAATTGGATAGAAATTGAGTTCTTTAAAAAAATGATCCCTCAAATCAATTGTGTGACTAGGTGCGTGAACAGCTACAAACATACGTGGCTGCTATTTTGTTTGTTTCCTTTTATTTTTCTGTTCTTCACCTTTGGAGTTGTTGCAGTTGCAAATGCCTATATGTATGTGGCTTCAATTTTGTTCATTATGTTGAATTTTCTCATTCTCCAAGTTTGGTATTTCTACTTTTGCAAATATCTATAACGAAAAACCAGTTGGGTAGGTGTTGCTGAAATGTGGTAAGGGGGAAATTGGGTATTTTTATAAGGGACTAAGTTTAAATTATACCTCTTAAAAAAAAGGTGTAGAATACTTTTTTATTGATTTTTAATCTTCTTTTTTGTTTTGTAAATGAATGTACAATATAGGTACTTGAGAAATACTTCAGTAAAAAAAAGTACCTAAAACTTTAGACAAAAAATTTTAAGAGAAAATATTTTACCCCTTACCCTTGTGAAGCCGGTTTATTTAGCTATAGTGATTTCATCAATTCCCCGGTTAACATTGTTGCCAGATACCAGCTTCACTATTTTAGTTCTACTTCGTGGGTTGATAAGAAAAAAAAAGTTGCTCTGGTGGAAATAAAGTCTTCTGTTTTTTCTCATTTGCATACTTAGCAGGTAGCTGGATTGTGAAAGTTGTCGCGAACACACTTTCAACGAATAGTTTCAAAAGTAGTATGAAACCTTCATTGTATACAATGTTGACCAGATTTCTTTGTCCTCTTTTTACAGATCGACATGGTCTGAAAGAACCGTATAAAGTCGAGCAAATCCAAATGAACGTCATAAACTCGTTGAAGGAACAGCTAAATTTCGACAGCGATTCGCATCAGAAGTCTTATTTCATATCTAGATTATTAGGGAAGATACCAGAGCTACGTAATCTCAGTATCCAAGGACTGCAAAGGATATTTTATTTAAAATTAGAAGACTTAGTTCCGGTGCCACCGTTGCTGGAAAAAATGTACGTCAATACGTTACCATTTTAATCGTAAAATTCACAGAAGACCTTTTTATTGTTTTTCTTCTTCGAAATTAAGTATTAAATTGAGCAAAATGAATACTAGCCTCATATATTTTATGAATCTACAATCAACGTTTTTTTGAGTGTTATTACAGTACTCACATACCTATTTGATTGTTTCAAAATATGTTTTGTCCCTATTTTTTTAGATCAGTTAAAAGTCGAGTTTCAATTATGGAAAATAAAAGTATTTGGAAGTGTCTTCTTGGCGACTCTGAACGTTAATAATTATTTTATTGCTTCCACAGTTTGTTTACTTTTGCACAATTAACACTGATCCGATTGGTAATTATTGCCGGGATTGTATGATACAGAAAGAAGGCTGTTATTATTATTATTATTATTATTATTATTATTATTATCATCATCATTATTATTGTTTTTTTGTCCTTTTTTAGAAATTGACCAAAATATTATGTCAGTGGTGTCTCTTAAAAGGGGCCTTGTATGAGCGTAGATGATAAAAATCTGACAAGTTAAAATAAGTTTAATTTCTTGGGAATACTGATTTTATGGCGGTACCCAGTTTATGAGTAAGGGAAGTTGTTAGAGACGAATTTGTACATCTTCTATCCTCGGATAAATTTACTAGAGAGGCGAAAGACGAACAAAATATTCCATGATGAATGTACCCCATCTCCTCCTTCTCCTATCAATATTAAGAAATACTTACATTTTTCTGAAATAATTATGGAAAATCTTAATAAAATTTAATTCCTTCATCTTTTCAACGCCTGTCAAATTGTACATTTAAAAGAAAATTTAAATACACTATTTTGACAATATTCTCACCGTGGCTCAAAAATTATATTCTACTCACAACCGAATCTTCGATTTATTGCTCTGAACTTTTGCCAAATTATGGTTAATAAAACCGATAAACCTCAATCCTTCGTGAAATTTTCCTCACAGCTGTCTAATAAATGAATAAAATTTCACATTTTTATTTTATTTTAATTATTTTGTTTCGTGCACCTACCTCAATATTTTAATTCACAAAATTAGCCATAAAAACGCAACTGTTTTTCATATAAATATTCGCATTTACAATATCATGTCCGACGTCTGACTATCATAGGTCACATGGGATGAAAATTATTTCCACTTTTCGACTAATTTTTTTGTGATTCCTGTAATTTACAAGGCAGTAGATCCATGAGAAATAATGGTGAAGACAAGAGCTGCACAAAGAAATGTCATCTGGAGGGGGGTGCAATCAATAAATTTTTATTACCTCTAATCCCTCAAAAAATGACTATTTTGACAAAAAAAAATTCAAAAACAAGGTCAATTGATAATTTAAAAGCCATAAAAAAGTCATCACTTTTAATTTTCCGCAACAGTAGAACAATTTTTGTATCAGCTTTGCTAAAAAGGAGATATAACGCCCCCCACTTCTCCCTAGTGTGGCCTCCGGGTGAAGAGTTTCAAAAATTTCAGCCTCCAAGGTAAAGAGGAAACAAGGAATAACATAAAAAGAGAAGAAAAATTAATTTTTTTTTTTATACTTTCTAATAAATTTTTTATGGATGCATAAATTGTACGTTGAAAACTTGAAATCAGTCAACATTTTGTTGAGTTAGAAAATTTATTTTGGGACTTTTGATTCAAAAAAAGTAGGTATCGAATGTGAATTGATCGAAAATTTCCACCTCACTATCAAAATACTTTGTATATCCGTCACTGATGCAATGGATAGTTACATAATTTTGATATTTTCATGAACTGATGTTTTATTTTTACAAACTCCCGTGGCATAGACATAAATTTTTGGGAATTTTTCAAAATTTGGGCTCGTTGAAATTATAGTTTTCGACGTATGAGTGAAACGGTTTGAAAAATCTCGAAAAAAATCCCTAAAAAGAAGAGGAAACCAAAATTTAATTCGTTGACAGAGATAGAAAATCAATTTTAATGAATTTTCTCAACATACGTAGGTAGTATTTGTAGTTGATGGTGAAATAGACTTCAGGAAAAAGAGTGCAGAAGCATTCGTATTTTTGTAGGCCTCTACGGAACTGCATTAAAAATGACCAGATTAGAGCAAATTTCTCCATGACAGGATCTCATAAATAATCATCGTATGTTATTCATCGTATCTAAGCAAACTAGATCTCATTTTCTACCTCTCCCTCCTCGGTCCAAAAAAAAATTCGTCCAAATTGATCCTTGCATGTAAAATCATTGATTTAGGTACCAATATGCCTGAAGATTCATTTGGATGTTTAATGGAACCCTGTTTTTGAGGTTTTATAGGTAGACCTGATTGTTTTGCAATTTGATAACAATTTTTTTGAAATTGTTGAGGGACAATTAATTCGAGCTTATTAATTCGATTATTTCGGATGTGTGAGAGCAATTATTCCGTTGACGAATAGACTATCTAGTATCAACACAGATTTGAAGGTGAATTCTGGGTAACTGCAGCGAAATTCTTTGTTTGTCATCCAATAATTGTTCATTATTTCTCAGAGGAATCAAAAAAAAAAAAAAAAGTATATATTAAATTTTATTGTCTGGTGACCTAGAAAATGGTTAAGATTCTATCTGCTATCGTGTTAAACCCATTTTAATAAGACAATTTCTCATATTCTGTCTTAGAGTCGATAGATTTTCTATAATTTGAATCTTGTTTTGAAATAAAAAATTTGGATATTCCTACGTACAGATTTCTGGTAACTTGACAATATATCAAAATATAATAAATTTTTTACTGTGGAATACGTACTTATTCTATCCAATTACATCGCAGTTGATTAGTGATTACTTCTTGGAAAAAATTGACTATTTTCTGTACCACTATTCATTCAGTTAGGCTACAAAAATTCAAATTTGATGTTCTTAGGACTGAAGTTTACGGCTGTTTTGTATTCCCCATACTATGAAGGCAAGCTAGAGTTATGTGATACCTATTTCAAGAATATGAAACTACTGTTCGTTTAGATCCATTCGCGGTGAGATATCACCTTTGGCTTAGTTAGAAACTGTAGAAGTGCAGTATTATGAAATACGTACCTTCCTAACTGAATATAATATATAGTATGCCTACATGAAATATCTAAGTTTGAATTTGGAATTGATTTCATTGGAACGAAACCGTTGGAAAAATATTTTGGTTGTAGATTTCCAATAAAATCTTAAAATTTTCTTGTTAATGAATTAAAATTAAAATCAATAACGCATAATGTTCAAAGAAAAAAAAAATTAAAAAAAGATTACCTTAGGATCAAACAATTTTGCCTAAGAACAGGGTAGACCTATGTGTAGGATACGAGAAAAATATACATTCATTGTAAAAAAAAATATATATATATAATATATATCAACAATGATATTATAATAAAAATTTTACTTTTGAATCAAGACGTATTTAGGCCTAATGATCAACAATATGACGTAATAAACCGAAATTTGTTTGATTGATATGGTAGTTAAATTAATATGAATTTATTTTGGAAAACTTCCATATCGAATAATTAGGCTATAATTTGATTTATGATTTTCATACTTTTTTATTCGATAAAAAATAGTCTTCACTTTTCACTTACTCATAGACAGATATTTCTACAAATGAAAATTTCGAAGCTTTGAATACGATATAATGTCCACCATCCCTGTTATACTTACCAATAGTCTAATTGTGCGAATTTATTATTTTTTGTACTTTTATAAACACCTTGTTTTTATCTTAGTCACTGATTTTATTAAATTCTGTTCAAGTTAACAGCTATAGCCTAAACATTTGATTTGGCTAATACTTCCGAGACTTTCACCAGAAACTATACTGACCATTTTGCAAGTGGTTTTTCTCTATTTATTACGAGCATGTCGTATAATACTGATGTAACCAAATTAACGCGGTTTCTTACTCGTTTGTAAAATTAATGGCAGTTCCCAGCCGATAGGTACAAAATTACCTTTCCTCTATATGTTGCTCTAGTTGTTGTCGAACAACTGTTCCATGTCCGAATAACATTTGTGATTAAGTTATTTTATTTTTCATGAGCTTAGAAAATACAATCATTTGCCAACACTCTTCCGCACAATTTTCTTTTTTCTCTCTTTATTTTTTTTTAAATTTCCATTTTATTGTACACGAAAGACAATGTTTTATCATTCGATGACTCTTATTTTTTTATTCATTTTTTTTTTTATTATTTTTTTGTTATTTCAACAAATTTTCTGCCTATTTTTCAAAGTAGGTACAATAAAAATTTAAAAAAAAATTATTTCATAAATAAGTAGTTGAAATTTCATCTTCTCCTTAATACGAAAAAAGTATTCTTTAGTTGCCACACTTGATGGTTGAAACAAATTATGATATCCAACTTCTAATAAGTACCACAGTTTGTATGATTTTTTATGATTTTAATTGTTTCCTTATTAAAAATGTATTACAAACCATGAAAATTATATTGTACTTAATTCAAATTTTGATGCAGGTATCGTTTTGTAATGTTTTTTGTTTGTTTGTTTGTTTGTTTGTTTTCTTTCTTTGAATTCATTTCAATATTTCATCGTGTAAAAATTATTGTTTATGTTATTTTATTTTCTTTTTTTTTCTTTTTTTTTTTTTTTTTTTCCCTAAAATATTTTTTGTTTGATGTTACGTTTATACAAAATCCTTATTTTAATGAATGTGTTAAAATCTTAATAAAAGAAAAATAGAAAAAAAAACTTTAGTGTTGCTTTATTTGTTTATAGGCTCAGTATTTCTACGGATAATCTGGTTGACCTAAAAATATCAGATGGGACAACCATGAATAATTAAATAAAAGTATTTTGTTTCGTGTGATAAAATATGGGACTTGCCTGTGTGATCAGTGTAAGGATAGAGAGAAGTTTCATTTGGTTATGGAACGAAAAACAAACATACTCCCGACCCTGAACCTTCGTAAAAAAGTCATTACTTCCTTCACGAGAGGATATCACATCCCTCCCTGCCTTCTCGTCACGTGACCCCTACATAACACAGTCAAAAACGTAAACATCTTCACTGATGTCAACTGTCATGAGCGCTTCTCTCTAATTCGACCACGTGTTACTTATGCCTATATAATGTGGTTGCAAATAGGTACCGACTACTTTGATAAAAGTTTCTCCTTGTTGACGAAGAATTCGGAATAAAGTTCATATTCTAAAATTATGAAAATTGGAAGTTGAATGCTTGGTTAGGCTACCAAAGCCTCACAGAGTCTGTATAAATTCAAAATTTCAAACACGGATAGACCAAACCACGTGTCAGATGGAATTCTGTGCTGTCAGACATAGCATGATTATAATAAAGCAAATCGATGAGCTAACCATGAACAAACTGTGTCCTCTACATGGTGAAAAGAAATGAGCACCTGACAAAAATTGGAGTACGAAGTCGAGAGCACCGAAATCACCAACATAGACAATCCGTCGTACATCCAGAATTTTGTTTTTATAATATAATTTCGACAACTATGCAGACTTTGGACGAATGCAGGATATTTAGATAGGTTGGTACTGTATTGTGACGGTTGTTCTTTGAAAGGATTGCAATGAAAGTAAAACCAAGAACAAATTAGACTCATTTAAATTCTGTTTTAAAATTTGGTGCAATGTGAAAACAAAGAATGTAATATTGTTTACCTTGTATTAGGTACCTACTTCAAATAATTTCGCTAGAATGACGATCTACATTTGATCATTTATAAATGACATATTTTTATGAGACTTTGATAATTATTGAAAAATGTATTTATAGGTACAACCAAATACGAAGATTATATTATAGGGGAAAAATAAATTTTCATCGATTTATTTTCAAACCGCACCATGGTTTAGTTTACCAATTAATCGAACGTTGATCGAACCATTTCGCATTCGCGCGAACCAACAGCTTTAATTTACACAGTCGCCCTCAGTCTAATTTGCTGAGTAAATAAACAGTAGGTACATTACAGAACGTTGACATTTTCCATAGGTACCTACATGTTACCTACGATTTTGATTTGAAATTTCAATTTTTTTTTGTCCCATTCTCTATCAATAAATTAGTTGTTGGAATAACTTAACTTGTAGAAATTGGTATATTTTTTTTCTTTCGAAATTTTCGTCGTGTCGATTAAATCAGGAGGGAAAAAAATGACGGAATATTAAATGGTATTTTTCAAAGCATCTGGTCTTTCGAATGGAATTCCGCTTGAAAAAAGTAAACAAAAATAATTCGCAAAACATTTCGGTAAGTATCAGTATTAAACAAATTAAGAAGGTTAATGTACCTACCTACGTACCTACCTATCGAACCATAAACCATACGAATTTTAAACTTTAAAAAAATTATTTATTTGTTTTAAATGTGATGGTCTTTTTGAGTCGGTTGTATTTCTGGAACTTATGAAGGACAACCTAGAGATTGATGGTTTTATTGAGGAAATAGCAATTTGTCGGAATTTAATAAAATAATATATGAGTACTTAATGTTGGAAAGATGTCTTATTGTACTGTTTTGGTGACACTTCCTCGTGCATTACACTTCCTTCATCAGCGGCGGATGCAAAAAGTCATTTCTGGGAGGGGGGGAGTGCCAAAATTTTTGGGAAGTTGAACTCTTTTTTTTTTTTTGCTCTTCAACTAATTTTTTACAGTTTTTATATCAATTTTTCTGTTTTATTTCATTTTTTACCTTCATTTTTTTTTCTTCATTTTTTTTTAGCATTTTTTGGGAAATTTCCTCATTTTTTCCCAGGATTAGCCACTTTTTTTCAGGAATATTAGAATTCAAAGTAAATATCAATATTATACCAAGAATAGTTGCAACTAAATATTTTATTATCACTATTCGAATGGTGGACCTTCACTTCAAGACACAGACTTGAAAGGAATATTTCAAACACAATTAAAATCATAATATATACGTAATGGGTAAATACAGCCGGCACCGTTTAATCCGTCGCCAGTTAAACAATTTTTGGGACAGGCAAAATTTCTATGAACAGAACAAAAGGGGCCTTTTCTATATGTTTTTCATCAGATAATCTAGAAATATTTTTCGTTTAATACGGTAGAAATAAAAGAAAAAAAGGAAAAAAATAAGAGCAAATCGTGTAGATTTTTGCACTTTTAAAAGTAATTGGACGATTTACTCAAGAAAAAACCAAAAAAAAAAAAAACAGGGTATATAATTAAATTTTGTTAAATTGTGTTGGAAAACGAAATAAACACATTTAATTAAACGTACTTTTATTTTTTAACACATTACATTGTCTGCATGATGCTTCAAAGAAGAAGTGAGAATTACAAAAGGTTCACAAATTATGATTAAAGAATTTTCATAGCATATAGAAATATGAAAAGAACGGAGTTCTAAACCTAGTAACATTCTTATTATTTACTGAAGATGTTTGAATTGGAATTACTCCCAACAAATTGTAAATAAAAAAGTGGAAAAACTCGAATCTCTGATTTTATTTTTAAAAAAATATTTTAAATTTGTTGCATTTTTTAATCTACAATTTAACGAAATACAATAATATAATAAATTATATCCATAGTTTTTTTTTTTTTTTTTTTGTGAATGGTTATTACATTTTTCAGTTAATTCGTTCCAATTAGTCTGAGCCCGATTGAAACAGATTAAACTGCGCCTACTGTAATATTTTATACATTCAACAATTTGAATAAGTAAATCAATGATAGATGATTATAAGAGACCAAAATAGTATGCAAATTTTCTGTTAAAAACATGAGTTTATATAGGTTCACAATTCAGAGTACATACATAATATGTATATTTCCACTGTGATTGGTATTCGATGGTATAAAGTAGAGATATGGAAAACAGAGAGATTCGTATATTCCAGGGACCAGTGCATTAAGTTCATCAAATACCATTGGTCATAGTTTGTTTAAAATTAGTATGTAAGAAGAAGAAGAGTAAATTGGAAGAAGAAGACGATTCGATTAAAGAAAAAGAGTAGTCAGTTGAATTCAGGGATAATGTAAACAAAATAAGATAATTATTGTTTATGCACAAATGGTAGTCATCTATATGAAATATGGCCGATTAGACTAAGATAATTGTCGCCATCAGATATAGTTGATGGTGACACTCGAGATGTAGGTTTGATGTATGATGTTGGACTAATTTCTTAGATTGTTTACCATCAGGATATTTCCCCCTAGGGTTGCATACCACAATTTTAATTTAAATAATTTTAGATGTAGTGCACTTCAAATTGTATTAGATAAAATTAATTTAATTTTTTGTATTAAAAATATTTTTTTCTTACGGGATTTAACATGTACCATAGTACACCACTCTCAGTTCCATGGTACACAGGGGTGGGGTACCATGAAACATAAAAAGGGTACGCCCTTTAAGATGGAATTAAAAACGAAACTATCACATATTAATTATTTCTTTTGATTTTGTTTTCTAAAAGATTTGTTCTTTTCAAATTTCTAACTTGATTTTAGCTCACTAAAGACAAAAAGGAACCCCGGTCTCCTCTACCCATGTCCTAATTTTTACGAAATTTTTCACCAATGCACGTATGTAGAAGTTCTAAACTTTTTAGGTATTTCTTCAAGGAAAAAAGGTTTGCAAATACCTAGATTAGACAATGAATACGTTCCGAAGCATTATTATCAGTATCATTCAGTGCCAAATCGACACGTATTCTGGTGATAATATTCCAGATCAAATTCGTTGATTCATGAAATTCTGTAGAAACTTTTGTGTCTTTAGAATGCCTCGTATAATATATCTTAGATTAAAGTATAGACAATTGGTCCTTAGCTTTTTAAATCAGCTATTATATAGGCTACAGATAACTTAGTAAGGTAGGTATCAACATGATAATATTATGAACAACAGAAACTTTCGAGTAGGTACTTGCAACTAAAATACTTTTTTTTTTTTTACCTAAATAAGTAATTTAAAAGTGGATGAAATTTTTCTTACAGAATTTCCCTGCGATCATAAATTCTCTACAACCATTCTCTCAGCGACACAATTCTAAAATTTTAATTTTTAGAAAATACAAAAATTTCTTCGACCAATTTGAAAAATGTTACTCAAATGTGGATTCAATTAAGCACCATTTCAGTCCAACAACTACTAATAATGTGTTTCTTTCTACAAGATTAGAAACTGGAGCTTTTCGAAAAAATGTTGGCAATATTATTCATCGAATAAATACACACAAAGCTCTCACACTCAGACATCGTACCTTCAAAATATCGTCTTCTTAATTTTTTCTAAATTACGAATAAATTTTATGCGCTTCTAACGAATATTTCATTCTCCCCGTGCATATTCGTTGCCTTAATTATTACACTTATTGCAAATTTCCATATTAAATATTGAGTAAACAACAAATAGAAAAATTTTCTCGAACATCTCGTTCTCTGATTGACGGTTTACATTAATCGCGCAGGAAAAAAATTGGCTTTCTGCGTATTTCGTCGTTGAAATAATTATAACTTAACTAACAAGCATTTTCGTCAAAATTAAATATTAAATGATTGCTCAGGTGTGCATCAACCGAAGGCTGACGATAGAGACCATATTATCGGCTTATGTATACTAGAAATGGATATAAAAGTTGGTTTTTATCGACACAAATGCATTACTGTGGTGAATCTCGAGTGATTTACTTGCATTCTGTACTCGTATGATATACAGACATCATAAAAACGTCAAAATGTTGGGTTTCCTTGTAGTTTTTGCATTAACAGTAGTTTGTTCCCAGGTAAGTGAGTGCCTTTTTACATTTCGGATAGCCTACATTACCTACACGGAGCCTACAATTATAGACTAACTTTACAACACGAAAACGTTTGAGCAGCCGAGTTGAACTTTTTTTTTTTAATTAACTTTAGTGTTGTTTTCTTTATGATTTTTAATTTTTATATAAAATTTTTTATTTATTTCGAATTGAAGGTTGAAAATTCTGAAAAACTAATTAGGAATAATGTGGAAAATAGTGAACGTTGTTAGTGAAAGGTGGAACGTAAAGGAAACCTTAAATGATTTCCAAGTGTTTTTTCTGCAGTTTTTCAAATTAAACATTTTCTTGCATTTTTCTCGTACATTTATTGAATTCTTTCAGATACTTAAAGCAATAAAAAATTGAGGTTTTCCAATTCAACTTTAAAAAATTTATTTGAGTGTACATTTTTGAAAAAATTTAGAAAAATTTCCATTAAATAGTGAAAAATAGTTGAAAAATTGGTAGTTGAAAATGTATGTTTTGGAATCAGTGAATTCCGAATGAAGTTTGGAAGTAAGATAGTGTCTGTATTATTATCTATCGTACGTGCCATAGGTTGGAAAATTTGTCTGGCACTCGTAGCCAACGTAATTTAAATGACTAACTAAAGAAGTGCAAAAGATAAATTCAACTATTCCGAACTGTTCAAATTTTAAAATTATTTTATTCCTACTTACTTCCAACCAGAATCATGATACTAAAATCTAGGATGAAGTACACTATCCAAAATTTACTGTAAGTATTATGATACCTATTAACTTAAACTTTATAAGTTAATTTTTGACGTACCGTATAAAAAATTACCTTTGGTGTGTCGAATATCGAATGATTAAGTTTTTTCCTTAATCTTAATGAAAAATCGAGTTATTATTCGACACACCAGGAAAATGTAATGGACTTGTAATCAGACACCTATCAACATAGTGGGTGCCTTACCCATACTTACCATCCTGTAAAGGAGTACATCTGCAACCTTTTCCTAGGAAAGTAATTTACCGAGTGGAAAACTAAGCTGGTTTCACCGTTGTATTTATTTAACCTGAGGACATATTATTATTTCCTGTATATTACGTCGCAAATTCTGTTTATGTACTATCGTTAGGACGCTTTTAAGGGCTCTCCAATTAGAGCTTCTCATTCCGTGGCGTGATTTTAGTTGTCCTGATAGTTACGTATTAGTTGCACAAATTACAGAGCACATTTTCTATTTTGCAGAATTTTTAAAATTTCCAACTGTAATCAATCTTAAAATAAATAAAGTTGAATTTTTTTTTCTTTCCTTAATATATCTGAAATTCAGAAATTTCGTCACGAAAAGGTTTTCTGAATTGACAATTTCACCCCTTTGGTAAACTGCTTTAAAGAGCCACTGGAGCCGTTTGCTGACTTCGAATAGATACCTATGAATAACAATTCAGCTTTGATGATCGACTAAGAAAAAGAGTGTTGTATAATAAGAAGGTACCTACTTCGTACATCTAATAAAAAATTTGTCCAGCTCTTTATTTCCAGTTTGTAAGAGCACTAACGTTTTTTTATTTTTTTTAACTACTGCATACGGCGGAGGTTATTGTTTGTGTTAATTTTTATGTTAAAATGTTTTCGTTCGATTTATTAATGGTATTTATTCAATTATATTTCAGCATGCAATGAACATTACTTATGATATTTCGAAAAATACCTTTTAAAAGATTTGTGAGTGAATGTTTGAGTTATCAAAGGTAATTTTCGTGTGATTGATCAAAACTGACTCACTCTATATGTAGAATTAAAAAATCCGTTGATGATTAACCTTTTTAACTGATTTATAAAAAGAATAAGCGTTTTATATTTATTGGTTAGGTACTTATAGGAATTTTTTTTTTTTTTTTTATATACCTACGTACAACTCAACAGCAACTACACTGATTTTGATTATTCTACATTCATTTGAGAGAAGATTGTTCTAAAGTAGTTGCAATAAATTTTCGTTCTGATCGGTTCCATACCTGATTTGAAATTACAGACCTAATATTAAAATTCAACCAATTTCAGTGAAAGTTGAAATTTAGCAGTTCTTTTGGTTGCTGATTACAAATCCGATGTTAGATTGTCAAAATTCAGTATGCAAAATCCAATATTATCGACCTCAAATTCTAAATTTAATCCATCTGACTGAAATTCACCATGTAGGGGTTTAGAAAATTGGAACGAACAACTAAAAAATTATAAACTTTCAAATAAAAATACAATCGACTGTAAAAAATATAATTCCACATCTAAAAAATTAAAAATAAAAATGATAAGACTAAAAAAATGTGTTAAAAGAAACTATCAAAAAACGAAAAAATAATTTTGTGGGGCTATTATAACTTTTTTTTTTTTTTTTTTTTTTCATAAAACTTTTCAAGTTGGTATCCAATTTTAATCGAAGATTCTGAATTGATAGCTATATTATAGAAAACCGCATTAGTCAAGAATAATATTTCATATTAGGTATAATGCCTATACAGTAAGGATTAATATTTGCTGCGAGTCTGACTCTTGTACTTATTAATTCAGCCTAACAACATCTAGATATCTTAAAATTCCTAACTGCTTCAACTCTAACTGAGTTTAAAATGATAGGTAAGCCTACGAGTTTGCCCACTTGAATCGAGTTAATGAATGTAAAATCTAGGCTACATAGTTTATTTATTTGAAATTCAGAAACGATGAGATGAAGTATCATTCCAGAAAAAAAAAAAAAAAGAAAAAATTATACATCTAAACAAAATAATTTTTTCACATCTTTGTTTTATTTATTTATTTATTTTTAATGTAGGCACGCATAAGGTATACTAATCTTTTTGTATAAATTGTTTAATCCGGTAATTTTGTACTTCTTATAGGTATGTTCTTAAATAACATGAAGAATATTTCATGCTGATAATTTTCAGAATTTTTAATAGGTTTTGAAATGATATATTCACCTATAAATTATTCAGGACATATTAATATTAAGTACTCTTGGGTTTGCGTCACAGATGCATGCCGAGCCCACGCCACAAGGATACATCGACGATTACCCAACACCACAATCATATCCGAAATGTCCGAATCTCTTTCATTTCACACCGTACCACTATTTCTGCGAATGCAATTTCGATTACTGCCTCGACTCTCACATCGAATCTCAAGCTAAAATTTTAGCACAGCAAACCAGTTTCATCAGCCTGTGCGATATTCAGCAACTGTTCATTCTCGTCGAAAATACAATGTTTGGAATCGATTACGACACCGAAATTGATATCGTGTCTCAAATTGTCGCAGGACTCGAATCTGAGATCATTAATGGAGGATATCGTCCAGTAAATCCACCAGACTATTGCACTGAATTCTCCAATATGGTACGTAAGATGTCAGCATAAAAAGTTTTGTAGATATCGTGCATTTTTCATCAAAAAGTTCTTTTTTTTTTTTTTTTTTTTTTTTTTTTGCAGGACTTTACCTCACCATTATCAGCGTTCACTTCGGTAGGTAATTTGTTTTAACTAATGAGTAGAAAGAGGGAGAATTAAAAGCGCTTCAGTGCCTATAAGAAAGCTGATTGAATAATTTAATGTGATATACATTCCTATTTTCGCAGCTGGTAACACTGCATAATTTGTAGTTCCGGTGGATAACAATTTTTTTTTTTTTTAAATGTGCCTGTGTTGAATACAATCAAAGACATACGCACATAAACAAATTTTTTTTACTTCTCTCTTTCTTTATATTCTTGTGCCTAAATTTTTTACCAAAATTTTCTCAGAGACTTGCGCCGAGATTTATGCTTACTACCTTCACATTTTAATCTTTACATCCATAGTGACAACAGAAATGTGTGCCACATTAATAATATCATGATGAAAGGAGGAAGCGATATTACCTAAACAGTAGTTGTGAGGAAATATTTAAATGATATTAATTTTTTTTATCATTTGGCAGGAAAGCGCTATGAATTTCTATAACTCAAAAATCAACTATTTCTTGTGGAAAACGATGCCCTTATTGACGGAGGCGTTTCAGCAAACGATTCAGAATGCAGTCTACTACAACATTCCACAAGAATTTCAGCAATACACCAATGAATTGTACTATAAACTATCTATATGCTTGCGCTCCATTTTATCAAACATGGTGTGTATAACATGTTATACTTTATTATCTTTGAAACTGAAATTTGGCATTCCTAGAAAAGCTTTTAACACAAAAAATTTTAATTTTGAGGCTATTTTCTCAGCAGTAGAGAAAGGAAAGTTATTATCCTACATATCAAAAATTCAGGTTATCTGAAATTCAAGTTCTGAAAATACCCCCTGAAGCATTCTTAATTTGGGAAAATGATGAAGAGGCATAGCCTGTGGCAGTACAGTTACATCATTCAGTTACCAGACAACTGTCTATTATACCTAATTATTGAAAAAACAATGTCAAGTACCTAATATGTGAGTGGAAATTTCAGTTTTTTTTATCATTAGGCCTACCTTAAATTTGGTTGCAAGGAATAAAAAATAAAAAATAAGGAAGTGAATATGTTGGCAGGTATCTACTGAGGTAGCTGCATGAACCTCGATTCTAGAAATGTGTGATGCGAATACAAACCTTCACCCTCTTGTGATCGTTTACGGTTTTCGGTCACACCAAAATGATTAAAAAATTTTTCAACATTTTACTCCCTATCTTGCTTCCAATTTTCTCTCAAATACAGGGTGTAAATATCTTTTTTGAGGGATGTTGCAAAAAATGTGTGTGTGACACTCGTGGAAAAATGTGATTAATATTCGAGTAATTTTTATCACTCACCTTCGAGTCGTACTGCAAAAATCATACTCATATCACAATACCTACTTGCATCACAAATAAACCGTTATACATTAAAAAAAGAAAGTCCATTCCTACTGTGAGAACCTACCATATCTTGTCCATTTACCGAATATATTTGCCAGCTACAGCTGGCGATGGATGGCCGATGGTTTTCTTGGTTGCCAAATACGTAGTATGCTGGTTCGAATCCCCGAGCCAGCAGTTCTATACCTATGTTAAGGTATATACGTTCACTTAGCAAACAGACCGAAAGAAATGCATGGATTCTGTAGAAACCAAAAAGTTTGCTAAATGTACAAAACTGTACATGTTTGCAAACATGCGCAAACTCGTTCCTTATTTCCCATCAGATTTCAGTATAACTGGTGGGATTACGGAGAGAATGTGCACGATGTTTTTGCTTGCTGGTACTACAATGTGTACATTTTCGTGTGCATTACATTTCTAGATGGTGGAACAGAGCAAACATGCGCAAACGCTGTGAATTCCTTTCAACCCACCAAAAGAGTTGTTGCATTGTTTGCATACATTTGTTCGCGAATGATTGCAACATTTTCCCAGTGAATACGTACCTTTAAAATCGATGACATCACTGACTTCACTTATAGATCCACTAGATCCGGGCCTAAAGTGATTTAGAATGATAAAATTTTAGGGTAGCAACATTTTTCAAAAAAAAAAAAAAAAAAAATAAGAGAAATAAATCAACGTTGTATAATACAATTCGATTAAAATCGAGAAAATTTGTTCATTGAAGCTATAGGTGCCTACATTAGTTTTAATATTTTCTTTTGCTTAACTTTTTTGGTTTTAATGCATAAAATTCATAAATTAGTTTGCTTTGTCTATATTTTGTGAATTTTTAAAAGTTTTTTCCATTTAAAAAATCACTAAATAAAAAAAAATCTTTCGATGTGCGGTTAGAGTTTATCTGTATTGATCCCACAAAATGATTCTATATTTTATTCCATTTTATGAAACTATCAAAATGATCTCAATTATGAAAATTTCTTTCTATTTTGTATAAAATCTGAGTATAAACTTGAAATTCCTAGTAATCTACTCCCAAGCATAAAACACATTATTATTATTATATTCCCTATGGCTGTGTAGAGACCTTTTTGTAACAAATAAATAAATTAATGAAGTCACGATTCAGCTCATCAAGAATAATTGGGTATTGGATTTTTACATCCATCTCCGGGAATGCAAAAATTTTTGTTACATTTTGAAAAACATTTATTAAGTTACAAGTAGTAGAGAGATCCATCAGGGAGGGGTGGTGTGAATAAAAACACATATTTTATGTCTGTTTCTTTGAAAACCTTCCCACCTGCTGAAACATTACTACCGTTACCAAAGACATACATTTTTTCATGGCTAAAGAAGGAGATCTAGACCCCAGGACCTCTATCCGCTACGCCCTTTTAAGGGCGGCAAAAATAATGTGGCCTACATTGACACTGGTCCTAAATACGGCGCTACTTGGTGAAAATCACCCAACAAGCCTTAATTTATTTTCTTCTGCTTTCAAAAAATTGAAGGGTATCCAATTAGGTGAATTTTTTTTTTTTACTCTTTCTTTTCATTTAGATAGGTAATTTTTTTACAAGATGATTACCTATAGGTATCAGAGATCCATAAAAATCCTTAGATTTGTTGGTAATCGTAAAATGAATACGTGCGATTGGAACAGGCCAATCTATTCGGAAATTCCAGATTACAATTTTCCCAAGAATTCCGATATCCGATGAGATTCTATTTCATTACTGTTTAAAGTGTATTTTAAATTTATTTTGTATAAATAGAAACATGGAATATCTAATTCGTTAACATTTACTTATTTACCTACCTGCCATGGTGTTTTTTTTTTTTTTCAACTGAGAAAAGATGCCTAAGTTGGCATATATTTTATTGTTTTAATCTTCTGACGTTCACCTAGTTTTTGTGAACTAGGTATATCATAAGATTAAGGCAAAAATCTGTAATTTTTGTAATTATTCACATACGAAAATCATTAGGTGTATCTAACTGATTTTTTTCCCTTTAAAATTTCGCGTAAAATTCACAGAAAAAATGTATAATATCATATAAGATTTGTCTACTCGAATATAAGTATGTGAAATCCAAATAAATGAGGTACCCAGGTATTTTTTTCTCTTTGTGAAAAAATAAATTATTATGCTTTGATAAATACCAACGAATGAATATAAAATTTTCAACTGAGACGAAGCCAAAAGAGATACTTACTGTGATTTACAATTTATTTATTTAGATTTTCTGTTGTTTTATATTTCGCAAAAACGGTTCTGAATGATCGTTCAAAACGTGAAATAGGCTGCTCCAGCGCTTAATCATCACAGATGTGATATAAACTAGCCTAATTTCTCTGAAACCAAGTTGGGTCACCTTAAATTTGTAACATAAACATTTATGAGCTAGTGTTTAATAATAGCATCATTATTCAAATTTATTAGTAATTGGTTTTGAAAATTTTGAGGTAGTTATGACTGCAAAATTTATTAAAAAGTAAAATATATGCGTGATAATTGACATTTTCTGCGCCTTTGTTAATTCAAAATAAAATTATTTTCATTTCAGATTGACACGACACCGTACGTATCGGAATATGGTTACATATAATTTACATCGAGCTGCAATTAGGCTACATCTGCGTCCTGAGTATTTTATCAAAATATTTACATTTAGTATGTGACAACCCATCTTGTTCTACTCAAGCTCATTAATTTACAACAATAAAAATTTGCGTATAAAATTGGACGTACTTATTATCTTCGATTTGAATGTTAAATTTTTATTTGTATAATGAATGATTGAATGAATTGAACAGGCTTCAGCGATTGTCAAAACGTCACTAAATTTCAATATCTGTTTGAAAGTACTAATAGTATGGTACATTACGCATCTATGGAGGAAAATGAGGAGAAATTTCTCAATGAGTGAAATGTTTACGAACACAAGCTGTATAGGCGAGTGTGTTAATTGCATAAGTTGATTAATTTTTTATTTTGACAGAGTTGCGCACAATATTTCACGCGGAATGTTTTATTTAAGCCAGCAAGAGTTAATAAAACCTGCGGTTTGCTTGGTCAAATCCCCATTATGGCAGAAAGAAATTTTAAGAAGCAATAATGGAATTTAATTTAACTGAGAGGAAATAAGAAATTTAAAGGTTTGGGGAAACAGGGGAACCAGGTAGGCATGAGAAAAAACATTAAGGGGTGAGGAAAATAATTAAGATGTGGGAAGAATAAGGAGTGAGAAAAACAACTAAGGAGTGAGAAAAAGATATTAAAGAGTAAGAAAAATAAAATAAGTAGTGAGAAAAAGAAATGAGTGAGAAAAGTAAGAATTGTTCTGAAACTGGCCACTTTCATTGCGCCATACATGCCTCAGACATATAGAATTTTGTCCATATATTGCAACAGAAATGTTTTGTGTATGCACGCATGTATAGATTTAGCAATATATCAGGACTATTTGCTTTATATTTTCTGAATTGAGACAAAAACCTAATAACATTAATAAGTTGCATTATGCACAAGAATTGGTTTTAAAATGAATTAATTGTAAATTATTATGAAAATAAAATAGGCTAAGTTACATTGTTTAGTGAACTGGACCTCGGTCCTCGTCATCACTTTCAGTTCAATTTTGAACCATTGATAGTAAAAGGTATTAGTAAAACTTCGTATCAGCTTTGGCACTGAATCCATTTCAAGTGACGTGTTAATTTTCTCAAAATTTTTGATGTGTAAATATCTTAGTGCTCTGTCTAAAGCAGGGACTAAACATAAATTACAATTGTCAGATTTACGTAACTGTAACTCCTACAATAATTGTCACTCTCATTTGTGTGTGTTACGTGACATGTAGATGTGTGGTTGTGAGCATATGTGCATTCTCAAAACCACCCTATTAACTTAGTTTTCAAGGGAATAGCCCGAAGTTGGAAGTTGGTAATTTTGTTTTTATGTTTACACATCAATCCTTAATGAGTTGGTATAGGCCCAGTGGAACTCGCACCTTTTTTTTTTATACCTTTCAGCTCGACTTCAGTGAACATTGTCATTGTTATTCAGTCAACTATTCTGCCCAGTACCCAGTAAAATGAAGTTCAATATGAGGTTGAGATAGCAATAATAGATACCGACAAATGGTTTTATGGCTTAAACATTATGAAGGCTCCTGTATTCGTAAGTGATAAAAAGTCTCCAACGACCAATGAGATAACCTGTGTTACCACCAAGGCAGGCTAAACATGTGACTACTTTCAGTTTTTTCAATTTTATTCGATAACTATAAAATATAGGTACATTTTACGACAATACTATCACACAAACATAATATAGGCCAAGTACAATTTGAAACAAAACAGTTTCCACATCCTTTTTTCACTTCTGGGTTAGTGGCTGGAATACAAAGTGTTTAAAAAATGGGTATCTTTTCAAAATAATGATAATCTATAGCTATTATTTTCTTATTTTTGGAAGGCTGAAAATAAACATGGATATAAAAATCACGAAAAAATTAGTATATCAAGATTTCTCATCAATATACATAATTTCTTGCTTTTATGTGGATGGTGTCCCTGATAATGGATATGAACCATTAGGAAAATCTTGTGGAGACGACTTATCAATGAATCACTATAATAAATGCATAGTCCGGCTGAAATTAATTCGTTTGTCAAAATTATTTTGCCAATAGTTTCGCTTATATTCAATTCGCATGTGCCACTACCCACATAGCCATACACAGACACAAAAGAAAAAGTTTGTTGATTCTGTTGAAACAACAAATGCTACAGTGTTACGTATATGCCAGCAAAAATCCAAGACTAGCACAAGACAAAGCACTGCAAAGTGGTGCCTCAGTGCTTGTAATATTATGTAACTGAACTGCATTTTTTTAGAAGTATTCTCTTACCATTCATTTACAGTATTGGGGACACCATATTGTATGCAGAGGCGTGAAATAATATGATGTACAGAATACATGAGTACATACGGTTAAAAAATCTCAATATGTACATCTATGGAAATTTATTTGGCCATATTTATGCCTAGGTACATTAAATTTCAGCCTCTCAATGATGAGAAAATATTAACGTCGTATAGATTATGATGATTTTGAAGAACGAAGTTAGTTCTTCCCTTCTTTACCACTCCGCATCTCGGTCCTTATAACAATAATTGCAAAAATCGACGGATGAATTTTCGTTTCAAATTGTAAGTACATTTTCACACGGATGTATTTTTTACTATATTGATCCGCAAGATTGTGTTAGAAACTTTAGGCCTATACGAGTGAGTTGGCTCGCAGAAGACCTCATTTAAAATTCTCATAATATTGAAATTTTATTCTTATCTATGCATGACGAGAAAATATTGTGCCCTTGTGCAGTTGTTTTTACTAAAATTTGTGGTAACATAATTTGGATACACATTTATGTAGCAATTTTTAATGCTTGTGGTGAAGATACATAAATCAGACATAAACATAATAAATTTTGATCACTTTGATAATACGTATAGTTCAATTTTGCTGGAAATATTTCCCGACAACGTGGATAAAAAACTAATAGGTACAGAAGTTGAATTTTAATATAGTTAATTCAGCGAGAGATTCCCAAAACATGACGTATGAATATGGATGTGAGGGAATAGAAAAGGTAATTATATTCACCATTTGAAACAAAATAACTATAAATTTTTTTATCGAAATTATTTGTTTTCTTTTTGATTTTCTTTGTTCATAAGTGTAATATTTCTCATTTCAGTTTGGCAATCTTTCACTAAGTGGAGTATTTAAGTAGAATTATTTCTTTTTGGAGAGGAACTGCTCAATAAAGACCGTCTGGCTGTCGAATAATCTTCACATAAATTTAGCAGCCAATGATTACTTTATTTTTCAACGCATAAGTAGAAGAACTCGTCAAATTGAAAAACAACATAAAAATTTTAAGTAAAATTTTAATTGTAAGTACAAAAAACAGATCGACTTTTTTTTTACACACTTATTACTCAACAAACGGACTTGGCACTAGTGTTATGGCATTTAAAAATACATAAAAAAATACAAATATAAATATCGGGGCGGGGGAACTTAATTCGCAATATAAATATTGGTAACACAAAGCCAACAAAAAAAAAAAAAAAAAAACAACTTTTTCCGTTTAATATAAAATAATTACGTACTTGAAGAATTTCTTTACTTAATGTTTAAAAGTCTAATCACGATCGAAATTATTTATATTATTCATTTTTACGAACGCCATTCGACAAATAAATAAGTTTACAAGAAAATAAACGATAAACAAAGATACAAAAAAAAAAGTATATGTACTTAAAATAATATCACAAAATAGGCAAAGAAAAAAATTTTAAAAAATTAAAAAAAAGGCTACATTGCATCTATAAATGCCTTCGAAAAATCAAAAGATCGAGAGTATTTCGTTAAGTATATTATAAAAAAAATAAATAAATTGGATGAAATTAAAATGGTAACCTTCAAACATACTTTAAAAAAAAATAAATAATGGCAATAAACTTGGCTTCAGCATAAAAAGAATAAATGAGAAGAAAAAAAAACCAATTTAAATACAAAAGCCTTACAGGTATAAGTCAAATATTACGTTATGAAGGCGTATTATTTGGACTTATTAATTTCTAAAAACACATAGCCTAAAAGAGGAAGGAATGAAAAGACAAAAAAAAAAAAAAAAAGAAAAAGTCTTAAATATCAAAGAAAGGAATATTATAATGTAAAAAAAGTACATTGAACTAAGAAATTCAACAAAATGACTCGATAGAAAAATAAAAATGTAGAAAGTACAAAAAAATAAATGCGACAAAAATATACGAAATTGGAAGAAAAAAATATGGCTTTTTTTTATGCGTTCATTATTTACATTTGATTCTTAATTACACAACAGTCTTTATTACAATTATATTAAATTTAAAAAAAAAAAAGAAAAAAAAATATAAGTTAATCAGTCTATAATAGTGAACTTAAGTAAGATAAGCCCACTGTATTATTCCTTAAAAAATAGAAATTCGAAAGTTTCCCTGATCAATATTATGACAGAAAAAAAAAAAAAAACTGGAAACAGGTATTAAAAATAATGTTTTTTTTTTTTTTTTTTTGATTATTCAACATTATTTTAGTTATATTACGGATTACCCGAATTGGTGTGAATCGCATTCACAGGTACTGATCCATTTGTATGGGTATATTATGATTATGTAGCTACACAGCTCTGCACGCAGATACGTGCTATACGTATTCCTCGGGTGCTTTGTTCGTCTTACTCTGCGACCGCAGCGAATTGTTAACCGACTCCGGCAGCTCGGCGATGTCCTTGAAGACTCCGGCGAAGCTGTGGAAGTTCGGACCCCAGTTCAGTAGGTACTCCCATCCCATCGACATCGGTACGGCGGATGCTGGCGAATCATTTTGCGGCCTAAACATAGGCGAGTGTGATATATCATCGTCGGAGGCGACCAACGTGCTCAACGATCCATGAAACGACGAATCGAAATTATTATAAGGCGACATACGTGGAGGTTTGGACGTACCGGTGCGGTCGGAGGCGGCGGCGGCGGCGGCGGCGGCTGCGCTGCGGATGCGGCTGCAGCGGTCGTCGTCCGCCAGGTTGCTCAGCTTCTCGCCGGACACGCTGTTGTTGTCGTACTCGATCTCGGAGCAGGTGAATGAGTCGTTGCCGCTCTCGTCGGTCGACGTGGAGCTGCGGTTGTCGTCGACTGCGTTCGACGAGGCATTGTGGTGTTGCAGATGGTGGTGGGCCGCGCCGGGCACGGCGTCGGCCCGGCCGCCGGTGCAGGAGACAACGTCCAGGGTGCTGACCAGGCTCGAGTTACGCGGATGGCCCAGCCCTATGCCCAGGCCCACGTTCGAGTCGGCGCCGCGGTTGCGACTGGCCGGACCGGCCGTTTTTCTGCTCTCCGAGGAACTGCGACCGCTGAGCTGGCTCATGACCGGACTGTTGAGGCTGCGCTCGCTGTTGGTGTGCAGCACGTCCTTGCCGACGCCGCCCGAGGACGAGGTGGTGGCCAGCAGGGCCGACTGTAAGGGTTTGCCGCTGATGTCCTGCAACAGAACGTCGAATTTAGTGATCGTGGCCGTGTGCTGGGTGCCTCGAAGCGCCGCCTTGCAGCGCTTTGGTTGGTGTGCCAGCCCAAAGTTTGGCTGGCATACATGCGGTGGCACTGTTCTGTTTGTTATTTGGCGGTGCCGACAAACCATTCAGACTGTCGGCGCATGCGCACTAATTTCGCAAAAATAATAACGAGCAATTTTCGGCGAACGAATTTCTCGTTCGCACGTTTATTACGGTGATGAGCCGTCGAGTGGGTACTTGGTGGTTAAGAAAGACTGAATATTGAACACCGCTTTGGAGGGGCAGGTAGGCGCAGTTTTATTTTATTTTTTTTGTATCTGGAAAACGTGAATTTTCGAGGGGCCCAAATATAGGTTACGAATTTTGTTTCCTTCTTCCATCAGGCCCCTCCTTGAGGAAGAATATTGTTTTTACAAAATTTTTCATTTTTTCCTGTACTCACAGTCTGTGGAATATGGCACGTAGAGGAAGGTGGTACATAGTGGGATATTTTTTGTTTTTATGGTTCGAACTTCCCAAATTTCACTTGTGCCAAAATTTAAAATATACTTACCGTTCAGGCGTCACGCATTGTGATGTTTTTAGGGGGAGTGTAACTGGTCAATTTTTACAATATATCTAAAAAAACTGAGAAAAAAAAAAACCAATTGGTCAGTGGATGAGAAAAAAAAGGAGGTCACCACCACTTTTAATTTTCACAACATCTAATTAATTTTTAAAACTGCTTGGCCCAAGGGGTAGTCACACATCCCCTCTCACATAGCCCTTGATATTGTCGGAAAGAGCTCATCATTCGGCACCGATGAAGCTATTTGACACCCAAAATTCATTAGTTTACAATTGGAGAGACATAATTTGAAAAAAGTCAAAAATTGTTCCATTGTGTACCATGTGTGGTACACAATGGGATAGTATGTGGTACACAGTGGAATACGAATATAATAAATTATATAAATTATGAAAAATATGCTGTAACTGAGAAGAATAATTAGGGCTAGGTACATCAGTGGACATCTATTTTTGACAAATCGTAATAAATTAAATATTAAGAATCCAAATATTTTTAATTCCCGGATTAATAAATTAAGTTATTTATAGAAAAAAATTAATTTAAAAATATTTGAATAAACTCTAAAGTTGTAAACCTACTTAATTATTAAAATAAACGTTTGAACCCAAATTTACATAACCAGAAAACCTTGAAATTACCAAAAAATTAACGTGTACCACTATGTACCCATACTAGTATTTCCATAAAGTCAATTTTCAGAATACTCTATGTCATTATTTTGGGCTGAAATTGTGAATGTACAACGAAGAAATAGTCTTGCCTTTTGAAAATTTTTTCTTAAATTCTATAACTCCGAACATACGAAAACAATAAATCATTGATAACAGAGGCAGAATACATAATTTCTAAAAAAAATTTGGCTTTTGTTGTACATAATGACGTATTTAAGCATTATCAGTGGTGTTCTGGACAAAAAACAAAAAATTACTCCTTTCATTCAAACAGTTCCCCAGTGTACCACTCTCCCTCAGGTTTAATAACTTTTAGTCGTGAAAATTTCTATAGTTTATTCTTTCCACAAATCTTCAAGGATGAACGTCCTAAAAACGGTACCGAATTTATCGAATAATGACGATCTCAAAATATAAGTACTTAGAACAGTGGTTCCCAAAATTTTAAAATTTTTTGGGTCATACCTTCCTTATCTCTACACATGTGCGTCCTCCTGACCCAATATAATAATACATTAATGTAGTTTTTTGAATAATTTTCAATTGTGTTGCATTTTTGAGCAGTGTCTCACTACCTACTGGGATACATTTGCGCCCCCCAGTTGGTCAGCCACTGACCTGAAACTTACGGAACCTACGAATATATTTTGAAACAAATTGAAACGAAAATGAAAAATGAATAATTTGGGCGTGTATTATGTCGATTGATGTATTCGGCTCAACAGATTTCTCTCTTTGGCAAGTTAAAAGTAACAGATGGCGTCTCTTGATACTGAAAAACTTTTTGAACATTCCTAAAGACGTTTTTGGGATTGGCTAAAACAATAGTTTAATGGGCTAAAATCAACTCGCCAGCCAGCGAAATGATTACACTAAAAACGCGTACCTGTAATGTTAAAATCCTCGGCATTTGTTGACTTAACTCGCTACTAGGACTCAGCCTTGCCAATGGAGTACTTTGGTGCTGGAGATTCAGTTGTTTTGGAGATTCGACGCGCGATACTGGAGGCGGCCTCACAACCGAGTGTGAACTTCCTCGCGAGTGGACGGTGAAACCACTCTCATGCAGCGGCGAGTGTCGATGTTGAACGTTATGTTTATGGTATAAGGGTGCAGGATGTGGTAAATGCGTCGGTGGAAGTTTGTATTTTCTAATGTTATTGACTCCGTCGCGGTAACCTGTCGGTACAAATTACGAAATAAAATATAATACCAATTTAGTTGGCACAAATAAATTAGGTAATAGGTACGGTTTTGCGGCAACGACTTCCACTCGTGCCCATAGATATTTCTTACTTTTGTAGTGGCATATAATATCGATATCCGATGGAGCGATTGAACTTGAATTGTCTAAATCGTAATGCTCGGGCAGGTCGTGGTGGTCGCCACGTGGCTGGCCAGAGCCATGCGAATGGTGAGACACTTGCTGCATGACTGGATGGTGTTCTTCGCGTGGAGGTGGTGACTTTCCGACAACCTCTCGTTCGATAATGTCTGGTCTTTGTGATCGTTGCATATGCTCGATGGTGGTCATCTCTTGATCTTTGTATCGGCTGCGAATCCATAAAATTAAGGTTGAACATTAAGAAATCATTTTGAAGGTTTGAGAAAAAGAATTATTAGGTACATAAAACATACAGAAGTCGAGTACCTATTCTCAGTTAAAACTGCTCGTTTTCCTATAAATATATTGGCAAACTGAATCTACTTAATCCGGTTGGTGGGAGGGAGGGAGGGGGTAAATTTTGGTTCATTTTTCGTGGTATCTACCGTATGTAGGAGTGACGTTCACCTCCGACGAATTGAATGAGGCTAATTTGGCTACTGTCAATTCTATGGTTATTTTCCAAAAGTTTAGGATAGCAGAAAGATTCAAAATTGATGGCTAATTATAACGTTTTGGCATTCCTTCTATAAAATAAAAACTAATTTTCAATCATGCGAATTGAGAAGAAACTACAGAGAATTAACTTATCAGCTTTTATTTGCTCAAAAAACGCACTTATGCTTTTTTAAAGTTTATAAAATTACACAGTTTGGTCAATTTCCCAAGTAAAAATGATTTTGAAATTTGGATGACGTCAGTGGTTGACGAAAATTTGAATATTGATCAATTACCTGCTTTGACTATAAATATTATTAGACCAGTAGAGAACGATGATTTCTGGTTAAACATGCCGGCGCTAAATAGGCAACCGATGTGTACCACTTGATGTATATTACGTTTGCGTACATTATCCTTTTGAATATAAGGGATGACTTCATCAAATGTATTTTAAATTGGTGAACAGAAGCAAAACATCGAAAGTACCCACAGTGTACACTCTGGATGCCTACTTTTATGCCGGTATGATGTGAAATTAAAAGGTACATTAGACTTATGAAGCTCTACTGGTCCAGTAGCTACTGTATTTTCAAAGATTACGTACAAATGTCAGAAGGGATGGGCAGTAAATATTGTACATAAATAAACAGTTTTTCCGTCTAAATGTAGTTTAAACTCTTCTATATCGGAGTAAAATATTAAAAAAAATAATGAACCATTGATGTCATTGTATCATGTAGGTTCTAGTTCTATTTTTGTTTATATATATCGATGTTTACTGATCTGTAGTCATTATATAGACTTCGTTTTTCACAAGTTTTCTTGCAAACAGGACATTGAAATTAACTTTACAAAAAGATTAAGGATGTGGATGAAATTCATAACAAAAGAAAACTATCGACACTTTTTTCCCACTTTGACCTTTTCATTTTCTAATATAAACGTATTATAATGAATACATGTATGCATTGGCTTGCCCAGATTTTGTGTTCACGGTTTTGAGAAAAATGCGAAACGGATAGGACTGACATATTCCCGAGAGAGAGTCTTCATATAGTAGCACGTTTGTAAGAAGTTTCGTGTCTATTGGTGCAGTAATTTAGGAGAAAACTGGAGAACAAAAAATATCTAGAAAATCGATTTTTCCAAGATTTTTAGACAACGACGAAGAAATCGGCCCGAAATTTTCATAATAAATTATCTTTATAATTACGATGACAGGTCTCATAGAAGTTTCATGGATGTTAGTTGAGTAGTTTTCGAAAAAATTGGAAAATAAAAAGTTTATGGAGAAAATTTTGTGTTTACGGTTTTAAGAAAATTAAAATAAACTTACGTTAAAAACGAGTTTTTAAAAGGTAAGCTTACAGTCATAATTTTATTTTGGCTTTGGCTTTATGTAAAATAAATATTATTTCGTTGCGAAAGGTTGACTGCGATATTAGTATATTTTAAATTCTCAGTAGTGAGTAGAATAAAAGCTTATAAAAAGGGATAGGACTGAAATTTTCACGAAAGGTAGTTCTCATACGTGATCAAGTCTGCTAGGATTTGGTGTCTATTCGTTTAGTGGTTTTTGCGAAAACTGAAGAATATAAAAGTCCGGGAAAAGTTGCAGTTTTTCCACGATTCTGAGAAAATCATAATTTTTTGCATAATTATGGGTGATGTGCGACTCAGTTTTGATGGTGACGTGTTTAGAACACGAAGTTGGGAACTGAGCACTGGCCTACTAAGATTCAATCGATAAAAACCTACGAAATGGTCACAAAATGATTTTGATGGAGCGTCACCCAATATTGGATTACCTATGAAAACAAAAAGTATCTCTTTGCGTACCTTTTGGAAATGAGTTCTGGTGCTACGATATGGTGGCCAGTGACTCCGCGAATTATGTCCGTATTATCGGTCATAAATGGCGGCACTGTGGCGTCCGGATGCAGACCACTGCGTATCATATCACCAGCGCCGGTCATTACGCCTCCATTGCCAACCATATTCGGACCTCCATTTTGTTTCATGTGACTGACCATAGGTTTTTCTTTTTTCTGCTTACGCAAACGGAACGCCATAAAACTGACGACAATCGCAATGAGCAACGTCATAAAGAAGACGACGACTAGAGAAACACCAATGCGTAGAGGATCCGGATTTGAGACGGCTCCAGTGATTATGGGTCCGGTGCAGCCAATCGACACCTTTCCATGCTGGATTACGTCGTTGAATATACTGCCGCCGCCATTTAACGGCTGAATTTCCCCGTTAATGCTGAAATTTCCAAAACATCCGGAAAAGACTGCGAAAAGAAGAGAATCGTATTTTAGTTTCGTTTAACTGCCATTAACTAATGATTCGTGAGTAAAAAGTGCTCTTTCGTATTTTAATATTATACTTACAAGTCGAACTCAGATCACTGAATGAGGAATATTCGCTTCGTAGTCCTCCTAATGAAATGACTGTCAAGTATGGGTCCAAAAAATTATGAACACTCTCCGAATCTAATTCTTCTCCCACTCTTTCGTGGTCGATGAACACCTTCAGAATGCGTTGATGCACTTGCAATTTCAAATGATGCCATTGACCATCTGATAAAATTTCATTAGACTCGAGTGACATATTAACAGGTGTACCTTTTCCCAACTTCGAATGATAAATGATTTGATCATTAACCATCTGGGCAAAGAAAAAACAAAAAAAAACAAACAAAAATGAACCACTAATTTAATTAGTGCATACCTATATCTATCGAACGAATACGTATATTAATCCTCTTATGTTGACACAGCTGAATTCATTTTAAGAGATATAATAGGTAAGTACACTAGGGAGACTTCACGCTTTTTCGATTCTTCCAAAAAATGATTTTAGCAAAGTAGTCTACGCCTATTTTTTATTTGTTTTACAAAGAAGTTGAAGTGTAATTTTATACAAAACTTTTTATAAATGATTCGATATAAGGCATATAATTATTTTCTCCATGTAGACTACAGGTAGGTAATTGATTCATGTGAATGGAAAAATTCTAATTTATTTAAGCTTAGGTTATTGTAAGCCAAGCAACACAATATTATTGATCATTTTTTGGCGTTAATGACCATCAACAGAGACTACATAGTTGATTTGGAAAGTAGACATTAGGTAGAGATTGGGAAAAACTAAATGCAGCCCCATATCTCAAAAAGAAGGTAATATGGAGCCATGAAACTTTGAGGATATATTTATGTCATTGAGCACAATATGAGTAGAATGTAATTACAATATGAGTACAATAAGTTTTTGTGAAAATAGAAATTCTTAAAAACTCTTTTGGGGATGAGGGGGTCAAAATCTATAACTTTGCCCTCAGGAGGGACAATGACCTCGGATTTATCTTAAAAATTTAATTAAGACAGCAAAAATATGTCCTAAAAATTTCAGCTTGATCAATTGAGTGGTTCTGAAGTGATGTGCATACAGACAAACATACAGACAGACAAACAAACATTCAAATTTATATACATATATATGTATCAATATTTGAGTGAATTAATCGCCAATCTAACCGAAGAGGATGATATTTTGGATAAAATATAGATACTTATTGAAATGAAAAAATATTTGTATTTCACACCACTACCACATTCTTCATCATTCATTTGGTTTCAATTAAATAAAATAAAATTCATTCATACAATATTCCATTATTCGTCATGCAAAAATGTTTGTTTACTGGAATTAAAATTTTTGATTTATAGCATCTACAAAATAACTTCTTACGATGAAATTTACGGTAGATATATAAAAAACAATTCTCACTGATTGAAACTAGTGGAAAATCCTGAATAAAAAATAAAATTTTCCACATTCGTAGAGTAAATTAAGTAGGCTACACATAGATGGTGTTAACCTGGAAGCCTGAAAAACCGTAACAGTCGATATAGGGTACCTCGTGATAAACAGACGACGTTTCACGAACGCACGTCACGTTTTCAATGATTAAGGAGCTATACGTATACTAAAACCGTATAACATTAGGAAATTTCCTTTGAAATTATTCTTTGACCGTATAGACCTATAGTATTTTCGACAAGGAACAAAAAAAAAAAAAAAAAAAAGCTTCTCTTTACTTTTGACCTATCTTGTACCTACGGCAAAGGAGTCAGGAATTCACGAACTTGAGTTAAAACACATCCGATCGATTGCTATACAAAATTGATTAATCGACGTTTTCCAATAATTAATCGCCCATCCCTATAACGCAGTCGATTCCCACATAGAGGATCCGTCCCCGCGGCCACCACTCCGTCCACAATACGTACCTCAACAGCCGTGTAATCTTTATCGGTGGCCACAAACAACAGCAATCCACTCGACCTGATCGTCCTGAATGCGAGGCTGACGAATTTATTCACCACCACTCCAGCGCGCTCGTAATTGGTCACCATTTGTCGGCGCGATCGATCAGTGCTATATCTGGTATGCCATAGCGTCGATCCGCCATATATGTACTCCAGCAGCTGCACCCGACGATGTTTCTCCGACATTTTGAATTCGACGAAACCACCCTCGCTGACGGTTACCGGTTCGAAGGCCGCATTACAGTTGGGTGCGACGGCTCCGGAATCGTCGCAGGAGCAGCTTACACGTTTCCACTGGTCGTGACAAATGCCACCGCCGCAAACCGATCCAGCCCCTTCGGTGTTGCCGCCGCCGCCGCCACCGCCGCCACACAGACTCTGCGTCGAACGATTACACATTGGCTCGACGCCAAACGACTTTATCGGATGGCTCAGATTGAGGTGACGACCATTTATCGAGATGCTGTGCATGCAACCGACAAAATCGTCCGAATGTACTTGACCTGGCCGCTCCAGGATCGCGTCTGATGTGGCTAAGCCGCCGATGTACAACGGATTGTTGTTGAAATTCAAAGTGCTGAAAAAACGACAACAACTAAATATAAATTAAAATTATACACGAGAGTCAAAAGTATAGAGAAACGTAAAAAAAAAAAAAAAAAAATTCTGTCACAAAGAACTAATCGTTCGAATGCGTACAGGCGTTAACGAATGCTTAATAAGAAGAAAGAAACCGAATCGGTCTTGTCTTTTGTACACGAATGTAAAAGGTTGTTGTAATTCTTATACGCAGCTAATAAAACGTCAGTTTCAAAACTACTTCCATGTTGAAACAAAAAAAAAAAAAAAAAAATCACAAGTTGGTTATTTTTAGCTTCTCATTTTATTTTTACATACAGGGTGTTTGGCTTGCGGTGCAAAATTTTTGCGCGTATGATTCAATTTTTGATGGACAAATGAGATTAAGGGGGCATTTTCCTTCCATCCGCAACTTTGGAAACGTATTTTTGTTGCCACTAATTTCTGTCGAATCGCCAATAAATTTTGCGACATTCGTGTAAAACGGATGATTCTTAAATAAGTAACTGTGCCTTGGAATTACGACAACCAATGTCAAATTTTGGCAGTTTTGTTTTAGTAACACCATAAAGTTTCCAAATGTATCTTCTGTACGATGTAAGAACAACCAATGTCTCAACCCTACCAGAATCTTTTATAATTTGCACCTTCAGATATACCAATGTCAAAAATAATAGAATATTTCAGTGCTAAAACAGCCAATGTTGTACAAATTAGTTGTGAATTTTAGTACAAATTTTAACGGCCAAAAGAGGCTTGAAAGTACCAGAATAAATCTCTTTTGCGATGATTGCACTTCCTTCAAGTACGACAATATTTAAAGGAATATTATTAGTACTTGAGAATTAAAGTAAATTAATTTATTTATTATCCATAACCATTGTGGACCTTAACGTCAAGAGAAACTTTAAATGAAATTCAAATACAAAATAAAATTCAACTATCTATTAAAATAATAATTTGTGCATACAATAGTACAATAAAATGTTAAAGATAGTTTATAACTACTTGATAAGTTAACAGTTCTAAGACTGAAAGAAGAAAGTACAGTAAAATCATTCCATTGTCAACATTAGTTTATATACCCTGTTAGGGTATATAATTTTACACTATGATTAGCGTGTGTGAAGTAGAGATTTATTAGGAGGGATTTTGTTTATTCTAAAATATTCGAAGACCAGAGTATTCGGGTCACCAAATATCCCGTTAAAAAGCGTGTTGTAAATGCTGGCACAGGAAGTAACGGTACTTTCAACAGGTAACTGTACAATTTTATAAGGAACAAATGTACTGAATAAAATACATTTTTTTCATGTAGCCTAATATGTTCGTCTATATTTTTATATGACAAACATATTTGTTATACAAATATCTTTTATGAAAGGAATATTATAAAGACTAAAACAACCAATGTGCACATTGGTTGTTTTGGTTTCTGAAATGAGAAAAATCGTATTAATAATTATATTTGCACAAAATTGTGATTTTTTTTTCACATTCACTCCATCTAATAACAATAACAAACATTATTTTATGCAAAATTTACGTTTTAAGCATAGCTCAACCCAAAAATTTAATGTTTTATTCAATTTTTAATTCCATGCATAAACAACTGATGTACATTTTTACAAATTTAAGGGCTAAATAAGAACAACTAATGTCATTAATTCTAGCTCTTATTATTAAAAATTACAAAAAAAAAAAAAAAATAATGAAATACATATGGTTATTACAATCAGATACCAAAATCTCAGCTTAGTCTATAGATATAGACCAGAGTTATGAAGCAATAAGGTTAGAAGAAAATATATTATTGAGTTTTTCTCAAAACTTTAATTTATGACATTTGTTGTTCTAATTCCAAAGTACAGCTTTCATTCCTCCTTTTTTTTGGAATGAAACCATTAAGCTCCTATTTATTGACTGTTTTTCAACCTTTTTTCACTGATTATCACTAAGTTTTCTCACTGTTTTGAGCATGTCTAGGTTACAGTAATTGTGAAAGTGCACCAAATGGTAAAATTAATTTGAGGGATTTATTTATTAGGAAAACAGAATAACTAGGAAATATAAAACCATATATAAGAGGTCCTTGGGGTCTGGGTCCCCCTTAGCCGACGTAAAATTTTAAATGTCTATAAATAACGTGTTTTTGCCGGTTTAGGTTTTTTTTTTTTTGTTGAAGGGAGGGGTCGGAAGACCGCTGAGAATTTGTGGACCCCTCTTACGACGGAGCTATCTACGTCCTGGAGCAAACAGGTAGATTTAAATATCCTTTTATTGTGAACATTTCCACATTTTGTTTCGAGGTTTAGGACATCATTAGACTGTGCTACGAAATACTGATAGTAATTTATGTAATAATGGCATTTTAAAATGGAGTGAGTACTTATTCCAGATTGAAACATATTCTTCAAAAAAGTGTGTATCATTTTAAAGTGTCACAAAAGAATAAAATTCATTTCCAAGATGGGAAAATTTAATCAGTGGAATTGAATTATCAAAACACAGTTACTTACAAAAAAATAAAATTACTCGATAATAATTCAGGCTAAGTGCCCTTATAAGTATCATTAGTAATCCAAAAATATCAATAGACTAGTTTATATCATTGACTAAGAAATGCTGCGAGCTGCATATCACCGTATTATTGCCATTTATAGGAAGATGGTATGTGGCACTCTTAAGTTGTCTCAGAGTCTTGTGCATTTGTGTGGGAGTGAAAATAAACAACAAATCTAAGATTTCGAACCTTTCTAATATAAATGTAGGCTACATAATTATATCCATACAAAAGTACACTGTGCCTGAGAATGAAAACCCTTATTCCCTCAAAACATCGGCGCAAAGAGAATGGCCAGGGGTCTCCTGCTTTCCAAATTAATTTTAACACCCCTCAAAAATTTTTTGGAAATTTTTTCCCCAGTATAATCTTTATGTTTGTAGTAATAAATAAAAACGAATTTTTAAAAGATGAGCTTTATTTATTTTTTGGCTTTAGCTTCATGCGAAATGAACATTATTTTGTTGTGGAAAGTTGGCTGCAGTTTTGGTATACTTTAAAATCGCAGTAGTGAGTAGAATAAAAGCTTATAATAACGGGACAGTGTTCCATAGATAAAAAATTGAAAATTGATAAAAAAAAAAATTTTTTTTCAAATTTTTTTGTTCGGGGCAATGGCTCCTACATTCTAAATCATATCTGAGTTTATGTTTCAAAACCTGTCTAATAAGAAAATTAATTGCCTATACGGTAACACATCTAACTGCTGAATTTTAGAGGATAGCCGTACAGATCTACTAAACCGCCACGTAGTTCTTAGTCGAGAGATGTTCATTTGGTATTTATATTTCGATTAAGTACCATTAATTAGACGTTTAAACTGTTTTAATAAATATACATAAAATAATTTCTATTTTTAATCATCAATAGATTAAGACGTATAATACATGAGGGAGGTCCTGAACGTTTGAATACACCCCCTAAACCTAAAAAAGTTGAACCTCTTAAAATTCTGTATTTTAATCGGTTTTAGTGATTGTTTATTGGAAGAGGGCTCAGAAAAGACCACAAAGAATATACGGACCATTTTATGATCGAGCTACCAACGGCCTTGTCCATACGAGGAGGTTGAGGTTTGACTCTATCTTAATTATCTATAATTTTCAAAAAATACCACCTCAATTATGGAAGCACACTTCATTAGGTAGGTCAACATAATTTGAAACAAATCAATATACTTGTTGATACAATATTATTTACGTTCGAATAGATATTTTTTCGAAATTTTTTCATATTATTGCACTCCCTGAATGTGGCTGTTTATGCAAGAAATTTGGATGAAAAGCATTCAAAAGTTCTGAAGGCTAATCGTTATTGTAAATTGAAACAGAACTAGGGTTTTTATGCAGCGTCAAATTAGTCTCGTTTGATAAATTTTCAACGAATGTCATCGACTACAAAGAGAAATAAAAACGCTTCCAGCGACCATAACTACAGAAATTGTTTTACCAATTGGTTGAAATACGAGCAAACGTTCTCCTTCTCCCCAACAAAACAATAATCGACAAAAAATTCGACACTTCCAGAAAAGTTCAATACTACAGGTAGGTACTGTTGCACCTACAAGGTATATGCTATTGTTATCACCACTAGGTAGTGCACCTCAAACAGAACACCCTGTATACATATAGGTATGCCTACTGTATAATAGTATTGGAAAAAAAAAAAAAAAAAAAAACTACATATGTTATTAAAAAAAATATAGTTGTCGACGTTGTCGCCAAAAAAAAAAAAAAAAAAGGTAGCTATATGTAATTCTAAATGAAACGAGAAAAGGGGTTGGATGGGTTTAAAATGGGTGAAGAAATAATTAGTAAAGAGATAATCTTACCCAGATGGACCGGTATTGTCGGTATAACATGATACGTCTCCGGGTTTACATTCTTGACAAGTATCGCCATTTTCCGTACATGCGGCCACGCTTAGCGATACGACTCGGCCATTGCGTGTAGCCGTAATTTTATGCCAATTTCCATCAGCCAGCGACGACGACGACGACGACGACGCAGAGTCGACCGAATTTTGTGGCACCGTAATCGACGTGACAGCCGTTCTGGTTCCGCCGTACGAGAAAACCGCCCTGCCGTTGACCAGCTCCAGGGCGACAAAATCGGATCTGCCTCCGGTCTGCGTACCATAATTGTATACCAACAGCGCATCCAACTTGACCGTCGCGAACGTCACCGATATGTCGTTGGTGTTCGAGTCCAAGGCCGCGAACGTCGCGTACGAAAGGTCGTCGAAGCCGAACGTCGACTTTTCGCAATGGCGTCCGTGCAGCCCTTCCGGGCAGTTGCACTTGTAGCCGGGCTTCAGGCCGACGCAGAAGCCCCCTCCCAGACACGGATTGGGTCGACACGAGTCGGCGATTATCTCGCACTGGGCGCCGCGGTAGCCGGGCCGGCACAGGCAGAAGTAGCTCGAGCTGTCGCCGCTCTCGCGACACGATCCGCCATTTTGGCACGGATTCTCGTCGCACTTGTCGACGCGCCGCTCCTCGCACAGCGGTCCGTCGCGTTTGGGCGGGCACTGGCACTGGAAATCGACGCCCTGCTTGCGGCATACGCCGCCCGCCTGGCACGGATTCGGCGCGCACGGATCCTGCCGTTTGTCGCACCGCTTGCCGGCGAAGCCGTCCATGCAGAAGCAGGCGAAATCGTGGCGCACCAGCGGCGCCGCGAACACCAGCGACTGCGTGTCGACGACGCTCGTGTCCTGGATGACCATCAGGTCGTCGTTGCAGGCGCCGTTCGCGCACACGTTATTCTTGCACGGCGAATAGCCGACGACGACCGCCCGCTGCTCGAACAGCTGCCGCAGCGCGTGCTGGCGACGCGCCAACATTTGGCGCACGCTTTCGGCGCTGCGATATTCGGAGCCGGAGCCGCCGGCGCCGCCGTCGCGCACCGCCAACGCGATCTCCAGTCCGCCCTCGTCGTCGTGCAGACCGTAGACGAGGGGCGCGTCGCCGCGCTGCGATACGTTGCGCAGCAGATCGACGAACTCCTTGTAGTGGCGCGACAGGAATCGGGCGGCCGTCACGTTCTCGACGCGCACCACCAGCGTGTTGGCGATGGTCTTGTTGGTGAATGAGAGGAACTCGACGGTGACCGACGAGACGACGTCAGCATGTTTGCCGTCGTTGCCGAGTACGCTGAATGCGATGCCGCCGCCCAGCGCCACCCTGGAGGCGTGCAGATCACAGTTGACCGGCACGCTGAGCACACCCCTCGGCTGGATGTCGTTGACCAGACGACATCGGTAGTCGCCCACCAGGTCCGGGTCGTTGGGTCGGACGTCGGCGATTTTGCCGATCGGAAACTGATCGTTGAAGGCGTGCACCACCACGTGCACCGATCGCGGCGACGACGGGCTGTCGTTTTGGTCCTGCACCAGTATTCTGACCGTGTGGTTCGATTTCATGCGCGGTTCGCCGTTATCCTCGACCGAGATCTGCGATGCGATACGACAAATTATTAGTCAATTCGACGTTCGTTACGTGTGTTGAGACAACTGCGGACGTTTTGGTTACCCTATCGTTTTGATCATTTTGTGAAACGTGAGGAGGTGTTTTGACACTTTTTCCAATACCACCACCTGGACGTGTCGGAGAGACTTTTTCTACAAACTGTTAGGTACCCGATCCTTTCGTTCCAAATCAATTTTTGCATTTTTTGGAATTTTATCTTCAAACCAGGTTAAGAGGGGATAAAATGTATTTTTATATAATACTGTGTTCTTTAAATATTAATTCCAATGGTAGGTTCTTGAAATTCACAGCCCAAGGGTGCGAAACGGGTTCTCATATTTTCTCATGTATATCTTCAACCGGGGTTATGATTTTGAAGTAATTTCTGTTCCAAAATATTACTTTACCCATTCCTTAAACATCTTGATTTTTATTTTTTTTTTTTTAATATAACTTATCCCCTACATTTGGCGCCAAATAAGTTGAGTTTCGTGGTTTAATGCGCACTAATGCAGTGTTGTTTCTCATTGGCCATTCAACATTTATACGTCATCTTCATTGGCCATTAAACGTTTTTACGTCATAATAATTGACACCTAAGAACGAAACTAGCGTAAGTTCAAAAACACCAATTTTTGCATTGTACATATGAAAATTCTGCTTTTGCTGCTCTCTATCATTTAGTAAAGCTACCTCGAGTCCATATTGCTTAGAAATTGAAAAAAACACCAAATGCATACCACCTCATTTCAGGGTGTGAAAGAATTCGTTCTTGTCAAAGTAACTTCATTCTATTTTTTTATAATTTATTTGTGCAGAACTATCTTAGGTCCGAGTTAAGCTACTTTATTTTCTCGGATGAAAAAATTAGTTTGTTCGGAATTAACTGAA
Organism: Ericerus pela; assembly: GCA_011428145.1. Taxonomy (NCBI): domain Eukaryota; kingdom Metazoa; phylum Arthropoda; class Insecta; order Hemiptera; family Coccidae; genus Ericerus; species Ericerus pela. The sequence continues at coordinate 2,252,535 of WOFM01000392.1, forward strand.
CTCCACTTTTTTTTATTAACTTATTAGTGTAAAACTATCTCAAGTCCAAAGTAAGATACTTTTACACCAACATTTTCATTTAGTGCTCATTGTAAAAACTTGTATGAGACTTGATAATACCTTCAGAGGATAATTCTGTTCAATACTATATCTGAAGTTCCTCAATTTGAAGTAAAATAATAGAATTTCAATTTTTTTGTGACAAATGTCTTTACTTTGTTCATCCTATTAAAATACTTTAATTGGTTTTACATCCCATTGCAATAACTGAAAAATATCAACATTCTGAACTTTCTTTTCACTCTTCTGAAAAATAGTATTTTTGGACTTAAGCTAGTTTTAAGGTGACGAATTATTACTTATATATTCTGCAGAGCTCAACTTATTTGTCCCGAGTATAAGGGGATAAAATGTGTTTTTACATCTTTTTAATGTACTATTTCCTCGACAGGATAAAATATGTAAGAAATTTTTTTGATTTAAAATTTCACCTTGCCTATTTCTTGAAAATTAATTGCTGTGCTTTTCGAAATTCGCTTATTTGCTAAGGGGTTGAAATTGGGTGAAATGTATTTTCATTTTTTTTTCAATATTTCTTTAGCACGATGTGATAAAAAGTGTTTGTTTTATAATATGTACTTTGTATTTGAAAAATAAATTCTTACATTCTTTTAAATTCATCCCCTAATGGGTGAGCAGGGTTGAAATACGTTTTTATATTTTTTCAATATTGCTTCAACAAGAATGAGTGTGGGGACTCACTGGTATGAGGAGAAGGGGCTCGGACCCCTTGACGACAGTCGCCGCCCCAAAGGGCAGGCAAATTATTCGTCTATATGAAGTTAAACAACACAAAATACGTTCGATCGTAATTACCTGCATGTACATGCAGGTAATGTGACACAATCAACAATGTCACGACCCATACACAAACTGGCCAACCATCTCTTATCTAGATAGGGGATGATGCGACCTGGCCATTCTCAACAACGTACGTATTATCCTACGTATGTGTGTATGTGTGCGTGTTAATAAGCCGTATATAAACCGCCCGAATCGGCTCTAAAATTGCCAGTGTTTGGTCTGGTTCTAGCTTACCCGTACTTGTGTACGAAGTAGCTGAACACGCTTAAATTCTGTAGAATTTCCTTCTGCTGAGAATATCTCTCACGACGAGGTATTCCACAATGAGATATAGAGATTTATTTTCCAAAAATATTATTCCTTGAAAATAAATTCTTACATTTTGAAAAGTTGATTTTTTTCTAAGGGGTGAAATGGGGTAAAATGTAATTTCACACTTTTTTGCCATATTTATCTAACATGTGAGATTGACATCGGAGAGATTTTTGAACAAAAGTATTACTTTATAAGGAACTGTCTTATTAACTTTAGGGGTATAATTGCTCTTTCAGGCCAACTGAAGTCTGTGAAAATTGGAGGAGAAAATTATTTTCAGAGTTGTATAAAATATTTTAAATTACAAAACTTCTGATACCTGATACTGCGTGTTAACAAAAAAAGACTCATCTGACATTTTTACACAAATTGACTACTTTGTATCTAAATATGAAGGAAAATCACCGCATTTTTAATACAAAATAAAAAATTTTATCAAATAAAGGTTTTTCTAGTAACCTTATTTGGTTATTTTGCTACATTTTATTAAGCAAAAATACCTCATTTAGAAGGAAAAAAATGGAAAAAATCGCCTCATTTGACATGGCAACATTGTTTTGTGAAGTAAAATTGCCTCATTGTTATTGCTGTAGTAAAATGTTTGCCTCAACTGAAAAAAAAATGGTCCAAGTGGTAATTAAGAACAACTCATCTTTCAGGTTAAAACAACTTAACTGCAAATATTCTACTCAATTGTTGAGTGAAAATGACTTATGAAAAATTTCCAAAGGGAAATTTTCATTAAAATGACAGAAGATGAATCAGATGCCAACAGACCTAAAAATACGATGGCACGGAAATAATTAAACCGTCATTATTATTCTACTAGAAAAAAAAAAAAAAAAGGTTGAGGGAAAAACTATTGTTTCTTTTCCAACATATTAATGTGGTTTACTTTGGTCATAATAGGTAACTCACTAACTATCCTGTTGTAAGAAGTAGAAAAATGCATATCAAAATTGAGAATTTTAGAGAGTACCTAAGTGACTTTGTTGCAACAACTGACAACAGACACGAGGAAAGCAAATTCTCACAGCGGTTTAGAATAGAGAATTTTCTACCATATATTAGAAATATATTAATTATTATGATATTTACCAGCAAATCAATTTGTGGAGTAACCTCTCGATCGATAAACTGCGACGTTGTGATCACCCCAGTGTGTGAATCGAGTGAAAACAAATTCTGATGAGCACCGCCAATCTTTGCATAGGTGAAAGGTGCACCATTAGGTGGTAGATCAGGATCCTTAGCACTGAGGGTCATTACCATGGTACCAGGTGGTTCATTTTCCATCACATATCCAACTAACGATGAGGCTTCGAAAATAGGACCATTGTCGTTGATATCAGTGACAGTGATTTTAACAGTTGCAGTTCCAGTCTCCGGAGGTGTACCAGTATCGATAGCAGCCACAATTAAGTTGTAAAATGCGAACGTCTCGCGGTCGAGTACTGCAGCAGTTTCAATTTCACCGGTTTGCGATTCAATTTTGAAGGCTTTGTCAAAATTTCCATTGATGATCGAGTAGCTAAACTGGTTATGCTGCTGTTTGACATCTTTATCGAATGCTTTGACACTGAGCACCTTTGTGCCCACTGGCACATTTTCTGCAATCTCCGCTTCGTAGACATCTTTGACAAATTCTGGCGGATCGTTTCCATCTTGAATCGATATTATTACTTGCGCCTCGTCAGTATCATTACCCTTAATGCTGCCAGCATTTTTAGCCATCACAGTCAGTACAACTCTGTTTTGGGTTTCTCTGTCCAAGTGCTTGGAGACAGCAATAGCACCACTCAATGAGTTAATGGCAAAGCCTTTATCATTACTGGAACCAACAAAGAGATAGTAAACAATGCCATCATCACCGGCATCCTGATCTGTTGCTTTGACTGATCCTACATATGTTCCAACAGATGCTGACTCAGAAATATCATAGTGAAATACAGGTTGCATAAACAAGGGATAGTGCTCATTTTCACCCACAATTTGGGCAACGATTGTGGTTGTACCATGCATCATCGAATCCGGATTTGTGGCCATAATTTCCAAAGTGTACTTGTCTTTTTCTTCATAGTCAAATGACACCAATGAGTATATTATGCCAGTTTCAGCGTCGATTCTGAAATATTCTTTACCACTACCACCGACAATACGATATCGAATGATGGCATTCTTTGGCGAGTCAATATCAGTGGCCACAATTTGTGTAACCCTCGAATTGGCAGGAAGTTTTTCTGAAATACTGATCTCGAACATGGTATTATTAAATACAGGAGGGTTATCGTTAATGTCAGTCAGCATAACCGTTAATGTAGCAACTGCAAATTTGGTATTGAATCCGAGATCTTTAGCCAGTATTGTGAGTCTGTAGTCATTGGTTTCGTCGTAATCCAGTGGTTCCATGATGAGGATGGCACCAGTTACAGGATTTATGTGGAATTTCTCGTCACTGTGGTCTGTCTTGTTGATTGAATACCGTACCATGCCATTAGGTCCTTCGTCATCGTCAGTTGCTATAATGGTGAGAATGGTTGAGCCAACTGGTTCATTCTCTGGAACAATAACCTGGTAACTGATAGCTGAGAAGACAGGTGTGTGCATATTTTCACCACAAACTACCAATGATACTGAAGCTTGGTCAAATTTTGGTGGTATACCATGGTCTGTTGCTCTGATGGTCAGTACATACTTGGTCAAATGTTTTACTTCGTCCAATGAACGAGTGAGACTAATCCAGCCATTGGTTTTGCCAATTTCAAAAAGATCGCTATCATTTCCGTCAATTTTAAAGTATTCAATTTCCGCATTGATACCAGAATCCAAAGTATCGGTAGCCTTGACTTGTAAAATTTGTTGTCCACGAGTAGCCATATCCAAGACTGGTGAGAAGTACTCTCGATTTTCAAATTTAGGGGCAAATTTATTGGCGTTGATTACGTTTACTGTGACATGGCACTCGGAGGAAAGAGGTGGCTTACCATTATCTGTGGCCATGACCACAAAGCTGTACTGATTCTCTGGACTTGATTCCAAAGCCGAATACTTGTAACGTAATTGTTTCTTTGAGAAAATTTCGGCTGTTGATGGATCAATGAAGAAGTAGTCTGAGGGATGTGTTAAGGAATATGTGATCAATGAGTTAGGTCCTTGCTTGTCTTTATCTTGGGCAACTGTTGCACCAATGAACATACCCTGTTGGTTGGTTTCTGGGAAGTAGAAACTGTAAACAGAATGCTCGAATTCAGGTGCATTGTCATTTTGATCTTGCACAGTTATGGTAAGTGGGGTTTCTGCTCTCCATGAACCATCTACAGCAACAACCTTGAGTAGGTACTCATCCTCCACTTCACGATCCAATGGCCCAATTACAGTTACATTTCCAGATGATGAGTCTATGGCAAATTTGTTACCTGGATTCTCGGCAAAACTATATGTGGCGTTTGCATTCTCACCTATGTCCAAGTCTGAACTGGTGATTTGGATGACAAATGCACCAGCTTCGGCATTCTCGGTAACATTTACGCTAAAAAGTCTAGTAAATTTGGGAGGATTGTCATTTTTGTCGAGTACTGTTATGTAAACCAGGGCAGTGCTATGCAAAGATGGTACACCCTCATCGTAGGCTTCAACAGTCATTTGGTAACTACTGGTTTGTTCACGATCCAGTTTCATATTTGTGAAAATTTCACCAGTCTGCGGGTTAATAGCAAAGGCTTCGTTGGTGTCAGTTTTCAGTCGATAACCAACTCGACCATTGAGGCCTGAATCACGATCTGTAGCTTTTACATGGAGCACACTTTGTGGCGGGTATTCTTCCTCCATGACGGCGGCGATGTAGGTAAGATTTTCAAATTGCGGAGCATTGTCGTTCACATCGGTAACATTTATCAGCAATTGCACCACCGATCTCAGTGGTACGACGTCAGAGTCTTGCGCCTCAACCCAAAGTTCATACTGGGCCAATAATTCGAAATCTAATTCACCATCGGAGACAATAACCTCTCCAGTGTTAGCATCCACTTTGAACGCTTCCCCTAGATTACCACCTGCTATTGAGAATTTGATGACTCCAGCTGGGCCTGGTTTTGGTGACGAGGCTTTTAGTTTAGTGATCACTTTGCCAGAGGGAGAATTTTCAGCGAGTACAAAACCTGTTTCTTTCGGTGTGACAAGGACGGGGAATAGATGAGACGGACGTAATTTGATGGTGAGCTGGGCAAAGGATCGTTTCGGTGGACTTCCGTTGTCCGAAGCCTGCACACTTATTTTGAAGGTGTCGCCGTCACCGCTTTCCCGTCGTACATCCTGGGCGGCCTTTATAACGCCAGTTTTGCTATTCAGCGTAAATTTGGCCGCATCCGTTCCCTTCATCGAGTACACGATTTTGCTGTTGTCATCACGATCGACATCCGTGGCGATGACACCAAACACAAATTCATCTGTAGAAAAACAAATGAAAAACGTTGACCTTAGTTTTGGAATTTAGAAGAAAATAGGTTCGAAAAAAATGTTTCGTTCTGTTATAACCACATACCAGGTATCCAGAGGCGTATTTCCCATACTAAACAATTTGGCGGCTCTTTACCGAGTAGAAAGTATGGCTTTTTATAGTTCTATGGTCATGTTGGTGCCAGTACCAACAGATTGGCGTAGTGCCAATCAGTATAATTATTTAGTTGAGGTAGTTTGGAGGAAGAAAATTTTCTCTGAAATACTGCTAGGTGTTGGGTGCTGAAATTTCCCACAAATTTGCCTTCAATAAAGATTTTTTTTTTTTTTTAAATTTCCAGAAAATCACCATAAGATCTCTCCGTTCTCTCGCGACTACGACTTTTCTCGATTTTTCCCGCAAAAAATTTTAATTTAAAACGTTTCAGCAACATATGAAAATTCTCTGGGATTTGCCACAAAAAAATTTGATATTCTTTGAAGTTAATGATAGGTACCCTATTTTTGTTTTTCGGATTTTTTGATATAATTTATGTACCCTGACTTTGAAGGTGAGAAATAAAATGTCAATCATCTAACGGTAATACCCAACAGTCGCCATAATTTTCACGCAGCTTATTCTCCAGTGTATTAAACTTGTCATTAGGTAAGTGTCGAACATAAGCCGATAGAAGAAGATCATACCAAGCTATTTAAGGTTTGGTTTAAAAGTCGAAATCTTGAAACTTGACGTAAAAATGCAGATGGGCTTCTTTTGAATGGAGAAATTCGTTGCAGTTAGCTTTATTTTGAAGGAAATGTACACGCGACTATCAAGCTTTGAGAAAGATGGTATGTAAATTTAATTATTCGAATGTTAAATTTTGAATTAAATTTTTATTCGTTAAATTTCTTAATCGATGATAAAAAACTTTTTTAATTTCATTTTCCACTGTTTTTTTCCTTTACTTGATTTTGATAGCATAACTTCATTTCCCAGGGTATTAAATTTACCGGATGTTTGTAGAGAGTGGGGGATGGATTTGCCATTATCTGATAGCTAATAGTACATCTAGACAAATTTTCCAATCATTTGTAGGAAATGCCAGTTAAGTTGACTAAACCAAATGTACGGCAGTTTTGGGTAGAGAATGTGTCAGCAGCATAATTAAGTGGTGCTAACGAGAATTTGATTTTTTTTTTTTAAATGCTCCACCATTTGAGAATTTTCTCAGCAAATGCTTGAAAAATAAATGTTTGACATTGAAAAGCAACTGCTCAAAAATGAGCAAATGCACGAGAATTTACGAGCATTTTCGATAGTTCTGGTGTCTGCTCGGGACAAATGAAAATGATGAGTTTACCAAAAATCAATTTTTAAAATACACATCACTATAATAGACGTACAACCCTCCAAATATTCAGCTGAAAGTATTCAGTCGAAGGTATTCAGTCAAAACTATTTTGACGAAATTCGTTCTTTTGTTAGTGTACGTGTGTCTTTGATATGCACACAAAGACGATAATGTTGTTTCCAACATAAAACGAATTTATCAGTGTTACCACATCCGTGTTGAAAAAAGTCTTGGGCCGGTACTTGTTAAAGCACCGCAAAGCGGCGCTTCACGGCTTGTTTATTATAAGAGCAAAACACTGTGCGAAATCTAGCGTCATGTGAGTGCACCGTCCAATGAGCATCCATAAAGTATAAATTTTATCTACGGTTAACAACTCGTGGATCATCCGGACGGACTACGCATGTGTATAATCATTGTAACTCACAAGTTTGCAACTGATTACATCTTGTTCCAAGAGGAAATATTAAAAATGCTCAAGTACGCTGAGCAAATTCCGAGCATATTCAGCATTGGCTCGTCAATAATAAACGTTCGCGCATTTACCATCACCAACATTAATCGATAGTCTGGCGTTTATAAGACCGTGCACTATATGGGTACCTACCATCACGGTGCCACGCGAACGTCTCGCAAAGGGTTTTATGCCAACGAATACGTAGGTATGTGCGAACAGCTGATTTCAGCATTTCTATTGTTCAGGGGCCAGGGGACGAGCCTACGCAGTCCACAATGTAAAGGTCATTTGGATACAGCCTTCGTCCAATTTGGACGGTACGTGGTCCATAACAGAAATCTATGTAGGTATACTATTGTCTACGTGTATATATATATATAAAACACGTAGAATGGCTACCATCGGGCGACTAACTAGATAATAAATATTCGTTACTTTGCTGCATCTTATCCGGTATGTAAACGGTGTACTGATTTTCGGCGAACATGGGTGCGTTGTCGTTTTCGTCCAAAACGTTGATAATTACGTTGACCGTCGACGCTTTCGGTTCAATGACACTGCTGTCCTGTGCAATTAACGTCAATCGATACACGCTGGTATCCTCTCGGTCCAACGGAATTTTCGTCGATATGAGACCGGTTTCGGAATTCACTTGAAATCTGTCAACACGGTCACCCAGCAAACTGTATCTGTGTGTTACGACAATCGAGAAAATAAATTTCATTAGTACATAGGTACAGGTATACATGTACATGTGTGTGCGGTATAGGTAGAGAGATATACTTAAGTACCTACGAGGTAATTTTTTTTTCAACCTTTAATACAAGTCGATAATTTACTCTGGTTAAATAAAGAAGAAGAATCCACCCCAAAAGAAAAAAAAAAACAAAAAAACAAAAAAACAAAAAAAAAACTAAAAATAACCAAACGTATAGTTAATTTACCTTAATTTGGCGTTAGGTCCAAAATCGTCGTCTACGGCCTGAATACGAATAATGTCACTTCCAGGTGGTAAATTTTCTCGTACAAATGCCACGTAATCGGTTTGCTCAAAGTGTGGACTATGGTCGTTTACGTCTTGCACGAATATGTGAACAGTTCCGGAACCGGTTAGTGGTGGACTCCCTGTACACAGCATCAAAATCAAAAAAGAAAAAAAAAAATTATTTAAGGAAAACAAAAAAAAAAAGCAAAAAAACAAGAACAAAAAAACCGCGATTAGAATTTTTCTACGATACCATAGGGTAGGTATGTTTTGTTTTTTTTGTTTTTTTTTTTTGTTTCTTTTTCTTTACGTAACCACAATAATGAAAGTAACCGTATGTAAAGGCTGGTAGGTGGTTGAAAAATGGTCAATGTACTCGAATTTCGTGTGCCATAGGTACGTCTTCGATAATCGGCGACACAGTTTGATGACATTTAAAATCCATCCTACTGGCATGGGATGAAGAGTTTTTTTTTTTTTTTTTGTGTTTTTTTGGTTTGTTTTGGTTTTATATCTCTCCGTAGGCTGTATCTAATCACAACCAAACAATGTTGAACATTGTTTCGTGTGAATTTTTGTTGTCGTCGTCGTTGTTGTTTGTATTAGCGTGTTTGGTGGCTTAGGTACATAGAAGAGACCTGTATGTTTTGTAGTTTGTATTACAAATGAGAGAGAAAAACAAAAAGCAAAAAAAAAAAAAAAACAAAAACAAAAAAAAACAAAAACAAAAAAAAAACGATAAAAGATCCGAAATTTTCTCATAAATGACATTATTACTACCGCAAACAAATCGTAAATAAACTTCGTTTTATGGATGCCGAATGTGTTTATTTAGCACCGTGGATCCTATATTATAGGCATTTTGAAAACAGAGGTTTAATTTACGCACCAAGTGTATGTCGACAAATAGGCAGACACATATAAAATACGTTATTTTCGGAATATGTGTGATTGTTTCAATATTATTGTTAATTCCCACACATTACACTTGGAGCTTGCTGATGGAGTGTTTTTTTCTTGTTGTTCGTGGTTTCTTTCTTTCTTTCTTTTTTTTTTTTTTTTACTTCCTTTCTAACAACACCAAGAACTTATGGGGCGAAGAGCGATTGTACGGAGTAGGCTCAAATTACAACAATTCTAATTTGCATTTTTTTTTTTTGAGTAGACCATACTTTTATAATCTCATCTAACAGTAAATTACGTTCGGCGTAGTTGAACCACACTGCAGGTTCTTATTCTTATAGTAGACTCTGAGAAAGTTTGGGTTGTTTGATGTGCCGCAGGTTGAACTTTGACAATATAAAATAAATGTCTGTAGTGTGTTCGACAACCGTAGTTGGTTAAACTTAATTTTAGTCAGAATGAATCTGAATAGTGGAGGAGTTTCAACAAAGTATAGCTGTTGATATTGCATATATTAGATATTATATGTTATTTCATATTCAATTGGTACCTATGAATTATTATTTAAATTTGTTTATTCATCGAAATCATAAAGCCTGATGAAATTTTTAAGTTATAAATTACTTACTCATTTCCTACCTGGAAGAGCAAACTAAAGAGCAGAAAAACTCAAAAAATTAAATTTTATCTCTTAGAATTGATTGGAACTTTAAAAGAGAAATTAATCGATTATTTTGAACACCTACTATTTTTTGAAAAGGTTTTTGTGATTTCAAGATTTTCAGTTACGCAAACTGAATATTTTAGCGTAATGATGCTGCGCAGGAGTTTTTTATGCCATATAAGAGAAAATCAAAGACCCTTGAAAACTGAGTCGTAAAAAGTTAGAAGAAATGAAGGTGATCAAAAAATAATTCATTTGATAGGGTAACAAATTGTGGATAAAGTGGATTGGGAATTTAAGCACCAATACTCCCACACATAGGTATTGAATTCCGGTAATACACGGAGACTGACGGATTTTCGATTTCATACCCCCTTCTTCGGCTACATGTTGCGGAAAAATGAACCCTTTCCTTTTTTCGCACGTCCAGACATAACTTATTAAAATGGAAATTATATTCGATCGCATCGACTGCTATACCGATTTTTATTGCCCCTGATAAGTCACATATATACTATTTAATTATATATTATATATATGTATATGTATATATATATATATATACTTAATCTGATATTGTTAGAATAGCCTTTTTTTTTATGTATCTCTGTCGCTCAACTACCACCTATATCTCACTATTTTCTTTCACTTCCTTTGCTGTACAGAATTGAACCGTAAATATTCATCGATCGAGCATTTTACGATTAAAACAATTTTAAAATTGTCATTTTCTTTGACACCGTGTGGGTTAATGCGATTTTTATCACCTCAATTTCTTATGTTACCTCGTATAGTGTGAATTATTTCCAATGTTGTAAAACTTATTTGTTTAGCATGAAAACGCATTTAAATAAACATATTGATCGCGCCCGCTGAGGAATGAATGAGTGAAAAAAATTTATTTACACTTCAAAAGGAGAAGAAAAAGAGAAGAAAAAAAAAGACATATAAAGTTGAAATAGATGATATTTGAACGGTTATTTCGGAAATGTAGGTAATATAAATAGGTATATTTTTGTTCCACATTTAACCACGAAGATATTAACTATCGTATTTTTAAAGTGAAAATTGCATTTATGGTCTATGTAAATTCTTCGCTTCAAATGTTATAGTTTAAATTTTTCAAGAAACAATTTCATATTTTAAAAATCGCAATGAAATTTTAACCTCATGGTCATGTTTTTTCCGAGTGCACAAAAAATGAACCAAATTAAGTTTGTATTTACACTTGCGATATTTTAGAAGCTTAGGTGTATTTCAGCTAAGTATGTCCGAAGCAAAACACCGGATAGAACTTTTTGAGACAAACAAAAAATTTCTTATGAGAATTTCCTCTATTTTCACCATTGAAGGAGCTACGATTAATTTTAGTTTTGTTTCTGGGTATTTTTGGCATCAAAATTTCTTTCACTTTTTTCAATGATGTACTTACTCTAACAGAACCCAACGGAGTAAAAAAAAAAAAGCTCCATGAATTTGTAACCTATTTCCTAAATTGAATGCGCTACACTACCTTTAATTATTAGTGTTTTGTTTTAAATAATTTTTCTAAAATTTTGAATATTTTGAAACTTTTTGGGCACATTGTCTCATTTTGCAAAGTATAAAAATAATAAATACGCACCCCTGCGAATTTTTTCGTCATATGTGTCGAATAAGTTGCATACTCTGGACTTACATAGGCAATTTCCATGATAAAGACATTTTTTAAAAGTTGCTTTCTAATATTGTTGTCAAGTGTAACTAGAAATTCATTCGACACATAAATTACCTTATAAAATGTCAGGGGTAAAATTGTATTTGTTAGTCTGGAATATGCAACTTACTCGATATGTGTTGAAATGCATCCGGTGTTTCTCATCTGTTGTAAAATGGAAAAATGTTGGTAGAAAACCATCAAAATTTCAAAATTTTCAAAAATTATTCAAAAACAGAGCACTAAAATTTGAGGCAGTGTAGCTCTTTCAATTTTGGAAATTGGTTACAAATTCATGGAGCTCTTTTTTCTAATTTCATTAAGTTCTTTCATTTATGTAGTAGGTACATTATTGAAAAATAAGGAAGAATAAATTTTTTAAATTTATATTAATGTCAAAAATATCCAAAAACCAAAATAAAAAGAATCGTAGCTCCTTTAATTGTGAAAATGTAAGAAATTTTGACGGGAAAATTTTTTGTTTGTCTCAAAAAGTTCTACTTGGGGTTCTACTTTGAACATACTTCGCTGACATACCTTCTTAAATGGTTTTCCGTAGATCAGAAAACAATAAGTGTGTACCTATTTGGTTTTTCGTTTCATTCGTGAATCCAAAAATTTTCAATTAAAGTTTTTTGAAAATAAAACTGCATATCTTTGTAACTGAAGGTTTTCATGGCTTAAATTTCGAAAAAAAAAAAAAAGTGATTTTTTCATAACTGTGAAAAAATAATGCGAGAAACATATTCATTTGAAAAGTAGTTATAAATTTGGCACAAATTTGAATGATTCAACATTTTTGTTTTTTTAGATTATTAATAACTAACCAGAACTTTTTTTAATGTCTTACAGCCAGACAATAAAAGAAAATAATATTTATTCTATTAAGATAATTAGAAATGTTATTGTCAAATTTTGGCTTATTGAAATACATAACTTAAATATTCAATTTTAATTATGAAAAAATATTTCAATTGATGTGCCATTTTATGCAGGCCTATTTCAAATCTTAAGGAAGAACATAGTCACTGATTGAAGAATAGAGCTCGTTGGACCTAAATTTTTCCATACAGAAGTAATTCAAGTCATAGGACTTATTAGAACTATACCATTTAGAATTGTAGTAGCCTATTCAGCATAATGACTGGTAATATAATTATGTGATATTTGCCAAAATATTTATCCAAAAATAAGGTATTTTATTTCTTTTATCTTTATTTATGAAAGTGAGCCATCGTACTTTATTTCTTCGTTGAAACATTGAAAAATGTTAAGTATGACCTCGTCCCAAAGTCTTATTTGAAAAAAAAAATCACCAACAATAGACTCTCAAGTGAGAGTGAAATACAAAATTTTCATTGCACAGGGTTCATTCGAAACGAATTATTGTTAAATGGTTTAAATTATTTCTTTAACAATGACATTTACCCAGAATGGCTGGTAAAACTTTAATAAAAAATTAAATGGGTAAATTCAAATTTGAATTAGTACCTACCTATAATTATTCTAACTGTAATGAACAAAATAGAAATATGGTGAAAAGAAAATTCCATCGGAAAAAATTTGTTTTTGTACTCAAACAAAATTAAAGAAACATTAGAACCCCGACCGTCATTAAGGAGGTTAAAGAATGGACCGACAGCTTCGTCCTCATAATTTACTTCTATTTCAAAGCTGAGTTTTGGATTTTTTAGTAACCATATTATGTAGACCTACCCTATGGTAATACCTATCAAGGCCTTATTCAAATACATATTCCACGTATGTCCCTGATCATATGCATCCATCTTTCGAATTCTTCTATGAAAACCAGTTCCTATTAAAATGTCACCAATTTTCACTTTTATCGACACAAGCTAACGTACCAAAATTGTCTTATCCGACGCACGCTCGTTGTAAATCCGGTCTTATAAATAAAATGAAAAAAAATTAATATTAAAGAAAAAGAAAAAAAAAGGAAAGCAAATCATATCGATCCGATATGGTTTCAACCACGAAGTGTAGGTACGTAGAAATTGTTCGAATAACTTCTGTACATTTTTCTACATCTTCGTACTTATATCGAACTCTTCGTAGTAGGTACCTACTGAACATGGGATTTTTTTTTTTTTTTTTCTTTTTTCTCTTACTTTTTTGAAGTATATATCTAGATACTATAATATTGAATATGCTGTATTTTTTCAAACGTATCGAGAATACAAATTTACCTTGTTCACGTTATATTACGTCACAAACGAAGCCGAAAATCAACAAAGCCATCTTATATGCACGTTTGATTCGAAGGAATGTGGAAGAAAAAGAGAGCAAAGCGAAAGAGTTAAAAGGTGAGGGGGAGGTAAGCGGAAGGGGAAAAGTATGATGGAATAAGAGTGGAAAAAAAAAAACAAAGTACAAAAAGAATAGACCAGAAATTATTAAAGAGTACGAAGTAAAAAAAAAAAAAAATTACTGTGGTTCGGTGATAACCAGGGCTCATTATTAATACTTAGGTATTCTATTTACTTTTTTTTTCTTCTTTTTTTTTTTTTTTTAGCCTACTTCTTATTTCATTCGATTTAATTAAATGTTTTGCCCTCTTTTTATTTTTATATCAAAATAAGAAAGAAGGAAAATTTATATGTTTTTTCAAACGGAGAGTATAGAATCGTCGTAAATCTTTTTGGTCTTTCGAACGCGATAACGGTAATTATAGTCATTCATTTAGACGTTTGCATTATTTTACCTCGAAAATAGTAATTTAAGCATTCAAAACGATGATTTAATGATTAAAAATCGTCATGTGGCGAAGTTTTACGCGTAACGAAGGAGGTAAAATGGTATTGGAGAGGATTAGGAATTTTCTCAGATTGTTAAACACTGCCAGACGGAGTAGGTACGCGCATAAATAGTTATATTCACACATTTACAGATATATTATTCATCGTATATACCTATTATGAAAATATCAGTCTTCTTCTACCTGAATTAAAACTTCGGTAAAAAGAAAATTCTAGTATTTACGTTTAATTTTGATTTGATTAAAAGATCAGATTTGAATAAAAGCGAAATAATTTTTTCGCAGGTTATACTATCAATATTCCATCTGAAGACTATATATTATACAGTATAAGCCTGAAACATTGATTGATCCCAATGAAACATGCTGCATACGAATGAATTTTATTGAATATTAATTGTAATGAATAAATAACAGAAATAGAAATTTGATTTGATATTTGAACTTTGATTACATGAGACGACTTTAATCAGGTAGGTACGTTAAAAATGAATAGGTAGATATAGAAAAATGTCATAAACCTGTGTAACTATCAAATAAAAAAAGGGAATTTTTGTAATTCGCGGGGGATTTTTGAATGTTCAAACGACCCCATTTGGCCCCAAAAACATCAGTTTTTAATATAAAGTCGATAAAAATAATACTGTAAATTAATATTGTAGTTTTGTACACACTTTTTTAGACCATTTCCTTTTTTGAGTATACAAATACATCATTGGGAATTTCGCAATAATATAAAGTCACATTTAATCTTAAGAAAATAAGTAGAATTTAAAACATTCTATTCCCCAAAAACAATTTAGAATACTAACACTTATCCTAGACTTACATTTTTAATTATATTCAATAAGTGGGAACATTTTTTTGCGAAGAGTCTCCAGGTGTTTTGGCATCGAGAAAGAATACAATAACAAACTTTATGGAAGGTTCTATGAGAAAATTATTCTTGAAAATTATTATCAGATTTGATAACAACAAGGTAACCGTGAGATTAGAGGGCAAAGGGGTCATTCACCAGTTGAGTCATTCTATTGGAAAATTAGAGTTTTGGTCTTTTACTACCTAAGAGGCATAGTTAAGGGAATTCAACCGATAAATAATTGTCTTAAAATATTAAAAAACCGTCGCATCACATAAAAAAGACTTAGACCATATGAATTACTTCTTCCTGCCTGAATATATTTGAATAAAAATTTAATTCATTTTTTCAAACTTTTCCAAATCAAAGAACAAAATAATACGACACAGTAATGATAGGATTTTCTGAGCCTAAAATTCTAAACTAATTCTCGCAGGGTTTGTGCCACACTGGCCACCAACATAAGCGTAAATTTTTTCCTTCCCCTAATTTTTCTTAAAACTTTTATTTTTTCGGCATCCTTACCTAGTGACTTTTTAAAACAACACCAATGTGAGACATTTTACGAAACTCCCTCATTTGCCGTTCAGAATCATGTCGATCATCCAAAAATAAACCATTTATAAAAAATTTGAAATATCATTAGATTTGCCTTTAATAAGGCTTTTTTTTGATGCGTTATAATATTATGTTACTTTTCTTGCATGAAAATGAACTTGCAAATAAGAAAAAGCAGAATTGAAAAATTTTAACTTTTAATCACTGAAAAGAATTTTTTGTAATTTTACAGATGAGGGGAAGCAAGAAATATTGATTTAAAGTATATCAGTTAATAGGTGTGATACCTGAATTTTTAGCATTGAAAATGCTTCTCGAGTTAGAATGTGAAGAAGCACCCAATTTTTACGAATGTTTAAAGTGTGAAGAGTAAAAGAAGGGGTAGATAACTTCGGTAAAAAAGTGGAAGGAGAAAGTGGTAATGAAAAATATAGTGGAGGTGGTAACACTGTTTCGTCGTTTACGGAGTGAATACAAAAATGAAAGAAAACAAAAAATGGAACGATACCATTTTTTTTTCTTCATTTCCAGTGCCCTCATCTCGTTCTTACAGAGTGTGAAACTAGTGAATTTTTTTGTATGAATCTCAAGTGGCTCCTGAGACATTATATGTGGGACACTTTTTTCGGAGTCATTATTTTGAGTCAGGGGACAAAAACATTCGTAGAAAGTCAAAGATTGGATACATTGAATTTTTTAATATTCCAAACAATAACATCAAGGACCACCGATTCTGATTCCTTCATAATTTTTAATTTTGAGTTATTTCCCAAATTTTTGTATCTATAATTTCAAATTTGTTATCCTTATATTCGGTACATCTACCCCAGGTATTAATTTTACATTTATAATCAAAACATCTTTTAACTGCATAATGTGCATCTTTGATTCACTGAAAGCCTAAAATGCATAATTATTATGGTGCTTTTAAATATACTCAGTTTGTCTTTTATGCATAGGGGAGAGTGGTACACAGCGGAACTTTATAAATAAAAGGAGAAATTCTTCTTTTTTTTTTTGGTCAAGAACATAAGTTTAGAATTGTTAAATAGGTACGTCATTATGTATACTTATTGTAAATTCTTGTTTTGTTATTGTTTTCATATGTCCGAACTTATTTTTTCAATAATTTTTCAGTTTGTATAGAATTTAAGAAAAAAGTTTCAAAAAGTAATTCATTATATAATCATCTTTGGTTTGGTATTATTTCTTCTGTGTATATGCACAATTTCGGCCCAAAATTATGATATAGAGTATTTCTATTCTGAAAATTGTTTTTATGAAAATACTTGTGGGGGTAGGGGAGATGGGTTTACCATGGAACACTTTTTTTCTTTTTGTTTGTGGTGTGAGCTAGAATTGAGTTAGAAATTTGGGACCAATAAATTTGAAAAGATCGAACCTTCAAAATCAAAAAAATAATTAATATGTTTTTTTTCTGATTCCATCTAAAATGAGGTAACCTTTTTTGTTCCATGTTATACTACTCCAGTATATCATAGTATTGAGGGTAGTGTACCATGTCACATGTTAAATCCTATAAGAAAAAAATATTTTTAAACCAAAAAATTTAATAAATTTTATCCAATACTATATGAAGTGCTCTGCATCTAAAAGTAATTATATTTAGATAACAGATGATATCTGCTATTTGAACTGTAATAATATAATTATTATTGAGAAAATTGATTGTTTTTCAATTGTGACATTTTTCTCATGAATTTGATAATTTAAGACATCTTTCACGGAGTATCCTAAATTTTCTCAAGGTCCAATGTTTCGTGTTTTTGGACAGTTTTAATCAGAAAAATTAATTGTAAAAAATTGAAAAGTATTTTTAGTATGTTCCATGGTACATCAGAAAATTTACATCATGGTACACTAGGTTCACCTTCTTACTAAAAATTAACATTGAATTTACTATAGGCGTTTTTGAGTATTGATAACTCTGAATAATTAATTATTGACTATTAAACTTCTTTGAAACAGATCCGAAAATTTTAATGCTCAAAACTTCTCTTCTATTTGCACACATTTTGTGAGTTTTACAAATTTTACTACTTTTGGCATAATTTTGATAAATATTGCAACAACTGATAACGATAATAGACAAATGAAGTCTTTACCAGGTGTATAATGCGTAATGCTATGGGACCAGTTTGTCGAAAAATTAATGGGAAATCAGTTTTTTCCATGGTACACTTGTTCCACAGTACACAGGTCTCCCCTACACCGTGGAATGGCCAAATGTGTTACACATTGGAACCATATAAAACACTGTTAGTACACAGTAGAACACTAATAATTAATATGTGATACTTTTTTTCTGATTCCATCTAAAATGAGGTAACCTTTTTTGTTCCATGCTATACTACTCCAGTATATCATAGTATTGAGGGTAGTGTACCATGTATTTTTCAGCTTTTCTGGAGTTATTAAGCCGAATTAATGATTTAAATTTTTTTGAATTAATTTTTTTTTTTTTTTTTTTCTATAATCTATTAATTTTGCAATTCTATTAACTCGCATAAAAACATTCCAGTTCTTAAATTGTAATTATGATTTGTCAAAAATATAAGTCCATCGATGTAACCCTAATTATTTTTCTTTCTTACGGCTCATATTTTTCACCTAATTTGTATAATTTATGTTTATGTTCCCCCCCCCCCCGTATACTACATATCGTACACAGTGGAATGATTTTTGAATTTTCTAAAATCATTTCTCTCTAATTGTTAACCAATACATTTTGGATATCAAGCAGCTCGATCGATACAGAAAGATGAGCTCTTTCCAGTGGTACAGATATTTTAATTTTCGATACAAGTAAAACTTACGAAAGTACACCCAAAAAAAGCAAAAAATATCCCACACGTGTGCCACCGGCCTTTCCTCGGTATTCGAATTTTACAGATTATGGTGCAGTCTCTCGATTAACTGGAGCGTTTGCATATAGAGCCCAAATTTTCGAAATTAATAACTTACACGAATTATGCAGACTTTTACATACCTGCATCCATGGCAACGACCGACAATATATGCTCGGCTTGCTTCTCACGATCGAGTGACCTCAGCAGGTAGATTTCTCCGCTGGTCGCGTTAATGCGAAACAGGTCCAAATCGCCTTCCTTCAGAAAGTACCGAATTTGCGAATTAAAAGGCGGCGAATCGGCGTCGTACGCTTTGACTGACAACACGTAGCCGTTGGGATAGGGAACTGCATTCTCCATGACGTAGGCGTAGTACGGCGAGTGCACAAATACCGGAAAATTATCGTTGACGTCGGTTACGGTGACGGATACGACGGCCGTATCCGAACGTACCACCAGCTCCGGATTGCCTTCGCTGTCTTCGGCTCGCACCGTCAGCACGTATTTGTTCCTTCTTTCGTAATTCAGATTTTTGGCCACTCGAACGACGCCGCTGTCGTCGCCGATGCTGAAGTCACGATTTTCGTCGCCGTCGACGATGCTGTAGCGGATGCGACCGTTTATGCCTTCGTCCTCGTCGCTGGCAAATACCTGAAACGGTGTCCGTCCATGTGAGCCAAGCCAAATATATTGAAGTTGTGAAATTTTTGTAAAGGTAGACGACCAGGAGGGATGGGGGAGGCTACCACAAAAATATTTTTAGAGTAAGGACAATTGACTAGTTGCATGTATAGTTGGAAAATCGTGGTATTTGATGATTTGTTTTTTTTAGGATGATTCAAAATTTTACAGCGGTTGGAAATTTTGAAGTAGTAAAAATTGGAAATCGTATATGCTATATACTTGCTAATTGGAAAATCATGCCAGTTGATGAGCACTTTTTTTTTTTTTTTTGTTTTTTGCTGTTGGAAATTTGAAAAATTTCAGTTGGCAATTTTCGTTTTTCTCCCTCCCCTAAAACGGGCTTTGCTACGTCCATGTAGGGAACTGAAAAGATGACACTTTACTTGCATTTAGGTATTTACATAGTTTTGGCTAAATTAAGAATACTTTGAGACCAGATTTTACCAAGAATCTGGCGTTTGTATCAGTTCTCTAGCAGAAAAAAGTTTTCAACGTTTTCGAGTGCGCTGTTTTTTAATGAAATTTGAGATTTGATTTTCGTATCCTCATCCTGGAGAACGTGTCAACCCCAAAAATTCAAATTTTATAGTTCGCAATTTGTGGCTGCACGTCACTGGGATATGTCAGTCTCAACAGACTTATTATATCGGACATAATATTTTGTCTTTGTACAATTTTTGAGAACCTGGGACAATAGATAAGCATAGCCTACGCTCAATTAGGCTAGAAAGGATTGAAAATCGTCCTTATCAAAATAAATGTTTGCAGTTAGAGATTATAACTATATACGAAGAGGTTGGGGGAGTTTTACTCCTCCAGTGGCCCACGCAAAACTTTTTCACAAAATAAAATAGTTACTGGACAAAAATGTATTAAGACTATTTTTTGCAATTACCAAAATCGTTTAGTGCTGCCTATGTCTGCGATTTTCTTACCCCTGTCTATCTAATGTCAAACTCTTGTCTATGATTCCAATAAAATTGGTACATTAATGTACCACCATCATATCTGTCTATATCAACTTATTATCATTCAGGCACAATTACAAATGCTTTAATTCTCATTGGTAAAAGTGAATATTGTTCAGCTGAATTTTTGGGTACTCCTGTCATAGTTTTGGTAGTAAAATCATGCTCACTAAAATGCTTAACACACTACTTTGGCGTGTAAATCTACAGCTTTTATTTTTGAGCCTTATCTATAGTTTTATGCACTCATTTCCTTTACGCTATTTGTTCGCTTCAATCATTCATTCAGTTATTCTAGATTATACCGAGATAAAAATTTTTTTAACATTATTGAAATTTTATGTTTCCTCGCCAATACACGTTTGTCATATTAACAGGAGAAATTAAATCAAACTGAATCATAAACACCGCACAATTTGAAGTTTGCAATCACGTTACCTAAATAATTTGAAAGTTAGTTATGTATTTTTACTCGCAAATATTCTGTGGAATACCTTGTCGTGAGAGATATTCTCACCAGAAGGAAATTCTACAGAATTTAAGCGTGTTCAGCCACTTTGTATAACCAGACCAAACACTGGTGATTTTAGAGCCGGTTCTAAGAGTTTATATACTGGTTTTGGCACACGCACACAGACACACTTATGTACATATACATATGTAGGTGTGTTGTAGAATTCACGTCATTTCTTATTCATTGCTGAAGCAACTGATACTGCAGATCACACAAATATCAATCACCTACTTTACATGCGTGTCACATACAATTTTTTGTGATAATCCCCACTGAAAAGAAAAAAAGGTAAAAATTTGTTTTCTTGGAACCAATTAATAGGAAACTGAGAAAATGATTGAGCTATACGAGAAAGTGATTAAGCCATACGAGAAAGTGATCGAGCCATGCGAAAAGGCAACTCAAAAGTATACATGCGCTCATTAATATTTTCGGCGTCGAATTAAAATTCGCTACTTTTGTTCAGACAAAAGGCATTAAAAAACGTATTTATCCATTGAAAATTGCGAAAAAATAATTTTCAGAACAAGAATCCAAGAAGTAGGTATTTTTTTCGTTTTAATACATGATTATAATCATTATCTATATCGAAAATTAATTTTTTCTAATAGAAATTTTGTAATTATGCTCATAAATAATTAATAAATGCAGGTAGAATACATAAATAATGAATGGAGTTACACACTTATCCACAAGCAGCTTTCAGTCAATATTTTGGACTCTCACATTTTGCCTAAATTCTGTCTTAGAGTTACGTACATTTCCTTTTTCAACTTGGGAAACTCCAGGAGATACGCAATTTCCAACTAAAAATAACAGAATGGAGATACTACAGCATTTTTCTAATTTTTCAATAACAAAAAATATACCAGTTTAAATTTTGAAGGTATGCACTTTGCTAAATGGTGTGTTACCAAAAAATCCTTAAATTTTGATCATTTTAGGAATTACGCATTTTGCTAAATTGGTCGATGTTATGTTTTTCTCTCAATTTATGTTTTTAGCAGTTTCATGTAAGAAATTTTTAATAAAATCTCATGTTCTTGATAAACCTACTAAATTAGTTAGTCAATTTTTATGAATTATGAATGCGTTTATTCTAACGAAGTAATTTACATGAGTGTATCAAATTCAAGAAAGAATACGAGCTTAAGTACAGTACAACGAAAGAATGTAATCGAATCAGTCGAATGTCGATACAGATTTTTTCAAAAATTTATGCTAAAAATTGTACCTAATCTACCAGTAGAACTAAGTTTTTGTTATTTTTTTAAATTTAGCTACATAGTTAGGTACCTATCTTATTATTTTGAAATTTTCTTCCCTCCTCCCCTTTTAATTTATATTTACATTCATTTTGAAAACCGCTATAACATTTTTCATCAGATCCCTTCAGTTCATCAAATTACTGAAAGTTTACCGCATTATACTAATTGCCTAATATTTTAGTGTTGAATGGTAAAAACGGTTTATCAAAATCGTCATTTCTGGCATAAATTTTTTGTGTACCATTTTTTACATTCGGTGGACGATATATCTTTCAACTAAAAGTATATTTATATCCAGTTTCCTCTATTCAATTTTAGCTTTTTTAAAACGACTTACCCATCCCTCTCACGTCTGATATCGTGTTACTAACAACATCGTCCACATCTTTTTTGCATGTATCTTTTTAAATTCATCACACACTCATTATACTGTTATCTAATTTATTCGTCTTTCAGTCGGCGACTCTTTACTGATGAAACTTTTCAGCTATAATTCAAAATCATAACCATAATATTCCAGAGGTTGAACTTTTCTACGAATATTGTAATATGATGGATAATTTTTCTGTGCAGTCGTTTTGAAGATGAAAGATAAAACACTTACTTTTACAAATTTTGTCAACGATATTTATGATGATTGTGTAAATATTCACGTTTTATCGATAAAAGTAAAACTTTTTTCAGGTAAGTACTTACTTTGTTTTGGTCCGAAACTTGTTCGAAATGTAGCATATAATATTTTGCAACACGTTGTGTCACAAAAATAAACAAAAAAGATGATTTTTTTTAATCATAAATTACAAATTTATATAAAAACCATAATGTTACCAAATTACAGGGAAAGTTAGTTATGGTTAGTTATGGGATCACATTTTTTTTTTTTCATGACATACCGCATACCTATCTATAGAAAAAAAGGGAATTTTATAATCGAATAATGTTTTTACGCATTTTTATCGATTCGAAAGTATGAACAAAAAAAATTCATGCATACCATGACAATTATAATATGATGTTCCAAACAAAAAAAAAAATAATAATGTAGAATGCTTTCAAGTGTAGGTGAAAAAGATTTAAAGGATGAAAATCTCATTTGAGATCGATAATGTAAATACCACAAAAATAGAAGTTACCAAATAGCATGTCTATAGTTGACTTCGAAAAATGAGCTTAAAATGATTCTATCCTCCTCCTTTAGTAAGATTTAAAATAGAATATTTATTCATTTTCTGTCCCTTTTTCCGCTTATTAGTTTTACTAATTAAAAGGTGGTAGCAGTCACAAAGTTTTCCATAAAAACGACGAAATTTTATTTTTTTCATTTTCAAATTGAATACTTATCAATTTTTTTTTTTGACGGTATTTAATAATTTGGTTCGTCGTTTTCTGTAACGATAAATTTTCCATTATAAACATTCTCCTACGGAAATTTCATATCTTGATGAAAATTTATTGTAAACAAAATTGGTACCAATGGTGAAAATAAAATAAAATAATATAATATTAAAGACAATTTTTTTACCTACACTCCGTTCACGCAGAAAAGTGCGTGACGTCAGAATCATTAACAGACGTGGCGGTTGGTTGGGAAGAGAGGAAAGGGTATCGATGCACATTGTTACACAATGATAAGCATCATTTTGTGGAGTAAACCAACATCGCATTTCAAGCAGTTGATTGCGGATATGGTTTATGACGTCACGCACTTTTTAGCGTAAACCGAATATAAGTGGATCCATTGAAAAAGAAACAAAAAAAGTTTCATGATACTGAGTCAACTAAATTTATAACCAAAGTCTTCAAATATTTTGGGTGATAAGCTGTAAACGTCTAAAACTTATCAATAAATAAAATTCCCCATAAAATATAAATTTTTATTTAAATTATTGAATTTAACTCATTTGCTGGGTTATCTGGCTTCGTGTTTCCATGGCTGATTATACTAGTTAGCCAAAACACTATAATTTCATTAGAAAGAGAAAGTTACATGAAAAAAGCAAGTGCTCAGTCGGTAGGCTACCAGCTACATAAAATAGTACTACTTTTGTTTCCTTAGTTAAAAGGCTAACACCATAAAATGGATTGTGGTTAACTAGATAATTAATAGATTATCAACATTTTTGAGAAAATCGAAAAAATAAAAATAAAAACCATAAAAAATAATTACTCAGAGAGAGAACTAAATTTTCAACATTTTACGGTCAATCCACTCAATCATGAGAGATAAATTTTTCTTTCTACGAAGTTCAACAATTTCAACATGATAAGTCAATTTGGAAGGTAAAACAAAGTCTAAAACCAAAAATGTTAGTCGTTTGGCTAATTAAGTCAATTAGTTAAAAACAATAAAAACAAAAATCCAATAAAAAACGAAAAATAATAATTTTAAAATTTCTCCACCAAAATCTAATTATTGAAATTAAGCTATTGAAGCTGGAATGACTTTTTCGTTATTATATAGGTAGGATTAATTATACGTCAATTTTGTTTAATTTGATGACTAACTTTTTTATTAGCTTTGATTTCACAAATTCCAATACCAAGATATTACTGGAAAAGTTTTATAAAGTTTATTTTTCTCCCTTCGGAACATTTTTATTGTTATTGTTTTGTTTTTTAATTTTAAATTTAGCGAAATGATATTTTGTTTCAAAACGGTTAATTCCAGTATATCTTCCTATAGAGCTATTTTAAAATGATAATTTTTCTCCTTCTAGCCCATTTGTAATGTTTTTGTTTTGAATTTGGTTTGTTATATTTTTTTGAAAAAAATTTTCTACTTAGCATAATCCTGTTTGTTTGTTTTATTGTAATTCCAGTAGATTTTGCCGGAGAAATTTTAAATAGGTTATTTTTCTCTTTTCACCCTATTTAATACTTTTTTTTTTTAAGTTCTTTAAACTTGGCTAAAATTTACTACATGGTGAGCGAAGTGTTCAAAGGGCCACATTATTATTTCTCACTTTATATTAACATTACTGCAAAAGCTATGTGAATTCACTTAAGGGACCTCCTGACAACACTGTAGTTTTCCTCTAAATATTCAATCATAATGAGAAAAACTCACGTTTGAAAAATGCCTAAACTAGTACGTTTTTACACTAATTTGTTCCCTTAATAAATTTACTTAAGTAAACTCTTTGACTATATAATAGGTACTAGACCAGTAAAGAAAGATGATTTCTAGTTAGACATGCCGGCGCTAAATAGACAACCAGATTGTACCTTCTGACGTACTTTGATTTCTGTTTATGTATGCTATCCTTGTGAATTTAAAGGATGTGTTTTTCATATGTATTCTAAATTGGTGAACTCAAGAAAAATGTCAAAAATATGCAGAAGGTACTTCAGGGTTATCTACTTTTTTGCGAGTATGTCTCAACATTAAAAAGTACATCGGTCTTACGGAGATTTACTGGTTCAATACAATATAGTCAAAATGTAAAGTAAATATTTAAGAATATGGCCAGTTCAGTTCGAATGGTTAAAGTGAGCATTCGTGGTGGGAGCCTTATATTTTTAACATATTGTTATAAAATCGAAATCCTATTTTCCATTAACTTCTCCAAATATGATGGACCATAGTAACTGCATAAAGTGAATACCTTGTAACCCACACCATAAGCAACAATGTGATTATCATCGATACTGGTTGCTCATAAGGTTCTTCAAAATCGTATAGAATCTGGTAGGGTAGATGCACCAGTTTGCAATAGTTAAAAGGAAATTTTGAATTTGAAGTGGTATAATTCAGTATAGAATGAAGGTATTCATTTTGTGAATACTTGATTAAATACATGGATTAGGCTTGTTTCACAAGCAAGGATTTTTTCCGCATGGCAAAAAATCATCTGGAATTTTGCCGTTGAAATTGATTAGTTTATATGGACGCTTTCACATATGCCATCCACAGTATTTTATCGGATGGCAGTCATGTTACAACCGTCCAAATCTCAGTCTTATCACAGTGCCGTGCCGTTTTAACAAACATAAAATGAAAACTTGAAAAAATAATGAGCTTCTCTTTTACAGCACGGAATTTTATCCGTTGTGTGAAAGTAAAGCTTCATATGGCAAAATTGAAACAAGCCTTAAAGTCTCCAGATTAATATTTCCTTTTTAAACTTTTTTTATATCACTCTGAATATTATTTTTTTATTACTTTAATGTGAAAATACAATTTTCCCCAGTTTGAATCCACAAATAATATATAAGAAAAAAATAGGAGAAAAAATGTGTATTTTATTTCATAAACTGGTAATATCAATCAAAAATTTCAATATTCCCCTTCCATGAGATTGGAGGGACTTAACAAAGCTTTTATTTTGTGAAAATAAAGCTGATAAACATCCTCAAATTGGTATTAGAACATGAGTGTTGTACAACTAGAGCGTAGGTGTTGCAAACTGGGGCAAATGGTATTTTTATATAAGAGTCATAAAACAAGAATTTTTTGATAAATTTAATATTTGAAAAAGGAATATGAATTTAGAGATGGTACTTCATGTTATCACACACAAATGACTAAAATAATTTCAATTTTCTCATTCAAACTGAAGCAAAAAGTGCCTGTTGCAAACTGGAAATGTTGACATTCAATGAACCATTTTGCAACAGGTGTATAATACTCATAATTTTAGCTAAATTAATCTAAAACACTGATTTTCATCAATATCAAAGTGTACTTATCATCTTGGAACACTAAAATATTCATACTGCATTAATTATTGCCATTTAACTGAGCCTTATTCATCATCTATTGTGCATATTGTTTTTAAGGAAAAGCACCTTTTGCATTTTTCACAGGAGTTGGAATTTTCTTTGATTTATGGTTTCATCTAGATCATAAATGAAACATTGAAAATACATAGAAGTTGAACAGTATGCTTCAATATTCGTAATAAATGTACTTCTAACTGATAAATCTACTATTCTTCCTATTTCTAAACCTTAAATTTCAAATTGTTGCGAACTGGAACAGTGTTGTAAACTGGTGCATCAACCTTATATTTCACTTTTTATTTTATTTGGAAAATTAGGTTTAAATATACCTAAAATCTCATAACCCACAAGAATACATCGTTACCCACAAGTTTAATAATATCTCGTAACCTCATAGCTGTGATTTAAAAAACCTATTAACCCACAAGAATATCTCAAGAATACCTTGTAACCCATGACAGTCATGACGAATTTTCGGATACATTTCCTCGTAAACCACACAGGGGCCTGGAAAATAATATTATTCTCAACTTTTTTTTTACTATCACAATAATCGAAGGGGACAACAAGCCTAATAAAACTTTAATCACCTCAATATCATAATTTTTCAGTTAATAAACTTGTTTTTTTTGTCTGCTGAAAAATTTACTTTTTGTTGGTGGCGAGGTATTTACATGAAGCAGTCGATAGATGAAACACTTTCTACTAATAAATATAAACCCGATAAACAATGTAGGTATACGTGTCCAAGTATAGTTAATGAAAATTTCAATTTTACAATTTGATTCAGAATATGTCTCACCAATGTGCTACGAAATAAAAAAATAATAATTAATTCAAAAAAAAAAAAAAAACTGTCGACTCTATTCACTCCCAAAAAAATAAAATCGAAACACAAAATCTCATGTATTGAGTATAATTTTCTTTAAAGCGGTTTCTCATAAAAGTTACTTGAATATTTACCTATATCGTATTTATAGTAGGTAGTGGAATTCATATGAAATTGAATCAGATTACACTAATAGATCGACCGATGATTTTAATCAGGAAAATAATATATTTTACAGTTTTAATAATATATTGCCTGATTGAGGTAAGATCACCGAAATTAATCCCATAGTTGATTTGAATTTGCGATGATGCTGGGAGATCTACACCGAAAACCCATTTGATAACCGATTGTGTGGTGTGCCCATAACATCTATAGCTAATACAACTTTTTTTTTTTTTTTTTTTTTTTTAGCTATACAGATTATCGACTGATTCATTAACCAGAGAACTGTGTCTACACGTATGATCTGAGAAAGAGATCTTTTAATGAACAGTTGAAACTAATTTATAATTTATTCGAGTTGATGTAATAATTTTTGGAAAAAATTTTAAGCCACCAACCTTAACATTTTTTTTCTGTTCTAACGTAATATATACTGCAGTTAATGAACGTGTGAGTTTAGATCAGAAATTCTGACAACGTCTGCCGAAAGAGGTAAAGTTTTATCTAATCAATTTTTCTTATTAACCTTATTAATACTATTACTATTTAAATATACAGGTTATTATTATTATTATTATTTTAACTAAAACTTACACATCTGTGTCATAACGAAATGATAGAAATTTAAATTTGATAGTTATATACGTATAAACTAATGGTTGACATAGACTATTTTCTTTCTTTCTTTCTTCCTTTTTTTTCTTTCTTAAATTTGAGTTAAAGAATGAGGAATTAAAATAGTCATCATTTTAATAGCTTAAACTTGTTGAAAATATGCGAAATTATCAAGTATTTGGTACTAATATGACAAGATACTGAGGGTGAAAAAAAAAAAATCAAAGATTTCGACATTTGACAATTTATTTTATTAAAATATTAAAGGTCGATACACAGATTTTTTTTTTTTTTAAATCTTACTACTTCTTATCTTCGTAATGAAAATTATTAATATTGAAATTTATTTCTGAAGGAATTTTGATTCGAAACGTTTCGCCTTTTAGAATTTATTATTATAACCAGTAGGAAATTAAAAATTCACGTATTCTCTCTCTCACTCATTCTCTTCCTTTTCTTTCCTCGCTATATTTCATGGTGTTTAAAAATATACGAAAGTAAAACTATTTGACATAGGCTTCAAAAATATTAAACTGAGAAAATCCCTACAGCCTTACCATGAGTACAAATTAATCCAATATTTTAACACAACAATAAGGCAACAATTTTTTTCGAACATTTTCATATTATTTACACTTTTCTATTCGGTTCATTAATAATACCTAAACGTACTATAATAAAAGGATTATACAAGTTTTCAGAAACTACTATGTAACATCAAACCGGTTCTCACTTGTTTCCCGAAATGGCCAAAATCAACGAAATGAAAAAACGTAAAAAAAGAAATGGTTTCAACATTTTTCTTAATTTTTATTTTTCCTCATCAAAAGAAATTTCTGCATTATCCTCTTAAAAGGCGTAAACATTTCAACAGAGTTTAAAAAAGAGAAAATTTATTGGTTGCATACTGTGGTTATTTTCCAGAGTTTCCGGTTTGAATTTCACAGCTGCTCTCGGCATTGGATTTAATTCACAATTCATTCGTTTGTCGCATTTTTCTTCGATTTCGAGTGTAGAGCTAAGTTTCTTGTATAGGTAGTAAGTAGGTTTAGTTTCAACAAAGTGTGTCCAAAGTTGTAATTCATTGGGCGTTACATACCAGTTTTTTTTCTTATTTTTAGTTTTTTTAATAATTGAAAATACCAAAAATTCGAGAATTATGACCTTGAATGAGTAAAACTGATTAGGTTTTACGGCAGTTTAACTGTTTTGTATTGTACCTGTTTAGGTTGATAACCTTTCGCACTTATGACATTATTCAAATTTGGGTTCATAAATGGGCTATCTACCTGGTGAAAGCTCTAATTTATTATTTCAATAATAATTCTTCATCGAGAAATCGTTTCTTAATGCCATGTAGCGCGAATTTAACGTTTTGGAAATAAACGGATTAAGTCACGATCGAATTCGGTGACATCAAAATGATTTTAAAAAATTTGCTCATCTTTTATTCTACCGTTTGAACCGTTAGCAGAAATTTAGGCAGTAGGAGGCCAATTTTATGTTTTGAACTATGACGTAGGCTAGTAGGTATGTCAGTAATTTCGATGGAAAAATTTGTTCGAAAAAAAGAAAACATTTCGGTGTAAATATATTGTGAAAATTCCAACGTTGTGCCTCTGGTTGATCGGTGTGAAAATAGTCATTTGTGATACAAGTGTATAAAGTAGGTGATTTTGATACCAGTGTAATTTTTGCATCATTCACTTTCAGCTCGTGCTACAAATCACACGAGTATCAATTACCCTCTGTATATAAATTTGTGTTATATACTATTTTTTGCAACACCCCCCTTAAGAAAAAAAAACTCTAACCCAGTTGCTCGGTATTTATATCGGTAGTTACCAATATATCTATATTTCGTTGCTAGTTTCAGGTTAAGAAACTACAAAAAACTATCGACATAAAACCAATATATTTAATAAAAAAACAAAATCGATCTATCGACGTTTTATTTCTAAAAACCGAATTTCCAGAAATTTTTTGTTTCCAGTTTTTTCGAGAATTACTAAACCGATGAACACCAAACTCCTTTCAGACCTGCTCCTATACAATAGCTATCTTTTGTAAAAATTTCAGCCCTATTTCTTACGTAGTTTTCTCTAAATCGTGAACACAAAATTTTTTCCATAAATTTTTCTTCTCCAATTTTCTCGGAAACTACTAAATTAATAGGCACCAAAATTTGAGAAAATAGCATCAACATAAGGAAAGTCTATCGTGAAAATTTCAGCCCGATCCGTTTTTTCATTTTCTCAGAATCCGGGAAAACGACTTTTTCAGGAATTTTTTGTTTTTCAGTTTTCTCGGAACCTAATTAATCGATGAGCAAGAAACTTCTTTCAAACCCGCTGCAATATCAGAACTACTCGCTAGTTTTTTCAGAACTGTGAGCACAAAATACTGGGCGATATACACGCGCGCGCACACGCACACACACACACACACGCACACACACACATATACATATATATTAAAAAAAATTAGGTCAAAATGAAAAAATGGTATCAATTGTTTTCTTTCCTCCTGAAACGGATAATTTTCATCATCTTCATCCCTACCCCTTCCATCAAGTCAATTTTAATACCCCATTTGCGCTAATATTTTCATAACCAGAACGTAGACAACTGCACTATATTTCGTTTTACAATTAGGGATATTGTTTTCTTATAGAGATGTTGTTCTTTGTTTTTTTTATATATATATATATATATATAAAATCCACAATATTCGTAACTGCGAAAAGAAAACCATCGAATTATTTCCTAAAATTATGCTCGTTAGAATTTGGAATACTTTTTCATTTCATAAAAAAATAATAATTTTTGACGCATTCATAAAATATTTTGAAAAATGATTCTTAATCAGTACATTTCATCGTATGCATCGTATTTATGGGATATCGCTAATTTTTTGCATTATATATAAATGTTTTATATATTACTTTATTACTAAGAATGTTGGTGATATAGGTGATTTTTAAACAAAAAAACACCTACTTTTTCTTGCGAAACTTGCCGCGCAAGAGTTTTTTTAATACTGTCATTAAAAAATTGGAAAACTGCGTTTTCTAGCGAAGTATCACTGCTTTAGAGTTTCTTAAAATAATTCCAATGATTACGTGGAAGGGTTGTCATTACCAGTTGCCCTCCTTACCGGTTTCGTCACGGCTACAAAAATATTTCAAATTTTTTGGTTTTTTAATATTTCAACTTGTATGACTCTCACCCTCCCCCCCCCCAAGAAAAAAAAAAAAAAAAAAACCCGAAAAAAGTTCCCACTTTACTGCTAGTCCATATACATGTATATTCATACAGAAAATGAAGAAATGGCGAAATATTGTTTGATGAAACGTTTTCACGAAATGTACCTGTATTATAATAATTACCTGCAAGATGGTCACACCGATGGTGGCGTTTTCGGCGACCACTGTGAAATACTGTTTGGGATTGAATGCGGGAGTGTTGTCGTTCTCGTCCAGTATTTTCACCAGCAGCTCGGTCTCCGTCTGTCTGGCCGGCTCGCCGCGATCCTTGGCTTTTACTTTCAACGTGTAATTCGCTTTCGTTTCACGGTCCAATTTCCCATTTACGCGTAACAAACCGTCGGCATTTCCCAACGTGAACATACCGCCGCTCGAATCCGACAACGAGTACTCCAAATAACCGTTACGACCTTCGTCTCTGTCGACGGCTTTGATCACGGTGACGACGGTGTTCACGGCCATGTTCTCCAGCACCGACGTCTCGTTCGCCATCAAAAATTCCGGAGACATGTCGTTGACGTCCTTTATCGTAATGGTCACCTGGAACAATAATGTGTCATCGAGTACAAACCGAGTATGGTACGAGAGCCTAAATAATAGATTTATTCGACCAGTATAAGTGTTTGTACGGTACATTCGAATAGAGTTACTCGCACGACGTAATGAAAAGCACAACATGGGCACCTAGTTTTTTGGGCAAAGGCATCGACGACTTAAGCGACTGCCCTGTGGGTGTCTAGTGTGAGTGAACTTTTCCACATTTTAACGACATCGTTCCCAATACCAGTCGTTGGACGCAACGCGAGTAAATTGCACGCACGAATGTAGGGGTGTGTTCAGAATTTCAATTCTGGTTATCGATTCAGTAAACACAGTTGACGGTTATATGACCAAAAATGAAAAATCTTTGTCCATTTGGCCACACCTTTTCCAAACACTTTGAGGCGACAGTCGGTTGTTCTTTGGTTACGGTTGAAAACAATGTTAATTATGAACGTTAACCAAAACAGTAATAATTGTAAATAAACAATACCCCGTCGCTAATAAGAATGCTGATTAAACCCAAAATTCAATCGACAACCGTTTCATCAACTGGGGTGACAATGTTAACCTTCTCTGAACTAGAGTGATGGTTGTCCACGCCCACCATCAACCGAAATTAATTTCCAAACGCAGTGAGTGCATCAACCACTTTTGTAGGTGGAGTCAGGGGTGAATTTCAGAATGGCTATTTTTCCAGTTGTCAAGGTGATTGTCACACCGAGTGAATTTCCGAACACCCTCCAACTTGACAAGTCTTATGGAAATTTTAAACTTTCATCTGTACTTTGTTATCGATGGTTTTTTTTTACACTGATAAATATCGATAATTGTTTGATTGTAACGATATTGTTAGCATCGTACAAATAAAAGGTTCAACGTAAGAATATTAATGTCTTTTAGGTTGGTATTCATAATTGATACTTCTTGTTCATTAACCTTAAGGGACTGTTTTTAATTAATAATGGAGCAATAAAAAAAATATTTTAGCTAAAAAATAGCTTCCTTCTGACAAACTATAGCAATGCTTTGAAAAAAATTCAGTTTTTCTGAGAAATATACCGAGAAATTCAAGTTTTAAACTGATCCTTAGTGTTAGTGAACACTTACAGTCAATTATGAATACCAGCCTTTATCACTATCTCTCTATCACTTCTCTATATATCTTTCTCTATATCTCTATATATTATAAAATACTTGTAACAATGCAGACTGTATGTGCTATTGTGCTTTGGCGACATCGTTGGTGTCTTAGTCACTTAGTGCTTTACTTTTTTTTCAATCTGTGAGTTGCCAGTTTGATTCCCAAGTAGACAATCTATAGAATATTGGTGTCAATTTTTTTTGATCAATCAATAATCGATAAAATCCGACCTTGAAAAAATTAATTTTTTTATGAAGAACCATAGACTGTTGTTAAAGAGCATGGAAGAAATTCTTACTTACTCTTACATCTAGACACCCAAAGGTATACTATCCAATATATTATCAATAACTTAAAATATTAATTTGGAGCCACAAAATTGTAGTAAGCAAGTCACTTGGTAGATCAAGTAGCTAAGTGACTTGCCTCTTAAATCTTTTGGCCTGTCCATCTTGCCAAACTTTATAAATGAAAATTTTTAATCAAACAGTTATGGTAAAATCGATTTTTGAAGTTTTTTTTTGATTTTTTAAGAAATTAATGGAAAAAATAGGTAATTTAGTGGATTTGAAGTTCAATTTTTATTTTTTAAGGTAAATAGAGAAAGAAAGAGAAATAGAAAAAGAGAATATTGGTCAATTTTTCACTTTTCAGATTTGTGTTTTTAGTTGTTTTCAAGGTTTCTTATATGAACATAATATAAGATTGATAAATCAATTTTCAATTTTTAAACAGTCGATTATCAATTAGTTTAATTATTTTCTTTTCAATTAAATCGATCCAAAATTTTTGAAAAATCACCCCCACTACTATAGAACTGGTGAAACCGATGTAAGGTGAATATGTAACCATTTAACCACCTCTACATCCCCTGTCGTCAGAGTGGCATCAAGCCATGAGAGCCTAAGTTTGTATGATGTTACACACAAGCCTAGATCCACCCTCTGTTGTCATGCTTGCATTGCATCACTAAGGGGAGTACTGTGGAGATGCAGACTGTATGTGCTATTGAATCTAGGCTACATAATTAGCGTCATAACCATGTGGTGCATTGCTGTTTTTTCAACCTGTTGATTGCCAGTTCGTATCATTTTTCAGTCAAACACACTATCGACTTTTAACTTCGTATAATGGCCAGTTCATTAGTAGAATGGGCTAAATAAATTTTTAGGCTTATTACTTTGGAAGGATGTATTTGTGAATGGTGGATCGAAGTCGTTTAAAAAAATCATTCAAAAAGGTACACAATAGAAAACCAAATAGTCATTAAGAGTGATTTCTGAGATAATATAATGCAGTAGTTTTTCATATAAGACACCTTTGTCCGCTTAGCATCATTTGAACCATTTAGGAGGCTTTCATGTGGTTGTTTGGGTTGATATTTGTAAATACAGGTTTTAAAACAATGGTCTTAATTTATTAACTGGAATTAGTTTCAAAAATATATAAAACCACTTTCTAAACGATATTCAACCTATGAGCAGGAAAAAATTGGAAGATAAAAATTTTCAACATGGTCTGTTTCATTGTTTTTGATTGATTTTGGGCCATTTTATACTATGCAGTACAAGTACAACTGTTGGAGAAACATTAATTTACACAGATCACCAATACATTGACCGAAAAGAAGACCACCTTAAATTGATTGTCACTTTTGAACCAATGCCAACTTCATTTCTAAATTTTTAAATATATTTTGCACGATAGGCTGAAAAAATCAGTTCGAAAACCTGCAAAGTGAGATAAACGATTATTTGCCTTTTATTTTAAATTGGCACTCATGAGTTAGATACCTACCTGTCATGCTGTAGAGAAGGACCCTCAGTCCTATTGTATTAGCATGAAATATTTATTTATATTTGTTTGCAAATGAACGACAGTTTAGAACGCAAAAAATAACATCGAAGAAAATACCTATGTTCAACATCAAAAAGAGTTAACGTTCCACAAACAGATGCTTGATATATGAAAGTGAAATTCAAATTGGATAATTCTTTCATCACCAACCTTTCGAGCATGCTTTAGCATATAATTAAATTCGTATTTTGGTCGATGCAAGGACACACAATGTTATTTGCTCGACCAATTAACAATGTTAATGGCTACCGCAATTCATCAGCATAGGAAATTTTCTTCTCGAGAACCCATTTGGTATTGTTCGGGGGCCTGATTGATGGTGTTTTATCGCCAGAATGATAAATTTTAAATTCAACTAACAGTTCAAGGCTTCAAGGTTTAGTATTTATTTATTTTCTCGAACATATATTACGATGTCCTATTATTATTATTATTCGAAATTTTTTTCTTCTAGCCCCTACAAAAATGGTCGGAGTTATTAAATTTTTTTCTTCTCGAGTAGTCAGTTTTGAGTGGCCATTTTTGTTGGTAGTGTGCACTTCTATGATTGCTGCAGATTTATTGTAATATATTGTGAAGATATGTCGATAGGGATAAATTAGCTGAATGATTTGATGATTTTTCGGTCTCACAAATATTCTCAAGTGGAATCTTATTCATTTTGGGATAGGTAGGTAGTGTTGATGGTGAAATATACCTGAGCTCTTTAATTGTTTTTGAGAGATATTTTTTCTACTAAGTATCAATCTGCATTGAAAACTGTATTATCAATGTTGAGATTTCTTAAATCGATGAAAATGTTAAATTTATCCTGAAAACAGCAATTTTGTGATCTGAAAATTTACAACTAATAAGATGTAGTGCACGGAATTAATTCTGGCTATATTTTTATTTTATTTTATGTTATATTCATTTGCCTTCAGGTTAGAAAATGAAGGTAACAACTGCTGGTTGTTTACTAACTTGACTACCATATTTTTTTCTCATCCTATAAACTCTCAAATTTTAAATTCATCTTTCAGTACTCCTGTATTTGATTCTATTATACGCAACATAGCTTTTTTTTGTTAGTTAAAAATTTGTTTTCTGTCTGATTAACTTCAAAATGAAGTTACTAAATTCGTTTTTCCTGTTCTCTTGAAAGTTGTCTTTTCTTAATTGTGGTCAAGTTCGTGATTATTATGCATCTAAAGTATGTCAGCATCTCCCTTTTCCATACATTCTTGTGTGTGGTTAGAAATTAAAATTTTTTTTTTTTTTTTGATCATCAATTAATACCTTTTTTTATCTAATTATTATGATCGATATGCTCAACATGTACGCGGTACTTGTTTACGTATATTTTTCTTATATAATAATTATGACGATTTTCAAAATGTATTAATTTCGCTTCTGAGTTCTTTCAAGTGTAAGCGTAGATGTGAGGTGAATAATGTGTGTGAGCTCAGTTCAATTTAATTTGATTGATTCAGTTGAGAAATAAAGCGTACATTGAGACAAATCTGCACTATTTGATATACTTTTGACCTGTTGTTCTACTGTATTTTGTGCTTCTAGTTGACTTTTGCATACTATAGAGAATATTTTCGAGTCACCCTTATTTTGAATTTGATATATCGACGTAACTAATTATTGAAATGTAAAGTTTGAGTTTTATTGGTTATAAGTAAATTCAGCATTTGATGACAAATTTATACCCTCTGGGTGATTCAATAAATTGAGATCACTTTCCAACATTTACCTTGACTTGGGCTTCATAAATTGATTCATGCTCATGTTGTAATGGTAACGAGTTTGAGCTAAGTATAATTATTACATAGGCTATTTTTTTATCAAACAATTTTTTATATGCTCAACGTATGATGTCAATAATTTTGACCTCTGCAGCTCCTGAGTTCTAATTTTATGGGAAACTCAGTTATTCATTTAGCCAATTTTTCGATCCCCTTTTCTCGTTAAAACCAAAAACGAGAGGATCTTGGAATGGCGGAGGACAAATTTTTTTTTCTAGAAGTTATTTTTTTAGTGTTCTTTGCGAAGATGATCTTCTCAATTTCCTTAATATTATGGGAGTTTCGTGTTCATAGTCATATTTTCAAATTGTGTTGACTATGAGTGGGAAAAAATTGGTCTTGATTCTCTCAAATTAATACTCTTGGTACTCTTCAAACATTAGAAAAGAATAAAAAAAAAGTTGCTACATATCAAAACAATAGCTAAGACACATAGTTCAGAGTAATTTGATTTCTTTTCCATCCGTTACTTTTTTTTTTTCAAAAAAGGGTGGTAAGTAATGCATTTCTCCTACTCTCTTCCAAATAAAGAAAAATGCTACTGATATCTGCTATTTTTTCCTTACCAAATCCATGGTCACTGTGGAATACCTTGTCGTGAGAGATATTCTCACCAGAAGGAAATTCAACAGAATTTAAGCTAGTTCAGCCACTTCGTACACAAGTACGGGTAAGCCAAAACCAAGGCGAACACTGGCGATTTTAGAGCCGGTTCGGGTGGTTTATATACGGCTTATTTACATGCACACAAACACACGTACGTAAGAGAATACGTACGTTGGTGAGAATGGCCAGGTCGCATCATCCCATATCGAGATAAGAGATGGCTGGCCAGTTCGTGTACGAATCGTGACATTATCTTATTGTGTCACAATTTGGTACTCGTACATTACCTGCAAGTACATACAGGTAATTACGATCGAACGAGTTTTGTGTGTTTAATGTCACAAGGACGATTATTTGCCTGCCCTTTGGGGTGGCGACTGTCGTTGAGGGGTCCAAGCCCCTTTACCTCATATCAGTGAGTCCCCACAGCTACTCCCCCCAGTTTTTGCACTGCAAAAATGATCAAATTGCGCAGGTCTGGGGGGACTTGCATGTTTATGAGTGCCTCTTCTGGTCTGCCTCCCACTTGGCCAGTGTGCTTCCAACTGCAGCGCCAACGCACTCGTATGATTGTCACCTTGCGTTGGCGTGCGCCTGGTATTGGGCGTGACTGCCTTCTCCCCTAAGCCTAGGTGGATAATTTTTTGTATAGGAGTATGGGTGGTGGCAGGAGTGAGGGGGCAGCGGTCGCTTGAAGAGTGGCTTTCTTAGCATCAGAGAGTTTGACATCTCTGATGCTAAAGCGGCCATCTTTGCCTTTTTGTTTGCTGCCCGCTCAGCTGTGAAGGGGAACTTCATTGGCTCCCTGGTCTCTGCGGGTTTTGGCTCCGATCTTGGGGATTCCGGAATTGGGGTCAATTCCGTTAATGACCAGGGAGGAGAGACTATTGGGGGAAGCGGAGTTGTCATCTCCGCTAGGACTTTGTCTACAGGAGGAGCTGTGTCCATGAGCAGCTCCTCCTCTATCTGGTCCAGCTCTGTCTTCTGCTCAGTCTTCTGCTGAGTTTGTAAAGACTCAGCAGTTTTCCGGGCGAATTGGGAGATGGCAGACTTTAGGATGGTATCGGTTGGCAGTGACATTAAAATGGGTTGTTTGAGGAAAAAGGAACCAAAAATATTTCAGAAAACACGTCCAAGATCTCTGGCTGTTCTGAAGTGGGTAATTTTACTTCAGTTTTCGATTTACCATTACACTTATGTTCATTATTTTCGCATCTTCTTATCAGCATATAGAGGGGATAGCCCTTAAAATTTTCGGCCACATGCAAGTTTTCCGGTTAAGTTCTGATTGGTTTAAGCAAAGTTATGCCTGAAATAAACTCATAGAATATATTTTTCAAATTTTAGTACAAAGGAATCTCCGCTTGTGACGTCACAACGTTGAGATTATCTTTGTGTTTAATGGTAAACGCACGTTGCGATGTTTATTTCCGTATCGCACGTGTATTTGTTTATTCCTGTCGTTTTCTTTTTGTTGGCATTCCTCGTTTGCTTATCTCCGGAGTTTCTTTTGTCTCACGGAGTTCCGATTTTTGTCCCATATTTTTTAGCGGGTTTAAACTTACGTAGCGGATATTACTTTTTCGGGAGTAAATTTTATTTTCTTCGCATTAACCTCTCAGACATGCGAGAAGGGTGGGAATTTTTACATTTTTTACTGCCAGGGGGCCTGCCTCTTTTTTGTGGACATAAGGGGGCCTCAGGATTGAATGTTTTAGTGACTGTGTTGAACACCAAGCTTATTAGACAGCTCTTTAAAAAGCGAGCTCTCAAATTGGTGACCTTGATCCGTAATTATGACTTCTGGTACGCAATACCTCGCAATCCAGGTATTGTATAACCTTGCAGCTACTGTAGGAGCTGACATCTCGTGTAGAGGGATTGCTTCTGGCCATCGTGTTGCCCTGTCTATTATCGTCAACAGGTATCTGTGTCCTTGAGATGGTGGCAATGGGCCTACCTAGTCCATATGTACAGTTTTAAACCACTCCGTTTGTTTGTGTGTCTTCCTACTTTGGATTCTTGACAGTGCAGGCAACTGCGAGCCCATTTGTTGCAGTCAGACTTCATTCGTGGCCATACAAACCTTGCCGAAATTAAATTAGCATCACATTTTGGCCCAGCATTTGACAGATTATGTACACTGTTGAAAGCCAACCTGCGATATTTTACCGGTAGAAATGGCCTATTCTTACCTGTACCGATGTCACATGTTAATAAAACATCAGTACTGGGAATTTTTCGCTGTCTCAATTTGAGAGTAGTATCATCGTTCGATAACAACTCTTGCAATTCTGCATCCTTAAGCTGTGCTTTAGCTATTTTAGCATAAGTAATTGGATAGGAGCCGAGATAGCTTCGATTCTACTCAAGGCATCAGCTGGAGTGTTAAGTTCTCCACTTATATACTGAATGTCGGTAGTCAATTGACCAATGTAGTCTAATTGTCGTGCTCTTCTCGGTGATGCCGGTTCTGCTTTTTGTGTGAAGGCATATGTTAGGGGTTTATGGTCAGTATACTCAGAAAAACATCTACCCTCTAATTGGTGCCTGAAATGCTTCAACGCAGCAAAAATTCTAAGCAATTCCCTATCTTATGTGCTATAGTTCTTTTCTGTTTTTGAGAGCTTCCTCGAGAAGAAAGCTAGTGGTAACTTCTTTTTGTCTTTATCCAATTGGTACAGGGTTGCACCAATAGCAAAATCAGATGCATCGGTACTCAACGTCTATAGAAGTTCACCATCCCCAAGAAACGCCTGAGTTCAGCGACATTTGAGGGTTTTGGGAAATTCAATATTGGCTCTACTTTGGTCTTCAAGGGGGAAATGCCTTCGGTCGAGACCTTGTAGCCGAGGAAGTCAATTTCAGTCTGTGCATATAAGCTTTTACCTACGTTGATACTAAGCCCGGCGGCGTGTATATGCTGTATGACGGCTCTTACATTCTGTTCGTGCTGTTGCTCACCGCCTTCAAAGCAAATGTAGATATCATCCAAGTATGCATATACAAACGGCAATTCCCTAAACAGTCCATTGATAAATCTCTGGAAAGTTTGTGCTGAGTTGCGAAGTCTAAACGGCATTCGAAGGAATTCGAATAGTCCAAAGGGGGTTATAACCACTGTCTTTGGTACATCCTGGTCAGTCATAGGAATTTGGTGGAATGCCTAGTTGATGTCAATTTTGGTGAACATTGTTTTACCCCTCATATTTGTGTTGAAGTCCATTATATTGGGGACTGGGTAGCGATCAGGAACTGTTTTGGCATTTAAGGCCCTGTAGTCTCCAACAATTCGCCACTCTCCACTTGATTTTTTGGTCATGTGGATAGGGGAGCTCCATGAACTTTTTGAGGGGTGACATACGCCCTCCTCAATGATGCGATGGAAGTACTCCCGTGCCGCTTTGAGTTTGTCAGGCAGTAACCTTCGTGCTCTAGCATGGCAAGGCGGTCCTTTGGTTTCTATGTAATGAACTGTGTCATGTTTATAGGTAGGATGCCTGCGAATTGATGGTTGAGTGACTCCAGGATAGTCAGACAGGATCCATAAGAGTTGTCCGTCGACTTTTGTACAGCTGGATATATTTATGTCCAGTCTGTAAACATGTGTTTTGCCATCCACACAATTTTTAGTTTCGCTATCTATCAATTTGCCCTGTTTGAGGTCAATGATTAGGCCATAATGTGCAAGGAAATCTGCACCCAGGATTGGGTTTGGAACATCAGCAACCGTGAAGGATCACGTCATATTTTCCTTAAGTCCGATGTCAACTTTGCTGGTCTCAAGTCCATAAGCTGGAAGGTTTTGACCATTCACAGTACGTAGATAGTATTTTGGAGGAAGTACTTTTTGGTTTTTATTTACTGGCAATATACTCAAGTCTGCACCTGAGTCTATCAAGTACCATCTCCTATTTGTCCTGTCCTTTATGAACAGGCGGCATGAGTGTTTTTCCAAGGGGTCTTTGGCCACATAGATGGCCCCTAGTTCTAGTTTGACGCTTCCTTGTTGTAGGATTTACCCCACCATTTGCACCTGTTATTGCATTTGGTGGCTTCTGCGCCAAACCAGCTGTGAAAAAAACAACTTTTATCATCCCAATTTTGAGACTGGTTTTTGGGGAGATGATGTTCTTGGGGGAGTTGAACTCTGACCCCTGTTACTGGAACTCGATCTTCGGTCTCTGGACCAGGACTGTCGTCCTCTCCTATTGCTACTGTTGTTGTTGTTGCTTCTACTTTTGGATCGTTGTCGCCAGCTACTATTTGGTTTTGTCGAGCTTTGGCTTTTGTTCCGTTTTACTTCATGGGTCAACTGAGCTATTTGGGCTCGAAGTTGAGCGAGTTCTCCAGTCACTGCAGACACTGCACTGACCACGGGCTTTGACCTGGTGTATTCGAGTGCATTATCTGCGGATTTTGCAAGGAAGTCCAAGTCTGCGGATGTGTTTATCACGGTCAAACCTACGGCGGCTAGGCATTGCACAACACTTTGGTGAAGTTGTTTGCAAAATTGATTGCCTATGACAGAAGGGGCTACTATGTTATCTGCCTTCTGCCTCAATTTTGCCATGAAGATTGAGGGTTTGTCATCCCCCATCTTCATACCACCCATCACATCATCAATAATTTCATTCTTTGTTTTTCCGAATAAATTTTTGATCTTCTTGATGAACCAGGCATATTTGTCATCTTCTGTCAAAGGGCATTCCATGATGTCCGGAATGTGATGGATTATCTGTGGGGGCATGCCTCCACAGATGTGTAGATACCGCTGGTTCAGAGTTATGTTCTCGGTCTTGAACCTGCCTTCTAATAAAGTCAACCATAAGTCTACCTCATTGAGCAGAAATTCCGGGATCTCTATCCTCCGTCTGTAGAAGTTGGGTTTGTGCCCTGGCTGCAATTGCAAAAATTGCATAATCTGCGCCAAGACTTTGGGTGTCAGCTGTGGCTGACTACTTCCTCCCTACGATGGTTGTGGGTTTTTGGTTGGTGGTGGGACCATTGCTATGTCTTTCTGATGACAAGCGTATTCCACAGAACTACTTCCTTTCTTGCTGGTCGAAAACACTGCCTCCTGTGTTTGTAGGACAGGTGTTTTCAGGTCAGAACTTTGGCTTAAAGTTCGACCACTTCTCAACGTTTTAACTGCTAGTTGTTCTTTATTTATTGCAGTTCCCAGTCGTGCTAATTCTGGGTGTTGAGGGCCTTCTTCCAGATTTGCTAAATTTGTAGAGTGTCGAGTCGAAGTTGGGGGGGTTTGGGGATGAGTCCAACCTTCTTCCTCCAGGTCTACTGTCTTGTTTCTCCTTGTTTGTATATTTTAAGGAGCGGAGTATGAATTCCCACTTCAGCAGACTCTACTTTGACAACCTAAAAGGTGTCTTAGTCTGCCAAAAAAAAAAATATTTATTTGTTGAGCAAGCGAGTTTCTTGCCAGCGCATCGCACCGAATTTTTGTAATAGCGCAACGCGCCTCAAGACACCTCACAACGTAGCCAAAAATCATGTCGGGGTCACCACTGTGGAATACCTTGTCGTGAGAGATATTCTCACCAGAAGGAAATTCAACAGAATTTAAGCATGTTCAGCCACTTCGTACACAAGTACGGGTAAGCCAAAACCAAGGCGAACACTGGCGATTTTAGAGCCAGTTCGTGTGGTTTATATACGGCTTATTTACTCGCACACAAACACATGTATGTAAGAGAATACGTATGTTGGTGAGAACGGCCAGGTTGCATCATCCCCTATCGAGATAAGAGATGGCTGGCCGGTTTGTGTACAAATCGTGACATTATCTTATTGTGTCACGATTCAGTACTCGTACATTACCTGCAAGTACATACAGGTAATTACGATCGAACGAGTTTTGTTTGTTTAATGTCACAAGGACGATTATTTGCCTGCCCTTTGGGGCGGCGACTGTCATTGAGGGGTCCAAGCCCCTTTACCTCATACCAGTGAGTCCCCACAGTCACCTTGAAATAAAAATTAACAATTCCACTGTTTAGAATCTTCAGATACCTATAGCTGTTTTTCTGATAATGTCTACATGAATACCCATTTTAATTTTCTTGAGGTATGTTAGACTTTCAGGCTTGCCAAATTTTTTCAATTTCGCATTTATTTCCTTTGCAAAAATTTCTAAAGCTCTTTGCATAAATCTATTCCATGTAGATTTGAATCATTCAGGTATTCATGTACATATCTTAAATAAAGACTGGTAAACTTTTTTCGACCTACTCTCAAAAATAATAAAAAATGTTACGGAAAAATTTTTGAATAATAATTCATAATAATATTTCTCTAACAAAAACATTGGTGCTGCAAGTAAAAAATTATTTTCAGAGATCTTCTCCCGATAACTAATGCTAAGTACTCATGCCTTCAGTAGCTGATTCATGTTTAAATGTGCATGCAAATCAAACTACGATTTTTATTCACTCGTATTCGTCATGTGCAAAATATGTAAATAAATACCTATATCATGAGGAAAAAAATTAAAAAAAATTTTAATATAAACTAAAAACGTATTAAAACTAGATTCGTGGTTGTAAGTGGCGTGTGGTGGTGATGGTGGTGATAATGATGATGCTAATAATGATAATGGTGGTGGTAGTAGAAACGATGATGATGGTGTTAAATAAATTTTTATCCATAGCACATGGTTTGTGAAAAAAAAAAAAAGTAAAAGGAAAAAGGGGAATCATTATCATATAAATTAGGATCTTATAAAAAGAAATGGGGGGGAATTGTGGCGCCTTAGCATCGATTAATTTCGACCTTCATAAAAAATTTTTCCTTGCGTTTGGCTGTATTTCAAGAAATGCAAAAAAAAAAATAAAAACAAAAAGCAAACAACACTTTTTTCTCTTGTCTTCTTCACTCGTCGATGATTTTTGTAACGATTAACCTCCCACTTGGTAGAATTTTTCTTCTATTTTTTCTTGTAAATAAATTTTTTT
The DNA here is from genome assembly GCA_011428145.1 of Ericerus pela. Lineage (NCBI taxonomy): Eukaryota > Metazoa > Arthropoda > Insecta > Hemiptera > Coccidae > Ericerus > Ericerus pela. Next base: position 2,297,212 of record WOFM01000392.1, read on the forward strand.
TGTGAGGGGGAAAGGTCGTTTAGATAACCTTGTGTCATCATCGTACTAAAATTTTAAAATTTTCTCATAGATTGTCAACTACATTAAAATCGAGTTGTGGTGACATTTTTTAAGTAGGTTTTCTAAGAAAATCAACGTGTTAAAAAATTGATCTAGTATTGAGACCTTAGGTCGGGAGTAGATTCATTTTTCGTTTCATGACCCCAGGAAAGTTTTGAATCAATTAACTGAAATTAATATGTATATAAAATATGTATAATTATATACCATTTACATACCCACGCAGACATTTATGTTTAACACAGTACAGGTCGTAATTATTATCAAACAGTCGTGAAATCTAGTACGCTTATTTGGATGTGAACAAGAATAAACTCTATTATTTGGTCCGGATCAGCGGGGTGGTACGTCCGGTACAACCTATTATGTTTCATTTTTGGAGATTAAATGGTTTTAAAATTCGTAATTTTTAACTAATAGTAATTGAATATAATATATTAAAAAATTCTACAAAAATTGTTTCAAACAGCTCAGTGGTTCATGCGTAGAAATAACTAGAAAAAATCTTCAGCTATTGCTAAGGAGAGTAGATAATTTCAGATTGATAAAAAAGCTACGAGGAAATCGGGGTTTCTGTTATTTTATTTTCCAAGAAATCATTTAATAACTTGAGTACGTATTTTACTAAAACTTTACAATATAAATGATTATGAATTTCCTTGACACTTCATTTTAAATATAATTTTACCCAGCATTCTACCAAATAATTTTGATTTTTAATTTTTTTATTAAATTCATTTATTTATTATTTATGTATTTATTTATGTATTTATTCATTTATTTATTCATTTGTTGCGAGATAATTCTACGTTTAGAATTATTTCAACAAATAAGATAATTTCTATTTATTATCTTTTATTAAATTTAAACTTCAAATTATTATAAACACTTTAAATCTTTATTTATTACTAATACTTAATATAATTGAGACCTGATATCCATAACATCAAGTATGGACTTTAACGTTTCTACTTGACTGCTAGTTCAGGAATGAATTTGTCTTCAAATGGAAGACAAGAGATCACCTTTGATTCCATTGTTATAGTTCAAAAATGGCCGACCAAAAAGGTGGCGTGACATGGAACATCCACCAGATATGATGACTCTTCACTGTCAGCATATTTGGTGGTGTTTGTCGTGAGAAGCAAGGTATCATATAGATGGCTATTATTCCAAGAAATGGGAATAATAGTTGTCGATATTTGTTCGACACATTATTTTAGACGAACTGAATCGTCTGCAATAACAGGACGGAACATCATTTAATTATTTATTTATTTTTTATTTATTTATTATTATTATTATTATTATTATTATTATTAAGAAAACCTACATTTTCTATCGTAGCTTGCTGCACTTGTTTTTTTTTCTCTTACCTACTTATTCTTTGCAAGTGATGACATTTGGCAAAATTTCCTCTGAAATTTCTTATTCTTTTATACTTTTTTAGCACTATTACGATTTATAATCATGAAAACAGATGGGTGAAAATTGAGACTAAATTTATTTTGAAAAATGTACTTCAAGCTTAGCGTAACTGAATTCCAGAAATCGCATCAAAGGCAAGAACTGTTTTTTTATCGTCCGATATTTGATATATTTATATAGGCTGGTTTAGGTATTTCTTACTCGGCTGCAGAATTTTTCATCTATTTTTTACTCGCAGGATTAAATACGTATAATTTTACATAGCAATATTATTTTTCTTTTGTAAATTTTTTTTTTTTTTTATTGAAGTGACCAGAAAATTTTTAAATGGGAAGTTTGATGAAAAAAAACTTACCAAGAAAAACCTAAGTGAAAAAACGGATCGGCATTAGAAAGTAAATTTCATACGTCATTTTTCGAAAAACCCCTACCGAGTTATGAAATAATTTTATTTGCATTAGACATACCTGCTTAAACGGTAGGCTATTTGTGAGTGACAAATTTTCAGGGGGGTCTTGGACTCCTACGATTTCCACCAGCTTCGGAGCTCTTGTCAGACGATGTTTACGATTTTGTTATTTTTCATACGTATAGTTGATGATTTATGTTTAATAGGTTTATTTTAATAAAACAAAGTTGATTTATTTACTTTTAGGTACCTTAGAACTTTTCATAACTAAAATATTTCGGTAATTTAGACGATTTTATGACATATTTCACATTTTTTAGGTGCATTTTTTTCGAATTTTCTAAGAAATATTCGCAGAATAGCTTCGTATGATTTTTCAGTTTTTTGATCTCTTTCATCTTGTGGGTTCGTGGTGAAAAATGTTCCGGAATTTTTTCAAAAAACAACAATATTATAAAATACCTATATTCAGAGATGTTTTCTTATAAGCTCTCTCGATCCTTAAAAATAGATAGTACACTTGAAACGAATAAAAAATGTTCCATAAACAAGTGTTCGGTTCTCAAAGGTTAAGGGGTTAAGAATACTAAAAGCGTTACATTCGGAAATTTTCTTAAAAATTTATATTTGGCTACGCAGCCTTACATAGTAACAACCATGAGAAACGAAAATGATCTTTTTCTCCTTTGCCCCAACCTGAACAGCAAAGGTTCTAGGGTTTCCCAAAGTTGTGCTATATAATCAAAAATAGGTTGGTTTAAAATTCATCAAAACTTGCTCGTTTAGTTAGTTAGAAATAATGAGAACTATTGTTATTACTCGTGATGTGTACTATGGGTCTACACAGGCAAGAAATGATTTGTAAGCAACTTTCTTAACATCAAGTTTTTAGTGTATACCTAGCCCCTTAATCGTTGAGAACAGGAGACGTGATGTTTATTGAACATTGTTTATTTAAGATAAGTATACTGTTTACGGTTCAAGTTCCGGAGAGGGGACACCTTGTGGTTGTACATCATAAATTGTAAGAAATTTTCTCGTTTATTTCCCCAAAAATTTATGGTATGGTAATTATGGGTGAAAGAACGGATGGTAAAACTAAGACAACTATAAAATACGGGAATACCAAATCCGCCATTTTGTTCATTTGCTGTTTTTACGGTTTATTGGTCCCTATTGTTTCAAGGGTACAATCTTCGATTGAAAAATGGTTAGTTTAACAAATAATTACCAGATTTACAAACAAAAGCAAATTTTTTCAGTTTTTAATGTATGTTTGGATGAAAATTTTTCGTTCTTTATTGGAAGGAAACTGAAACATCAGATTTAATTTTTTATCAATATTTATGCAATAAATCGAGGAAAAATCACAAAATTTTAATATTTATGAAGACTACTGAGACAACTGAAGAAGATTTAGATGTTGTTTTGTGGCAAATTTATACATCTTTACCAATTTTTCTTCAAATTGCTTAGAAACAAAATGGCCGATTTGATATAACTGCATTTTATAGTCCCATGGTAAAACAAATTAGGTGAATTAAATACTATTGCATGGCATTTCCGAAAAACTCCAGCTCATTTTTCCGACACCCAAACGTTGGAATTCCTCCCACATAAACGATCACGTCTACTCCACAAATTCCACAAACTACACACTCCCTCCTATAACAAAAATACATCGACCTTATCGAATTTGTCCACTAAGAAAACAAAAAACAATAAAACGTCGCCGTCGAACTATTTTTCTTTCTGTGTTATTGAAAGATGAACAAAAAAAAAAAATGAAAATAATAATAAAATAAAATACACCTCACTTCTCTTTTGCATAACAAGTCCATCATTTTTGAACATACCATAGAACATGAACGACGTATATATATATATACAGTCATATAAATCACAGAGGACTTTTTTATGTTCATGTAAATGAGTTCTGTTTTGTTTAAGCGTGAAACAGAAGTGAGAGAGTATGTGAGTGAGTGTGTGTGCGGGAGAAAAAGAGATTGAATATGAGAGAAAGGTGTATAGAGAGAGAGAGAGAGAGAGAGAGAGAGAGAGAGAGAGAGAAAGAGACAGAGAGAGATAGAGAGAGATAGAGAAAAAAAGAGAAAAATTATTAAAGTCACTAGGTACCTATACGACGTATAGAGAAAAAAAATTTCAAATGCACTTCGTCGAAAGGTTATGACAAGAAATGCCTGATTCATGGCACTTGTTGGCCCCTAGTGATGCTTTAAAAAAAAACTTGAGAACAAAAATAATAGAAACATCATCAAACCTCGATTCTTCATCTCGTCTTATTGACTTATTCGTCGTCAAATCACCGAATAAAAACCACAGGAGAAAAGTAAAAGAAAAAATAAGGAAAATAAACACTAATGGGTGGAATCCTGTTAATATATTTACTTTTCGAATCTTCGACAAATACAACAGCAGGGTACAGGTAATGTTCTTCATATTATTAGCTACATTGTTGGAGTGTTACTGAGCTAATATTTACATACAAGTCACACATCGTGTTCTTTTTTTTTTTTCGTCGAGTAAACATACAGTAAGGTAGAGAAAAAGTATAAGAGAAAAAATGGGATGGTTAAAAAAAAAAAAAGAAGAAAAAAGGCAAAAAAGTGAAGAAAAAAAATTATGAAAACTGGCGTCCTGCGAACCATTTTATCGTAGTCTTATCGGTATTTAAAAAAAGCACCAACTTCGTCGAAGGGAACATATTAAATCCCTTTTATACAGATAAAATGAACTACCGTTTACTTGTACTATATTATACTATGTGCACTAGCCTACCTACTAGACACACCTATTCAATTAATTCTTTTATGGAGCTCTAATTCTCTTTCAGCTACTAACAAATTACCAAAACGAGATATGGTCAAATTGGTGCACACAGCACACCAGAAAAACATTTATAGGTGTATATATATACCTAATTGATCGACTGATTTATTATAAAATTGATTTTTTTTTCCGTCATCTATAGACTGCAAAAGTGATAGGTAGGGCAAAAAAGAAAGAGAGAAAGATCAAAATATGGATAGAATGAAATTGTTTGAAATTTAAAATTTATTGAAGTCTATCGAACGTCTAAACGTATAATTTATCGGATAAAATTTTTCACCAAGTCCGACATTTAATTATTTAATTTATCGTTATTTGCTATTATCGTTGTTGTTGTTGTATTTTTTTAAGAATATGACTGGCTTAGGATTTGATCGATGGAGCGTTATTGAATAGATTACCTATGGATAGAAAATAATAAAATCGAGTAGGTATCTATTAGTATGCGAAAATATTTTGAAGATTGTATTTTCGGAAATAGATTCTTTTAGCAGGGCTTTGGGAAGGACTATTCAGATTAGAATCTAAATGATATGGAAGAAAATTATATTTTGAGGAATCGAGTAATACACGTCCTCTTATAACTGTTTATGTAGGATGTTTCGTAGCTTGTCTTCCAAAATATCAACAGCAGATAGCACATCTAAAAACAAAACGAAATAATGCCAATAAACGCATATCCTATTCTAAATAATTTCAGATAGGTATAATAAAAGTATTGCGCTGAGAAAATTACTTTGAAATTGTTATTAGATTAGGTAAACTTATAGTTTTACCCAAGAGAAACAAAAATCGTCATATCCATTTTTGGCCCTTTCTTGTACAACAAAAGTGCCACCTGTTTTTGAAACTGTTTTGAAAAATCTAATATATTAGCATAAGTAGGTAGCCTAATTCTTCGAATTGGTTGCAGTATTAATGGGGGAAAAAAAAAAAGTAAAGAAAACCGATCCTCTTTATTCGACCGTTTTTGTTCCTCGTGGTGAGTGCGGCAATTATAACAATAACTGAATCTCTACGTATTAGAAAATACTATGGGCTAAAAACTGTTGGAAACATTAGCACGCCAGAACCGCAGGACGGAATTGCATGATATTTTCCAGAAAAATTTGCGTTATTCCGAAGAACGCTTATTGCCATCGAGGAAGTCCGAAGCCTCCCTGGAGACAAAGTTATCAATTTTTACAATCTGTGAAAGTAGAAAACGACAAAACATTTCTTGAAACGAATGAAAAGGAGTAGAAGAGAATTTAAAAAAATACTTCTCCTTCTCTCTTTTTCATCGTCTGATGTCTACTAATTGGTTCAGTGAATATGATTTTCTTTCGCACTCAGTTTCATTTGAGTCCACAAAAAAGGGGTTAAAATATTATTATTGGACACTATGTCAGTGAAGCTGCGCGTAACAGCGTCTTATAAAGTAAACTTATTAATGCCATGCTTTTAGCATTCCTATCTCCTTAACCATTGAGGACGAGACGTATGTTTACCAAATATTTCTAATTTTTTTTTTGGGATATAGGTATCTACTATCTACTTTTGAAGTTCAGTGGAACGCTTTCTTTATAGCTTGTTAATCGTAGTATCTTTCTTCTCCATTATTCATCTTTGGACTTTACACTTAACTACGCTATTTTTGAACCCCAAGAAAAAATATTAGGCTTACTTTTGAATCACTGAAGGTGAGTACACATTTGTTTCATTTTGACTTACTGTATCACCTGCGCATATTATGATACAGTACGGTTTAGATGTATCGAACTTGCACTTGGTGAGACGGTTATATCGTATCATTATTACATTTTTGAATCCAGCTAAATTTCTTTTCCTTTCTTTGATGTGACGGCAAATTATCAACATCACCTGGGAGAAGATTGTATCGTATTATCGTATCATTTTTGATGCACTATGAAGTTACTGACCTCGTTCACATTGGAACAATACGTTGGTAGAGTACAGCAAATGGTACAAATGTGTATGCACACTAGGAGTTAGATGTACAATTGAACGTTAAATTTTGGTAAATTATTTGACTCTGATTCAAGCCAGTATGATTGTAGAAGGAATATAGTTGAATCAAACTTTATTCTGAGATTATAGAGTCAACTCACTTCTATACAACTATAATTCAAAGTCACCCTTCTCAATCCATCAGTAGAACAGCATCTCATGTATTGGTTTGTTTTGTTTGTTATCGAACAGCTACTTGAGTTAGATGTGGCCCCAGATAGTGTTAACAATTAAGGTTGTTACTGGATTGAAAAAGGTCACTTGTGATGGGCAGGAAGGTGCTAGGGGTCTTGACACCTCCCCACTCACCTGAGCCCAAAAAGTCTAACATCTACAAATTGTGTGTCTTTGTCATTGCTGTGACATTGTGTTGATGGATGGGTCAGTAAAGACAAAGAGAAGATGTTGACCCTCTCCTCACGATGGAGATATCTATCTTCCGGACTGTAGCTGGAGTGTCGATAATTTTTCAGGCATGCCATGTAATGCTTAATTATTAATATTAAGGGGCCAGTTTTTCAATAGCCAGCTAAGAAATTTAACAGTCAGCTAATGCTAAAATCCTATTTAATCCTAAGGGCGATCTGCTAGTTTGACTAACTGAGCTCTTAACTGAGGATGGAAAAACCAATATTAAAAAAGGTAATTCAAACTGATAAGTTAGCTTTCTTTTTGAAATAAACTGTCTGTTGGGAAGTGGGAACAGGTTTTGGATGGCACGAGTTCAAGCGAAGCAACAAAGTAATAGTTACAAAAATTATAAATTCAAGTACTTTTAGGAAGCATAATTCCTCTCAGCACTAGACTACATTTTAGCAGAGTCGTCTTTATTGAGGTGGGTACACATTTGTATCATTCTGCCGTGCTTTTCCCTTGGAGGCTACCATGATACAATACGCAAAGATGATACTGCTCTAATTTTGTGAGGAGTTGGTAACATAGGTACCTTTGAAAATTTTGTAACACACGTAGCGCCTTTTGATGTGATTCATGAATAAGAACAATGTCTTGAAGAGGGCCGTATAGTATTATGAGATCACTTTTTTATGTAGTACGAGGTTGTAAACATTTCGACGATAGGATAATATGATATAGCTAAATGGCACAAATGTGTACCCACCTTTAAGCCTAGTGCCTACCTATTGAATAAACTGACAATCTTCAATTACCAGTTAAAATATTTTGATGATGAAAACATAATAGGCAAACGATGTATATGCATGCTTTTGAGGAGTTTCAATAACTAATGGCTGCATAAATGTCTTGGTCATACAATAGGATGTAAAAACCACCAATAACCATTATATATTCTTACCTGCACACTCGATGATAATCTGGGTTGCGGATACTTGGCTTTATCCTTGGCCACCACCACCAAATTGTAAAATGGCGACGTTTCGCGGTCCAATGAACGACGAGTGAATACAGTGCCATTTCGCGAGTCTATGACGAAATCATTTTCCTTATTCTCGCTGACTAGTTGGTACTCAATTCGACCATTATCACCTGAAATGATGGGAGGGAAAAAATAGCAACATGCAAATGAATAACAGATAATAATATCTTCGGTTAGGGTAATAAATTTATGTTTAATGTTAGAGAATTTCTCTACAAGAAAACAAGAAATCAGTCTGTACTTTTATGTACGTAGGTACAGCATGAATGGCCGGTGCAACAAAGTAAAAATATCAAAACTGACGTTCGAGCTGTTATTTTTTAAGGAACTGGTTGATGGCGATGAAAATGACAGTTTTACGAAGGACCCTTTTTGCAAAGTCGTAAAAAATTTCTGGTTGATTTTATTTTCCATACCGAGTGTATTGGGAAAAACAAAAACAAAAAAAAAACATTAATTCTATTATTCTTTGAAACTTATTACATTTTAAAATGGCGTAAGTAGTGTTATTTCAAATAGAAAAATTCGTAACTATAGTTTTTTTTTTTTTTTGTCAATAAATTACAATATATTTTTGCAGTGGCCTTACGGTTGGAAGCTAAAAAAACCAGAAAATATATTCTGTCGCCACTATATTGCATATAATAAAATTTAAAAAAATGACCAGTTCTGCATAATGTTATTTTATTCGATTCTACGAACTTAAATACGAGTAAATAATATCTTCGTGTTCTGCCCCTGCCTCGTTTCCGTACGCAATAGAATTTTAGAATTTTTCAGCATAATTAACAGCAAAACGTACTGCACTACACTACCATGTTTACTTTTTTTTTTAATCCTCAATTAAGGCGTGTAATGCACTTGGACCCAAAAGAAGAGAAAAAAACACCAAAATAAAACTAATCTTATTAACAAACTCTTGTGTGAAAAAATGAATATTACCTACAAACGTACGAAAATGGTTTTCAAACCCATACCTACATCGAGTATCTACCTACTAAGAAAAAAAAAAAAAATTGAAAAAAAAAAACGAGTCAACCACTGTTTTATAATCTCCAGTAGATACCAAAATGTAATTTCGTCGAATGTATTTATGAATTTTTTTTTTCTCGCCTTTCCCAACTTTTTTCTCCATTTTATTTCGCCGTCGTATTTTCGATGTCGGACCGTTTTTTGAGGGGTTTTCTTCTTCTTCTTCCCCCTCCCCTTCCCGTTTTCTTCCTCGTCCTAATCGTTCAAGTTTTTATTTGCTGTCAGAACTGTCACAGATTTCAAATAAAGCGGATCAACTGGAATGAAAAGGTACTCGTCTCTCAATATACTGTGAGCATATAGGTAAATGTATAGTTTATGCTTAAGTTTTTTCGGTTTTTTTATTTTTTATTTTATTTTATTTTTTCGTTTCCTCCCCATCTCTTCCATCAGCTTTTATTGGTTTCTTTAAAAATGTAGTCGATTAAAGAGGGAAAGAAAAAATTCCATTGCTATACCCGCAGTTAGCTAATTATATATATAGGCTACTCGGGCCTATTTAACTTCTGTAGATTAAACGGACCTACTGCTGATTTGGGGCTGTATTTTTTTCTCTCTATCAATATTCCTATATGTAAAATACACAACGGTATCATCCGAATTATAATAATAAAAAAAGTATTTTTCTGAAAGACACGACAGCGATTTGGCGTTTGAATGAGAAATGATGACGACTACATGGTAAATACCATGTCCGGAATTGTCTACATACGTGGGGGTTTTCAAATGATTTTTTTTTTTTTTGTACAGTTCAAGAGTAGCCCTCTCATAAGGTACGGTAGCATAAGGTAAAATGAATGTTAGTTCAAATTAATTTTTGGTCGAAACACGAACAGGATAGATAAATAAATATTATTTTGAAAAAAGTTGGAAGAAAAAAGCTTATATACCTAAGTACTTAGATAACTACGTAATATTTCAAACGAATTTCTGATATATAGGTGTAATTTTGGAGCGTTTAGCGATTGTTTTAATAATTTTCTTCAGATTTTCAGATTAAGTAATTAATGTACTTACTTATGACCTATTATAAAAGAGTAAATGTTACACGGAGGCTCTGCCTCCGTTTGGTTATTCACTTTGAAAAAGGTAATCTTACTTAAAAGAGCCACTCATTGTAAAATTGATTGGAGATGATTAGAGCAGTGATAGAGACAAAGAAGCAAAGAGAGAGAGAGAGAGAGAGAGAAAATAACAGTTTCTTACTTCGTTTTTTTCTAAATTTTGTTTTTCCCTATTCAGACGATTAATAAATGTGGAACGTTCTTCGATAAAACCATACAATTTTTCTCCAGAGCCAGGGACTTCAAAAATAGCTTTCAACATTTCTCGAAACAAGATAAACGAATCCTGAAAATTTCCTCCCTATATGTTAAGAGGTTCAGAAGTTATACGTGAACAAACATAATATTTACTTTGAGTTTTATAAGTATAGATAGATATGTACAAGCTGAATTACCGTCCTTCGGGTACGTGTAAAGTATTAACATACGACAAAACTGCTTTTGAACTACAATTTTCAATAAAAACTTTCTTCCAGTTTTTTGAGTTTTCACTCCTCAGAATTGGCATTAAAAGGTCTGACAGGAAAACTGAGAACACACTTTCAACAGAATAGGTTCTAAACTATAACTTACGGTGGAAACTTTCCAACTTGATTACAGCTTTAAGTTTTTTGAATTTTCACTTCTCAAAACTTGCAGTAGGTATAACGTCATAAACAAGAATTAAGAACTCACTTTTAACAGAATAGGTCCATAACTACAACTATCAGGGAAAAATTTTAAACCTAATTACATTCTTCAGAATGAAGCTTCCGAAACAAAACTTCTCCGAAACCATCCGAGAATAGGCACCTACGTGAGGCTAAAATTATCTTGAAATCTTTAAATTGGGAAAAGCAGAATGCTGCGATAGAAAAAATCTACTTCCAGGGCATTGACAGTATTTTTCAAGGTCAGATATGTATTTAAATACTGTAGGTATGTAGACTGAGAAGGTCCCTTTCATGTTTGACTAAAATTGAACTAAACTTTTTGTTTGTTTCTACGAGGTGTGTTTTTAACTGACTTCATTAGGTAATCTTCAATTTAAAATTAATTTTTATCGCTCAATTTTGTATGCAGATTGCTATTTTTTAAGTATTGTTATTTATTTACTCTCCTGAAAGTAAAGAGTTATTGACTTACTACGTTTACTTACAAGTCAGTATTTAAAGGAATGATGCAAGTACCCAGTGATAAAATAATTTGTAATTTCAAGGTTGGAGCTGGTAAAATATTCACTTTATTCATAGTACGTGAATTAATTCTTAATTGATTTTTGTAACGCAGAATCGAGCCAATAATATTAAGCAAGCGATACTTTTTATTGGGAACAGCATAATTATTCTTTTTGTTCTGACATTTCTCATTAAATATCTACATTAAAAGAAAAAAACTAAAAACCGAAAACCCTGGAATCACTAGCTTTAGAAAAATATGCGGTGAGTATAATTAATATTCTTAGTGGAAGAATTTCATCACCGAGAACCTTCTCACTTCCAACTTTGAAATCAGAAATATATTCTGCTACCACTTTTTTTCTTCTTATTAATTAGGCTTTAGCTACTTCGTTGTTTCATCTAGCAACTGGAGGATATATTTTTGCTACCGACATTGGGGAGGGGGGAATTTTTCAGTCACATCTTGCAGCTCCAATAAAACCGAACCGAATACACCGCCATTTTGGTTCAGAAATGTGACCGTGGCTGGTATCGAAATCGCAACCTTTCGACTGGAAAGCCGAGCACCGAACCAACGCACCACCCACACACCAATGTATCGTTCGAATTGAATTTTAATTCACAATAGGTATTTCAAACTTCAAACGTACGGTGTTCATCATGCAGAAAGAAAAAAAATCGAATATTTCGCTAAGCCATTTGCCAGAACATAGTATTTCAGTGAAGAACGAAAATGCGTTAGAAAGGTATACTTTCTCATGGGCTGAAGAGCGACGGCAATTTTCAATTTTCATACCCAAGACATGATTTGTGTTCAAAGTTCCTGGAATTTATTACAGAAATGCGTGTGCTTCGACGTTCGCATTAGAATTTATGTGAGACTGGAACAAAAGAGAATAATGACTTGAGCGCTCGTCAGTACTGCAGTATAACCAATACATTCCAAATCACCTCAGTTCGCAGAACGTATTTCGTATAATGTCAATAACTGAAAAATGACACGTCACTGCGGGGTCACAAACGAAGAAATAAACGCGAAAATTTCACCTGCGGATGAGTGTTTCGTCAGACATCACCCCTCTACCTCTTTCATTAACATGTGGGGGAAAAAAAAAATCTTCAGCAATTCTTTTGGGCGAGAAATGAAGTCATTCCAATTCATTAGACCACTACAAAACTGGAAGGTGTAATCAAGTTCGAAAGTTTTTACCAAACTTTGTAGTTGAGAGCAGATCTGTAGAATGTTAGTGATTCCAGCATTACTGATTTTTTTCAGCTTTAAAAGGGCAATTTACGATTCTTACGGTCCTGTAGTAAGAACTGAAATGATTTCATCCTCACAGAAATGTTTACAATGACCACAATTTTTTTACGAATTACGTACTGTTACGATAATATACGAATCGTAACGTATTTTTGTAAATACATATTCTCATAGGCATAAAAATATGGCCAAATATTCTCTAAAATACAGTCACACATTTTCTACGGAGTCAACACTCAATTTCAGACTTTCAAGTAATATTCTCATCACCTCCAAATTCCAAGAATACACACTCCTGTTCACTAATTCAGTAATACTCCTGCATTAATCTATTTATTCTTAGCCAGCAATTCCCTGAATACACACATTTTTGGACACTCAATCTTTTTGTATATTCTTACAAATTCTTTCTAATTGTATATTCATTACATTCCTATTGTCTGTTTTCTATTTCTTTCCTTTCTCTTCAACACTAATCACCCATAACTGTAGCCCAACATAAGATCATGTTTTTGTAGATGTAAATCACTCTTTCGTAAACTGTAATATGCAAAATGTCATTTGCAGGTTGTACATATTAACTTTTTTATCATTCTGTTTTTGTTTGGAAGGGCTTTCATGTAGGTGAAAATTGGGGAAGAAGCGGGGCCCTGGTCCCCAACAATTTTTTGGAACTTATTTTCTTCAATATTGCGATGATCTGTAGCTGTAATAATTTTTCGATAAGGGTCATAGTCTCCCCTAATTTCAGATTCAATTTGCACCAATCGGTTTTCATGTTCAAGTCATTATTTCAATTTCGGGATTCAGTTGAAGAGCCTTTTTCTAAAATAACAAAAACATAATTTGGAGACAATAAAAAAAAAAATGTTATCACTACCACTGTATGAAAGTGAGGGACTATTATTTTTATGGAGCATGTGAAAGAATACTCCATCACTTGGCATAACAAAATTAGCGGATGAAAAATGCAGTGTTGCCAAGATATACAGCCTTGAATTGGGCAACCTCATGATTTGAGTCACTTTCGAAAAAATAAAAAGTAAAATTGCTTCATTATTGGCATTTAGGACGAATTTGGTGTACATTTTCAGAGTAGAACAGTATGTACAGATGTCCATCAACATTTTCCCACCCTTACCTCCTACCAATATACCAATATTTGATATATATACGGTCAGTTTTGAGGTACTGTGGAAATTGTTTAAGAAAGCTTGAATGGTAGTAGTGAAAAGTGAATGAAGATAATAATACTGAAGATAAGCTACCAGGTATATGTATTCTAACAAATCATATAATAATATTGATAATTATTTTAACAATACCTAGTGATAACTGATAATCATCATTATTAAACAGACTCTTCATTAGCATCACTCACGTCTTCGAATTCAAAAGCAGAGTTTCAAACGACAGGATATCAATTAATATTGATTCCGTATACTTCATGCACACTCGTTGATTTTGAGCCTTGTTTGGAAGAAAAAATATGAGTTTTTAGTAATTTTGAAGCTATGAACTTTTTGTAATTGTAAATTAAAATGATCACCTCCAAACAAACAAATATTTAATGGAAAGCAACTTGTTGAAGTGGAAGTATGTGTGAAGTGAAGTGTGTGTATACGCTCGATTCCCCCTTATGATCATCTATTTCATTTTGAAATACAGCCTGTGTCCAAAAAACCTACATCTTTCGATTTCCCTCCTAGAGACATTGCTTTCGACAGTGACTGTGCATTCATCTAGACTTTTGCACACTACGATTACCTCACTTCATTACAAATTTCATGCATTCAAGACATTTCACATTTTCACAAGTGTAACATAATTTTACATTTAAAGTACCTGTGCAGAGTCGGAAAGGGATGAGATAAAATATTTCATTTTGATGGTTACTTTCAAACACCTAAAATATTTTGTAGCAGAATTTCTTTATAAATTGTTACTTACCTTTAATTTTAAGTTTTGTTTTTTTCTCGAAATTACACTGAGGGAAAATATGTTTCAAAACTTGTATTTTTCATTCAACTTTTCTCTTTCTTATTCTTTATCAAGTTCTTTGTTTCTAGTAATATGTCCATTGTGCCCAGTCTGTGGATGATATTTGATGTTGATTTGGAGTTAGGATTGGTGATGGTCAAAATTGGTCTTGGTCTTGATCACAATAAGACCACTCTTCTTCATCATCAGTCAGAATTCAGTGACTAGTGCAGGTCCATCAACATGAATTTTATAAACACGCGTTGCTGCACAATATTATCATGTCACTGTGTTTGTAATTATTTAAAAGACAATTAGCAAATCTTTTTGATAACCTATTTTCAAACTAGCTGAAAGTTCAGTGTTGGTACCGAATGCTCCACTTGGAATTACCTTCCCCAAATTGTTAAATTTGCTACCTAACATACCGGAACTCTGATTACGTTATCGTGATACTCTTTTTTTAAATTAACTTGCAAGATGAAAAACAAAACCGAATTGGAGTGAAAAAAAAAAAAAAACATAAAAAACAACCCGACATGCACACCAACAACCAGACTCAAATTACCAACTTGCAGGGTCATTCGAGCGAATATCAAGGCAAATAAATCTTCACAGCCAAACATCTTTTCAGCACATGTAGGTATTAGTAGAGCTTGCACGCTAAAAGACTACACCTTGAATCAAAATAAGAAAGCGGTAACAAAAATTGCATGGAAATTATCAAAAAAAAAAAAAAAAAAAAAAAAACTGTTGCTTTATTATGTTAATAGTCACGATCAACGTTTCAAAAAAACAAAAAATTATTATTTTTTATTTATTTTTTATAACTCCCCACTTAGACGGCTACCTATATCAAAAACGAATTAATTACACGGAAAAATCGTTTGTTCGTGTATTTTGTTTCAATTAAAGAAGCAATATAATATACAAATGAGAATAAAAATAAAGAAACAAAAAAAAAAGAAGAAAAAAAGAAGAGAGTGCTAGGAAAAAAAAACGAATAAGTAGAGAAAAATCATAGAGAAACGTGAGATTGGAGTCGAACGTGTTTTGCGTAGGATTTTTGCACGATCTCCAACTCCAGAGCTTCCGAGAGAAATTGCTCGTATCAAGTGTATCACTTATGTAAAATTGCAATAAGCTGAGGTTATTAAAAAACAAGAAGAAGAAAAAAAAATCTTTTTCTATTAAGACGAGGGAGTAAAACGGTAAAAGATTAAAATAAAAGAAGTTTCACTTCAAAATAAAAAATTGGTTCGATACGAGTTTGACGCATTTTTTTTTTTTTTTTTAAATGCATTTTCGTTGCACATATATTAATACAAACTGGAGTCTCTCTCTGTTTTTCTCCCTCTCACTTCCGTATAGAAATGTATAAAAATGTTTACCTATTAGCTGGCTTTAATTATACAAGCGTGCCCTTTAGAAAGTAATTTCGATTAGTTCGTATAGGTAATGGTTTAAAAAGCAACAACAAGAAGAAAAATGCTGAGATAAACGCACACATAATCATGTTTTCCCTAAGCAAATAGAGATATTAAAAAAAGGGCGCACTCCTTTTATATTCACACAATATTCTGTACGAATAAAGTTAATTTTCTTCTCATTTCTTTTCCACTCTCTCTCTCTCTCTCTCTCTCTCTCTCTCTCTCTCGCTTTCTCTCACACACACATATTTCCTGTATTCCTTTGAAATGTGTGGCTCCTCCGAGGTATATGTCGGTAAAATGCACGAACTTATCACCTTTTGTGATCTGTAAAATATTGACGTGTCGTACTCAAAAAGGAAAAGCAGGCGGAATATGAGAGGAAAATGCGTAAGATGAAAAAAAAAAAAAAATGAGAAAAAAAGAAAAAAATAGAAATCGATAAATTAAACGTCGAACTTATAGAAATTGAAAAAGTAGACACGATGTGTGTACCTATTTCTCCGTATAGTGCATATAACACTCGCCTATAGTGTGTAAAAATATTCTAAGTATTTGCGAAAGGTAAGAGAAAAAAGTATCTTTTTTCTTTACTTATCGTTGATGGAACATTTTATACAAAGATTCAATGGGAGTAATAAAGGAGTGTAAAAAGGTAAAAAGAAAGAGACACACTCGCATAGACAAAGACACACAGACATACAGACACACCAAAAAACCTTAGAAATAGGTAAAGATTGTGTATATATATATATACATAAAAGTAATAGAAATGATAGGTACTGGTAAATGGTGATGAAAACGTTAGGCTGTATCGAATGTACTTGCAATTATGGCAATAGTAAATGGAAACGATTATTTATACATTATTTATACCTATATATAAGTTTCGTACATATCTATTGAACGAAACGGAAAAATGTTAATGAAAATTATCAAGATTTTACTATATGGTTGATGATAATGAAATGAATTTGTTACTATATGCGAAAGGCCATTTACTGTCCTATGTATACATAGGATATGCCGCATAATACCTGAAGTACCTGTAGGTATCGATGAAAAAAAAGAATAAGAAAGTAAAAAATAAAATAAAATAAAATAAAATGGTAATTTTTTCTCTCCACCTTACAATAGGTAGGTATCAGAATATTGACATTTTCTTTTTTGTACGAATGTAAAAAGGCGAAGCGAAAGAATTTAATAATATTAATAATAAAGATTTCGTACGTACGTGCGCAATCTCTCGTCAACTTCATAAAATACCATAAGCAATGACCACATAGTGAAAATATTTTTTTTTTAATCTGCATTTACAACTATCTTAAATGATGGTCATAATTTAATGTAGGTATATCTACCCTCTTTGGTACTAGGTGTAGCCTACAAGAAAGTGCTTGGCACAAAAAAAAAACATCAGAAGCAACGTTGTTTACACTTAACATGAACTTCGAAATATTCAAATTTTCTAGGTAGTACCTAATTGATTGAAAAAAAAAAAAAAAAAAAAAAATTGGAAGAGAGAAAAAAAGTCACATAATACAGCAAAATAAACTTGAAATCGTATAATTTGCATTCTGTTAGTATACGTTCGCGTAAATGAACAGTTTTCGTACAAGTCATTCTTACATGCAAACATTTTTCTGTAGGTATATCTATGACAACAAGTCATAGTCATAATTTTGAAACATATACGTTCGTACATAGGGTAGGTGAGTATAGGGTTATAAGTACTGTATTTTGTGACAGTATGTAACTGAATTTGTCACGTCGCGAACGAAAAATATGAGCTTTGACTACTACAGCGAATACCAAGTTAGGTAATTCGAAATAATTGAATAGAAGCGAAATGGGAGAAAAAAAATTGTCGACTAAGTAATCCAAAACATAATTTTCTGATAGATAAAGATCAAAATGAAAAAAAAAAGAAAAAAAAAAGGAAACCTAAGCTCGTCTGCTTCTTATAAAATAGTAATTTTAACGCATTAAGGCGAAAGTAAGAATTTCAATTTCTATGGTTGTACGTTTCTTGCTGGACAGCCATATTTAATTAATGGAAATGGACACGTATGTGTCAGACGTAGCCTACCTAATAACACTGCTTTCGTATGGTGAGGGACAAAAAAAAGGATAAAGAATCGGCATCATAAATAAATTGACAAGTAAATGACCTTATGGTATAGAGTGAATTAAGTAGTCATGCTGAGTTGACAGACAATACCAGATGCATCCGCATCCGATATTTTATTTTTAAAACTGGCTTACGAATAAAAAATTTGGGAGGTCTTCTCAAAATATTTCAAAACTATAATAGCCTACTTGGTTTTTTCTTCTGTTTTTTTTTTTTTTTTTTTTTTTTGGGGGGGGGAAGGTAGTGATCACCTAATATTTTTTTTAATTTAACTAAGTATACGAAAAGTACTAATATAATATACTACATTTTTTTCATTGAATAATTACCTATTCGATATCAAGGTTGAATGTAAAACAAGTGATTTTCGCATTAGGTCTACAGTCACCTTTCGGCCAGTAATATTGTACCAAGTTGGCACTACTGGCTTCAGTACGTGTTGACTTAGATGAGTGATAGTAATTTTGAATTTGGTGTTCTAATGTTATACGTACATTAAACAAGAGATTCTGCAAAACTTCCTTCATACTTCGTTGAAGGTACTTACTTAGAGAAAGGATGCCACAATTTTCGTTTCCAAACTATTGTTTGGCAAGGAGATTCGTATCTATTATTTTAGAACTTATTTTTAGTTTTTTTCGAATAAAGTTCTCCACGATTTGATGAATTTCGTCATTCACGTAAATGAGTGTAGAAATCCAAGTTCAAAGAAAATTTTCAAAGTATGAGGTGGAAGTATATTAATAATAAGCCGTACGTCTGACTTTGTTGTGTCTGTCATAGGAAACTTATCGCCACATTCTGGGATTACCTAATTTTGTGAAGCACTCTCTCAAACCTCAAGTTCATCATATCTAGACATAGATTAATATTAACCATTGAGCATTTAAATGAGAATTATAGTTAGAACTGATTTTAAGGTGAGTACACGTTGGTATTATTCTGCTATACTCTATCATCGGTGTCTATCATAATGCAATACACACAGATTATATGGTTCTTATTTTGTGAAGCATTTTCTGGATTCATATCTTCAAATTCTTTTGAAAATTTTGAAAATCCAGTAGCTTTTTTTGATATGATGGCAGAATACTGACATTGAATGGAAAATGGTCGTACCGTATCATCGTATCATTTTTTTGGTACTAGGTTACAAACCTCGAAAACATTGGAATGATAAGACGATACAACATGGCACAACAATACAGATCACAAAATAATGCATAAAGGTCTCATTAAAATGAATAAAATAGAAAAGTAATACTCGTACTTTTTATTAATGATTCGATTACATGAATTACAATTTAATCGAAATAAACGTGTTTTTTACAGCCTCTCTATGGGTATATTTAATTATTTTTGTCAGTTTGACGATCAATGAAGAGCACACTTTGGCCACCCCTGCGATAATTAACCATTTGACTGACCTTCAAGAGCAGTACTACTGCAGTATCCAGAGCCACAGGTTATTATTAGTGTCTAATTTTACAGAAATGGCCTCAGCTATCTGATTTTGAAGGGGTAGGTGTGGCGTACACATATTAGCAGAATTCTTTTATCACCACCAACCAGCACTGCCGCTATGTGTATACGGTGCTGAGTTTTGATTGATGGTGACGATCTAGTTAGATTCCTTGTACTGGCAGGATACCTAAACTGGTAACCTCGACATGATCCGAGAAGGTAAGTGCATACTCCATATCTCTGGAAAACAAGTCAGCTGCTAGTATACCTACTAACAACCCTATGATGTGATGGCATTGAGTTCTATCGTGAAGTGGAGGTAATTTTTTGACGACTCAACTCTCCTTTCAGTAGAGATAATCAAAGTTTCAGCTAAAGTAGATGAAAGCTGAAAACACAATTATCAACATAGTGATTGGGACCAGGTACATAATTCCTTATCGAGTCGCACCGTTCTTATTTTTCGGACTGATGTAATTAGTTATCTATACACTCATGTAGAACAATTTATTAATTTATTTTTCACCCATTTTATCGATTTTGTGTGATTTTAAAAAAGTAGAAAAATAATAAAATACTTTATTTTTTATTTTGTAAAGAAATTCAAGAATAATGTATATCATTCTAATAGTACAACAAAAAAAAAAATTAAAAAAAATTAGGTTTTAAATTTTTGTTGAAGATATTTACTCTATAAGCCACTTTGTTTTTTTTTTTTATTGTGTTCTGGCAAGACAGTAATTTTAACTTGGTTGGGCTAGAGATTGTAATTATGTACGTGAACGGGGTAGAGAGTGGTGGAGATCCGGTGGCCAATGATTTTCTTTCATGAATTTTTCAAATACATGAAAAGAGCACCAATTGAGCCACATCGAATACACCACCATGTTGGGTCCGAAATACGACAGCGGTTGGTCTCAAACCTACAACCTTACGACTATTAGGCCACGCACCAAACCACTACGCCACGCAGACCACTGAAGTGTATTTGTATATTTGAGGAATACCCACTACATTATTACGAAAACAATTTATCGTATAAATGATCCAATACAGGTACTAAATTTTAAAAGGAGGCCGAACAACACTGTCACTGAATACGAGTCCGACATTTTTAGATCGTCTTTCATGTTACTTCATCGTCGGACGATTTTTGTGTCATTATAATATACTTTTAATGGTGCACCTAACTTTTTATTTTCACAAATATTTGTCCCCTGAGTGAAATCCATCATTCTTGATCATTCACATCTGTCCTAAAAAGGACACCAAATTTTCTATCGGTAAGCGTATGTATACTAATAAATATTTCGTAGAAATTCGTCGATTTTCAGCCATTTGTCCGATCATTTTGTGGCTGACAATAGCAAAATGTGAACGTTGATTAGTCGATATTCTTTTTAAGTAGGTTTTCAATGAAAATCTATTTCTTAATATTGGTGTTATGGAACGATCTGGAGTGGTGGGTACTTTTTTCATTTCACTACTCCAGAGAAATTTTGGCACCAAAAAATCAAATTCATATATCTATCTATACTCACTCTATACTAATATAAAGAAAAATGTGGAAAAGTTTCTATGTTAAAGATAATCTCAGAATTTACCAAACTGATGTTCATGAATTTTTGTACGTGCATTCTTCATAAACCTACGAAAGTTCTGGGCTTGGTTTTATTATTTTATTACTTCAGAAAACTTATTTATAAAGGAAAATCGATGAAGGTTGGATTAGTAGCGCTGCGTATATATAAAGTGAATGAGAGAAAAACGTTATGCAAACTTACTAGTGCTTCAATTAGTGACTTTTTCCTAATTCTTAAATTTACATCATCGGACATGTTTTTTAAGACGCTGAATTTGAATTTGATACTCATTGTATCATTTAACCCATTCTTCAACCCTTATTGGGCCCAAAAAGGAGAGAATTTTTTATTTGCAGATTTTATTGTTTAATATATTATCGGACTTGTTTTTTAGGCACTGAATTCAAATTTGATGTTAATTTTATTATTAGACCCATTTTTCGACCCTCATTGAGCCAAAAAATTGGTAATTTTTTTATTTTCAGATTTTATCCCGTAATATATCATTATACAAGTTTTTTGAGGCGCTGAATTCGAATTTGATATTAATTTTCTCAATAGACTCATTATTCGACTGTATTTGGCCAAAAAAGGAGAGAATTTTTCATTTTCAGATTTTATTGTGTAATATATCAGTCAAAAATTAGCTCAGGATTAGGGTCAATAGTCTTCAGCATTTGTCATGCAAAGCTGACACCACGGATATTTGGTATTATTTAAGCCTATTTCTCTTCGCCATGATATAGGTCGTAATTTTTGTCCAATAGTCACGAAATTTAGAACGAATATTAGTATTAAACGAAGAACCTGACTCAAAGATTTTGGGGTAGATCGACCGTCTGATACTTCCCGTATCGCTATTTTCATTTTTATTTTAGCTATAAAATTACTAGTTTCGTACCAATAGTTGCGAAATTTGGTATAAATATTCGTCATTATCTATGATAACTTGATATCAATTTTATTGTGGATCAGCCGAACGGTACTTCTGGTAACACTATTTTCATTTTCATTTTGGATATAAAATGCCTTATTTCCGACCAATAGGAACATAATTCGGAACATATATTCATTATGATTTATTCTGATATATATTACCAAGTTTGGCGCGGATCAGCCGGAAGGTCGGTACTTCCAAAAAATCTCCATTTGTTACGATTTTCCAAGGGGAAGTTGTTTTCAAGTGCGTAATTTTAGGTTAATAGTTACAAAATTTAATACGATCTTCGCAATGATGATTTTATTATTAACACTTTTCAGTAACTGTTTTCTACTTTTCGAAAACCTAATTTTTTTAACGGAGCTGCTGCTGCGTTAAGAGTGTTTTTTTTTTTTTTTTTTGTTTATTAATTGTTCGACCGATGAAACTCTTTCGTCGTCGTCGCAGTTAGTTGGGATTTTAAAAATATGTATTCAAAATTTTTGGTCGTTTACTCACCCGAATCTAAATCTTGGGCAGAAACTGACAGTATCGAAGTGCCGATGGTAACGTTTTCGAGTAACTCGGCCGAGTACGAAGAGGAGTCGAAAACTGGCTGATTATCATTTAGGTCGACTACATTTAGGTAGACGGTGACTGTAGAGGATAACGCTGGTCGGCCATAATCTTGCGCTTGAACGGTGAACACGTAATGTTGTACCTGCGAATGCAAACAACAACAACAACAAAAATAAGTGAAAAAAAAAGAAAAGAAAAACCACCAAAAAAATGTAGGAATTCTACATTAATTTGCTACGTATAGTAAAATCAGTTCAGTCAGTCTTGTTGGACAACCAAAAAGCAATAATTTTCTGATTTTCTTAAACTTAAAAGAAAACCAAAAAAAAAAAAAAAAAGGAAGTTTCGATAACAATGGACAGCAAGAGAGAAACTGTATAATAATGTAACGAATCAAAATCAAAACTGATATGTTAATAAGAGTTTATAAGGATTTTAAAAATAATTTCCAAAAATTAAAAGCTTACAAAATGACGGTTCATGTCTCGGATATATATATGTATATATATATATATACTGTGAAAATACAGCATGCTGTAACCAATACATAGACGTACAGGCTATATACGTGTATGCGTGCTACAGTCGAACAAGAATTCACATACACATAGTACTTTTTTTTTTTTTTTTTTTTTGATATACATATATACAATGAGGAAGAGTAGACGAGTTAGAAAAAAAAATAAAAATAAAAATAAACTAGAATATTATTAACTGGCCGCTAATACCCTCGTCAAAATGGGAGAGAGGAGTAAAAAAAAAAAAATAAAAAGTTAAAAAATCAAAACGTCAAACGATGGTGGAAAAACGAAAAATAACACGCCAGTTTTATAAGACTTTCAATTACAGTCTTCAGTAATCTTTTTAATAGTGAGAGGTAAAGACAGAAAGAGACAGAGACAAAATTGAAAGAAAAAAAAAAGAGAAAGAATATGAATCTCCATGAGAAATATAAAGTTGAGGAATTTTTTTTTTTTTTTTTTTTTTTTTACTTTACATAACTATATATATTTCTGTAGAGTTTCATAATGTATTCCATGATCGTGAGAGAAACTGAATAAAATTACCCATTTTTGGTCTCGTATATTATTGTTAAGATTAAAAATAAAATGAGTTAACTTGGTAGGTAGGTATACTATAGTGGTGGAATATTGAATTGGCATGGAAAAGTTAAAACTCCCGAGATGGAAGATTTAGATTTAATTTGTACCTACTATTGGAAATGTGAAAAGAATCAGTGAAAGGGCTATTCCTTAAAGATAGAAATTATATTCTATAGTTTTCAAATGAAATCTAGGGCACCTATTGTACACGTGATTCAAAAACCCTTAATTTTTTTTTTTCAGAATAAAAATAGATACAAATTTGACACTGAGCGATACCAATTTTGCAATGATTGTAGGTTAGTTCGGTTTGTCGGCCGTACCATCCAGCCTCCGCATCTTCTAAATGGGGTACACAGAGAAAACGGTTCACTGATAATTATTCACATTTAAAAATGGGATGTCATAATAGAAAACATAGTATTCTGTACTCGATCAAATTTTAGATTATATTTCAAAACTTTTCAAATTTCTTAGTATTCTGGTATCTTGTTTATCTGGCCTCATTTTTATAAACTTCTTACAATAGGTACTTTAAAAAAGTTCAATTTTTTAACTTGTTCATTATACTAGACCTACTCATTAAGAAAATATTCAACTTTACTTCTATCAACTCTGTCTAAATTTAAAAAAGAAACAAAAAAAAAAAATAAAATAAAATAAATGAAATAAAATCTACTTTAATAAAATTCCACTTAATTGAATTAAATCGACTCCCCTCCCTCTCAGTATCATATCACCAATCGCTTATAATTCAACTTCCTTGAAATATGTACATCTATCAACTCGTTTATTTGAAATTCTCATTCCTGATGAAACAAAAGCAGTCATGTCGATTTATTTCACTTCTGGACGTAAGATAGAAAAATAGTTCTAAAATTAACTCCACAAATTGGTAATCATGAGCTCTTTCTCGACACGAAAATTAATCATTTTTTTTATAAGGGTAAAAGTGTAATATTCAAACTGTCCTGAAATCGGGGAATAACAGCCTGTAAATTGAAAGAGAATGAATCAAATTCGTCGTTTTTGTTTTTAAAATCTTGGGAGGTTTTTAGGTTAAAAAAAAATCAACAAATTGAATTACTCTCAAGACCGCGTAAGTTTACCATCATTATTAGGGCTCATGGAGGCAAATTAAAAAACTCAAAAGTCTGACTTACGAGGTATGTAAGGTAAAATTTTTATTAGCTGCAGGTTTACGAGGTTTTTATTGAAAAAAGACCCAACTTACTTGGTTTTTAAATTCAAAAATCACGTAAGTCTTTACATGAATAGAAATTTACATTAAAAACCTCGTAAGTCTAAACAATTTCGAATAAAACGCGGGAGGAGGAAAGAAAACAAATCATAATTTATACTTCTCTGATTTCCCTTCACCTTTACAATATAATGACAAAGATAATTATACTGGGAAAATTTTTTTTATTCTATGAATTATTTTTTTGTTGTTGTTCCCGTAAAATTTGATTTTTTCGACTTACGAAGTTTTTAAAGAAAAACGAGGAATGCAGATGAGAAGCCTCTGGAGGCTGTAATCCCATCAAGGTACGAAGCACCGTAGTATTAAAATCCAAATAAAAGTAAGCATTCTAGCACCATAAAAATTATACCTGAAGTGTAGATACCAAATATATTAAACCTTGATTTGTTAATCATTGAGACTATATGACACTACCGATTTTTTTTTTTTTTTTTTTTTTTCAAAGATCGATTATCAGGATGAAATATTAGGAAATCAACTGGAGGAAAATAATAAAAAATGAAAAATTTCTATTTTGGTGGGCTAAAAATTGATATAATTATGTCAATTTCAGGTCTATTATTTAATCTTATTTTCCTGTCATTTTTTCATCGCAGTTACTTTTTTACAATTTTTTATTGATTTTTTAATCGATATATGATATTATGGAGTTGAAAAACAGGTGGAAACGATTTATCAGGTTTATCAGATTTATCACTTCAACTTTTAAAGTACTACGAATGGAAAGTTTTAACTACTAGGAGAATAGAAAATTAGGAATCACCTTGCATCCAAACATCTCAATAAACTAGGTAGGTACTGTGACAATATGTGAAGAAGTTATTAATATTAGTTACGTCGATATTGGAAACAATATGTAGGTAATTTTCAACACTTTCAGGTGACTATGGTTGTTTTGTCCCAGAAAGTGTGAAACTTTTTCATTGAAAAGGCTATTTGATAGGTCAGAGTACTCTTACATATCGCAATTTAGTTTCAAAAGTTGTTAGGACGCTTCCCTTGTCAATCGGATGAATTCATTTGTCGTAGTCTACTGCACATAAGATAGACGAAGGTTTATTTTCGTAAGTCTTGTCTCTGAAATGGGTACTCCAAGTTCTGTCGCTGCGACTTCAATAAAAATTATATGGGTACCTAGGTACTTGTAAACTGAAACCCAATAAAAACATTTAAGCATACAGAAAAAAAAAAAATCTACTTACCTCTTCGTAATCTAGTTTAGCAGTCAATGTGAAAATACCACTTTGTGGATTCAATGAGAAGACATCATTTCCCCAATCTGAGACCACAGTATAGGTAATAACACCGTTAACGCCTTCGTCTTCGTCTGTAGCTGAAATTTGGCCAATTTTCGTACCACGAGCCTCATTTTCAGCGATATCGAATGAATACACGTTTTCCGAAAACACCGGAGGGTTGTCATTTGTATCAGTGACCTGAAAATACAAGAACAAAAAGTGAAAAAATAAATAAAAGAAAAAGAATATTAACAATGAAAATAAAAACGTTTTTTACGGTCGAGTACGAAAAATCAAATTCAACCTTCGATTTTTTTCACTTTTTTTTTTTCCGCATTCTATTTTATTTTCTATCTTTCTCCCTCAGTCCAAGCAGTTGGTACACTAACACAAATACCACGGAGTTCAAAATAAACAATTGTTGACCAGAATGATAGACAGATGAATAGAATGACCACAAAACCGATATAAGAGGTACCGAAAAAAAGAAGGAGAGAAATAGGAGAAAAAGCGAGAAGACGAAAAAGGAATAGAAAAAACCGGAATATAAAATTATCCACTTTCAATTAGGTTCAACACCTTCGTTTTCTTTTCGCAAAATGCGGAAAACTGCTTCTATATGAAGAGTTTATTGCAAAGAATTATCGCAATTTTTCCTGTTTAATTTGTTCCATAATGTGCTTTTCTGTTAGTTTTTATTTTTATTTATTTTTAAAATTTTTTTGTTCAGAAATATTTTTAAATGAGGAAATTATTGAGATAAGGCATTTTATTATGTTACTAATCTTAAAAAGTTCGTTATATTTAAAGGGAATAAGTTGTTTCAAAATTTTAATATTTTTATAAGGATAGCCTGCATCCAAAAATGTCATTTTTGCGTTATGCATATTAAAATTCTCCTTTTGATGCCCTCTATCATTTAGTAAAGCTATCTCAAGTCCATACTGCTGAGAAATTGAAATAAGCATCAAATGCATACTATTTTATGTCAGGATGTGAAAGAATTTGTTCATGCAGAAATAACTTGACACCACTTATTTATAATTTATTTGTACAGAACTATCTCAAATCCAGGTTAAGCTACTTTATTTTTTGGGATGAAAAAATTAGTTCGTGCATAAGTAACTTCACTCCACTTTTTTTGATTAATTTATTTGTGTGTAAAACTATCCTAAGTCTGAGCTACTTCCACACCTACATTTTCATTCAATAGTCAGTGCAAAAGTAGCTTAAATGGGACTTACGATACTTCTGGAAGATAATTTTGTTCAATACTATGTTGTAAGTCTCTTAATTTAGAAGAAAAAATAGAATTTCAATTTTTTTGTGAAGAACGTCTTTACTCGGTTCCTCTTATTAATATAATATAATTAGTTACACATCCCATTACAATAACTGAAAAATATCAACATTCTGAACTTTCTTTTCACTCTCCTGAAAAAAGCATTTTTGGACTTAGAGTGGTTTTGTTTTGGGGTGAATAATAATAGTCTGAATCAAAAAACATTTTTCTACAGGATGAAAAATAGTTATTTGCGATACAAATGTGAAAAATAGATGATTTTTGTACGAGTGTAAAATTTGCTTCAAGAGCCAATAGCGAGTGTTGTAAATCACATAGGTATCAAACACCTACTTTGCACACATGTCACACACTATTTATTGTCACACTCTCACCAAAAAATATTTTATTGATAAAATAAAATTAATTTTTTTTGAAATAATGAATTAGGAATTAAGAATTTTACTTTTTTTTATACCAGAAAATGTTATTACTTTCCCACACTGACTAACGGACCAAAACGCAAAATTCGCCTGCAGGCAAAAAAAAATTAATTTTACCAAAAAATGAATTTAGACTTGCGATAGATAAATCGACTCGTGCGAGAAAGTAATTAGTCATGCAAACCGTAATCCAGACGTATTGTGTCACGCGAATATTGAAATCTTTAACTTTTGGTACAGTGTTGCCTACTAAAAAGTCAACTTTTCAGTTAGGTGTACAGAAAGGAATTGTTTTTGATATTTAACTGCATTATTCAAGTAACAATTTTTCTTATTTTAACCAATGTGTAAGTTCGTATCAAAAGAAATTGATATTACTGATGTGCAAAACTGATGTGCAAAACTGATGTGGGCATTGATAAATGTACAAGAGATACAAAAAAATTTATGGAAATCACGAGTAATGATTTTGTATTTCCTTTCTCCCCTTTATTCTCTTCTCTCTACCTTTTCTTCTATTTTCTCTCCCTTTGTTTCTTTTTCTACCTGTTTGTCTGTCATTATTTCTCCTTCTCTCCTCCCCTTACTCCGTCTCTCTCATTGTACCTTTCTCGGTTTAGATAGGAAATCTAATAACAAGGCTGAAAAAGAAAGAAAATTTAAAAGTGAAGAAAAAATCATAATTTTTGAAAAAAATTGAAGAAATCTTGAAAAGATAATTCGTTTTTTCCAGTTCTCGAGAAAAATTTAAAAACGAATCGTTAATTAAACTGAAAAGACATACCTATAATAAAAAAATGGCCCACCTACTAAGAAAGACTTGAATAAAGTTTACAGGTTTCTCTTCAAACCAGATTTTAGTGGAGTTTTTTGGTGTAGTGTCACCACTTTGCTATACTCGTAATTTCAATGATGATTTCTCTAAATTTTTTGGACTTTTCTCTTAGCAATTTAAAAATCATGAAAATTCGGTGGCCTAAAAAAATTAATTTCATACATTCGAAATTATTAAGAAGTAAGGAATCCAACTATGTACTCCAGTGTTTTGAAGATTTTTTTTTTTTAAATCACGCCTAATTAATAGAATATTCATTATCATCAACAACAATATCAAAATCTGGATTTTGGAAAATAATAAATTAATACGAGGATAATATCACAAAAAAGTTAAAAATTATTATGAAACAGCTTTTTTAAATAAATTTCAAGTCCACTAATTTTATTTTATTTTCTTTTTTGGTTTCTTACAAAATAAAAATGTAGAAAACATCACAAAAAACATGAAATAAGATGATTTATCAAACAGTCAGAAGGGGTAGAAAAATTTTCGCAATAATTTAAGAAATTATTAAAAATCAAAGACTCCAAAATGAATGATTCATGTATGGCTAAAACTCGCTGAACATCGATGGGCAGCTACTTCGAATTAATAAATAATAAAAGAATTTATCAGTAATATTAACATCAGCAATAAATTTTTAGAAACTTATATACCTTTACCATCGTTATAAACATAAATAATATTTCATATATTTTGGAAAACGAATAAAAATACTTTCAACACTCTTTTTCATTACATTGGATGTAAAAATCAAACAAAGTTGAAGTCAATTGAAAAATTAAAAAAAAAAAAAAACATGTAAAACCCTAATTAAGTAGTTACCTATGTATCAAATTGCATTTTTGTTCTATTAAAAGGACCACCTCCTCGGCAGATTTTACACAAATAATAATTATTATTAAAAATCTATTACGTAAGTTAAAATTGTTGGAAAGAATTTTAAAAAATTATGGTATTATTTGTTAAATAAAAAAATCTTCATCTTTTAGGTACCTACCTACGTAAAAAGAAAAAAAAAAAAAGCCAAAAATATGAATTCAGTCTTTTAAGAAAATTATGAATATTTTAATACTATGTCCTTTTTCTATAAAATATTAGACCGACCTTTAATATAATAAAAGTGCATAAATTCACAGTAGGAAATGTTAAAAACATGTTCGTTTGCCATTCGGAAAAAGTAACGTTGATGGAGAACTTCATGCTCGAAGGTACGGTGAAAGATGAGAAGGAGAAATTCCATTTTAGATTCGAGCTTCAATGCCATTCAGTTAGCATTTAAAATGTTCTTTTCTACTTCAGATAGACGCACGCACGTATACGTTCGTTTCTTATGTACTTACGGTATTAGGATATGGGTGGAGTCAAGGGGAAAATGTCAAGATCGTAACCTTAAATGCCCATATTTTGAGTGCATCAAACAGAAATGAATACGTCAAAACCTAAGTAGGTACGTTTTATTAGCAGCGATAATGTTCAATTGTATTCCATTTAATGAGATATTATCAAGTGAATCACACTGAATGACAATATGAATGATATTGCGTGTTGATTTTTAAAATAGTATTTTGATGGAACCATAGTCTACTGCAGTTCTCACTGATCACCCAAGAAGGGTTGTTTTTTGTGGTTGCTTGCTGATGATATTAGAGGATTTACTTCCTCTACATCCATTAGAGCAACGTTTCCAATTCGTTCAAATGGTTTACAAAAACTTTTTAGAAAGGAACGGGAAGTACCTACTTCGAAAAATAAAAATTCACTATTTTTAGGTCTCCTTTGGTACGAATAAGGTATCATACAAAAAGTTACTTAATATTCTTATGTTTACTTGGTTAATTCAATCCTCAACAATTGTTAGAGTGTTTCCTGGGAATCCTTACGAAATTTAACACCTTCATAGTGTATCTCAAAACAAATAAAAAAAGTTCAACAAATAAGTGTCTTATTTTTAACGGTTACAATGCTATGTAAGCCTTCACTAAAAGTATGACATGAACAAACTTACTTTAAAATTGTAATCTGTTCAGGAAGACCCACAGTATCTGCCACAATGAACACAAAAAGTCCTCTTCACTTTCACCCTACACACCAGTTCGATAAATTAGGCTAATGGGTAGGCCTAGTCTAGGTACTTATACCTGGAGCTCTGTAGATACAAGTAAGGCAATACGCCATTTTGTATCCACTGTTTAATTCACATAACCCTTTTAGAATTTCAACTTTATCTCAAGAACTAATGGTACCATTTCAGCGAAATTTTCATAGAATCTTTAGCAAACATATGTTAATGTTTTACCAAAATTTCAGCTTTCTGCAAGAAATAGTTCTCTTATAATCGCATTCAATAATTTTGATTGTATAGTCTGAGCCTATAAAATTGTGGATGACAAGAGGCTTGTTTTTCTGGCCCTTTAATCTGTTGGGCGAACGTAGATTTGAAGTAAAACAGTGAAAAAGATCTATAAAATTAATAAGAAAATCTAAAATCATAAAATTTTTCAAATTTAACATAAATATTAATGAATTTGCTTATGAGCTGTAGGATACAAAATGGCGTATTGTCAGACTCGCATTTATAGGGCTTTACTTATACTTACCTCAGACTTGGATTTTTATTACAAGTTTGGGAATTCCTAGCACCTTTACTGAATAAGGTAATGCTAAAGTAAAGAGAACCTTTTTTGTTACTCGTTGCAAATATTATGAATTTACTTGGTCAGATAAAATGATTGGAGAAAATTTACTGCCACGCTTTTAGTATATCTAGCTCCTTAAACACTGAGCATTTATTACATGTTTTTCATTTGTCAATTGTCATACACTCATAGGTACCTGCAGTTAAAGTTTATATGGTTTCTCAGTAAAAATTCTATGTAGGTATTTCGTATTATAGGTACATATTATTTTCAGTCAACGAATTTAATGAAACTGAAAATTGGATTGAATATTGTTTACAACTATAGCAGGTTTTGAATGCTGTTAAAAATAAGTTTTAGGTCATTAAAAAAAATGGGAAAAAATCAATGATTTCCATAGTCTTCTGTTTCACTTGAAACATATTTTTTGAATTGTATTTACAGGAATTCGGAAATACGAAAGTATAAGTACTTAATTTAAAAATGTGAACTATAAATATTATTAGTCTAAGTAGTTGATATTTCGTTGAAAAGTTCAGTTCAATTTAGGTACAGATAAATACATAGCCTCTCTGAACGGAGGGGGTGAATTTGGTGAGAGAAAATCAGGGCTTAAGAGTTTGCCTAAAAAAAAGTTTCAAGTCAAGCTTTTCTCTTTCCCCCTTTTTTTAGGATCTGCAGGACCCTTGTACCTGCCGATGAATTTAGAACATTTTACATTTTGAATTTACAATTTACGAGGCAATATTGTATAAAATAATTTTGGTTTTTAGCATTAATGAATTATTCACTCGAGTCCTAAGTGATCAGGGTTGAAAAAAATTTTCATTACGCCAAATATTGCTTTTTATGAAAATTAAATTTTATATTTTGTTCATCCAAGGGACCCAAAGTTTTTGTAGCAATGATAAAATTCTTTACTGAATCATATTATTGAATTCAATTTTTCGAAGAGTAACAGTGATGGATGTTATGAGGCGATATGTAGGGTAGAATTCTGAGAAGACCAAAAAAAAGTAACATAGGTAGGCCAACAACTCGTATGAAAGTATACATAATTTTCTCTGGAAGTTAGCACTTCAAATTTTAAAACAAGTGCCGAAAATTCCAATTACTTGAGAAAAAGGTCAACTTGCCCATTTAGGTTGTATGTAATTACTTAATTATTTACTATAGCTATCTTTATTAGAAAATTATTGTCACTGTAATTAATCTTTTATCCTTAATCAAACTTTTTCCTCTGTTAATTACTTTCAAGCATTCACCCCATTTCTTCGAAAAACAAATAATTATTTATTTAGGTAATTGTCTTCTCTCTGAGGAGAAAACTTCAGTCTTTGAGCTCTCTCTTAATCGAAATAGATACGAATAATTTGGGGTTGGTTACAAAAACATAAATTAACGAAAAAATTATGCACTCAATTATTTCTACAAAATAATTGTGGGATTTTCACAAACTTAGTGAGATACTCAATGACTGAATATAAGAAAGTCTCCAACTCTCCAATGACATGCAAAAATTAATTTAGTAAAAATGATGACAGGTTTTCTGAAAACCCGCAAAATGAGACGTTCTACCCCAATGAAAATACCAGAAAATGTTTTTTTAATCATTCATTAACAATGGGCGTCAAAACGGGAGATATATGAGGTAAAATTCCTCCCCCCAGGTTTATTAGTTTTTTTTTTTTTTTTGACTGACTCCAATAAGGAATAGGTAGGTAGTGAAAAAGAAAAAGACCAACATTTAAAAATAAAATTTCGTTAATATATCCTCCCCAAGAAATTGACCCATTTCGAAACCTAAGCTGCTAATGATGCAGATTTCGATTAATTCGGGTTAAATATAAATTGTTAAAAATGTAATGCAGTTTTCCTCTTCACAGTATTTGGTGGATACATTTTGTGAAATATTTTTTAGACATAAATAAAAAACGAACATTGTCGGACGTAGGCAGAGGTTATGAACCTTCGTTCTTCTTTCATTCTTCTTTGTAACAGTGGAAATTATAGACCTAAAACCTGTTCGTATCTGCAATTACACACGGGAGAACACGTGCTTCAGAATGTATTCGTGGTCGCCTGATGCTGTTGCAACTGCTACTGCAGCTATTGCTGGCACTGTGCGTTAACACCGAGATTTCCCAACTGCTGCTACTTACAAAGCACATTGGTACCACTTCTTACCTGCGACAGTTGATGTTAACTTTTTTTTTTAAGCAGATTATTTTCCGGTATCATTTTTAGAAAGATTTATTTAAAACAAGATTCTGTAGTAGAGTGGACGACTATACGTACAATCGGCGCTGACCGCAAAAGAATTCGATTTCATACTATGTTTTTTTTTTTTTTCACTCTACTCTTAATACGGCAGCACATGTATATATATATAAGGAGGAAGGAAAGATACAGTAGTTCGATGGTTCGAGGGGTCAAGGAGAGGGGGGCGATAATCCGTTCGGCGAAACCAATTTTCATTCGTCGGGTTCGAAATCACCATAAAATAATGTTGTTTCTTTCTTTTTTTCTCTCCTTATATTTTCTTTCTATCAAAAAGAACAGAAGCTAGCGAGAGATAGAGATATCTACAGAGAGAAAAAAGAAAGAGAGAGCATTTATTAACGAAGAAAATACAATATCTATATTTTTATGGTATTAAGTACCTACCTACGTTCTCTTAATTGCATTCTTTTACGTAAATATTCGTATTAAAATCCTTGTAAACACAAATTTTACACATAGAATTTTTTTTTTTTTTTTTCATTTCATCCATGAAAAGGAAGTAGTTAAAAAAAAACGTTACAACAATGAAAGAATAAAATCTTAATCAATTACGAAATATACCAACAGACGTCATCAGACGATCTTTTTCCCTTTCCTTTCAGTTTAATAAATCCTAGATTATGGAGTGTTCGTAACAGATAATTCTAATCCAGAAAAATTTGTATTTTTTTTTTTTTCGTCACAAATCATTATATCTCTTTTTAAATAGATTTTGAATGAAATTATCTATATAATATGATAGGGTTGATATTAAATGGCCTAGAGATGAGGGAGGTATGGAAATTAAATTTTAATTACGTTACGAGGCAAAAATGTAGAACGTACTAATTTTTCTCATAGTTGGCGGTTTCAAATTTCAGTCGTGGCGTTTTAACCGCGAATAGTTTTTCGCATTTCACTTATGACGAATGTTTTAAAACATCTACGTCTCGAATTCTTGGTAGGTACCTATACCCGATTTCATGGTTGGGTAAATTGTGTATAAGTATGTTACAATTTGATTCAAAATTTCATCCGAATGCATGAATTTCTTGGCAAATCAGTACCTATGAAATAACCTAGTCTTTTAATTTTCAAAAATTTAAAGTAAATTATGGGAGGAAACCAAATTATGTAAGGTTTATTAACAATTTTTACCTGGTAAATATTCTAAGATTAAATTTGACGATTAGGCAAAGGTGGGCAGGCAGGCTATGGATACGTACAAAAGTAGATTATAATTAGATTTTTACAAATATTTTGGGAATGTTTTTTTATTTATTCATGCAGTATTTAGAAAAATAAATGAAAAAACAAGAAAAAAGTAAAAAAGTTCTACATTAATTTACAGAAACGTAGTTTCGTTCATAAAATATGACTTCTCTTGCTTGACAGATCAAGGAGAAATAAAGTATATCTTTTTATGACTCTTGCAATTCCCACGAGTGACAGAACAGCTGCAGTAAGACATTTGTTAGCTTCAAAAAAGTGATGAATTTCTGAAGAAAAAAAAAAAATTCACGAGAAATTTTGGTTTTGTAATAATTGATACCCTATGTAAGACTGTGAATGAAAATTGACTTAGGAAAATACAATATTGATTATCAAAATTTGTGGAGTCTGAGAATTATATAGGTTATGGGAAATTATTACAATAAGTATCACTTAATTTATGACTGAGGGTTGGTAGAACGTTAGAAGCCAAAGAAACACCGTAACAATGTACAGAACTGAGTAAACTAAGTTAAGTTTAGACAATATTTCACGATGTTTGAAACTGTTTATTGAAAGAAAAATTTATTCTAGGTTAACTCGAACTTCCAAGCAAAAATTAGCCTATTTTATTTTCCCATAAAATGAAAATTTAGTTGTTTTGCATTCAATAATGTAAAAGTAACTTAGGCCAAAAGATAAGAAAAAATGTATGATTTAGAATTCAATCTGCTAATAAAATGAGACTTTGACTCATTCATTAATGGTACATTGGAGGAGCATACAAGCTACGACATAGAAAGTAAAACTCAATTCATTTTCTCTAAACGAAGAATGAATGCATGTAGGCATGTAGGTTTGTATACGAATGTGTGTTGTAATTTATTTAAGTACATATATATGAGTATTTCATCGTCACAAAATTCAAAAACTATGATATTAGTTTTCATTTTATTGCATTACGGTTGATAGTTCCAAAAAAGCTGAATTTATGTTTTAACGTCTAATTTCAAAAACCTTTATTAATTATCATTCAGAAGATGAATGCAGTTGATTAGATTTTCCATGGCTTGAAATGCATCATAATTTATTGGAAGATAGTAATTTCTTGAATTAATTCTATTTTTTGGTTTATTTTGCACGTTCAGTTGAAGAATTTTTCAGAAGAGTATTTATCACTTTTCTACTTGTATCAGTTTTGATCATCAAAGATAAGTAATCTGCTGCAATATTTGAAAGTATGCTTTTTTTGGATAAAACAAAAAAAAAACAAACATTTAATTATCGGATCCTTAGTAGAGTTTTGTATACCACAAAGTATCACAACTCAAAATTATCTTACGTTTTAACCTCAAATCAAAATTTAATTTTATTTCCAGAAGGGAATAGAAATAACTGCCTTTTAATTTCTGTCCCAATACCCAAAGATAAATTTTAATTAGATCATACAAAATTTGAATTTTGGATTTTTTTTTTTTAACTTGAAGAAAAAACAATAAAACACTTGCTTCCGTTGTCGAGGTTAAACATACAACTCTCCCACTGAGAATGAAAAGTACCAAATCAATGAGAAGATGGGTTTAAAAATATTTGGAATTTCCAATATAGATGATCTAATGGTAGCACATTATCGAAATCTATTTAGTACACGATTTTAAATACAGATAATGATAATTATCAATATGAAATTTTTTCTCAATAATTTACAAAATAATTTAACCAAATTTGCAAACTGTTGACTTTTTTTTTCCTCTGTTATATACTAAATGACACGTTTCTAGTTTTTTTTGTATGTTTTGAAAGCAAAAGTAATGAAGACAGGATACTATCGGAACGACCAAAATTATCGATATCGAAACCCTTCGATATTTGTCATCTGTAAGATAATCCTGTAGTATATTACACGGATATAGAGGGAAATGAGAGATTATCAAGGAGTGCAACATTTGCCAGTGGGCAAGTGCGAGCTGTAAGCAGTACAGGAATGAAATGAGTTAAAAATTTCTCTCACTCCGAACAAATCCTGTACCTACTATATTTTTTGCAATAAATGCTCTACAAGTATTTTTGAACGTTGAAAATTATCAAAGATGTAATTTATAACATAAATATGTAGCCTGTCTGCACCACAATTTTTTTCTAGATTTATTACTGTAAGCTACTCTCATTCAGGAGGAATGAAACTCATTATCCAAGCTAAGTAAACAAACCAATAACAATTCATTTTATGCTGTAAAAATAAGGTAGTTGTAAGGTATTTTCATGGCGAGTCCACAATTACGGATTTCACTCTAAAAAGCGGGTAGGTACACATTTTTATCATTCTGCACATAAATTATACAGTTCTCATTTTGTGAGGCAATATCTGGGATCGTATCATACCTTTAAATTCTATTGGAAATTTTTTGATCCCAGGTAATACCGACATTGTCTGAGAAAGGGCCATATTTCATCATTTTTTCATATGGTATGAAGTTATAAACGTCATAAACATGGAGACAATACGATGATACACTTCGGCTAAATGATGTAAATGTGTACACACCTTAATGAACCAAACTCACCTAAGTGGATGAACAAACATTCGGTGTGTTTGAATAGATCCTTTGAACATGTTCATTTACCAACAAAGATTTTAAAATTTTTAGTGCTTTTGGTTTGTTCATCAAATTGGTTCTAATCAGCGAATTGTTTTGTACTCCTTTGCCACAGATGGTTTGTTTGGCGTAAAGTGAGTCAGGGTGGACTCACTATTGGAGCATAATATGTTGTGAAAAATCTGTCCCTACTTTCTTGATATATGTATTTTAGCATATGTACTGTTACTTATTTTAGCAACTGTCTCTGGAAAACCAAACTGAGTTGCATTACAAACAACAAAACATGCCAAGGAAATAAAAGCCAAAAATGAAATAAAGGGAAGTTTTTAGAGGTAGGCCAGTTGCATAAAATCAGCAGCCGCATTGTAAAAGTGCCCAAAAGAAAATAAAGTAAGTAAATATATAGAACAAAGGGTAAATTCTATTAAATTTTTTTATTTTATATGTGAACCTCTTAGCGTTCTGTCTATACTCTAGTAGGGGCTTAAATTTTGACTATATAATACTGGACCAGTAAAAAAGATGATTTCTGGTTAGACATGCCAGCTCTAAATAGGCAACCAGAGCGTAACTTTTGACGTACTTTACTTTCTGTTTATCTGCAATATCTTTGTGAATTTAAGGAAGTTTTTATTAGATGTGTTCTGAATTGGTGAACTCAAGTAAAATGGCAAAAATATGGAGAAGGTACGCTAGGGTTGCCTACTTTTTTGCCAGCATGTCTTGACATTAAAAATTACATTGGTCTTATGGAGCTTTACCTACTGATCCAGTACTATATAGTCAAAGGACTAAAATGAGAATTACAATCCGAACTTGTACATCATACAAGTTACTAACTTACAATATTGTAACTGTTGGCGAGTAGGTGTGTGGTTTTGTGTGTGTGTGTGTTTGTGTTATGCACGCACATAACCACACTACTATGTTTACACATCAATCCTGCATGAGTCCCCATTGGAACTCACACCTTTTTTTTTTTTTTGTCAAATTGGGCTTTGGCAATGTAGTCATTTCATCTAGTATAGCAGTAGAATCTAAAAATTATTTGTTTTAAATGCTGATAAAGTAAGCGGTCCGGATCCTGTGGCCAATGGTCTCCCCGCACTATTCTTTCAATCAAATGCGTGTGAGCACAGAGTAAAGAAAACCTAATACACCGCCATTTTGGGTCGGAAATGTGGCGGCGGCCGGTCTTGAACCGGCGTCCTTTCGATTGAAAAGCTAAGCATCCAACCTCTACATCAGGCTGACTCCGAATTCAAACGAATTAAATCGTATTTATTGACAAAAAAAAAAAAAATTAATAATAATAATTTCATCTAAATCATTCTAAACTTCCTTTAAGTTCCGTTATATGCGAATAACATTATGGAGATATAGGTAAAAAAAAAAAAAAGCTTAAAAACAACAACAAAAACCGTACATCAACTCCCCTATATAACAATTTACATCCACCTTCTGACAATGATTACGATTATCTTGATCTAATAGCATTTTGTTTCAAAATTCCAGTTATTGTTTTTTTGTTTTTTTTTTTTTTTTGTTTTGTTTTGTACTTTTTGTTTGCCATCGCATGTTCGTTTACACACAAAAACCACACGATCTTTTCGCGTTACAAAATCGTAAAGTTGTAGATTCGATTGAATAATTCATGTGTATCTATATCCCCCAAGATTTGAAATTATTTAGCAATCACCGTATACGTATGTACAGTACGTATACGCACGTCTATTGTTTTCGCCAAACGTTTGATCGATTAATTACATGTATAGAGATTTTACGAAAACAATAATAATTCGTCCCCCTATACACATATGGGTACGAGATGGGTATACTATAAAAGGCGCAATATTGCGGAGGTTGCGAAGGCAAAAAAGAAAGAAAGTTAAGAAAAAAAATGAATAAAGTAAAAAAAAACAAAAAAAACAGAATAATAAAATGATAAAGTTAAAAAAAAAAAAAAAGAAAGAAATTTGTGACTTACCACTATAGTCAAACAGGTTTCAGCCTTTTGTATTCCATCGCTGGCCTGTATGTACAATTTATGTTTGGATTTCGTTTCACGATCCAGCAAGTCCGTTAAACTTAGCACGCCAGTGTCCGGATCCAAGTTAAATTTTTCGGCATCCTCGCCGCTCAAGGAGTATGTAATTCTGGTTGGCGTGTCCGGATCGGTCGCTTTGACAGTGGTCACCACATGGCCTACAGGTAGGTCTTCGGAGACCGAAAGCTCCGAAGACATTTCATTAAACGACGGGGGACTGTCATTTTTATCCAGCACATCGACTCGTACCTGTAATAACATAACATCAAAAACATTTCAGAAGAACCAAAAACAAAAAAACGAAAACAACACAAATATATAGGTACCTACGTATGCTTACTAATGTAATATTGTACGATGTATAATATACAGTATAGCTACGTATAAATGCGATATAGATAATATACTATAAACGAATGGGAGACAACACCAGTGGAGAAAATGATGGATAACGATTTTTGGGTGTAACACTAGGGAATAATTTTTTTTTTTTTATTATTATTCTTATACGAATTCAAAAACCGCAATTTTTTTTCACGTCGTGTACGAAAGGATACTTCACCTATGTGATACTATACACGTATTGTATACCGAATATATAGTATATATATATATATATATATATATTATACGGTGGGTATATTATGATGTACCCATAACTACGAGAAGATTTTCGTTCGGTTAAAAACAGCCTAAAGGAGAACGAAGTAAAAACCACCCACGCACCATCATTCTGGCATTGCTGTATAACTTTATTTTTTTTGGAAAGATCGATATCTTTTTATCTGGGAGATTTTGTTGTCGCTGTTGTTGTTGTTTTCGTTGTTTTTGTTGTCGTTAATGACGATGATACAATATTATGTTTTTCTAAGCACACCGAATGAGTAAAAATGATTTATTTTACAGAAATTTATCGATTTTCTGCTGATCAATTGATTTTTGTGAATGAATCACTGTTTAGTGCGGGTAGTTAAACAGTTGGTTAGACTATGCGTTCGGGTTTAGTATTTGATTGTGATTGTCAGTTTTATATTTATGACGTAAGTGTAGTTTAAACATTTTGATTGAGATGGGAATAAGGGCGTAGGTATCTCGAGCATAAGGAGGGGGTCTATATCTCCTCAACTGTCCATCAAGACACCCCCCACTATATCGCCAACATCACCACTACCATCACCACTGAAAAAGAAACCTAACTGTTCATGTTAACTTTGTTTCGGAGTTAAGGGGGTCCAGACGTCTGTGATCTTCCATTATCTACGCCCTTGGTAGGTGGCAGACATAGAACAATGCTGTGGAATCTAGCACCGAGTGATATTGTCTAGGAGAGGGATATTGAGAAAAAAACAATGCCACCCTTCCATTTCCATTCTCAAATAGTGCCTTTGAATTAGGACAACCAATGTGCATATTTTGTCAATTTTGAGTTAGGAGCATCACCGAGTTTCTGAATATTTCTTCTATAATTATGATGTAAGAACAACCAATGTCTCAACCCCACCAGAACCCCCTTAATTCGCACCTTCACATATACCAACAACAAAAATGAATGGGTAAATTGGTTGTTTTAGTTTCTGAAATGAGCAAAATAGAATTAATAATCACATTTGCACAAGATCATGATTTGTTTTTACATTCACTGGCTCTAGTAACAACAACAAACATTTTTTTATCCAAAATTCACGTTTTAAGCATAATTTTATCCTAAAATTTCATTTTTTATTCAATCTTGATTTTCATGCATAAATAACCAGCGTGCATTTTTACAAATTTAAGGACCAAATACGAAGAACCAATGTCATTAATTCTAGCTCATATTATTGTAAATTACAAAAAAAAAAAATTGATGAAATACATATGGTTATGATAATCAAATACCAAAATCTCAGCTCAATCTACTCTAAATATACCAGAATTATGAAGCAAAAAAGTTGGAAGAAAATATAAAATTTAGTTTTTCTCAAAACTAGAATTTATGACATTGGTTATTCTAATTCCAAGGCGGAGAATATATTATGCCTATGAATTCAATATATTTTCCTTCATTTTCATAATACTCAATTATAAATACTATACCTGGTCAAATATAGCAGCATATATAGGCACCTAAAACCCATAGATTTTGATTGAAATAAATCATATCTGATAGATAATAATTATTTATTAATATCCAGAAAAATTTAATTAAAATTAATATTTTTCGCCGCAAAAAATGATGTCATTTGCCACGGGTACTGGAGAAAAGTAAATATTTTAATTCAAATGCATCTACATGTAGAAATAAGCCGTATGATTAAACATTAACCATTTTCGGAGGCTCCTACATGATACACCTCGTTAATGACTCAAATAGTACGAAAATGTTTGTTCTTTGGCCATCGTTATTTTTATGATTGGGTAACTAATTTCTTTGAAGAAAAGAAAATACCAACTGGCTGAATTTTAATTCACTTTTTCTGATTTTTTTTTGGTTAACCTAATATAAAATTAAATGACTTTAACATCCAAATGTAAACTGAAATATCTTTCCTCATTGAATTTTTCAGAAGAATAAATCAGTATCAGAATGGGACGAAAGTACTTTTTATTTGAATCTGTTTCAAAATGCACTTTCCTACAATATTAAGATTGACTGTTTTTTTTTTTTGTTTTTTTTTTTTGATTATGCACTATATTTATTTAACGAAATTTTTAAAATTTGATCAAAATAATATCACAAAATTTTTT
Organism: Ericerus pela; assembly: GCA_011428145.1. Lineage (NCBI taxonomy): Eukaryota > Metazoa > Arthropoda > Insecta > Hemiptera > Coccidae > Ericerus > Ericerus pela. The sequence continues at coordinate 2,339,626 of WOFM01000392.1, forward strand.
ACCCAATTATCATTCGACGGTGAAAAAAAACTTTTTATTAATGAAAATTTTTGAAAAAACTGATTTGACCTCAAATTTAAACGAGAGCTTCAATACTGAGCATTTTCTTAGGACACGTATTCTGTGATGTCATTATTTTTATTATCATTTTTTTCATCGTTTAATTTTGGTCTGTCCTCATGGCTTTTTGTAGGGGAATCTTCACCCCAGCACAAAAATTATATTATTTTGGAAAGATACAAGAATTAGGTAAATTTATACTGATTATTTATATCATCAACTTACTGCTGCTAAACAAAAACATGATTTTAGTATTTTTGGTGCTAAATCCACTGAAATTGTGCAGACTTTTGGTTAAGTAATTCAAAGTTATTAAAAGAAATTGCGAGAGAACTATTGATTTTGATGAACTGAAATTTTTCAGAGACATTGGGATATGTTAGTTTAAGATTTAGTGAAAATTTGGCTGAAATCCTACGGGTGATTTTCGAGATATTGCTGAAATTCTGTTCAGATTGAGTGATTTAAATGATATTAAAATGAATTCAACTTAGTTGCGAAATTTCAGCAATATTTCGAAAACCGTTTGAATGATTTCAGCCAAATTTTCACGAAATCTTCACCTAACATACTTAAATGTCTCTACTAAATTGCAGCTCTCTACAATCAACAGTTCTCTCGCATTTTCTCTCGATAATTTTAATCAGATATGGGAAGAATAGGAACTTAGTTCTGTACTCGTGAAGTTCTGAGAACTGTGTATTATGTTTTTCTTATTGTATACCTGTTATCTTCAGAGGCGAGTGCTTTGAATTCACAACAAAAATATTCATTTAACGTATTTAAATTTTCAATGTCTCACCTAAAGTAATGGAGTATTGAATTTCTTGAATTTAATGAAGCTGATGAATCATGCAATAAATAAGTTAAATTCTGTGAAAAAAATCCAAAGTAATCCACAAGTCGTGAAAAAAATTCAAAGTAATCCACAAGTCAGAACCATTAGTTTCAGTGCTGAGATTTTTCAACGACTTACGACATTAAATTAAGATTTTGTAAAATAGCTTAACGCCTCAACAGTTAACGTCGACCATTAGTGTAAAACAACAAAGACAAAAAAATCCAAAAAATAATGACATCACAAAACATGGGTCCAAGAAAACGCTCAGTATTGAAGCTCTCCTGAATTTAACGCTAAATTTCTGACAGAACAAGACAAAACATCATACTTATTTCACTTTTCTCAAATTAATTATGTTTTTTCATGATTTTTACGCGTATGTTATGGCAAATTTATGGAAACATCTGGTATGAAAACCCGAATACCTTCTTCATAGTTCTGTATCAAAACAATCATACTTTACTTATGATTTATTCGATGGACAATATCAGGCTACGTTCTGGGAGGGTATCTCCAAAGGTGAGCGAAAATTTTTTAGATTAGAATATCTTCATATCCGATAAAGAAGTGAACACTTAGTCATGTTATTATAATTGAGAGATTCAGAGACCAATAATTGGAATACCTAAGGGCCATAAATTTTCTGTATCGAATTCCAAACGTTCCATCAATCTCCGGCGAAATGTATCGTTGAAAATTTCGCCATCATATTATTTTGAGTCAAAAAAAAATACATATATATTTATTTTTTATGCATAATAGCCTATATAATTTTCCTTCACACTTAGATCTTTCGTTTAATTGGTCTTTGATCAGCTAAAGATAGTCAAATAGACGTTAACTGATGTGAATTTGAAGACAGTTTAATGATGCTATATTACACGCTCAGAGATTTACACCAATCTGTAGACCTCAAAAGTCTCTATTTTGGAATATTCTCTGACAAGTAAATATTTTGGCTCATTATCCAAGGATATGGCAAGTTAAATTACAAATAATCGTATCAGTGGTGGTTGGGTGTAGTTGCAAGACATTAATTATCAAAAGAGACTTTCACTGTTTTTTCAATCTTTCAAAATCGCTGATTTGCACCTCGGTTCAATCAGGAAAGTAGTAAAATAATTTTTTGGATCGAAACAGGAGGAATACAAAAATTTCCTATTAAAATTTTCGAAATCGTAAACTGCTGAAAATTTTGAAATTGCCAAAAAAAAAACTCATTATCTGGCCCGATTTTGCCAACTAACTGAAATAACAACAATTTTGCAAACTTCAAAACAGCCAACTGCTGAAACATTTTGAAATATTTCATTTTAAAAAACAAAAAAAAGGTCGTCATCTGATAACAATTATCCAACTAAGTGAAAGATAGTTTGGCATAAGCGGCCAGTTTTTCTGGTTCTAAAAATGTTTGGGGGAACCTCCCCGTCCCCCTTCACTACGTCCCTAGTTTAATGTTATTTTGACGAATCCAGTATAATTTAAGCTTAGCACATGAAATCTGTTACAAGCTTTCACGTAGAACAAATTCACATTGCATTCCCCTCTCCATATGAACATAGTGATATTCTACTGACCCAATATAAAATTCCAAATGCCCAAAAGTACTTAGGTGGTCCACTTCGAAAGTGATTTACATTTTCACTTCATCTTATACCGATCTGAAGAAAATATCAAATTACATTTTGCACTAATTGATTAGTTTTTTTTTTTTTTTTTTTTTTTTTTTTTTTTTTTTTTACTTTCAACAGGCATACAAATAAAAATGCCAATGTATATCCTCTCGTTGAAGAAATGTGTAATGATGAGGATTATGTATGTGTTTTTCGGGTAGCCTACCTATATACTTTCCTACAAAATATGCATGAGTGTACAATTATACGTTGACAAAAATACGACGTATATTTGAGGGAAAAAGGCGGAGGAAAAAAAAAAAACCTAAATAGAATATAAACGGTCACGAACAATGGAAATACCGAAACGAATATTTCAGTAGTTGTGACTCAAAATGGACAAAAACCTATAGAGATTTTTTTTTTCTCTTTTTCGGTTGCATATTGAGGCATGTTCGCTGTGTATATAGAGAACCAATGCCATCCCACGTGTGGGATCAGCCCGCACAATATATTCTTAAATCATTCCAAAGAAGAAAAAAAGAAATATAGAAGGAGAGAGAAAAAAACCAAAAGGCGAATTTTTTCGGTACATTTTTTTTTTTTCGTCATTTTCGATAGGTGCAGGCTTACCTTTTTTCTGTACACAAAATACCTATAGTATATTGTATCCTACCTATCTAATTTATAATATATGTATATATACATATAAAAAGCTTTCTTTTCATATCCTCATTTAACCGGTTTTCCTCATTGATAAATTAGGGTAGAACGGAAATGACGACAAAGAAACATTTTATTCGTTTGCATTTTTTTTTTTTTTTGAGTGCAAAAAAAAGACCACGCCATTGGATAAAGGAAGAGAGACGAAGTAAACGAAAAAATGAAAATGAAAAACATAAATTTTTCAACATCAGGATCAGCAAAATAGCTGTGAAACATATAAAAGCATAAGGTAGGAAGTGATATAATGTTCAGAATGATTGACGAACATTGTGTTGCCCATTCATTGAGTTGATCGATTATGCTCGGAGGGAGGGAGTAATGTCGTTGGTTGTGTAGTGTTACTAATGATTAACTGAATATTGTACTTTTAAATATATTCGGAGTCGTTTTCGGTTGGTAACTTTTATGCCATTCGAATTCCCTTCGTAGAAATCATTAATTTTCATAATAATATTAGGCTTGTGAGAGCAATAAAAACCTGAAAATGAAACAGTGAAAATTCTAGCATTACATAAACGTTATCAATGGTAATGGAGATGTCAATGAAAAATATTCAGCTACCGAAATGTGAGTTTCAAAATTAGTCGCATCACTCATTTGACTAGTCGCCTCGGCAGTTAACCACCCACAATCACCAATGCAGATGATATTAAATGTGTTTAAACATGTTGGAGTACATTTTTTCAAAAATTATTCAAGTAGGTACTGTACCTACCTAAAAATATTTCAGACTATTGGTTTTCAAAATTCGAAATTATTTTAAACCCTTATTTTACCAAATTTTTCAAAATAATACCCTTCAAATGGCAAAGATAATATCATTTTTCAAAGAAAAATAATCTATTTCATCTAACCTCCCACTATAGATAAATAAAGCTCTTTAATCTTCTACAGGAATGCGCATGAAGGTGATAAGAGATGAATAGCCAGTTTGAGTTTTTGGAAAAATCCACAATTTTTTTTTCATATATGTTAAAGAAATCTATGGATTCTTGCTTTTTCTTGAATGTACTTAAAATGGTGACTCATTTCTTATCATTCTAATGGCATATCTGGTAGTAAAGAACCTTATTCTATATACCTAAAACTAAAAGCATAGCTACCATAACTAATTTTGATGTTGGTATTTCCCGACAATCGCTGTACTTTCATACATAATACGACTGCAATAATGATGATTTTACCTCTCTTATAAATCTAGATCATATTATGAAACTGTTCATCTGTTGTACAATATTTTTTCATTTTGTGAATATAGATATAAATAATTTTGGAATTCAATTTTTCGAAGAAAAAAAAAGTTAGAAATCGTATTTTGAGAAAATAGTTCCTCTACTATTTAAGAAATATTTTACAACAATTTTCATACCATAGACGAACAAAGTCACAGTTCTAATTCAACCTGTAGTAAATTAATAATATTATATTTCATTACAGGTAGGCCTACTTCAGATTAGTTCCCGTCATTATAATTATGATAAAAAACAAACTTTTCGCAAGCTTACTTATAATTTTGAAAAATTTCACGTAGGTCAGTTTTATTCGCCGAATATCAGCCTGAAAGAAGCTTTTCTGGATATAGTTTACATCATTGGGATGTTTTATTATCAATCCAATTTGCCTTTTTCTTTTCCTGAGACATACAAAATTGTTCTTATGGAAGCTTGTTGAAAGTTTATCTCTCGCATACTTCCAATTTTGTAATCTATAGAGTGCCAAACTAATTTCATAGGTTCATATTTAAGTTGATGTAATTTGTAATGACCTCCTCTTACTGGATCAAAACCAGCTACCAAATACTTTACAAAAAAATAGGTAGTCACTCGTCGCTAATAGTGAGATTGGCTTAGTCAATGGCCCAGTAGGCTAATAGTCGGATTATCACGCAGAAAGTAGCCGATTTGATTCAGTTTGGAAGAGAAAATTTGAACCCATCTACTGAATAATGTGATATGAAAGCGAACAGTTCACCAGCTTTAGACACACTTCGTACATACCCGCAATACAGCAATCAATTATACTTTCTATTAATCAGTAAATGAGAGAAAAAAAAATTTTGATTCTTAGACAGACTCTGAAATGACAGGTAGATAACCCCGCCAATCAGTGAAAATAGTAGATGCCAAGATATGATAACTGCGGAGAGGGGGAAGGAAGAGCCGAGAGGTTACTATGCAATGGACCGTAATTATGACTGGATCAGATAATTGTAAACAAAAAGACTATGTTCACTGCTTTTGGGGGAGGGTTAACGGTTAGATATAATCCATAACTGCAACAGATTTCATAAATATCTGCGTCAATGATTTTCTTTTCCTCTCAGTTTTAAAAGGAAATTGGTTCTCTCCTTTACTCAAAAAAATTGAGCGTATATTTACCTTCATCAATGAGTTTTACTGAAATACTGACCATATTTGAAAAGGGTTATACAAAATGAGGGTTCGCAGCTTCGTATGATATTTTAATGAGCGCTGCACCACAAATGAAATTTTTCATTAGACAGACGTATTTGAAAACATACAGCCTATAAGTCGTATAATATTTGGAATTTAACCTAAATTCACAGCTTCGTCGAAATAATAAATAAGTGGCTAGGCTTACATACGATGAGAGCCAATTGAACTGACTGCATATCAGTGGTGACAACTCATATGTAGCAGGTGTAGTACGCTCTACAGCCGGAAAATTTGGCTACAGCTGGGATAATGATAAGTAAATACGAATTTTTTTCTTTCCAAATTCGAAAAGAACCTGTTTTTTCTTCTTTCCTCACACCTGGCGAAAATCTAAGCTGCCACCACTGTCCCATATATTTTTCTTGGCATTATAACTTAACTTTGGTAATTGATGAACTTAATATTTTGTATAATACATGATCAGAGAGGCAATGTTTACGCTGATATTTTGCGAGTGAAAAGTAGCTTTTATCATTGATACGTTTAATATAATCTTTATGTAAATGAACGCGCTTCCGTGTCAAAATGTGAAGCATCTTTTTACATGGAAGCAGGTTCATTTTTCATTGAGGTAGAGGTTACATTTTCTGAATGAAACGTTATATCTGCCACAATGAGGAGGTCGATATTTTGTTCTGTTTTTTCATAATTTTCGTGAAAGACTCATAGTTACGATGGGATTCTAACGTTTAGTTGCTTTCTGATCATTAATTATATAAAATATCTTTTTCAACAAGATTCAACAGTGAGTTTACATGACTCAGGAATTGCTCACTTGCTGCGCTCGTTTCGCAAACTTCCGTCACATATAAACGCTCACTTTCGAACTTTGGCGTATAACATAGTATTTCTGAACTCAAATATCAACCAGTTCACTATACTTCTTTCAGATAGAATTATTCTGCAGTAGTTGATCAAATTACTGTCCTACAAGTCCAGAAAATAAATGTTTGAAACCATGGTTTTGAAGAAAGTTTTTGGGGAGTTTTGGAAATCAGCACGATTAATTGTTCTTGAGGGGTAGTTTACTAGGTCATATTTTGCACCCTAAATTTTCCCCAGAATATCGAACAAAAAAGTTCAAAACTGTTTCAAATATATGGTTTTTTGCATATATCTCCATTCTAATGCACTTTTTCCAAGAAATATTTATTTAACAAATTGGTGTAATAAATTTTCGACAATTTCGATCACATAGGTAATATTTTTTGTATGATACAATGTTTTCCCGCTGGAGCGCTGCAAAGTTGGTTCAATTTTCAAAATCATTTAAAATTTTATGTTGAGAATTAATGATAAGCTACAAAAACAAATCTGATACTAATGATTATAGTAATAAGAATGACACAAGGAGAAATCTATGATTTTTTTGAAGGAGGAACGTTAATTTTTAGACGTATTTACTGATAGGTCTTGGGAAAGTCCATATGACTCAAAAAAATGTTCCCTCTTCATTGCCTCCCAAAAAAAAAAAATGAATAAATAAAACAAAAAATTTAAAAAAAACTATGTTTACATACACTGTTATGCTGTCTTATTATACCTATGACTAGCCCTGCTACGTAATTTTTCAAGGAGAAATTTCTTAAATTCTTTTTGGTTTATTGACTTTTTTTGTGGGGGCAATGAAGAACGAACATTTTTTTTGAGCCTCAAAGTCTCTCGAAAACCTATCGGTAATTACGTCTCAAAATTAATACTCCCCCCTCATAAAAATTATGGATTCCTCCAGCAGTATTATTATTACTATAATCATTAGTATAAGACTTGTTTTATTTGTTATCATTAATTTTATTATCGACAAAAACTCTTAAAATTAGAGTTATTTATGTTTATAAATTATTAGATGTCCAGTCAACGAAAATATTATGAATTAATTCTAGAAGCACAATACGCTACGTCTTGCATAATGTTCAGTGAGCCCAGCTACCCCTACTCCATTGAACCTACACATCCCATTTAATTAGTAAATAGGCGTTTTCTGCTGAATTTTTGGCCATAATTCTCTTATTTAATGAGATAACTACTTTTTCGTAATAAATGAAAGTTTAGAAAAAGTTTCAAAAAATAAAGTGCGCCCCAAAATAAGAAGTTTAAGCCTTTATTTAGAGGCCATAAAAATTGAAAAAGAAAATGAAATCGTACATCAAATTTGGTCGATTTAATGTTATCAGTAAACTTGACCCTAAAAATAACTGATGATAAAGCTCAAAAACATTAAATTCATGAAGATGAGTAGTTACAATTAGTTCTCTTTAAGGTTAAGTTTACGTACTGATAAAATTAAATTGAGTAAATTTTATGTTTGATTTCATCTTCTTTTTGAATTTTCTTGGCTTCTAAGAGCTTAAACTTCTCGTTTTTGAGCTCATTTTATTTTTTTAAACCTCTTCTAAAGCTATCTCATTAAAAAAGAGAATTATGCTCAAAAATATGGGTTAAAACGCATATTTCCTATGACATCTAGGTTTAATGGAGTGGGGGTAGCGACCTCAATGAAAACCAGCGAATTGTGCCTCAGTATTAATTCGCATGCTCGTTGTGTCCAGTATTTAGTGGTGTTAATTTTTTTCTGATCAATCTATAATTTATAAAACCGGACTTTGAAAAAATCGATTTTTTTGATTTTTATAATTTCGATCACTTTTGATCGATCAGACAATTTTGGCAAAATCGACTTTCTATTTTTTAAGACGAATTTCTTGATTTTATTTTCTATTAACATATCGCCATGCTAAATTATATCGTCATTATCGTTTTTCTTCAATAGTATTTTGCCCTAACGATAAGTCGATTTTCAATTATTTAACAGTTAATTATCAACCAAATCGATTAAAATCTATCGAAAAATTTTGAAAAACTGACACCACTATCGGTATTGGAAGGCGTAAGGCGCAGTTATGGAAAAGTAGGCCAATATTTTAAATTAATTTTAAAAATTGAATAACGTTGCGGCGCTCCAGCGGGAAAACCATTCATCCTAAAAAAACAATCATGGGATCGAATTAATTTATTAAATAAATATTTTTTGGAAAAAAGTGCACTGGAGCGGAGACACCTATATTTTCAAAACCATTTTTTTAAACCGATTTTATGATTTCTAATAGTTTTAAGAAATTTGTATGAAATTAATTAAAACTGATAGATTATCGTATTCCATTATTTCAAATTCGATAAATAATATTATAGAACTCGTTTTCAAGCCAAAAATTTTGAACGAATTTCCTAGTAACGAAATCCACAGGTTAAATGTTGAGTAACGAAGAATTATGCTGCTATTTACTCCTGTTGCGCAACAAACTCCATCAATTTTCGATGCTTCCGCTAAAAATTCACCGAGAAAAAAAAATTTTGTTCAGTTCGAGAAGATTCGTTTTTTTGCAGCACCGTTATATATTCTATCAATCAAATTTCTGTACACGAATCGAGAGAGCTACTCGTATATTCGACGCCATCATCGTGAAACATACCAAAAAGCAAACAACCGTATTAACAAAGTTAGTTTAAAAAACTCTCCAGTCGACGCCGTTCCAGCAAGATCCAGGGACTAAATTCTTGGTACAAAGAATAAACCTACCTATGCAAAACCGTAATTGCACTTTGTCAAAATGTGACGGTGAAGAAAGAAAAGGAAGGTATGAAAAAATAAATAAATAAATAAAAAAAATAAACTTAAGCAGAAGAATCTTTTGCGCACGCTATTTTCCTGGAGAAAAATACCGCTTAATTCTGCGAGTACATACAGAGATTAGTATACATATATATATGCGTACATATACGTTCGAGAATAAATTATTAGAATATTAATGGTCACGTTGGCATGCCTAGAAGGCGTATAAACGTCAGTGAAGAGAGTGGATAGGAAAAGAGACGATTTTTTTTTTTTTTGGTTGGTTGGATGGTTGGTACAACATTCCATTGAAAACAGCAGTGGGCCCAATGTTAAAAAATTGTAGATCAGGGCAACGTAGAGCTATAGTAGTGCCTGTAGAACGAGTCGACTGCCAACGAAAAACTTTTTTCTAACTCACAATTGGCTGCGTCAGCTGTCAAAATATTCACAAATAGTACGATTTCTTGCTGAAATTATTTGTATAATTTTGCTGAGGCTCTAAAATTTATGATACTAATGTAATATTAGCTAGTGTAGAAACCTATACAGATTACCTATATTCCATAACAATATACCTGCGTATATAATAAAAAATTTTAATTAAAAATACCGTTGTACAATGTATTGCAAAAATCCATATTAAATATTTCCTCGTTCAATTGCGATTGCACTTACGACTTACGTGTAAATTTTTTTCCTAGTTCTTTTTTTTTTCTCATATTTTTTTCCAGTTACGAAATGACATTGACGCGTAATTCGATGAATTAGACTTCCTTCAAAGTTACCATAGACCAATTATATTTTTAAATAATCTTTTCTGGAATGTATCTTTAATCCCAAAGAAGTAGGATTTTCGATTCGAATTTCTGATCGACTTCTTTTTCTTTTTTTTTTGTATTCTCAATTCTCATATTATAACAAGTTGCTTAATATAAAATAAAATTTAGTCACTAAAAAAGAGCATTTAGTTGAATACATTAGAATAGAGGAAATTGGAAATCAAACAATTTCTGGTTTGCGAACGAAGAAAATATTATTACAGTCTGCAGTGCGAATGGAAGGATCAGTTAAACGTGTCCTCTGCTATCATTTATCGATTGAATCAATATCGGTGTTGATGTGTTTAAAAAAGTTGAATATCTTAAAACTGAGGTTCAGAAATGGTATTTAAATGAATCATTAAAGAAAAAAGTTCAAATGGTTTGCATAAATCGTTTACAAAAACTTCATTCATAGACTTATCAAATATTATAAGAGTGAGGAATAAATTTGTCCAGACTATAAAAATATTTTTATAACAGTATTCAAATATATTCTAATATTAGAAAAATTTTGAGAAATTTTGAATTCGTTTTTGAATTTTAAACGAAAAAAAGAAAAATGTAAATCAAGCTAGTAATGGTTGATTTTCTCAAAAATAATATTTTGAAAATCAGAAGCTCTGAAGTTTGCTTTATGGAAATGTATAAAGAAAAAATGGATCGATTTCAAATGAAGATTACGCAAAATTAGAATTTTGTCAAACTAGTTGGAATAATAAAATTTTAATATATTTTATGGTTTCTTGTGTTGTTATTTTTGATCGGTCCTCAATATTTGAGAATGATTTTTTTTTTCTCATGATCCAACAATATTCACGGATTCGCTTAAAAACAGAATAAAAAATGCCATTATATTGCGGGAGTAGGTATTATTTACGTCACAGATTCAAATTTATGTTTATATTTACTAATTTCGATCCAGTTTCGTTTCAAAAAATCAAAATTTTATTGAGGTTCGACAGTCAAAACGTTGTCATATTTGCAAACTTACCTACCCATAACAGCTACTCATAACATTATTATGAATTAATTCAGTTACCACAAAATTTTCTTCCTCTTATTTTTGACAACAAAAAAAAATATATATATGTAGGTAGGTATACCAAATAAGCTTAGTAATAACGGATTACGAAACTCTGAATCTATCTATCAATTTTATATTCTGTATAATATATTGATAAAACTCAAAGTAAATAATATGTTCGTCCGCTCATAACTTCAGAATCACTAAACAGATCGAGAGAAAATTTTAAGAATTAGCTTGTGTTGTTTTACTGAATGTTTGAAGTCATAATTAAAGTCTCAAGTTCTTCCGGAGGCAAAATTGTGTATTTTCACAAAATTCATCGCTCACATTTTCTCATGGCAGTCAACAGAAGAACAAAAAATAATAAAATACTTAATAAAATGAAAAACAAAATCTTCCAATATAGCTTAAATATGCTTAAAGTGTTGAGCTTTATTGTCTATGCACCATACTCTTAAAAAAAAATTTGAAACTTCGATAGAATACAATATGCTCTTCAAAACAGTAAAAACTCTTTTTGGTTCATAAATTTCAAATTTTTAGCCTATTGATTTTGTTTTTTTTCGCTGAAAAGAAATCTCCTTTTTTTTGTTCCATTGTCTACTTTGTGTTTTTGGCGGTAAACTCTCGAGAAATTTTATGAGCTCATTGCTCAGTAGGTACATATAAAATGAGTTCAAACATAGGTACTGAAATATTTTGTAGGTACCTATGTCTATTGGTTTATTGTATAACTTACACCATAATTTTAAAACCACTCCACATATTACGCTGAAATTTTCAGGCCTTATTCCTGTTGTCCTAGGGAAGGTTTTAAGCTATTTTTATGGCCTCGCCAAAAATTGATGTATAGGTATATCATATACCTACAGGTACATGGGCCAGTCAAATAAACAGTTTTAAAATGTCGTAATATCTAACAAAAGTTTGGCTTTGAAATGTGATAGGTAATCTCCTGATTTAATGATAAAAATTCTCTACCGCCACCCTGTGATTTCTTCAAGGTAGGCTCTTTTTAAAGAAAAAAATATTATTCACCAGCCCTCTTGGAATAAAGTCACATAGATAATTTTGAATGAGCATAGGTGTGGGGATTAGAAGATTACTCGTATGAGGAAATAGGCTCGGCCTATCGACAACAGTCGTCACTTTTGGTGACAATTATTTGTGCCTTGCACGTTAAACCAAATACAGAATGTATGTTTGTTTGTACTTGTTTATTTTTGCAGATAGATAAGTTACAAATCTCGGTCCATGACGAATCGATAGATAACGATCTCGGTGATGTCACAAACCAATACAAAGATGCATTCTCCGTACTTTACCATTGCCATAGCAACTGTAAAGTACGATGAATATCTACACTGTATTTATGTAAATATTACATAAGTGTGTATGTGTGCATGTAGGGAGCCGGGTATATAAGGCCAGAAAATCATAAGCCAAATTGCCAGTGTTTGCCGAGGTCTTGGCTCCCTTATAACTTCTAGGTATTTTGGCATAAACACGTAAATTGTTCTGTTGAACACCTTCTGTTGGTTTACTTTCCACGACGTAAGGTATTCCACAATAGGTGATTACAAAAACTGAAATTTAATTACTTCTGGCAATCATAGGTTTAAATTGGTATCAAAATGTTTTTTTTTACCAAGGAAAATTGTCTTCTTTAATGCTGGAGGATTCTAACAACTTTGTAATTTAGTGAATCTAACCGTCATTCTATACAATTTTTCCATCCTAAGTGACAGTGGGACAAGCAGTGCACTTCTTATCTATGCACGTAAGAGGAAATGATAAAGAGAAGATGGTGATAGTGAGTAGGAGGGGAAGTGGGAGAGTAAAACAATGAGTAATGAGAAAGATGGGGAAAATAGAAGAGAAGGAAGGAATCAGAGGTAGGATTATCTTGGTTCTTCTCAAAGTGAATTTTCAATTGGAAGAGGAGTCTGCTGTTAGCAAATAGTTAATCGTAAATATTTTAAGACTTTCAGATGGTGAACCCTGAGCAATTAAAAAATTTTTTTTTTGTTTCTCAGAATCTGTCCAGTTTTAAGTCAACCGATTTTTCAGCTTGGTTGATGCGATTAATGCATTTGTCATTTCCTCTGTAAATTAAAACAATTGCAATTTTTCTGTCACGAATCTACATTCAATTTTTGATCCCTTTTGAATGTTTGGTTTTTCTATGAATTAGGTCTGATAACCAGCAAAATATTTAACGATATGTTAATTTATTTTGTTTTTTTATACCATAGGCTATATGTATACAGGCCTGGTTTTAGGATTTCTTGTTGAGGGGGGAATGGAATCAAATTTTAAAATTCATTAATTTTATATGAGGGGCTAAAAATTTGAATTGATTTTTGTTTTGGTACTGGGGGAATTGTACCCCAAATCTCCCCTAAAACTGGCCGTGGCTGTATAGGTATGCACATAAATAAACTTCATCGTTTTATTTATTTGTTTTATGGAAATGTTTTATGAAGATTGATAAGAAGTTTTTTTTTGGAAGTGAAGGTGTTTTTTGGCCATTTTTAAGAGAAATATGTTTATTTGAATCATATCCAGGTTATTGTGGTCAAATATTCAGTTTAAAATTGCCAAATTTTGTTTTAAATTTATAACTGAAAAATTTTTTGTGCAATTTTCATGAAACTAGTTTTTAATATTTTATGTGGTATTCGACAGAAATATATTACATTTATATACCTACACACCTAATAATATAATATTTGTTTACTGTGAATAAGATATACCGAATTTTACTTGAATAAGCTGGCTAATGGCTGCTTGTAAAGAAAACTTAACTCAAAATACCTACGAGAAGAAATAAAAAATAAATACCAAAAACAGGAGTTACCAACTCAGACCATGAAAAATCCCACAGTAGGTACCTACTTATTTTACCAAACACAAATTTTGTACATAAAATGGTTTTCATAAATTTCAGCACCTATATAATATTATTAAATACTTTAAACAATAAATCATGCAATTTTTTTCCAGCACTATACGCCCATCTGTTGAGAAAAAAAACCCAATTTAATCATAAAATTTTCTTTATAAGTTCATAAATTAAAAAAAAAAAAAAAACTTTATAATAATCAATCAGGAACCAAAAATTCTTCGAATTATTTTTTCTGATTATTCTAATCGTCTATCTACGTGCGTAGGTATAGGTAGGTACCTGTATGTAAAATGATGGGCAGTTCGAAGGCCCAGAAATATAACTAGATAAATGCAAATTTTACAGTTGGTAATACTTCTCATCCTGTTTCGACAACATAAGTTGGATTCGTTTTTTTTTTCTGGATAATAAGGATGTGTCAGTATGTCTACCAAGTTAGTATACGAAGTTATTCACCTATGCCTTATGGTTGAGACGAAAAAAAAATTGTTAACCGACAAAACGAGTCCTGTTGCGATTCGAAGAAAACTGATTCAAAAATTTAAAAATACTCGAATGATACGAATCACCAGTACGCACACCTGGTGAATGAATGATTCCAAGACGAAAATATTTTTTGAACAATTTTCCTGTATTTCGCTTTCCTGAACTTTGTTTTCTCTTTGTTTACATAATTATTAGAATAAATAGGTACTCGCGTAATTTTTAAATTTTTTCCACTTATTTTCGGATTAGACTTACACGATTTTATATTAGCATCGATGTAGATAGTGAACAAAACTAGAGATGGCATTCCGAAAATTGTGATAACTTGTTAATATTTTATTATATTATTGCGACGAATTTATGCTGTAATTTCTGACTGCGAGGCAAAAATTGGATCAAATAAAAAGAAAAATTATATGGATATTTTTATTTTTTATTTTTTTGGAAAACCACCTAAAAATCTTTGTATCTAAAATAATTAGTGTTAGTCGTAGCATTGTAAAAAATGCTATTATCGGTCATAAAAAAAATAATTAGAAATAAGTAGGTAACTCGAATGATAAGAATCACACGAAGCATAATTCAATTACGAAAATATTTTTCGAACAATTTAATTACCTACATTTTCCTTCACTGTACTTTATTTGCACTATTTTAATAAAATTAGTAGAAATACGCAGATTTAAATTTTTCTTAGTGTATGTTTAGAATAGGCTAGTTGGTACAAATGCATTAGCATTGACGTAAGAATGGTGACTAAAACAGGAGATAATATTCTGGAAAATAATTGCGATAATTAGTATTATTTTGGAAAATTGTCAAACATTTATAGTATAAAATATAATATCCGGTGCAAGGTACGAATTGGGTGGTGTTGCGAGAGTAATTCAATACTTTTAAATTACCTCAGAAAATAAGATAAGTTACGAACATTTATCTTTTATTGAAATTTCACTTTAGTTATTAGGAACACTTTAAATTATACTTATTATACCTAATGTCCATAGCAACTAGTATGGACCCTAACGTCTCTACTCGACTTCAGGTTTAGGAATGACCATGTCTTCAAAATGAAGATATGACATTACTTTTGTTTTCTTTGTTTCAATCAAAAGATGGCCGACCAAAAAGGTGGCGTGATACGGAACATCCGCCAAATATGATAACACTTCATTGTCAGCATATCTGGTGGTGTCCGTTCGTGAGAAGCTAGGTAAAATATAGACAGCTATTATTCCGAGAATTAGGAATAATAGTTGTCTATAATTTGTTCGACACGTTTTTGTGGACGAACTGAATCGTCTGCAAAAACGGGACGGAACAGGTGGAATAAATATTAAAAAAATTTGTAATTGTGGTAGTTTTCATTTTATTTAAGGTGATAAAATATCAATATCAGCAAAGTAATTTTATTTTAATTATAATTTTAGATATGTATATTGATTTAAAATTAATAATTATAAATATTATTATAATTCCTATTATTACATGAATTATATAAAATATAGTTAGTGTATAAAAATTTGAAAAAAAAATTGAATTAGAAATATTAAAATTTATATTTTATTATTTGAATTAAAATAAAATATATTCCAGCTAAAACTGTTCGTATCTAACTAACATTATGAGCGAGTTTCAGCATTGTACAGCACGCTACACCATTGGTCAGAAAAGAAATTTACGCCAATTTTATGCACCAGAAGATCATGAATTTAATTGGCTGACGCACACGTAATGCTCTGGCAGGTATTTTTTTTGCTTCTGGTTCCATCTGGGTGGATTTCAATATCAAGCAGGGTAAGAACATAATTTTCGCCTCTGTATTTCTCGCAAATCTCCAACTGGTTGATCATCCAGGCACGTGAACACCCATATTTTCTATTCTAATGAATGGAGGATGGGATTATTCGCGTTCATCGTCAAACACGATAAATAAGGCTTTTTCACGATTAGAAGTAAAAAATGATTGTGTACACAATTCAGACCAGAAAAACATTGTTTCTTGTATGTTTCGGAGAACGTTATCTACAAAGTAATATTACTGTAGGTATATTTACAATTTGTTGAATAGAATTCTTTGCAGTTTCCAACAGTATTATTCAAGATCTACACATAGAAATCGACCACCATTAATAAGCTTGAGGAACGTGTAATATTACACTTACAATGGGTTTATTCGTCGATAGCGAAAAATATAGAATATTGAACATTTTGTTAACCAAAATTGCAGCGTACCACTCATGTAGAGTTGACTGATTTGGGACATTTGAAAGTTTTTATATGTACTACAAATAGCTAAACAGGCCCGTAACCAGAGTAAAATTTCAACGGGGAAAACAGCAAACTAGGAAGAGAAACCTTTTTAATAAATTAAAGATTTTTCAAAAAAAATTTTTTTTTAGTTGAAAATTTTAATTAAAAATTAAAAAACATCGTTGATAGGCTTCTTTCTTTTTTTTTTAAATTAAGAAAAAAAAAATTGAAAATTATTTTCAGGAAGGCAAAGAGCGCCACAGGATGCCTCGCTACGGACTTGTAACTAAAGAAGAAAGGTTACAGGCTTCTGTCATCCACAAATATTTCCTAAAAAAATATATTTGTCCACCAGTCCTTACATTTCAGCCCACAAATGATATTCCTTCGAATAGAAATATGATTTCTGCTGATTTTCTGATCATAAATGTATTTTTTTTTGTATTCCACTATCGTGGAGCCTCCTTTTATCTCTTCTTGGCCCAAAACTTGTTACTTCACAAAATCCAATATAATATTCTTATCGACTGCATGTGAGGCTAGGGATTCAAATTTTCTTCTTATTCTTTATTATGAATTTCACCTCATTGGAAAAAAAAACAACAATAACAAAAATAGGTACAATTGCTAATCTAACATTGGAAAAATAGAGAATATTTTTGTTTGGAACATTACAGAAATCTATCATTTCCATTATTTTGTTCAAAGAATAATATTCTCATTGATAGCTAGGCAACAATTTAGACTTTGGTGCTTCTAAAATAGGAGATATACTCTGCTCTAGCATGAATAAATTTGGAAAGGAGATTTTCGAAGACCCCAGTGCTTCTATTTTACTCCCCCCTACTGAGTGAGACCGAAAATTTTATTGACCTGATTTTGTTCATTCAAACAATTTATATACCAGTTTTTTGTCGGAGTTATTTTCTGGATAAGAGTTAAAGCTCAAATTTTCTTTCTTTTTTGAAAGAGTTCGTGGCACACTTATGCGCTCATAGTTATTGAATTGGCTTTTGAAAAACTTTTCAACAAAGAATTCAGAGTTCTACAATTCCAAAAGATGTAATTTAGATTACTCGAATTCGATCATGAAGATCGAAGGCCACGAAATCGACACAATTTGGTGCAAAAAATAAATCCTTCAGTCCCTTTCGAATCACCTATTACATCCAATATTCATTGCAAACGTATCACGAGTGGATCAAAATCATTTTATTCGCAGTTTAATCCGGATAATCGTCTTTATTTTTTGTCCTTCACTCGAAAGGTACGTACCTATACCTCTCTTTTTGAATATACCAATTTACCTTATTCAGCTTTATAGTAATTTTAGCACTATTTCAACCAATGGGTGAAGACGGTTTAGATAGGTAGGTACCTACTGAAGGTAAACCATCTGCCATTATTGATAACTTTTTCCTATTTTTTTCTTCTTTTTTTGTTTTCTTCACCCCTGCACAGATATATTGTATCCTTTTGATTGTTATGAGAGGGTTTCCTGTTATTTCAGGCAGAAAAATTCTTTTCTTCTGCGCACACACGTCTAAAATGTGGTTTTTTTCAATACTTTTCGCGTTTCACTCGCCAGCTCTCGGTTTCCTTTCATCTTCTTTTTTTTCATTTAACACCTTTTCAAACAAGCATATAAGTAATTTATCGATGTAGATCATCGTCGTATTTGTCAAACTGGAATTTTTGATGTCATCGACGCGACGTCGTCGCCGTCACTGCAGCAAATGCAAAGCTGCTGTTAATCCGTACTTTGAAATTAATGTTTACACCGCTGCGCAACCGCACCATATATCGGCCTTCTATGCAATATAAATTTGAATAAAACAGTAGACGTACAAATCTGACCTACAACAATTACTGTCCGAATCAGATGTTTGCAAGTAAAAAGTTGAGAGACGCGAAAAATTCCACAATTTTCCATGTCAGCTAAAATTCCAGGAAATAATTAAAACATTTATTTTATATATCTATCCAATAACGTTTCCTAGGGTAGATACTCGTTAACAAGTCCATTTAACCTGTCGAAGAAAAAAAAAAAAATGTTCACAAATAATGTCGCTAAATGTGGCTGTTTTTCACCTTCTATTCGTCACTCTCTCACTCTCTCACTCTTTCACACACTCTCTCTCTCTCTCTTTCCGTCGCTACCTATAGAAGTATGATGAGAAGTTATGACAAGAAAGAAAAACATACCTAAATTTATTCACTACCATTCGTATAGGTACGTATATACCTTACCTATGGGTTGGGACGAACAAAAGCATTTTTGCACATTTACGATACCAACGACCAACGAGCTATTTATTAATGAAAAATTATGGAATTTCGTAGCAAGCATATCGTAGACACAAATTACCACACACACAAGAAAGAAAAAAAAAATGAGAAAAAGGAAAAAAATAAAGGAACCAATATCGTTTTTTATGCGAACACACGGTATACAGGTTATAGTGCCAACAGAAATTTTTGAAAATGGTTGGACGACTGGTATTATACTGGTAGTTTCATGGATAATATGGTGGTCATTGACAGGTTTAGTACGTATAGGCTATACGTACCTACCTATGCAAAACGGTGAGGAAAAAAAGAAAAAGAAAAACAACAACAACAACAAATTACACCAGACGTGTGCACGATACTCGTTATAGAGACCCGTTAATTTTCATTTTCCATTGAATTTTTTTTCTTCTTTTTTTCCTCTTTCCTTTTCTTCTTCATTATTATTAAAAATTTGTGTCTTGTTTTGGTTGAAATATTGCTGTATTAGCTAACTCACGTTTATGCCGGGTGTGTTAATGTACAAATTTACTTCGTTTTTCGACATGTGTCGACGTTTCGCAGGATCGCCGCACAATACGATAATTTTTTGACCATTTTTTTAGACGTGTGTTCGTACCTACGCGGCCAATAATAATTATAATATACAAATTTTCCAATGCTACGTACGGTTTGTGAGACTGTCGAAGTGGTCGAAGGATTTCGTTTCCATTCGGCTACGCATACCATCAAAGGATTTAGCTAGATTCCTATCAAATCGACAGCATTATTTTATTTATTTTTTAATGTGTGTGTGTGTGTGTGTACGTGCGTCTTATTAACGTAAATGTTTGCCGACAGTTCGGATAATTACTTTTTTTTTTTTTTTTTTTTTTGGTATTTTAGCCGAAGAATTTATAATAAGAAATGAGCATATTCATGGTGAATGGTTGAACGAGCATTTAGCTTCTTTTTCTTCTTTCTTTTTTATGAGTTCGTCGTCTGTTTCTATATCTGCTATAATATAGTACGTAGACGTAACGAACGTCATCATTGTTTCTCATTTGTGGAGAGTCAATCGGGTTTTTGATAATGCGTTCTTAGACATAAAGTCTATCACGTCGGAGGACTCGTGGAATTGAGATGAATTTTTAATCTTAAAAATATTCAAAGCGCAGCGGTAGACGATCCTCGCATAAAACGAGCTTATTTTTACCGAATTGTAGCTTACGAGATTAACAACCACGAAGCACCTATCGTCGTTAAGTGCAAAAACCTTGTACTGGAATTTTGTAGCTTCGTAAGCCGACCCACATTTTTTAAGCACAGTGACATTGCTAAAATCGAACTAATATCTGCACTGTCCGACGAATGTTCTCGTATTGGATTCATACGTAGACCTTAAAAACTCGGAAATATATTTCATTCGAATTCCCTCTGAAACGAGTCGTGTCTTTCCATCAGGAATCTTTTCTCTCTTTCTCTTTCACTTTCTCTCTCGCTCTCTACAAGTAAAAATATGTACGACTAAAAACAGAAATGAGTAAGATACAATTAAGATACTTACATTTTACGACAGTAAACACGTGAAAATAACCGAAGTTCGTGTGACAAAATGACAAGAAGTCGTCGTTTCAATTTAATCATGAAAATGATCATATTTCCCATTATTTTTCCTCCTCTCCATTCGCATGTTTTGAGCTCGAGGATGCAGAATTCGAAGAAAAGAATATTATTTCGAAATTAAATGCTACTGGAAAACTTGAGAAAAATCGGTCTTCGGAGCAGTTTACTGAGCCGCAAAGACGTTGCTATTTAAACGTTGATTCCAGAGTATTAACTCTCATACAGGGTGGCCTACGTAAGATGGAAGCCACTAGGTAGGTATTCGAACTAATTACACCAGTAAAAAACAGTAAATAACAAATCGTAAACCTTTATCCATCATTTATTGATTAAAATAGTTGTTGAAATTGTCCGTCATTCACGGCCACATCCAGTGTGACCCGCCAAATTAGGTTACTGAAAAAGTGTTTACGTGCAATGAGTTCAAAATTTTTGCGCAATATGAGAAATAATGCTCTCAACAGTCGGCACTGAGTTACATGGCTCACAGTCAGCACTGCAGTGCCTACCAACAGTTATCTAAAAACTGGATGCACTCTTATTTGATTTACTTACTCGTTTGTTAGACCTCCGTTCTAAATGGGCCACCCTGTATAGTGCATAAAACACTGCAGTGGGTAAAATTCACAATATTCTCCTCGATTGTATAAGAGATTCCAATATATGAATTTCGTGGTGTTCAAAAATATCGTATATTTCTAATTAATTTATTTTGAACGTAAAAAAAAAAACAAAAAGTAAAATTTCTTTCAGAAATTTTTAAAATCTTGTTATTGTACTTTCGTTTCAACAAAAAACTGATCTTACTTACCAGCAACGAAAAAATATTCACCTCACAAGCGCCAAAAATGTTAAAACAAACAATAAAAAAAAAAAAAAAAAAAGCGAAACGGTAAAAACTGCATCCTTATTCAATATAGTATGGCGTTAAAATAAGGGTACGACTGGAGGGGTAGTAAAAATAAAAAAAAAAACATATACGGTAGAAACAGAAATAGAAAAAAAAAATGCTTATCGGCAAACAAAACAGAAGCATTTTATGGTGTAAAAACTTCTACGCCGTTGATCTATATTCCAACAACGTACCAACCAAGAAAGATGGACATGCGCTTGAAAAACCAGAAAAAAAAAGAGAAAAGAATGAGAAAAAAAATTTAAAATAAAAGAAGAAGAGAAGGGAAAAAAAAAGGTCTCTTCGATCATTGCAACAAAACTGTTCTCTACGTTTTCTGGTCGACTTGGAACTGTTGATGGTGGTTGTCAGTGCGAACATGAAACAAGGCGAATTTACTTTGACAAGTTTCCATAAACGATGATTATTAGTTGAATCTGTGCGCGCAGACCTTAGCCCAGCATGTATATAACGTGGACAGCCTGTACGTCTAATTGATTTTTATAAAGATGTACACCATATCGTCGTCGAAGCTGATAATTATGTATTTATGGTATAATAGAATGTGCGAAACAGTTGATTCATACCCCGCAACAAAGAGGGCCCTTTCCCCTCGCAACTAAAAAACATATTTCATTACCACCACAATAAACCTTTACGACGCTATGAAAGCCTATATATTCTTTATGGTTTATGAATATATTTTGTACGTGTACGTGATTTTTCGAAAAATTATACGATTTGCAAAAAAATAAATAAATAAATAAATAAAAACTATATAATATATTGGGCTGTAAATATTATAGCCTAGGTATACGTATACGCGGTATACTGTAAACCTATGCTCTACGTACCCTTTTTGTTTTATCAGATTTGAAAAACTACTTAATTTTGTTAATTATATTAGTAAAAAGATGAAAGAAAGAAACTGTAGGGAAAAAAAAAAAAAGAAGGAAAGTATTATTATTATTCACGTCGCATATATACGTACCAGTTACTTAAATAATTCTCTCTTGTACGTCAGGTTTACTAAAATTTATGTGATAGTTAACAACAGTTGATAGAGTCACAGTAATCCGTTAAAAATGCATTTACAAAAAAAAAAAAAAAAAAAAATCTGTTCATATGGCTAATGCGCGAAATCGAATATTGTACTCGTCTCCTTTTAGGTACATCCATAAATAATATTAATTTACAAAAAATTTAAACACGTAAATTCTAATTTTTAAACTTCATTTTCAAACATTGAAAAAAAGGGTAGAGACATAATATTCTGCTTTTTGGTTTTGTTTTTTTGCCCATTTTGTTTTGGTAATTGTTTTCCGTTCAACAATATTCATTACCTGAGGATACACGAAATGAATGATAAGTAGGTACATAGGGTATTTTTCAAAATTATTACTAAACAAATTTGATTTAAAAAAATGTAAGATATAGCGAAATTTTCTGTGAATTATGCATAAAGTCCAGGAGAAATGGAAGAATAAAAAAACTTAGTAGGCCCATTAACATGTAATCGCAAAATTTCACCAGTAGAAATTCATTAAAATGAAAATAAATTGTATTACATTCGTTAAAATACAGATAAACTCTGTATTATGCAGACTGCAGTAGGGTTCCATCGATGTTTCATATTAGAATTTTTTTGTTCCGAATGAAATTGGAAAGTTAATTAGGTATCTACTGAAATTTATTATCATTTTGCGGACATTTCTCATAATTTTTTCTCAACTATGTGCTATAATGTTACGAACATCTCCCATACACTTTGCATCGAAGAAAAAAGAAATAAAAAAAAAACACGGAACTCTGTTTGTTTTTTAATCCGTAATTGGTGTCGGCTATATATACATTACAATACGAACCAGAACCGTCCATGAATAAGTTCTGAGAAATTTGCATTCCAGTTGGGTGCTTTATTTACATGTTGTCCAGCGTGAAAGATTGATGGCCATCGTGGCAATTACAGTGGCGGATATACCAGAAAAAAAGGTAGGGTAGGTGGTTAAATTCTTCTTCCGTTATAAAAACAAGTTGAATGGCAATTTTTAAAGAACAAAAAAACACACAAATTTTCACAAAAAAACTGATTCATTAAAACAAAGAGTATTAGATTTTCTGAGCTGATATCTTGAGGGGACTACCTATGAAAAATATGTGTTTGAAAAAGAAATATGACTTCGATTGTCAGATACCTATTTTTTGTTTTCATCAAATTCAGTACTTATTCTGTCTGAAATCCAATTTTTAAGCAAGTTTTTCTTCAATTCATTGGAGGAATCTGTAGGCTTTTATTCTTTGCCTTCAATAATTAATTTAACTAGGCTTTTGCACTTGAACGTTTTTTCAATAAAGTATACTTGTATGTCCAGTAAGTATTGAAAAAGAAAGTAGTTCAGGCATTTGGAACATTGCATTCCACAAAAATAACTGAACAAAAAAATGTTAAGCCTACAATTTTCTACTAAAATAGTGAGCTTAATTATAAGTATTCACATCTTGTACAAAAAATAATATTATCTTATTCTGAAAAAAAAATAGAGGTTTTTTAAAGCACTTGAAATCATACCACCCCAAGAGACCCAAGTGAGGTAGAAATTTAAAAACACAAAATAGTATATGCAGAATACCTTGTTGTGATAGATATTCACACATAGAAGGTTTTCAACAGCTTTGCGTGTTCTGCCACTTTGTACATCAAAGTACGGGATAGCCAAATCCAAGTCAAACACTGGCAATTTTGTAGCCAGTTTTGTGAGCTTATATAGTGGATTTGGTACACACACACAGACACACATACATACATATACATATAATATTATGTCATAGATTACGTCATTTCTTGCCCCTGTTTAGGTGATAAGAAACAACGCAGTGCGTTTGGTACAAGTTTGTGACATCATCGAGATTGTTATCAGGTAATTGATCATGACCCGTACAATGTATCTTACCTGTACGTACTTGTGTATATTATATGTTTTAATGTCATAGAGATGAATATAAGCCACCCTTTTGGCAGTGACTGTTGTTGAGAGATGCAAACCACTAAAACCTCATACGAGTATTGTCCTCATCGTATATTACTCAACTAGTTAGCAAAATGAGTGATTGACAATGAGTTGCATAGTTGCAACACAAGCCACAGGTGAGTGCTGTGAGCACAACGAATTATCATGAGAGACTAACTAATTGAGTACAATATTTTTTTCAACAAATCTGCCAAAAAGAGGTTATTATTTATTCGATTAAACATGTGAATTTCATTTGTGAATAGAATTTTAGATATAATTGAATATTATGGAAAAGCAAACTTGGTTGTTTGTGTAAGCACCACCATATGAAATGATACTTTTTCATTGTGACATTTTGCAACTTGTGCATGTGTTAATGGGGCTGTGAAGAAATAAACAACAAACAGTTTTAAAAAAACTCATTTCTACCCTGTTTCTACCCTTGATGAAGAAATGAAAACCATTTTGGATGTCCCAAACTGCTTTGAATACCTCGTAATTTACTAATCAAAATTGATTTAATAATAACCACTTTTTGGTGTATGAGTTGAGAAAAATGTATTCTATGAACTATTTCTGAACTATTCTAATACAAAAATAAAATAATTTATCATCTTATCTTGGTTTTATAACACTTCTTTCAAACAACTTTAAATTATTTATAAGAAAAATTGAAAATTTTTGTGGTGTCTGCTTTATAAGCTTTTAGAATTGGACTGATAAGGTGTACAATTGGCTAACACAGATCAAAATCTTTGGAATATCCTCTACTCAATGTTCATACTAATATGCACCTAATGTCACTTTTTAAAATACTGCCTGTGTGGTTAAAAATTTTGAATCATAATTGGTACAGATCTGAAATTGGTAGTTTACTTTATAGGTATTTTTAGGTTTCATCAATTTGGGGAATTGAATATGATACCTACAAAATTATTCACCAACCAAAAGCGGTGAATTTGACTGGATGGCCATTCTACCATTGGTTATAACAAATATATTTTATATAAGATAAGGTGCTGTGGATCCCAACACACTCCCCCCTAGTGATACTCAACATGAATTGAATGATACTCGCTGTTGGGAGTAGCCAAAAACACCTCTTGCACCTCCTATACGCACAGACTTAAACTACTGATATGGATTATATTTCCACTATTTAGGGCACTATTTATCGGTGACTTAAGTCAGAGAAGAGAGTTGTGAGTTCCACTGTGCACCACTAAAATTGGTGTGTCCAGCACACATTGAGGGTCACTAGTTGCAGGTTTTGTCAGTTTCAGGAATCAAACCTGTTACCTATATATTTGCTAGTCAAAAGTGGTGAACTTGACTACACGGCCATTCCACGACTTGCTATGACTAGCGAATATATTTTATATAGGACATGGAATGGCGGATCTTCACGGTGTTATTAGTTGAATGTTTATCTTTGTGACAGATGTGGTTGGATTAATAATTTAAATTTTGCATTCATATTAGTGGATAATTTGGTATAATTATGAGTTGAGCGATAAAAATGACTTACAAGCAAATATTTTAAAACATTATTGCAGCAGAAATTTCCATAATGTTTAAAATACCTTATAACTAGGTAACTTATTTTGCTCCAGCTTACAAAAATGTATCAAACAAGCACCTATTTAGTTCTGTTTCTTTACTTCAACCACAAATATAGGTAGGTACCTCAGACTACCTATATCTCAGTTTCCAGAGTCCTTTCAGTCTCTCCCACCTCTCTATTTCTTTCTGTGTCATTCTCTCTGTTTTTCTAGCTCTCTTTTTCGTGTAATTATGCTACTTGCCTAAAGGTATTTAATATTTACAACTCATTACACATATACACAAGTACCTACATAAAGTATTCCAACGTCCTTCAAAACAAGAGATGAAATATTATTTTTTCTGTCAATGCGTTCGAGGAATAAAGGTTTTTCGAAACGATTAGTGTGTACCATAATCAAAACAGTACATCATATAATATTATAATAATGAGAAATCATTGTATGATCGCATAAGGCTGCGTAGCCTACGAGTTTATTACGGAACACTTTTCATTAGTAAACGAAAAGTCAAGGTGTCTTGATTTATTTGTGTATTTACTTTTTTTGTTTTCTCTTCACCTTTCTTCATCAAAGTACATTTCCTATTATATTTAGCATTACCCCTTCTGTTTTTTCTTTTCTTTTCATTTATATTTTCTTCTTTAAACCTATGCCCAGACTATGCAAATTCGTATCCTTTTTTCTTCTCACTTTTTTGACTTCTTTACGGCGTGCTCGCAAAATGTCTACAATATTGTGCGCCATCGTTTGAAAACCGTAGTAAATTTTATGAAGAAAATTTACATGACAAGGTGTTGAGAAAGAATTGTTGAGAGTGGAAAATATGAAATGTAATTTTGTAATTCGCAGCGACGTATATAACGTTGATTTAGAACTTCTTGCGTACGAACTTATATGCATATTGTTTGTGTCGAGTTCTGTACCATAGAGACAAAGGTGAAGATGCCGAAAAGAGGAATATAACTTATAAGCATGTTTAACGCAGAATATGACGTGGCTTATACCTATTATGTGAAAATTAATGTCCGTATACGAGAAAAATGTTTTTTTTTTTTTAAAAAAGTTCTAATAAATCGTTTCTAAGACAGGTTTTTTTTTGCAAGTAATTTGGGGTAACCTTTATCTAATTTTTAACGAGTGACTGTGTCTCTTATTAGCACGTGATTTTAACAGCAAATAAAGCTTTTTTTTCTTATTAAAATAACACCCAAAGTATCTGTACATGTAACGATTTTAAAACAGTTTTTCTCGAATAATACGATTATTATCATCGAACCTGTAGGTATTTAGCTTTTTAATTTTGTTGGTAATCAAATAATTTTTAGTAAAATCAAAATTATTTTTTTTATAAAGTTATTTGTATTGAATTGTTACTGACCTCGCTCATTTGTTTGGATATGGTTATTTCGACAGATTACGGTGATAACATTTACAATTAACAGCACAAGTGTCATGAACAAAATTGGTCTTCAGTCTTGTAGAAAATGCAATATCCAAATGAAGCAGCAAGAATGCGACCGTGCAGACCAAGATTCGATTTAGTGAAAAACCAAAACGAAACACATTTAGCGCGAGGGATTCAACTATTTTCAGTCTTTTTCACTTTTTTTGAAACTTTACTCAAGGGCGTTTATAGGTCTTGATGACCTTCCTCTCCAACCCCTGCAACAATGCTATTTTCACCTAGAAAAATGTATTATATTTTTAGGTCGAGTCAATTTTTTCGGATATAAGGGGGGGGGGGTTCAAATCCCAAGGACTCCCCTTATTCGTTTACGCCCTTGACTTTATTTAAAAGCAATTAAATATAAATTTTATGCAATCTTGAAATAAAGCGTGCGCCCAATAAATCTGCATTCTTTGGTATTTTACTATTGACTTCTTTGCTTCACTGAGTGTGAGTTTCTTGACTGGACTTTTGCACCCCAAACGTATAATGTGAAAAAAAAAAAAATCAATAAGCTGCAAAATGTTTGCAATTTTGGAATACCTAATATTCAAGTTTTTGGCTTCTCCCTATTTTTAATCATTCACTAATGTTTGTGATAGGTTATGATTCTTAAATATTTTTAGTGGCGGACAGGTAGATCCAGGATTAGCTGAAGAGGGCTAAATCCGCAATTTTCTAGGCAAATTTTGTGAAGCTTACCATGGGTTCTCTAATCTCTAGAAATAGTTCATCTTATCTAGTGTATGTTGGTACCCCAAAAGGAAGTTATAGAACCTGTAGTCCCCCCTATAATCCATCACTGCAAATTTTGGAAAAACCAGAATAGTGAGTATAATTTACAAAAATCTTTTAAGCAAAACTATGACCAAGACTTGACTCACGGTCTTGGTCTCGTCTTACTGAAATTTGGCCATCACTAATCACCACTACAACATTCACAAACATTATTTAAGGTTATAAAATATGAAAATTGAGTCTGATGCACTTGCATGGTGGAGCAATTCTTATTTTTAGGCTGAACACAGACGATATAAAGTTACGTTAACAGAAGGTATATTATAATTATTACCTTAACATCATAAATGAGATCTAAGGAATATTTTCTTAGGTAACTAATTTATTATCAATCAAAGGAAGGATTTCTTGGATCCCAGTTGGTGTTTAAGATAATATTTTCCTCTTATCTACGTAACTTTGTACTG
This sequence comes from Ericerus pela, assembly GCA_011428145.1. Lineage (NCBI taxonomy): Eukaryota > Metazoa > Arthropoda > Insecta > Hemiptera > Coccidae > Ericerus > Ericerus pela. The sequence continues at coordinate 2,368,444 of WOFM01000392.1, forward strand.
TCTGTGTACAACCTAAAAATAAGATTTACTTTGCCATGCCAGTGCATCATACTCAATTTACATACGGTATTTCGTTATTTATTTAATTTTTTTCACGAAAATCCCCACTATTATTGGAAATTTCGAATCAATCCATAATACCATATTTCTCCGAATTAACGCAGCATACTGATCAACGTTATAATTTTATCAAAAACCTGTTCTTCTTTAGCCGTCAGCATACGCTATGAGATGCTTTGCATTCTTTTTTTTTCTTCACTTATTTCTCTTAATATCCTCAAATGACACTGCGTTGAATCATCATATCCTATAAAAATTTATGTGTCTAAGGTCATTTCCGTTCCTCCTCGTCAGGCGACGAGTTTACTTTTACAGATAATTATCGTTGATATTAACTTAGGTGAAGAAATAGGTGTATAAAAAAGGCAAAAATCGGGGAAAAAACGGAGGAAAAAATTTAATTCTATTTCCATTCGAAACGCTCATAAATACGCTGGAGATATTCTTGTCTCGCTAATTGTTCCAGGTACCAGGACTCATAAACATGTCCGCGAAAGTAGAAAAAGAAAACGAAAGAGGAAACACCTCGGTGGCACATTAAATTAGGCATTTTTTTTCTCTTTTTTTTTACGAAATCATTCATAATTTTTTTTTTTTTCGTTTTTAATTTAGTGTTTTCTTAATCTTCGGACATATTTTAAAGTTTCCATCATCTCATTTTACAAGAAAAAAAAAAAAAAAAAAACAACAAAAAAAAAACCAATAAAAAACAAAAAAAAAGAAATTCGTATTTTCTTTTTTGGGTATAGGTATATCCAATTCCAAAGGAAGTTTTGGAATGGAATCTTTGAACGTTTTTCCTCTTTTGTACGACTTTTTTTTTTTTTTTCATACTATGAATCTAGTTTTTCGCGTCTACCAAGAGCCAAATATTTCGTTTTGTACACTCTATACCTGCGGTTCCTAGCATGTAAAATCTATAGTTTATGCTATCGACTTTCGAAAGAATTAATTTAACGTTATATCTATTCGAAAGTACACTATATACATAACGGTAGGATTGAGAAGAGTATAGGAAATAGAAGAAAAAAAAATCATAGAAACAAAGCAGCATTATTATTTATCGACCATTATAGTTATTATTACGATATTATTCGGGTGTGTGTTCTTTGGGATGAGGAAGTAGATGGTTTTGCAAAACGATTCATCGTCCAAACAATGAATCGGTCGTCCTGCTGTATAAAACTTGTAAATTTTCGCTCAGAAACATTTTTTTTTTTTCATTTTTGTTTTCGTCTTCGAGGTGGTCTTCTCTCCTTGGACAAACCCACGTAAATAGTTTATATCGCACGTTATCTGGATTCATAACGACGAATTAGTATAAATTGATTATAATTCATTGCTCGACGTCTAAATCCCTCTCACCTATTTTACTTATTCTTCTTTTTTTGTTTCATTTTTTCTTTTTGTTTTGCACATGTAACTTGTCAGAGAGGAATTATTGAGTCGCGTGTTGTATGTGCCATCGACAGCGGCGATGGACACTAATTGAGTTTTGGTTGGACCATGTAAGTGACAAATGAGCGGATTAGCTTTGTCGTGAGGGGCGTCTACGCATCCTCTGTCATTTCTTGCGACATGGCCCCTCAAACCAAAACATCACAACCACCGGCAAAGATACACAATTTTCAGATTTATAAATGTTTTTGGACTAAAAGGGAGTCCAGACATAAATACGCCCTTGGTAAATGACGATAATTATGCTGAGTTATATCACATGAAGTTTTATCAGTACCTTTGTATAGGTAATATCTACTATTATATCGAATAAAATTTGCTAATTAATTATTTTGAAGAAAATTTTTGTGAAATAGCTACAGTCTTGTTTTTTTTGTTTTTTTTCAAAAATATTTCTGTTTGAATTCAGTTGACGAAATGAGCCCGTTCCAGCTGATAATGTCTACAAAACCAATCACAAGGAAAATTTAGTTTAGTGTTGCTGTCACTGATCAAAGTATTCAATTTTTCCCCAAAACAAACAAATCTTAATCTTCGTATGGTTTCTAAAATATTACTCAACTAAGGGTACATAATTTGCGAATACATTTTTAAATTTCATTATTCAGTCTCTCAGTTAAAACATAGCACTAAGCTATTACTGTTACAGTAGTGTAGTACTGTCGTTAATGTGGGGCTATTACTGCTCATCTGGATTTTTGCCACTTATCTGAATGCTTTTTCTGCTTAATTGGAGGGAATGGTTGGGTGTTACCCCTTGCTCTACTCCTCAAAAAAGTTCAGTCTGTGACTAAATCACAAATTCCATGTAAAACGTTTTGAAGGGATAGGAAGGAATGAAAGAAGAAATGACTAGTAAAGAATTCTCAAGACTTGACACTCCACCCCATTGATAAGAAGAAATTTGTTAGGTGAAAAAAATTATTAACACTCTTCTAAAATTTTGAGTCAACCCTGTAAAACAACTTTCAGCCACCACTGATGAAAATGCATTTTTGTAGTAACAGTTGCAATGGAAAGTGAGGGGGAATTCATATATGAGAGAAAAGAGGAAGAATTGATGTGAAAAAAATTCAAGTACGAATCAAAACTTACATTTTAACACCCCTTCTTGCGGAACTCCTGCTATTGACTCTGCAATGATTTCAAAGTTTTTTTCGGTGGAGAAGAAAAATATATACTACTTTTCAACGGAAAATGTAACAAAGTAACATTAACGTTAACGACTTCGAAATTTCATCATGGTGAATCGTTTGTATTTTACATTTAGACGCAGAATAATTATTAATAAGTGCCACGAGTTTAAAGGATATTATAATACAAAAGAATCTCTGCAACTGATGATTTTATCAAGGATATATAAGATCCTCTTACCACATACATTTCTCACCTAAATAATTATGTAAAACATAAATAGGTACTACATTATAATTTGTCAGCATCTATTCCAGCTCTCTCTCCACTTAACACACAATAATCATCTCAAAATTGGCAAGAAGATGTATTAATTTCTATAGCGCAGTTATTAAAACGTTATCTGATAGGCTTGGTATATTATTCTGTTCTACAGGATATACATGAATACCCATATTATTATAAATATTTTTGTTTTCTTTCCAAAAAATTCTTACTACTTTGTAATATTTAATACCTTTATCGTAAGTTTATATCCAAAAATTCAACCCTAAGTAAATAGTATCCGCGTAAAATTTGGTTTATTATACTAATATTTTTGGTCAAAAAAAAAAAATTCAAATAAAAGTATTGCATTTTAAAGTGTTTAATCCAGCACATCGTAATTATTATAAAGTGTGCCCATTAAACTTTATCTATTTAATGAAAAAAAAAAAAAAAAAAGGCAGAATATTTTGGCAACACTCCCTCCATCATCTTGGAAATCTGTCGGCAAGAATGCAACTTCTTTTTACAATCGATAGCAATCTATAGGTATTATTATGTAGAAATATTTAAATACAGCGATACACGATGAAAACGGATTTTAGTACTATCGAAGAATAATTAATTTTGTTCCGGTTAACCACAGTTCTAGGATTATGTTATCAGACAAATTTTTGACCGCAAAATTATGAAAAAATTTATTTTTTGTTGGTGCAAATAAAATTATATAAACACGTACTCAAGTATATCATGGAACAGTCTGCACAAAACAAGCTTCAATTGGAAAATTTGAATAATTTAATTAATAAAGTAGCTAAGAAAAAAAGAAAGAAAAAAAGATTATCAACGAATACCTGGTGAGATTTCCTGGAATGATTTTTTTTTTTTTTTTTTTTTTTTTTGTGGGGGGCGACATCTCCGGAAGTCTTAAAAGAAACGTAAGAACAATTAAAAATAAGTCAATTTATTTGGAGGTGGCATTAAAAAGAAGAAAGACTTAAAAAACAACAATTATGCGCATTTTAATGAGGAAAGTTAACATAAATTATGTGTAATTTTTCACACACAATGTATTCGTAGGTATCAAGAACAATTCATTTGAATGTAAAGGTATTAAAAAGTTGAGGATGTTAAGTGAATACGCGTAGTCTACTAAAATTCGATTTTTATTATTTTTTTTTAAACTCAAATTTACGGTGCATTCGCCACCTATCGTTCTCTCTAAATCCAACTCAACTTATTGTGTCACGCTGCATCGAAAATCTGGCAACGATGTAGTTACATGAAGAACCTATTAGGTACATCTTTTTAGCTGATTTCATGAAAGGAATAATGATGGAAATGGTCGCGAAATTAGCTTTATTCAAGCAATACCTGTGCTTTGAAATAAATATTGCATAAAAATGAAGAAAAACAAAAAAAAAAGTAGTTTTTGAAATGAAACTCATAGTCATAAACTTTGTAACTTTGCCATTCTCACTTCACGGCTAGATAAGTGAAATAGGGTTTAGATCTCACGCATAAAGTGTACCTACGACATCTGAATCCTATATTTTGAAAAGAGATTATTTTAAGCTTCCTGTTGGTAGTCTAAATTTGTGGAAATAATCTTCCAGATGTAATCATAAAAATTTCAAAATACTTACCTGTATGGAGTGAAAAGATAGGAAAAAAAAACTGAAATAACAATCACCATAGTGTCGTTATAGTATACGTTATTCTCCATACATTAGCAAATAATCATCCTCTCACACAGATTCCTTTATACATGAACCACTTTTTTTTTTTTTCCATTCATTCACAAAGTAAACACTACCAGCACGAAAATTCCAAAAAAAATAAGAAAAAGAAGAAAAGACTGATTGGTTTTTGTGAACTCAAATACTACGTAGAAACCAAATTCGTCACCCACGACTCGGTCGTGACACTTCTAAAAACACCTTAGTCCGAACAAAACGAGAAAAAAAAGAAGAAGAAAAAGTAAAAGAAGAAAGAGATGAAGGAAAAATGTCGGCATTTATCTTCCTTTGGAATACAATGGTCGAAGATGTAGGGATATACCTGTGTAGGTACGCGTTTTTATTTTCTAGCTTCTTTTTTTTATAGTCCATAAAATATTTTTTCTCATTCTTGAAAGGCTATCGGTTCCTTTTTCTTATAACGCACAGACTACAATGTGAGGTACCAAAGTAGGTACTGAAAAATGCAGTTCATTTTTTTTCTTAATATTTTGAAAAGGATTGCATTTGAATAATCTTCGCCTCGTTGTATTCGAAGTTTTTGTATCGTTGACAACAACTCGATGTATCATCTTAATCTGACAATGTTCGAAAATCGACCATAATTTCGTTCAATATTATACCAGGCCTACAAGTAACGAAGAATGAGAAAAAAGAAGTCTTCAATTGCTGCCGTATATATAGCCTATTGTAATGGATGCGAAATTGGATCTTCTAACGGCACCTTGAGAGGATTATAGAAGGTACAGAAAGAGATCTGTAAAATGTTATTTTTGTGTTCCAAAGATTTGCAAATGTCGAAAAAGCTTATAGCTCTTGTATTTTTCTACTTGTTTCCTCTCGTGTGAAAAAGGGATCTATTTCTGGCACTTCACACCCTGGAAATACTTAAAAATGTAGCTTAACAACCTTTTTTTGCCTCAATATTTCTATATACCTTTTGAACACTTTTATTGAATCGAAAATTTTAAATGCAATAAATTTCATAACTTACCTGTAATTCTCAGACGTGTAGGCTATAACGAATATTATTAAATAACTAATTCCTTGAATTTTTTGTTTTTAGTTGTTCCATCCCGTTTTTGCAGACGATTCAGTTCGTCTACAAAAACGTGTCGAACAAATTATAGACAACTATTATTCCTAATTCTCGGAATAATAGCTGTCTATATCTTTCCTAGCTTCTCACGATCAGACACCACCAGATATGCTGACAACAATGTGTCATCATATTTGGCGGATGTTCTGTATCACGCCACCTTTTTGGTCGGCCATGTTTGATTGAAACAATGGAAACGAAGGTGATGTCGTATCTTCATTTTGAAGATACGTTCATTCCTAAACCTACAGTCAAGTAGAAACGTTAGGGTTCATACTAGCTGTTATGGACATTAGGTTTCATTAGTGTTAAAAAATAGTATTAAGTATCATTTCGAAGTGTTGTAATAATTAACGTGAAATATTAATAAAAGATAATATAAAAGAAATTATCTTATTTGTCGAGGTGATTTCAAATTAATGAATTACTCTCGCAACATTAGTAAATTATTGTATTCAAGCCTATGCAACCTGAAGATAAGTTCAAATTTGTAAGGTCTATAAATATTATATTATATTAAATAATGTTTTAAAAATTGATGAAAACTATTTGCCAATTAATAATGTATCAGAAATTAAAGAAAAAACAGAAAACATGATTGTGTTACATGACCATAATTTTATTGAAAGAACTACTTTATTTAAAGTTCAAAAAACAAAAATGGTAGCATTACCAAGTCAACGAAAAATTTCTATATAAAGCAGGAGCACACGATGTAATTTGAAACACGAAAATTTTTTTTGCTTCAGTTTCACAATTTTAAGATAATTTTACAAATTTGATACCTTTTGAAAAAAAAACTTTTTGCTCAAAATAAGATGTTTTTGGGTCCATATCGTCAACCTAGCTTTGTGAAATGACACATTCTATGAAAACAGAAGAAAAATAAACCTCTCTTCCAACCAATTTGCACTAAAAGCAATCTCAAGCAAGATTATGCCTGAAGCCACCAACAGCCAATTTTCAGCACTACTGGATTAGAACTGCGATTTCTATTATGCTTACAAAATTGAGTAGGTAAGGACATAATTATGGTGTAATTTGACACATAAAAAGTTTTCTGGCTCTAGTTTCACTAATTTTCAGGAAAATTGTTAATATTTGATACCACTCGAAAAATAAATTTTATGCAAAATCATTGCAAATGGTCATTTAAGGGCTCAGAAATTCAGCGTGTTTTTAGAAAAAATAATTTCATGTCATTTTATGTCATTCACTATTTTACCACACCAACTCGCATAAAGTAGTCAAGGTGTAATATATTTTTGGAAATAAATAAACAGAAGTGTTTCCGTATCAAAAGAACTTTCCATTGATGTATAGTTTGTCTTACCTTGTGCTATTACCTTTGAATGGCACTCTTCCCCCATTTCAACATAGATATTTTTTACTTCTTGATGACCACTCTGCTCGGCTCTTTAGCTCCTTCTCAAAAAATTATGCCTATAAAAGCCTATAAGAGTGTATTTTTCGTAATTTTACCCAAATTGCATGAATATTACAATTCTAGTTTCCAAAATTGTCATCTTACACGTGAATAACAGTCTGAATATACTCTATATTTTTTAATAAATCCCTCAATTTAATGGGTAACGACCTCTGGACAATATCGTAATCCAAGAATCCGTTCAATCCTTACAACATGAACTCATAATTCATCAATTTTAAATTAAAAATTTGCGAAATTAATTTTTCAAAAGTTAATAGCAGGATTTCTCTAATGGGCGTCATAAGAAAACATAACGTTTAGCTGCTCGTATCTGGTTTCTTGACACTTTTCTGGTGTGACATGTGAGTTGAAATTCTTCAAAGAAATTCTATCTAATATCCGTGTAATTGTTGCGTTTATGTGGAAAATAATTATCTGAACCTAATTAAGGATTGCATTCTTCATTGAAAATATTCAAAATTATTGCTTGAAAGTGATGTCTTAGCTAATGATTAACGCGCTTCCAGTGATGAGAAAATATTTTCAGTTGAATTACAGAAAAAGAATAATAACTGTAAATAGAAATTGATATAAAATAGTAAAAAAAAGATGACGACTCAAGCACATTAATATATAAAAAAAGTAATTTTAAAGAAAAAAAAAAATAAAGACATAATCGTATTTTCATAAGTAATATTATCTGTGGTACCAGCTAGACTATCCCGTAAAATACAAAAAACCAAGAGGAATTTTAGCACACTTATCTAGCTCAAACTCTTCTATTCTTCATTTCGACATTTCCCATTTAAAAATTCTACCTCATAATTCGACGTCCGGCCACTATGCTTCGTCTCTGGTAGCGCTAATCAAACATAGGTATAACGTTCAAACATGTGTGCTCTTCATTTATTTACGCATTCCAAGAGTGTGTAGGTACGCTATCCCAACATTAATTTGCACAAGTTAGATCATCGCGAAACAGGGCCTATTAATTTGTCGAACGAATAAGCCATTAAAACAATGTTTAAAACAAAGCTGAGAAACAAAAAAAAAAAAAAAAAAAAAAGAAAAAAAGAAAGAAAAAAATCAGAATTTCTCGAATTCTTTCGAAAAAATATTAAAAGTTGGATTACAAATTTCAAACGTCGCCTCGTCTAAACGAGAATAATCTAAACGTGAGAGCTGTTAGTTTACTGAATCGCTCAGTATAATAATTCTTGACTAAAAAGATTGAAAAAGTAAAAGAAAGAAAAGAGGAAAAAGAAGGAAATAGAATAAAAAAACATCAGATACCTCATTAATGTTACAAATTCTTTCACAAGAACGGATGAAAAAAGAAAAAAAAAAGAAAAAGAGTGAGAGAGAGGAAAAAGAAGAAGATAGAAAAAAAAACATATACACACACCTTTAAACATAAAGGCAAAAACAGAAAACTAGTTTCACCACTAGGCCCATGTAGCATAAAAACGTAATGAAACATACATCAACTGGAACATCGTGTTTTACGGCTTCACCGAAAAAATTTCAATTTTGTAGCAAAATAATTACAGTTACACATGAGAAAAAAAAAACAAAAAAAAAAAAAAAACAAGAAGGTAAAAACATACGAATCAACAAAGTAATTGGGAGCTTCAGTATTGGAATTCGCAACTTATGAGTGACGCGGATAGGCTATTCAAAACGCTGTGAGAATGAAAACATCTTCAATATTGCCAAAAGTAAAATTTCATATGTTGTTGGTGATTGTTAATGGCCTTTAAAAATTTTTAACTTGAATCTAGTTCGAATAGAGAGACCATTTTTGTTTGTTATTTTATGAAAAACCATCAGGTACTTTTTCAATAATTAAGCTCACAATGTTGAGTAAATATTTTTAAAAATTTTTTTTTTTTAATTCTGTATTATGTTCTAAATTTATGAAGAATAATCTCTTACTGGTGTCTAAAATTCACGTAGCAATTTTTCTCTGATTGAAGTCATAAAACGAACACATCATTAGATTGTACAATGACAAAAAATCAGATTTAATATACTTATATTGACCCAGTTAGAGAAAGATATTGGGTGTTTCATGAGAAGCCGACAGAATTTTAACAGCAGTTAGTGTTGTGCCTTGGAATTAGAACAAACTATGTCACATTTTGGAAGTCTTGAGTTAGTAGCATCATGGAGTTTCTGAATGTGTCTTTTATACGATGTAAAAACAACCAATGTCTCAACCCCACCAGAAATATTCTAATTAGTACTTTCAGATACACCAATGTCAAAAATTAATAGAATATTTCAGTGCTAAAACAACTGCAATGTTGTACATTGATTGTGAATTTTAGTACAAGTGTCTTATTTATGAATGAAATATTATAAAGACTAAAAAATCTAACTTGTACATCGGTTGTTTTAGTATCTGAAATGAGCAGAATAGAATTAATAATCACATTTTCACAAGATCACAATTTTTTGTTCACATTCACTGCCTCTGGTAACAACAACAAACATTATTTTATTCAAAGTTTACGTTTTAAACCAAATTCAACCCTAAAATTTCATTTTTTATTTAATCTTAATTTCATGTATAAATAACCAATGTACATTTTTACAAATTTAAAAACAAAATGAGAACAACGAATGTCATTAACTCCACAGCTTTTATTATTATAAATTACAAAAAAAAAAAAAAAAAAAAAGTACATCAAATACCAAAATCTCAGTTTAGTCTATATAATATATATGCCAGAATTATGGATCGATGAAGTTGGAAGCAAATATATAATTGAGTTTTTTTTCAAAACTTGAATTTGTGACACTGGTTGATTTAATTCGAAAGCGTAGTCATTTATTTTATTTATTTATGCATCTCATGACAAATATGATAAATGCGCGTCACGTTTCACAATGTTCAAGGGATTAGGTATGCTAAAAGCATGACATCAAGAAATTCTCTTTAAAATTGTTATATTTGTTGATGTAGATCGGTGGTAGAAACATAAACTTTTTTTTCACTTTTACCCCATTTAGGACAGCAAATGTGTTCGGAGTTCCCAAACTTGTACTGAAAAATCCAAAGTAAGTAGGTACATTATTAGTCTAATTCGTTAATGGCAATCAAGATAGGGTGAAAATGGAAAGGACCGTTTCTGTTTCTCGTGGCAAATACAATGGATCAAAATAAACAGATCATAATTTTATTTTTGATAAATAGACGGACACAACTCTGTAAGAGCTGAGAACAATACACTTGTTTGCTCAACATTTTTCACTTATCATAAAGTGTATAGGTTCTATCTGATGTTAAAGTTCTGCAGGCCTATCCAGAAACACCTTGTGTCAGTAATCTATACCTACGCATGTTTACATGACACTTGTTTCCATCAGCTGCTAAGTTCATTGCCAGCAAAAATTTTTGGCTCATTTTCCCTGATTGTTTGATTGGAAAACTGTGTGTAGAAGATTCATCACGAATAATACCTGGATACAGTCAAGTTCTGAACATTAACACATCAAGACTGCCATAAATACACTACGCATTTGTAAATTAATAAATTAGTACTGAAGAAATTTGAAACAAAGCCAACCCGTTTCCATTTTAACTACTTTGGGCCGTCAGGAATTTATCAACTGTGCTTGACACAAGCTGTAACGAAGATAAATTAAAATTTATTTTCATAATTTTTCAATCTATAAGATAATTATAATTATTATGTTTCTTCAATGTAGCTCTTTAAAAGTAACGAGGCTGTGTTTTTATTCGATATGCAAAATTTAAAAGCCGAAATAAAATAAGATTGATCAACCTCTCTAAGCGGTGAGTACAAAAATAATTTAGCAACGAATCGAAATTTATAATCTATGACGTAAATAAAAAGTAAACAAATAAATAAGAATCTAGTCAGTGGCGTAAACTTGGTAAAACCATTGGGGGGCTGGAAAGTAAAGTGAAAATTTTTCGGTTCATATTCAACCAAGACATCGAATTTTCAATAATTATTTAATACAAAACAACGAAGACCCGTATTAGTACTTCCGTAAGTAGCCTATTTATAATTACATAATTATTGGGGGCCGGACATCCCCTCCAAAAATAAATAAACCAATGCCTATGAATGCAGTCAAAGTATTGGACTTCCCTTTAAGCGTTTCAAATGGAAGACGAAAAGTACATAGGTGATTTCAACTACAAGTTCACTATTGTTGATTTTAAATTGAGGGGGTAGAAAACCCATTTATAAATAAAAAAAAAAAAAAAAAAAAAACCTTTAGATTTTAAAGAATAAACAGACGTAAACCTTTTGCACGTGGTTCTATGCACTTTCTTTCCTGCTGGGCACACACGATTCTTTTAAAAGGATTGATTGACCACCACACGAATGAAATTCTACAGCTGCCAAATATTTACAACTGAATTCACGATTTTTCGACTGCAACTTTCCATCAAACGAAATTCCGTATACCAATGCGTAGAACCTGTTTTTTTTTTTTTTTTTCCTATAATACTTACTACATATACGCGATGAGTCAATACAGAGTTGTTCATGCTAATCAATTACACCGAGTTCTATCCTCTTTAGGCTCCGCTAGTATATCCTCTCTCGCTAACCCTTCCATCACCTCTTCCATTTTACACCCAAGCATAAATGTAGAAACTCTTTGAAAAATTAACTCGGCATTCTCGGCGCAGCCTAAAATTACCACCTTTAGAGAGAAGATAGAAAAAAAAAAGCACCTAGGAAAAAAAAATGGCGACGTATTCGGGTAAAAAATGATTGCCATAGTTTATTGTAATTATGATAACCAGATAGATAGAAGACAGAAAGTAGAAACGAACGAAAGAAAAAGAAAAAAAAATTGTAGAAACATGTAATAATTTTCAAAATTGATCACCGAGATAAGAATGTAAATCTTATAAGAATAAGAAGAAAAAAAAATTGGAATGTTTTTACATATGAGCATACTTTTTTTTGTCTTCAAATATACTTTATATGTATGTTTATACTGTATTTATATTTAAAACTCGATACGTATGTAATGTAGGTACTATACTTTAAGGTGCTAATTACCCAAGTAATAGTAATTCCATTGAACTAAAAATATATGTACCACAGCCTATATTATATACGTATAGGTATAAAAAATTATAGTAAATTTTTGCAAGTTACTTCGTTTTATATATTTTTATTAATGTTCTCTCTTTTTTTTTAATCTTCTTATTTTAAGAAAATGGCCTGCAGAGAATCGATGCAAGAGAATATCGTAGTAATTTACCTCTTCTTTTTTTAAATATGTGAAAAGAAAAAAAATTGAAAGAAAAAATGAAAAAAAAAAAAGAACTATCGTGACAGTTACCGGCGGGCATCAAAATATATAGTTCTAGTTTTTTAAATACAATTTCATTTCATATGTATATGCAACCGTATTTTGACTAGATCATTGCAAGGTTTTTCTCCTCAGCACACCCCTCCGTTGTTTTCTCTTTTCTTTTTTTCTTTTTTCTTATGCTTCGGTAATAGCTTAATTATAGGAGCGTTTATACGGTTTCTATAACCTAAATGTTATAGAATAAGGTACCAATTTTTATATTTTTACGATTATAGTAAGCGAATTGTGTCGAATTTGTATGGAAAATAGAAAAAGAGTTGACTACAGAAAAAAAAAAAAAAAAAAATGAATAGAAAGGGGAAATAAAAACGACCTCCTCCCCTCAAACATGCAGGTCTTCTTTATGGTCGTTTTTACTGTTCGTTATATTCGACGTTACATTATTTCAAAAAATTGACGAAGTTTTACCATAAATATTATAATAAATGTACAATATTTAATGCTGACATTTAGATGATATGTTCTAACCAAACTATAGCTAAGTTCACTTTTGCCGACCTTATCTATGGACTTGTGCATAATTTCAACAACGAGTAATTATAAAGCGAAAAAATACCGAATAGTTCGAAAGCCTCGGGCCTTTTTTCTCTTCTTTTTTTTCCCTCGTTTCACGTCAACGTGGTTTAATCGCTAAAGGAAGAAAAAAACAAAAACAAAGGAAGATATAGTAATTCCTCGACACATAGGTACGTAGGTACGTAAATCGATTTTAATTCATTCTCGAGAAAAAAAAATACAGAATCTAATAAAGCCTATACAAATGCTGTGGATGATTTCAGGGTGAAAGAGAAAAATCAGAAACAAATAAATACGTGAGCAAATGAAAGAGAAGTAAAGCGAGACAGAGACGGATACAGAAAAAATACCGTCACTGAAGCACACAGCTCACAGTTTTTTTGTCTGTTTTTTTTTTATGTATGAGATTTTTTTTTTCGTGTTTCATTTTTACTAGGCGAACTTTTTGAAAGCTATCATTAGACGTAAATTTAATACGGCTAATAAGCGGGTGTTGGTCGTTTTTAACTGGAATTAAAAGTCTTTTTTTGTACTTTTAATGGTTGAATGGATCCTATAAGTTACCTAAATCAACGAGGAAGGTAGATGAAGAAAGAACAACGACAGCAGCAGCAGCAGAAAAAATAACAATGAATCGGTTCAATGCACACCTTTTGAATCGTTTATGAACAATTTACTAACAGGCATTTTAATTTTTTTTTTTCTGTTACATTTTGTTGATATACCTATTCTATTAGAAAAAAAATGCGGAACTCAGCACTCCTTGATAATGAGCTGTTATATTCATAAAAAGTTCGTCACAAGATCTCTAAAGCGATTGTTCCAATTCACTATTGAGAAATAGAGAAGAACGTAATTTATCAGAAAATTAGGAACTTCTTGACCTAATTCGGTGTGTTAGTTCTGATAAGAAGTTTCATCCTAAAGATATACGATCTGATTTACATTGAAAACTCGGTGTGTTTCAACAATGATTTCCAATCAAAACAGTTCTTGTTACTATTCGATTTTGAGATATCAAATTATTATGTTCTTGTCACCTTACAGAACACGTACTCAAAAATAAAATCCGAAGAGCTAGCTTGGTGGCTCAGCGGGCTGCCAATTAGGGAATTGTTTGAATCATTTTTTTTCAAATCGAGGGTCACAGTCAGTCAGAAACAATCAAACACTATTTGTACGAAAATAAAAATATTTTATTAATTAATGAATAATACTTAATCAAATGCAGTCTATTCGATTGCCTATTGATGTCTTTAAGTACTTACCTATTTGACAAGTTCAAATGGTAAAAATGTGGTGGATATTAAGAGTTTATACATAATTATGCGTTGTTATTTCAATTTGTCACTCACGTGTTCTATAAATAGGAATCATTTTTGGGATTTCTTGGGAAGTTGTGAAACTTAGGAGGTTGAAAATCGACGACATACAACATGGAGCTGGTTTGGTTCAGCTTAGGAGAGCAAATATGAACTTGTCTACTGCCATATGTGGGACGAAAGTGAGTATTGATTGGCTCGCTGGCTTCAGACACATTTCATGCATATTCACAAAAGAATCATCCATCGGACTCTCTACTAATTAACAGGTGTTTAGATGAGAAGATAATTTTCGTGTAACAGACTCTGAAATGTGGCTATTACCACCTTAATAGGTAGTCTAGCCATTCAGTGAAAAGACTAGATGCCGAGAATAACTGAAGGGAGAGGAAAGAGGAGATTACTGAATAACTTATTGTGCAACGTGCAGTAAGGCCTGAGGAGTTAATTGAGAATAAAAAAAACTATATCCATTACCTTGAGGGGATAAAGAAAACCTTTATATATGTATATATTTGTAACTTTCGTGGTAGGCCAGTGAAGGTGGTCATGCGTCATCACAAAACACCCCTAATGAGGACACAAATTGTTATAACACTCCTCTTATCTCCTACTTACTATATAGAACAATTGCATCCAACCTTACTGGAGTCCACTTTAAACAGTATAAGACAATGCTAGGATACTCATCCTGTAGTTTGAAAGTATTCACAACAACCACTATGAATCCACTAACTAAATTTATATCAAGAAAGCTATTCACAGTTACTCATCCCACGCAATGATAGCATCTTGATCCCTCCTAAACCAGAATTAGCCTATAATTACCCCATATTATACAGACAACATAGTTGATATATAATGTTAAATTCAGCAGAATGATATAATTATGGCGTGTTATAATAAACAAATGTAATAATATATACTCAAATACCTAATATTGCTATTATAATAACCAATAAATTAATCTTCATAGACCTGGAAGAAACCATTTCTTTCAGCTTATGCATTCGGACTAATACGAACAAACTCGAATATTTGGTGAATATTACCTAGTATTGATTTCATAAGCTTTACTCCAACCAAACTGAAGAATATAAAATTAGACACAGAAATAATTTCTCTCCTCGATCGAAGTCCTGAGCGAGCCCCAAAATCTCGATCAGTGGGAGAAATTAACAGACCTCTAAGATTGGTCGTCTTCGTAAGTAGAATAACAAAAGTAGTCGAATTCTAAAGATCTTTAAAAAATAGGTGAAATTGAAAAACCCTAGCCACAGCCAACTGTCTTATTTTCATTCCAGAGGGAATCTGCAGTATACCTACTTTAATTTTTATCATATTCCACTCGTATCTTA
Organism: Ericerus pela; assembly: GCA_011428145.1. Classification (NCBI taxonomy): domain Eukaryota; kingdom Metazoa; phylum Arthropoda; class Insecta; order Hemiptera; family Coccidae; genus Ericerus; species Ericerus pela. The sequence goes on from WOFM01000392.1 coordinate 2,384,196, forward strand.
ATTGCGTATTATTTCATGATAAGCTGCATAATGAAGATGGGCATTAATTTTGGTGAGCTTCAAAATTTTCGGACTAAATGGGAACATACGCAGCTACATCCGCCTAATAAGTGGTGTCTAGCTGGGTATCATCCTTTTGATATGTCGACAGAATACAGACATTGGCTGCGAAAGGGTCCTATCGTATCATTTTTTGACACAAAATGGGGAAACAGCACCCGTATCCACCGCTACGCAATGAAGATACGTTCTCATGTAGGTATACCGGACTACGGAGTGCGTTGAGGACTCACTTTTTACAGACCTTGATGAGAACCTCGAACTCGATTCCAGCACATTTTTGCTACAGATACTACATCGGATACATCATTTCAGTCCGAACGAGAACAAATGTACGAACAACAAAGTAATTTTTTTTTTTTTTTCGGTGACTTTGAAGATTTATCTCATTTTATATTCTCGACCTTCAAAAATTTACAAAACTTACTGAACTGCTGCGCAAATAGACCAAGAATGTCGAAACATTTGTCTTTTAACATCATAATCCCCAAAGTGAAAAGCCATCAATATTTTTCATCCTCACCTCAGTTCGTATTTCAGACTTAGATGTATTGTCATTATGTAGAAAAAAAAAGTTTATATATATAGGCATAATATGGTGTATATCGTCCACTGCCCACCAAAAGACATTTCGTGCAAGCACAAAATAATATTTCTTCGTCGAAACCGAACCACCATCAATCACCAAAACGCAACAGGCGAAGTTGATTTGGCTGGATGGCCGAAAACAGAAAAGATTTACCAGTCAAGATAAATCCGATCGATTGGTGAAGATTTTTCACAAAATAATCTACCTACCGAATTAATTTCGAATTACCTTCGTCGAATGTAAAATACGGATTTCGTTAACGGAGCAATAGCATCGCCATTTCAAGGTCGTAGCTAAATATTTTCTGTAAATTTAATTTTTTTTTTTTTTTTTCTGCCAGTCCAACGCCATCTTATATACAGTATAAACAGATAAAGTTCCGAATACCATGCTGAATAACGAAATTTAAATACGAAAGTATGTTATTTTCTCTCGGTTAAATCACCAGGTTTTCACTCCTTTTCGTCTTTCCTCGCATTCACGAAGCCTATCAGCTCACGTATAATACTGATAGGTAGCTGTAAAATTTACAGCAACTGAGGTCTGTATATTTGCATAAAAGGCATCGTTCGCATAATTGGACAAGGTCGTTTCTGTTCGTCAGATGTCAAAATATTTTTGGAATGTGTGCGAGCACAAACTCACCCAAAACACGTTTCACAAAATTGGAGGAAAAAATTATTTCTTAAAATTCGTAATAGGATGTTGAAGAGACAGACGTTGTTGATGTATTAAGTATTTGGGTAATTTGTTGGTTACGGATGTTTTCTTCGAGTTCGACTAAACACAACGATAGAAAAAAATCAAATAAAAATAAATTGAAATCCTTTTGAATGTAGACTCTATTGTAATATTGTATTCCACGTATGTGTAGCAAATCGCAATTCCAAATGCTAAAAATTCTGTCTAAGGCTAGAGGCAGGGGTTGAGGGGAGAAGAGGCAATCATTTATCATTAGATGTTCTTGTGCGTGACGAATAAAATTGATGTTTATGATGAAGGAAACCAGTTTCGTCATTACTGCAGTAAGTTCACAACGAACTACTCGTCCAAAATAGCCAATCATTGTTACGCTTGTTTGGAAAATGCAGCAGCTACTGAATTTTGATGTTGGATGTTCGGATGTTGAGGCGAATGTTAACCATAGTGTCTGGTAGAACATTTATTGTATTCTTCATTGGAGAGAGTTGCTAAAATTGCATTACAGTATTCAAACTATTGATAACAGTAATGGCTGAATTAAGCTCAGAAACATAATTTCTTAGAATTTGTCATCCAGTTGTCAAACCTTATTTTTAGTTAGGAGCTCTTAAAAACAGTAAAGGAGGTCTGAATTGACTGTTAATTTTTGCAGAAGGAGGGTTTGAATTTCTTTATCATTGTTCCATTATTTTGTTATAGTAATTAAGTTGATGATAATGAGAATGAATCGACACATTAGTTATGTTCGCAGATCTTATATCATCTATAATGCATATCGAATATCCCCACTACCCGGAGAGAGATTTTCTTCGACAACAACTACCAAAGTTAAATTTCTAGAAATTCAACTGATTTTGGGTAGCAATTTTAAGCACTCATAAGAATTCAAAAACTCAAAATTATAAATAAAATTAACATGGATATGTCTTAGGGCGAGAAGAGTACCAAAAATTTTTCTCATCCGATTCCCGTTATGTAGCTGATGATGATGTCATAAGTGTGAATTGAGAAATTTTAGAAACAAGGTGAGGGGCTTGAGGAGTGTTGTGTTGATGGAAAGAGAGTGTGCGATGCAGTTGATGGACAGCTAGCGAAGGGCAAAGGTAGAAGGAACCGAGTGGGTCATGACGTCATAATTATTGACATGCAATATGTCTTGTAAAGCAGTGGGTTAGTCTAAAAGTTTTTTATTTTCAAAAGTCCCACAATCTATTTTTTTTTTAAATAAAAAGTTGATGTTTTTAGTCTGAGGGTAAAGTGAAAATTTGCGCCATGACACTTTTTGTGTCACATTATCTGACGCCATCGTGGATAACATATTAATGCTTCACTATAGACATACTTACCGCGAAATTCAAGTTCTCTAATGTATATACTAAAATTCTGATTTAAGAGGAAAGTCGTAATTATGGAAATTGAAATCATTCTCTCCCCCCTTCTTCTGCGTATTTGCCAGCAGAAAAGTAAGAATTCTACCAAAAATAGGCGGGGTACAGAAGACCACACAATGTTTCACAGTTTCAAGCAAAGACTTTCAAAGGTACTACGAAAAATACAGAGACTGCAGTGCCTAACTCGCTGAAACCTTCAGTCAACCATTCGAAGAATCAGCCATTAATGAGCTGTGAAATCGGCATTTTCGTGACCTGTGGTAAAGAATACGACCTAATTAAATTTATACACCGATTTTAATCTGGAGAAGCACGGAATTGATAAAGATATTTATTGTGATCCATTTCTTTAAATACGAGGAAGAACAGACTACGGCTTTAGAACTAATTTGTTACTGCTGGATTCTATTATTCCGGAAGAAGATACGATTTTTGAAATTATGGACATTAAAAACAGAAAATGGTACTTAAAGTTTCGCAGTTCAGATATGCCAAGTGAAGGACATAAATTTGTGGAAGATGGCAAATAAAACGGAAAAAGTAAACATTATGTAAAATGCTTTTTTTTTTGAAAACTTTCTGAAAAGAATAACTTCAAAATACTTTCAATTACTCTTCAATTATATGTTACCAAAATAATGAATGTAGTTTCGTGGAGATTTGCATGAAAATTCTGATACTAATCCCTAAAAAATTATTCATCTTCTTCACTGGCTTTTAATTTTTTAATTTTAATGCATTTTTCAGGAACCGTAGTATTCCAAAACATATAAAACAAAATATTTACTAATAACGCGAAGAATCGAGAATGAGAATTTTTTATTCTGTCATAGAATTACTTACACTATTCTTCGTTGAAAACTCAAGACAATTCATTCCTCGATAACAAAACCAAAATTGTTATTACATAATTAATCTCGTACCTGGGAAGAACGTAAAGTAACTATGGGTACCATCGAAATATGCCCCGGTGTCAAAATCTATAACGAATAACATATTCAACAATATGTTCTGAATTTCTTTCAGTTCCGGAGATTCTTTAGATTTGAAGATTATGTCACTTTTTAGACAGTTCTCTGTTAATGGACAAAAATAAAAACCAAAAAAACAACCAAATGGTTCGTGCTGTAATAAAATGCATCGAAATCCAACACTTTAACTGTAAAGGCATGTCTAATCCGGAAAATTATACGTATACTTTTTTCGACCTAAAGTATTTATTCGTAACAGTAGGTGTTTTCCCAGAAGCAAAATGACACTGTAAAAATATTCTCATTATAAATTTGACAGCTGTACAGTTAATCCGTTTTTTCCTACATCAGAATATAACCAGTATAGAATTTTAGTGGTGTTGTTGTTGCCGCTGTTGTTGAATAAATTACTACATATAACCTAAATAATAGGTACTCTATACCAACTAATTGTGAACGTTGTTATTCTTATGTATATATATATATATATATATATATATATATTTTATTTTTTCAGATCTGAGCAGGGTTATATTAATTTATACCACGTGATAATTTTTTTTCTTTTTTTTGAAGAACGCACCATTATGCGTCCAGCCATTTCCCCTTTTACGACGTATATAATAAATTTTTTTTGTTTATTAATTTCAGAAAATAAGCAACGAATTTTTCTCGAATACCTCACCCATCGTACACAAAACACTAAACTTGGATCAAGTTATAGGCCTAACATATTTCAAACGAGCATATAGGTACCGAAAGACAATGTTAATTAATTTTTTTTTTTTTTTTTTTGGTTGTCTCTCTATTTCTAGAATATCGAAACTTTTTCCACCCTCATTTTCGAAAACATAGGTATTTGAAAAAAAAAAAAAAAAATAAAATAAAACTCTTGACGTTAGTTACGCCGAATTACATTTAAAATTCTTGGTTGTTGGTGTGAAAAACGTTTCCGATACGAAGTCTCTTTTATGTCGGAAAGATAGACTATACAGGTACCTATATTATATTTTTTCACTCCATTCATTGATTTTCTCTGTCATATTCACTCCTTTTTCACAGGTTGTCCACAAGTTTTTCCATTTATCTTCGTTTCGCTTCAGTACATTTCAAAAATTCAATTTTTCACACTTCGAGTTCCTGTCTATACGATATTTTTTAAACAGTGTATTTGTCTTCCTGGGTAAGCAAGTATTTTTCTTTCCTATTTTTTTTGTTTCTCTCCTCTGAAAGAAATTCATGCAGTAAGTACCTAGACTACATTATAAGCATCTGTTATTCAACCCTTTTTTTTCCTCTCTTCGTCAAAGACATGCGTTCATTCATTAATCGTATTTCGAATGGTAGTTGATTCGAGATTTTTCTTCCTCACTATTTTCGATGTAATTGGCCGCATCCTTAATTTCCATTATCTGGATAAGAGAAGGGTTTACGTGACTTTTACTGAAAAGGGAATCGGTTGCGTGAAGCAGACTCGATTGTTCATTCAGAATATTTGGTAGCGAGAAACTATGTTATACATATAGTAGTTCTTGTCACAAGATCACAAGCAATTTAGATTAAACTCGGAGATTGAAAATACTATTCGGATTTCAGCCAATGGAAGAAGGAATATTGAGCATATTTTACGATTGCTCGACTTCAGTTCAGAAAATATGAAAACTCCTATATTGTACTTATTATTCATAAGAGAACATATGATCTTGCACAACTTTTGCCAGAAAACATGTTTCTATAATATTGAATTGTTTTTTTTTGTTTTCTTTTTGAACAATTTCCTGCTTGTGTTTATGTCATTGTTTGTGGGTTTTGATGTTCTTCCAAAGCACTCTATAGAGACATCAGTATCTATATCAATAAATTAAATATCACTAACTAGGTCAGGTCTTTGATGGTGTGGTGGGTGTGAGGCTATCAAAGACTGATTAATTTTTATGAATCTTGCGAGATACAATATTTTTTAAGAAGGAAAATTTCATGGACACTTCCTCACTGATAATGGGCAGTGTAGATTTTGTTGGTTTGGGGAATCAAACTTGGGACCTACGCATTCACCAGCCAAAAGCGGTGAACTTGACCACACGACCATTCCACCATCCACCATAACTGTCAAATATACTTTTATATAGGATAAGGAATGACGGATCTCCACACACTCTTTCTTAGAGAAATTCAACATGAGTTGAATAATATAATGTGCATCATTAGACGCTGGGGAGGTTGGATGGGGCCAGAAATGCCTCTTACACCTATACATACAGGTTTAGACCACCTACACGAGTTCTATTTCTACTATATAGGGCGCCATATATTCGAATTTTAAGTGAGGAGGGAGAGTTGTGAGTTTCACTTTACACCACTAGGGTGCGTGTGTGTCCAGCGCATGTCGAGGGTCACCAGTTTTAGGTTTTGTTGGTTCGAGGAATCGAACCTGGGACCTAAATATTTACCAGCCAAAATTGGTGAACTTGATCACACCGCCATTCCACCACCAACTATAACTGGCAAATGCATTTTTATATAAGACAAAGTAGGACGGATCCCCGTAGGTAGGATTCAGAATTTTTATATAAGAAGGTTTACTTAAACGTATGATATTTTTCTTAGAATTTTGAAATAATATTAAAGTCTGGATGGAGGCGATATATGTATATCCACTCATAGTGGCCAACACGCCATACCACGAATTTTCCACTCGAATAAGGATGTATCAACTGTATCACGTCTGAATGAAACATCTCTATAATTAGAAAATTTCAAGTTTGATGTTCCCTTTGTTTTTCATAATTAAGGATTCAAAACGACACTACGCCCATTAGGTTACAGGCCTAAAGTAATTGAAATTCAGTTTTCTGCCATAAACCAAAAAAGTTACTCAGTACTCACGTCTTTGAGCTTAACACGGATCTGTGATTAAGTTCATTGGCTTCTGGTTCCAGTCATATTGTTAAAGGAATTCTATAGTCACATAGATATGATGTGGTTATGAGAATGGAGTTGTAGACTATTATTAAAGAGTTGCTTAGATTACTCATCTTTTTCTGAAATTTTCCGGACTCGCTAATTCTTTACGCTTTCACCAAGCGATCTTTCGATGAAGAAAATTATTTTACCATTAATTATGGTTGGAGGTCCTATCAAACCAGTTTTTTCAGATTTGATCAATGAGCCAGTTGATGTGTACGTGTAATGAAAAAATTTGAAGAAATCAGACGTAAGGGAATTTAATATTGCAATTTTAGCTAGCAGAAAATTAATTTATGCATCTCCGTTATGGTTCCTTCAACCGTTTCACTCGTAATATGTAAGTGGCTCGAGATTTACGAGAAATTTTCATTTTCATATTTTAGTTACCTAGGCCTATGCTTAGGTCTAATCATTCTTTTCATTCATCATCATCATTTTTTGTACCCTACCTATCTAGAACGTGTTTTACCAAAATTCTGTTAGCTGTAAGACAAGCTCCCATTCTGTTATTCTGCAAACTGAACAATCTCAAAATATTTCTGTAGTATGTTATCTTTCAGAGATTTCAAACACAATAACCTGAATCATCCATATGTAAAGATATAGGTACTTTTAATGTCAGTTTTAAACCACTGAGGTGGGCTATCTAATGTATGTTCACTGTGTTAGTTCCAGATTAAGGGCTTAATCACTAGCTGTGATTAAGTATTCTTGAAAGACGTGTTTATGGGAGTGATTTTATCATATTACATTTCGTGTTCAGATGTCCGTACTCATGGAATCAATAATGACTTCCAATAACACCTACTGAGGTGTTTTTGAGTGTTTATATAAGTAGTTGAAAAAGTTTTCATCAACTATTATCACATGTTTTGATTAGGGTATAAATTTTGTCATACTTTCTTCTTGGTTTATAATAATAACTGTGGCGGCTACACAAATATCGGCTTCTGTTGCATAGGTACACGTAGCCCAGTCGGTACGACATTGTGTTTTAGAGGCGACTGAATTCGGTATCCTGTTGGTCGGCGGGTTGGAATCCCCGTGCCAGCTGTAATAATAATGTTGCTTTCGGAAGAATTTTTGCTAAAATTTAACTCTCCAACTTGATAAAAACTTTTTCACCATTGTTGAATTTTATTTAATAAATTTTTGATTTATACGACGCTACGCTACCCAATGGTGTAGATTTCTCCTTCATAAGAAGCATGAGGTCCACATATTCTCTGTCATCTCTTCTAACGCCCCGACAACCACAAAATCACCAGAAACGACGAAGACACAATATTTGTAGGTATCAAACTGTTATGTTTTTTTTTTTGTTTTTTTTTCACTCAAGAAAATAGCGACTAATCCCCCAGGACCCCCTTATCTACGCCCTTGATGCTACCTGTACACTTGGAGAAAAATTAACCTCAATAATCGCATAAATAAGGAAGACCTTCCTGTTTGGTACTTCACAATGAATAAAATACCGTGCAATTTAATATTCAACTATAAAAACACTTTTTAATAGAAGATAAAAATAACAGTTCGCAAACAATATTTGTTTGGGTGGCGTTGAAGCCGACAAAAGTTTACAATTGAGCTCCGGGAATATTTTCCATAGTTCAACCGAGCGAGTATTAAAATGGAATTTCTCCAAAAATGGTACTTGGCCATGGCATTCTACAATAATTATTTTAATACGATAAGATCCAGTTGGAAAATCGAAAGTTGATGCTGGAAGAGAAGCGCGAATCGTAGTAAAAGAAATCATTATCGACGAATTAAGGTAGGTAATCGATAAAACGTAACTATACATACGAGTACCCTATACGTGAATTTCAGGTATAGGTATACCTTCACGAAAATATGCCCACAGGAAATGTGTCTTGAACATTCGCCCATCCTCACACTTTCCAAAAGCGCACATTGATGAATGGAAATTATAATTTACCAACTTTTAACCGAAAACACGTTTCCCATCGATCGTAAAAAATATTTTTCCTTTTTCCGCCCCTCTTTTCGCTCTATCTCACTTTACTTTGCGATTAAATGCCACAAACGTAAGACCAGCAGTCTTATTAAAGTAAAACAAAAAAAAACAAAAAAATAGAGAAAAAATAGGGTTTTTAAAAACACGTTAGGTATAAGATACCTCTCGTTAAGTATAGACGTTCTTTTTCATTTTTACTTTTCTTTTTCCTACTTTTTTTTCCCTTCTTCTTTATTTCACATTTGATGGTTTTCTGGTTTTCTAACCACCAACACCAACATCGTCAACCATTTTATTCGACTATTAATAAAAAGCAATCTACTGTAACCTGTTGTTATAAACTGAACTTAGGCTCTGTTTTATTTTTTTTTATTTTATTTTTTTTAACGCACCAAATAAATAGGACAACACTATTCACATATGTGTATATCGAAAGTACCTATACTCTAGCCCTACACACACGCACACATACACAGACACGTGCATACAAACTCAGGAAGCTAGTTCATATTTTTTTACTCTTTCTCCTTCCAGCCACCTCTCTTCTCTTCGTCGTCATTTCTTCTTGTTCATTCAGAAGGTATAGCAAAGAATGTGATTTTATCTCCTCACGTCTCTTCTGCCATCCTCAACATTTTCACGTGTTCTCATTGTCATCGTTTGGAGTTTGCACAGAGAAGGTGAATCCGAAGATATAGGTTTGTATTAGGCCACTATATAAATATATGTAGTTTACAAAAAGGGGTGAAGGTAAACGTTGTGCCATTTATGTATTTTACATACATGACGTACGTATATTATGAGGGATCGTATAATGAACTACAGTCCCTTTTGCGTGGGTTCCTACATATTGTGGATAAAAACAATATGGGTGCTAAGAAATCAACACACGTAATGCAAAAAAAAATAAATAAATAAATACTCAAAAATAATGTTCCAAATGGTAAAATGGAATGCAACCTATGACGATGGCGATGGTAAGAAAAAATTTATTTGGAAGAATCGAAGAAAAAAATGTTCTAAAAAACTGGAGCAATTTGGTTTGGAATGCGTTGGTTTTTTTTTTATAAATTTGTCTTTTTATTTCTGCTTTTTCTACGAAGTTAACATTTTTAAAGGAGGAAGACTGAGTAATGATGGTAGTTTTTTTTTTTTGGTAAACATGTTCTTGTTTGGGGGCGCCGAAAATATTCGATTGCATGATTTAGCAGAGAAAGTTCACCAGTGAAATTAGTAAATTACTGTTCTCATTTTTGATAAAAAAAAAAAATTTGTAATGGACTGTTTAAGAAAAAATATAAGAAGAATCTTGTTTCGATGCTTATCAAGGTAGATGCTAGTGCGATAGTAAAGATATGCATAAAAAGTAAATTAATACGAAGCAATAATCAACGTAACTCTGTCTAATTCAAATTTAAAATTGTGGCAACTGAAAATTTTAATTTAATTTTGGCCTTCGACTTCTGACTTTTCATAAGGTGGAATTTAAGGACATGAATTAATTTTTCGTCGATACTTTGGCTCGTTTTTATTGGTTTTTAGTGGACAATTTGGGGCGAAAATAAAACAATAAAATTATCTGACAAGGTATAACAATGTTTTTTGAAAAAATGTATTAAAATTTATCAAAAAATAAATAAAAATCTCGAAATTATTTTCACTGTTGACTTATTGTTGGTGTAAATTTCGTTGTGATGTGTTCCCTAATTTTTACTACCTACTATTTTCGTAATTAATTTTTTTTTTATACCATTTTGTTTAATTCTCTTCCTTCGTTTCTAATAATTATCTTCATTTTTACCTGAAAAAATTATCCTACATCCTATGTTTCACATCGAGAGATAGGTACTCAAAAATTCGGCCGTCATTATTCTGCTTTTTCTTCTAAGCTTACAAATTTTTGTTTCAGCTCTTATCCCAGAATTAGGTCCAAAATGAGGGTATGATGGAATTAATTTCTATAAAAAGTTTTATTTCTGGAATGTGTTTAGGGTATTTTCCTAAGTATGTGGTAAGAAATCCCATGCCCAACATAACTTGTTTTTTCAAACCCTACAAAAAATGTGTGACTATTTTCAGTTTTTGTCAATTTTATCGAAAACAGAAAAAGTAACCAGGGAAATATTTTCATACGAAAAATTTTTCGTTAAATTTTATGCACAAAAAGTACTTACAAAATTTTACTTCAGTACCACAGTTAAGAAAATACAAACCCACCAAAGTTAGGTGTGCTCTGTTACAAAATACGTCTTAAATTATCATGTTTTCGTTAAAAACACTAATAAAACGTGCACAAATTTTGTGGACCCGTAGTATCATAAATATGCATTTGAGGTGAAGTTTAGTGAAAACCTTTTTTGTTTTAAGTTTCATGAAAATATTTGCCGACTGAATAATTTTCTTGATAACTTGACCCGTTCTTGAGTAAAATTAAAAAAATTAAAAATAGTTATAAATTATGCCCCCGGTTGGAGAAAACTTTCAAGGTTAGGATAAAGGATTTTTTACCACATATTTAGGAGAACACCACCGACATAATATTCCAGCGATAAAACCTTTCATAGAAATTAATTATTCGTTTATAATTATAAATTCTGATTTACCTGGACTACCTTTTCATTTCTCTTGTTTTTTGCATCATGAAAGAGTTATACTTCTTTTAAATTTCATTTCTTGTTCATAATCTTGTTTTTAAAAATTAATTTACTACTTTCTCTAAATTCTTCTCATAATTTGAGTGCATTTCCATTATTATCATTGGGACTACTTCTACTTAATTACTCTATAATAGGGCAATGTCAGTCTTGTGACTCATTATATAAACAAATCTCGCTAGTAGGAAGTTGTTATCAGTATTCATTAATCCTTATGTACGTGAGGATATTTATTACTGAAATCAACGAGTATATAATTAATACCGTTAAAAAATTTCATCCATTTGAAGAGGAGAATACAAGAAATAAAATGAAACCCAGAACAAGAAGCTTGTGTTCTTAGACGTTGAAAAAATTAAGGAAGAAGATAAAATTGTGTGTAATACCTTTTTATTTTTACATTTAATTATTCTGTTTTTGAGCCTTATTCTTAGTTGTTTTTAGGGTTATTTTTACCGAATTTTCCTGCCATCGAGATATGTGATGTCAAAAAAAATGGTCCTATTGGCATAGTTGGAACATCTCGATGTTTATTGTAGGTGGGGCATGAATTCGTAAATTTTAATCTCGTTTTGTGTCATTTTGGTTTCATTTTCATGTTCATATTTGATTATTTCAAAACGCTTTAATTATTTAGTTAATACCTACCTAGACGTATTTTTATTTGAATCAATATTATTGGATATCGGGAGCTGTATGTCTCTTAATTGTATTGAAGTATTGAGTAGATGACGAAATAAAGAAGTAGATTAAAAGTAATTAATAAAAAACACTCCAGTACCACACCAAATAATAGTTTATTATTAAAAGAGTAACAGAGAGCATGTTAACTCTAAGAACACCAGATAGACAAGTGACAAACAAAGACGTATCGAGAGAATAAGTATTAATAATAGTAATATCAGTGTTGCCTATAAATGCTCAAGCAATCAGTGTAACTCAAATGAATACCGATGTATTAATTTCATTTTCTTAGGGGTAATATCAATGGTGCAAATCGTTGTGAGGTTTATTTTTTTGCACTAATGCATAATTGTAACTAAGAATCCTCAATCTTTATTTCATTATAATTACTCTGGCCAATTTGGTAACCTGTGAGTTGTGTGTTCTCAGTGGAACTGTTTGCTATTTGAAATAGACTCTTAACAAAAAACCATTTTACGTATTTCTGCAAAAACCGACTGATTTCCACTCATAATAAATATGAGTATTATTGAACAAATCCTTAATTTTTGAAAATTTACCTGAGTTTGCAGTTGTCGATATCATAACATGAATTTAAGATGACATATTTATGGATGAGCAAATCTAGTTTTGCTCTTAGTGTTACTCTGGCAGTATGACAGAGTTGAATCATAGTATACAAGATGTAGCCTATTGTTCTGCTCCAGATGTAATATTGAGATTTAAAATTTTCATTTCAATGTGAACACATCCTTGGATAAAATTTAAAACTGGTTGAAACTGAATCTGGAAGCTTGATGCGATAACTTTACAGAGGAACTTGCTTTTGGTAACAAGTTTCAAGTGATTTCAATTCCTTTCCTTCATTTAAAAAATTTGAAAATTTTTTCATATGTACAAATTTCCACTCCTCTTATAGACTTTTGACAAATAATCTCATTACCTTCCAAATGGAAGTTATCGCAAAGTTACACATCAAAGTCAACTTTCATTTCATTGTCATTCTTGTTAATACATAATTTTATAATATATATATATATATATAGGTATATACATGTATACTATATATACTTTTTTCTTCTTTTTTTTTTCTATTTTCTGAAATAACCTGTCAAGGTTTATTGTAACTTCGAACATTATACGATTTATTTTATATTTTCAACGGAATTCTTCTCTATGGGAGGTATTTAGAAAATAATAATATTATATTTCTTTTATTTTTTTTCTACTCTCTTTCAAACTTAAAGAAAAAAATTAATAAATGAATGGGAATCAGAAATAAAAAAGTAGCAAATTTATCGTAATACCTATTTTTTTCCCCCTTTCTTTTAATTGATCCCCATACATGTCGTCGCTAATTAATTCTACGTTAGTGATATAAAAAAATTATACACAAGGAGTGAAAGAAAAAGTGGGAAAAAGTGAAATACAGTGAGAAAGAAACAAAGAGGAGAGGTAACCTTAATAACGCCAAATGTCGGCGAACATCAAATATCTAACGTATGAATGTAAAAAAAAAAAAAAAATTAAGGAAATATAAAAATACTGTTTGTATAGAAACAGCATTTTTTAAAGTTTTGTTTTTGTTTTTTTCTTTATTTTTAATTATTATTTTTTTCTTTTATTGTCTTTTTTCTTCGAGATTTTTTCTGTCTTTTATTCCTATTTTCCTTTCTTTTGGACGTCTATATTATTAGAATAGTAACTATCTTCTTTTTTTTCTTTTTTTTTCATTCTTGTATTTTTCAAGTAAATTGTTTAAAAAACTCCACGCTTTAGTAGTTCGTACACCATTTAATGGCTTCATACAAGAACAAAATAATTAGTTTTGATGTTTTAACTGCATTTAGTGAAGGCGAAAAAAGTTACACATTATTTTTTGTAACTTAACAACAGAACAACAAATGAAGTTGCGTATTAAGAAGAAGGTGAGCATAAATTTTTGTTTTTCTGAAGCTGATTTGACAAAATAAATTTGGTGATCTATTGCAGGAATTTTACTTGGTTAATTTCATCGAGTATAATGCTGGTGTTCATGATTTTTTAAATTCAGTATAACACTAACACTGATTAATATTGAGCTCCTCTTTGTCCTTTAAACAGGCACCGACTGGATCAGTATTTTAACATTAACAGTCCAATGGAATATAACGAGAGGGGATGAATCTCTTTTTCTCTTTTTCTATTTATTCAAACACCTGCTTGTTTTGAGTTAATTTTATATTTGAAGATGGTGGTTCAGGATGCTTTCAATTGTACCTCGTTTCACTACCCTCAACTTTTTAATTCATCCAATATTTTAGGGATCATAAAAATTAAATCGAAACTCTGTTCAGGGTGTAGATAGGGAGATGTCTTGGATCCAGGCTCTTCTCTTAGTCGAGGACAAAAAATGCTTAAAATATAGAAATAGCGTGTTTTTTGTGATTTTCTGTTGGGAGGGTGTCAAAAGAGACTATTGAGAATATGCGGACCCCCCTACCACTGATCTGTCTACACCCTTACTGCCTTAACTTAATAGATCATTTGTATTATTATTAAAAAATTGTTTATTTTTTTCTTTTTTTATGAGGTATCATACAAACAAACCATTTATACAATTACTATCATGTTTCAGTTCAAATCCCCCTCCAGAAAACAGGAAATTAGAGAGAAACGATAAATTTCAATCAATTCTTTAATTTTTCATAACAAATTTGGAAAATTTTAAACTTTTATATACAAACGTGTTTGTCTTAAAAATGTTTATATTTAGGCTACATATAATTATATTGCGAGTTCTAAATTTTATGAATATACTAAAAAATTTTTATATCTTGGGTTCTTCTGTTCTATTCATTACTGATTACTGTTGGATTATGATCATCCGAATTAAGTTCAAGAGAAATTATTGGAAAAAATTTAACTACGATTGAAATTGTCGACTTTGGTTATTCAGTTACGCCTACATGTTTGTAAATTAAAGTTGAGACATGTGGAAATTATATTTAAAAATGTTCAACTTCCAGCAAAATATTTCCCCCTGGCTAATCATGTTAATAAGTGCTAATCATAGAATTATCTTTTTTCGATAGTTTAATTCGTATAATATGACGTATTTCGTAGATACTTTTCCATAAATATTACAACAGTTATTAAATGACAAACCGGCCATTTTGTTCTTAAATCAATTTAAAGAAAAACTGGTTCAAGGTACGTAAATTTGGCACAAAACATTAATACCTTCTTCAGTGATCTCAGTAGTCTCCATAAATATTGAAATTGTGTGATTTTGCCACGATTTACTGCAGAAATATAGTTAAAAAAGGCAACCTGATGTTCAGAATGCCAAATTTTCATTTAAAAATACATTTTTACAATAAAATTAAGACAAAAAGCGCAAAAAATTATTTTTGTGGAAATTTTAATATTAACATCAGTTACGCGAAAAACAAAAACAGAGTAAATACTCTTAGAAAGAGTACCTATGTCCGGGAACACTGTGTTACTCTTTGCATGCAGGGAACGCTTAAGAGTGAGTGGGGGTGTAGGGGTGTCACATTTTCTAATAACCTAACTTAACATGGTTTCTGAAAAATTTGAAAGTTTTACTTATTCTGTCAAATGCTAATGGAAGTAATTTAATTTACTTCAAAAAATCGAAATGTTCGAAGTTATTCTATTTTAATATAAAAGTTACCGAAGTTTGATTAAAATTTGACGGTAAAAATTTCGAACATAGTGACAAAAATTTAAATCTTTAAGAATCTAATAGAAACGAATCTCAAAATCAATTCCTACAATAAACGTATAAGCCGTTAATTTATTCGTTAAAATTATTTCACAAAATTATATTCCTGAAATTATTTTGCCAGTTATTCCCTCATATTCGATGCGCATGCGCCATTATACTCACACAGCCACAAGCAGAAATGAGAAAAAATTTTTCGTTAATTCCTTCAAAACAAGGAATTCTACAGCGTTACCTAGGGGTATGCCAGAAAAAATCTAGGGCTTGTAAATTATATTCTTCTAAGGATCAGTTTTCAGAAAAGTTTCTGCTATGAATTCCAGAGTTTCAGCCAAGAAAATTTGATGACGACTTTTTGTCGGTTTTTTGAACTGTTCATTATATTTATGGAGAGAGATACTATACCCGTCTGCGTACATCAGTTACGCATAAAATACATAAATAAAGGCCATATTATTTCGTGTATCATAAGTTAAATCTTACTTTTCACGAACAAAATGTCAAACAAAAATAAAGCCGATTTACTTTTTAAAAAATGTTATTTGATACTTTCAGACGGAGACGTTTATATAGCCTTCGAATAAACAATAATGGAAAAAAAAAAAAGAAGAAAAAGGCACAATTTCATTTTTTTCATTTTCAAATAGTAATTCGAGAACAGCTCTCTCCTTAAAGGAATGAAGTTGTTTTAACCTTACTTTTTATCCAAAAATTTATGTTCGCACACCAACGTATTTTCTGTCATGTTTTTCATAAATTTCGATGCATTGAACGTCTCTATCATAAATCAGATTTTCATATCTGACGTTTCGAAGAAAGCAAAACGTAAAAAATAAAAATAAAAAGGAGAAGATTTTCCATACGAGAAACGTCATATGAAGTCACGAATCGAACTGGAATTTGGACACCATAGGCTACCCACAGCCGACACTAGATCAGAATGAAGGTTGAATAATTTTTAAATTAAGTATCTCCTTTATTATGTGTGAAATACCGTCGAAAATGGAAGAAAAATAATTCCCTATAAATATTTCGCTATGCTCTACGACTGGTTATCAAATGAAAATTTTAAATAAAAATTTACCAAAAAATTCAAAAAAAAAAAATTTTTACATTGAAATTCAACACCTGGCTGCAAAGCTGCTGAAGACCATAAAGCGAAATCGTGAAAAATTATCTGTAGTATATGAGAAAATTAACACAAACAACATTATTATCAATATAATAAATAATAAAAGAATAATGTTCGGATGAAAATTTGCGTAAAAAAAAAAAAAATAATAATAATAATATGAAGGCTCGTGTCTGCGTGGAATGTAAAATGAGTGAAAACTCAGTGTGGAATTCGAAAAATTTTGAACTGAATAAAAACTATTTAAAAATTTTACAATTTGTCCTCGTAGTTATGAATTTTACAATACTCTCTCTTTCGGTGTAGATTTTCTTCTTTTTATTTTTTACCACTATACCAGTACAGAAATTCTCGAGAAATTTCCAGCCCCCATGGGTAAGAAGAAAATCATTTGGAGAGAATCCAGAATACGTGCATACGTATAGACTTTTGAGGAGAAACAGTTTTTTTTATCTCCGGTGTTTCCGCGCGTAAATTATTTATTATGTAAATTTAACAGCTGGTACCAAATAAAAAAAAAACTGTAAAATGATAAAAAAATTTAACAACTACAAGAAGATGCGTGTACAAAAATGTTTCGAATATTTACTTATACTTACTTATTTAGATTTCTGTTTTATATAATATATTTTTTTCATTTTTCGTCTATCTCTATTTATTCAATCAAAATTATTAATTTTTAAGATACGGACAAGGAACTTTAAACGAATTTCAAGTAGGGCGAATAAAATTCTAATAATTCCGGTTGCGAAACGAAATAAAAAAAAAAAAAAACAAATGTAAATATTTGAAAATTTTTCTTAATCCAGGATATCCTGCAACAAAACGGTCATTGCACATGTAAACATCATGTGTTACACTTTACCTAAAATTTTTCTGCGATGAGTAATTTTTTAATTAAAATTTTTTAGGATTTTATACCTACTTTAGTAATGAAAAATCTGATTTTTTTTTATAGTACGTTTGTTTTCAGTCGGCAATACTGAGAAAATAATATAAAAATTATAATCCGTATGACGGATCTGTTGCAGAATCTTTATACCGGGCTATGAGAAGAGAATTTTCACTTGATCTGATTAATTTTTCGAATTGTGGTGAGATTGAAAAGGACGTATAAACGGACATTAGGTTAAGAATCCGTTTTTAAAGGTGAGATGAAAACAAATGGGAGAGGGTGAGAAATTCATGTAAATTAGAATTTTTGTTCCCATCGAGGAAACCTCACGTAATGTTCAAAATCAGTCACAATGTAAGATGATTATTATGCTAAAATGTTATACTACTCCAGTGAGGGCAAGTGCCATAAATATAATCTAATTTGGCCCTGCTGTTTGATTGGAATTTTTTATTAGTTTTTAAAATTTCAATTTTGAAGTCGAAGAAGGTTTTATTAAAAACTTCGAAGATGATGATGCACTTATATTGCAAATGGTGATCCTACCGATACTGATGGACCACACAGTACATTGACGAATTTTGTTAGGCTAAATGAGTGCAGAAACATTTTCAAGAAGCTGAATTCATTGTGTAACATGAAAAAGACTCAATTTTAGTATCGTTTTTCACTATTTTCGACTTTCGAATGAAAAAAAGTATAAGGTCTGAAATTGCGAAGAGCACACAGTTTCCTTCACAAAAGGTACCACAATTGTATTAAGTAGGAATCTTAATTTATTGATTTATTAAATACATCGAGTACAATTCAGTCAACAAACGCTTTAAAAAGGGGTTGTGGACAGACCTTTGGGAACTGTTTTTCTGACTTCAGAGACCTATTTTGAGGTATTTGGAGGTGAATAAACTAACAGTTCTCGAATCTACGAGGAAAGCTAACTTCAGAGAAGCGCAAAATAATGTCTCTTGTTTCAGTTTCTCCTAGATTTATCGTAAACGGTTGGTCGTAGTCTAAACATAGTTGAATGCTAAAATTAATGTGATAAAATTTTCTACAATATAATTTTCCTATTCATTTTTTACGTATCTCTGATATTTTCGGTAATTCCGTTTGTCAAAGTTTTATTCTTTCGCATGTTTTCAAGTCAACTTTTCTTTTAGACACACTTCGGTTTTCTACTATTATTTGAGAAAAAAAAAATATAAGTGAGACGAAAAAATTAAATTGGAATGTTCTACTAAAACCTCTTATTAGATTTGTTTTGTAACACTGACTTACCACCAATTATTCACAAGATACATATTTGGAAAATATAAATAACTGACATATTTTGCGATTCCCTGGAGTTATTCCACCTCGTAACTTCAACAACTTTTAGGATATTCATCCGCAAACACCTCAAATCTAATCCCTTAAGTTAAACAAACTGCTGCAAAAGGTCTGTTTCGAAAACCTTTGTTGACTGGACTAGAAGAATTAGCATCTGAAATATTTACCTCAAACCTTCTTCATTAATTTTTTTAACTCATAATCAGACGAACATAGCTCTGGAATTTATTCTATAATATATTAAGATAGACTTTTTTTAAATTATATTACTGGCTACCACATGGAAATTGGCTAATATCATAATTATATTAATTCGAGTTTTTGGTGCCCAAATTTTCGTTGACTTATGAAACAAAACAAGTACCTCCCGCCACTTACACTTCGTTTATAACACTAAGATGAGACTCTTTACTACCGGGTAAGTGCACGAGGGTGATAAGAGATGAGCGGCCATTTTGTGTCACTCTTGTTTACATTTAGTTTACATTGTTTATTATTAGTTTGTTATTTATTACTATACATAGTTAGTGTACGTAATTAAATGAATATATTCGGTACATCATAACAATAATAATACAAAATGGCGGTTCATTTTTTATGACCCTCATACGCGTACCTGGTAGTAATGACCCTTAACCAAGATTAATGAGTAGATTTTCATAGAAACCTACTTAAAAATTCAAATCGAAAAATTGACCTTACGAATGGAATATTATGGAGCCTGCCACTACACGCAAGTGGGACTGCATTTTGCAATACATATTATCTCCAGCTGGAAATGGCTGTGAATAGTTGAAGTTATTTTTATACGCTTTTATTCTACTCACTCAAATTTGAAGTACACCGGATGACAAACTTCGACACTGCTTTCACATGTTGTGACACGCAAACACATACACACATATCCGTTTTTATAGGTTGTTTTTCTGTTTAGCCAGTATTTCTGTGTTGTTATTTTAAAATATGTATAAGTGTACCTACAAATTATTAATTTATTACACAAATGTAAACATTTGTTTTAATTCGCGTCGTTGTACGAGTGCGGTGTTTTTTTGGAGATTAAAAAATTATTATCAATTATTACGTTTTATAAATCGCTTGCTTTTTCAACGTAAGTTTCATCACTTGCTAAATCCATGACCTTGGTGTTATGGTAGCAACTTGTATTTTCATTCAAAATACCTTATGTCCTAATCCTATCAGGGATTGGAATTTGTTTTTTTTTTGTTTTTTTTCTCAAATTATAAGAGCGTATTTTTTTAAAACTAGTTTTTGAATCTAAATTTATATAAGATGACATTGGAAAAATAAAACATGCTTAAAGTCGTCACGATAGTTTTCCATTGAAAAATTCAGTACACAGAAGCAGTTTTAGTCGAATATATGGAACTTTTCAGGGTGCACGATTAGACTACCCGCTGAACATTCGATGTGAAATCGTCACCAGCAGGATTAAAACTACAAAATACACCCAATACCACATTTCTGACCTGTCCATCACATTATAAGATAATTTTCAATTTTCTCCAGCTATTTCCCAAAGCTTTATCAATTATTTGTGTATATAGCCAATTAAACAAAAAAAAAAAAAAAAAAAAAACGAATTACACACGCATTAAAATAACTCAATAGGATAATTTTCGAAGAATATTAGGTACGTGGCCATACAAGGCGTCCAAAAACTTTTTATACCTTCATTCGATATTCTTGTACAGCGAAATGATTTACGCATCTAGAATGGCAGTGCGTAATTATATCATAGTAGTAAAGACGGAAGAAGATGGAGGAGAGAGAGAGAGAGTGAAAGAGTGAGGAAGTAGAAGAGAAATGGTTATAAGGAAGGAAGAAGAATAAAAAGAAGAAAAAAAAACTTTAAAGTGTATACGAACTCGATTCTCTGTGATTACACGTTTCATAACTTAGTTTGCAACCAATTATTAACCGTTTAGTTGTAAGAGCCGAATCGAAATAATGTATCTAACGTCGAAAGAAAAGAGGTAGAAGGTAGACGAAGACGGACAAACACACGGATAAAGACGATGAAGAAAATATGCATGCCTATACCTATGTTATATGAACAAATCTTAGCCTATAAGTCAACGTGTAGCAGAGAAGACAGGAAAAGAAAAACAGAGAAGAAAAAGCAGATAAATATTCTGCTATTGGAAGTTCGATTCGAAATTTTTTGGTTTTATACACGTCACGAATAAGACAGTTTTATGAACTAGTCTTCCTTTTGCGTTTACATCATAAATCGTCTCCAAAAGCGTTGTTAACAAGCAAAATGCTTTAAGTTTTGCACGTTTTTTTTTTTTTTTCAATTTTATTTTTTATTTGTATAAGCGCCTCCTCAGTGCCCCAAAGCATTATTTCGAACTTTGGTTTAGATATGTGCTCCGTTAAACCCGGTTCAACTCTTTTATACATTCCTTTCTGATTACCATAAGTCTTTTTTTTCTCTATTTTCCTATTTTCTTTCTCTATTTTCTCCTTCTACTTTTTATTTTTATTTTTTCCTTATTCGAGTTAAGTTATTGTGTGATGTGCTAACAGAGCAAAGTCACACAGACAAACACCGCGTCGATGGTGATTTGTTTCTGTTCTTCGAGTTCTTATAATATGCAATATTATGCATTTCCTGGGGGATCGAATAGAATATTCTCATTCCAAACATGTGCAGGTTTTGTGTACCTACTCGATATGGGTCATTTGAGCAAGGCGAAGACAATGGTTGTAATACTGTTCGAATTTTGGTTTTGTTTAATGGTTCAGTGATTGGGTGTTTGACTTTCCACCATAGAAATGTTTAAGGTTCGAGACGAGCTCCAAACCAGGGTTGGCACATGGAGATGGAAACTATTAACATAATTACATTTCTTTATCTGTGAAGTTTACCCTACATAGGGTCCCGAATGCAAGAACGATACTTGAATAATAATTTTTAGCCGACATTTTTTCCATAATCATTTATATCTATACATAAATAGGTACATAATATGTGTATATATTACCCAAATTTGCGAATGTATGTAATTCTTAACTCACTACTGATAATTAAGTATCGTTATTGCATTCGGGTAAGAGTGCAAAGAATGCAGAGAAAAAATAAGTAACAATTTAAAAAATTTCATACTCCAGCATATGTTTAAGTAAGTTTTCTATGAAATCATACCTATTAATTTTGATATAAAATTTTCGCACCAAAACTTATTTATCTGTACCAGTAGGTATATATATAAATCAATTTTTTGTTACCACAGATTGAATTTTTTGTCCCATACTCATGAAATTTGTAAAAAACATTAGTAGTGAGCGAAAAACTTGACCAATTGATTTTAGTCCAGATTCGGCAGAACTGTACTTTCGATAATACTATTTTTGTTTTTATTTTAGTTATAAAAGCTCAATTTTGAACCGCCAGCTACAAAGTTAAGAACAAATATTTATTATGATTTTATTCTAACACGAGATCGGCTGGACGGTACTTACGTTACAGCTATTTATGTTAGTATTTGGGCTATAAAATGGTTGATTTTGATCAAATAACTACGAAATTTGCAAAAAATATTTACTCGATTTTGAAAGAGGTAATGGTTTTAAATTGTGTAATTTTAGGTCAGCAGTTACAAAATTTGATACAATCATCAATATTATGACTTTTTTCTAATATTTGAGCCTCTAATTTTCTAATTTTTGAAAACCCACTTTTTCAAATTGTACCACTGTTGCGTTGTAGTTTTAAAAAAATTTTTTTTGGTTTTTTATATCTATAAAAAAAAACTTACAAAACTGTAACAATGTACATTCACTAATGTAGAGAATTTGATACGTGTAATTTAGCTAACTTTGGCATATTTTTTGTTTAACTCTGTGGAATACCTTGTCATGAGAAAGTATTCTCACCAGTAGGTAAATTCTGCAGAATTAATTGCGTGTTCTACCACTTCATACATAAGTATGGGAGAGCTAAATCCTTGGCAAACACTGGCAATTTTAGAGCGGGTTCTGAGAGTTTATATTCTGGATTTGGTACACACACACAGACATACATATGTACGTATATGTATGAAATTATGTCATCAGTTGCGTTGTTTCCTGTTTCCGTAAGGTGATAAGAAACGACACAACGTGTTTGGTATCGGGTCATGACATCACCGAGATCGTTATCTCGTAATTGATCACGGTCCGTGCAATGTATCATACTTGTACGTATGTACAAGTACAAATATACAAACACTCGTGTGTATTTGGTTTTACATCGCAAGGATTATTATTTGCCAGCTCTATGGGGCGGCGACTGTCATCAAGGGGTCCAAGCCCCTAACATCATACCAGTGAGTCCCCACAGACTCAGTTAATGTAGGTATTTATATGCGATTGGAAAATGTATATTCACCTTAAATTTGATTAGGAAAATTAAATTGATGAAATTATTCTTGGAAATAAACCAGTTTTTTGTCATTTATATGATTTAAGAGAGAAAAATTATTAGATACCTATCTACCTATGTTAGTCAATACTCAGTTGAAGTTAAATTTGAAGCTTTTCAGAGGAAATTTCTTGTGGTTTCATTTTTCAAGTTAGAATTTAGTTTTCAATTAAGACGATTTATTTTTTATTTGCAACTACACCTAGTTGTGATGTTTAGTCTCACTGTCATAAGGTTTATAAGTTCTAAACCAGCTACAGTAGCAGATCAAGAGCGTCTTATCATGTTTTATTTGGGAGGGGACTATCAATAATTTTATAGGGTTATGAATTCTTTTTTAGTCTTCAAAAAATTAATTTTGAACGGTTCTTATAAGTACTTGTATCTGCATTCAATGTCATACTTTCATTTTATTTATTTTTTTTTTTGGCGTTTGGAGGATATTTTTTCCTTTCCTCACCGTGGATCAACGCCTGATACCAGCTACCATTACAATTTCGACTTTAAGCAACCTAGTTTTTGGTTTAGTGCACTCGGTGCTACCACACGTGCTTGAAAGTTTCAAGTTGAGAGACCATTAGATACCACATGCTGACTAACTTGTCTCTATTTTTCTCCACATCGATATCAAATTGATTCTAGATGCTGAGAAATATGTCTTCTAAGAACGAAACCTTATAAAAGAACGTAATTATTTTGAAATTCTTTCTTCGTTATGAATTTTTCTTCTCCACCTTCTCTTGCAGAATAATTCTATTTTTTTTCGGCATCCAAAAGTGCAGAATCGAACGAATTCCTAAAAATAATATTGATTTATTTTTGTTCAGCGTCAAAGTGTCCACAGATTTTAAGTGTTTAAAAAATAGTTATTTTTAAAACCAAAATAATTCTAGTTTACGGATTCTAATATTATGCTGTTTGTGGTTTGTGGGGCACAGTGGTTCGGTGCTTGACTTAGAAATCAAAAGATTGTGAATTCGAGACCATTTGATCCAAAATGGCCACATATTCGATTGGGTTCTGTAGTTCTCAAGTGTGTAATTGAAAATTTCATGCTGGTAGACTACTATGGTCACCGGATCCCGGCCATCTTCTCTCGCACGTCAATATCAAATATATCCACCAGACGTTGGGTAAAATGGCCACATAGCCACAACCAATTAAATAAAACAAAAAAAAAAAAGAAAAAAAAAGAAATGACAGTATTCGGTGAGTGCAGCAGAAGTTTTCGAAAAATTTTTTTCTGTAATCGCTTTTTGTCTCCTCGTGCAACCGCATTCACGCGTAGCGCGTACGTCAATAAGGAATTTAAATTGGAATCGAGATTCCTTGACCTTTTAATATTATATTTTATAAGTGATAGAAATTTTTATGCGCAGGTAGGAAATTGACCCGACCAGGCTAGTGGGTTTTAATTTTAGCGTTTACTCATTCGTGTTTCGAACCATTAGGCGCGTGAAAAATGCCGGAAAATTCGACACAAGTATAAAAGGAAAACTATAAAAAATTTTTCCTAGAAGTATGCAAATAATATTCAGATTAAATCGTATCTCGAAGTTGAAAATAATATTCTACGCGGGTTAATTTTGCTGCGCATATATACCTAGAAGGTATATAAAAGTAAATGGATCGTGTCTTTATCATCAGATGTAATATGAAAAAACTTAATCCACGTCCTATATGTCAGCGAATGGAAACCAGGGGGTCTGATTCGATGAAAAGTGTTGAGATACCGCAGCAAAATGGGGAATTCCAAAAAATTTATGCAGTTTGCCTACTTTTTTTCCCACAAAATCTTGTTCAACTCGTGATTACATTGAAACATGAATAGGCATAGGTACCAATGTTGTAAATTAATTGATAAAAATTTACAAAAATCACTTTTAACGTAATTTTATATTATCTATCATTGAGATTTTATGGAGTAAAGAGTAGAAACGTGAAATTTTTCAATTTGAGTCTTTTCAATCGTCATCTACCTGCTAAATCGTGATTTATCGCAGACAATGAGTATATCTGCATACTTTCGTCATTTTATAAAAATATTACACATAACTTAGACTCTCTTGTAATTAAAGAAGAAACTTATTGGAAAGTCAAATTCGAGTGAATTTCGAGCTACTGCACCCTGGAATCCGTTGCGTAGACAGTGTACCAACTCTGCTGATTCAAACTGGAATACACGTATATACCTACAATGTCAAACGTAAGATAATCCACTATGATTTTACAGAAGCCACCAGATAAATAGTGAAGCCCTTCTAAAAATTTAAGATTGTATTTCAAACAATGCTAGTGCAAATGAGAAAAAATCCTATTGGCTCGCTTGATTAGAATGAAAACGTCGAAAGAAGAGATAGAGCATTATTATTTATCAAAGTTTGATGAAACTATCCAAGGAAAATAGATGGAAACATGAAGTGAAACATTATTGTGCTCCTTTGAACTAATAATTAAGAACTATTTACCTCATATTTTATCAAATTGATTTAGACAATAAAGATGATTAATTACAATCGTCTTACAATATGACCTCAGTAACTACTTGATGGCCCCCGAATGATACAGCTCATTTAGTATTACACTACACCTGTGTACACTGCATCTTTACATTTCAAAAAGAATTTGAAATTATTTAATAAATTATGCTCTTCTATCGTCATTTTATCATTGTTTGAACTATGCAGAACAACCATTTTATGAGACTATTTATTTATTCCTTTTTGTGAGAATTGGGAGGCTACCTATTTTTATGAAGCTTAAGTATGTGCAAATAATGATACTTGCTTCGCTGAATCACTTATTCGAGATATTAGAAACGAGTTATTGAAAAAATAATACGACAAAATACCATACTGAGGATACCAAACATCCATAAACTGTTGGAAGATATTCTCGCAAACCTTTTATCACAAGCCGAAATCTTTGGCCTGATCAAATTTTTCTTTTGCAACTGAAAATATAGTTTCTAAAATTATTTATGTCTATAATTTTATTTAATAATTAATTCTATAGTAAAATACTCTGTTAATTTATTCAATTTGTTTTAACTGGTTTAATTTATTTAATTTTTAATAGGATTAGGTCGGTACCCTAGCAGGTATACTATATAAAAATTATTTTTAATTTTTAATGAAGATTTTAAACCTTAAAATATTGCAGATGGTGACGATTTGCCTTCAACTCATAATTCAACAACGTAGTCTCAGCAAACGACAACATTCACGCTGGAAATTATGCAGTATAATACATAAAATGGTGACAAAACATGCACAATAAGACATTTTGCCAAAATTCACATTTTGTGTCGAACTGTTCAAATAAAATAGGTGTCTGGCGCACTCCTACAAAGCCATTTTAAAAAATAAATTTATTCTTCAACCTTCACTATTCATTTGTATTGTCATTTATCTATGTGGGAACCCACTCTCATTATATCCGCTGGTACCAAATTCATATGTCTGTCATGAGACGATTCTCACTTTTCAGTTTTGAAAAACCCGAGGTCAATATTGTAATATTCAAGCGGTTGATGTTTCAAAAAACAAAACTGTGGGTAATTTATGAAAATCCATTTGGACTTTAACGTTGGTAGATACTTACTGAAGTTATGCAACAGAATTAGAATATGCGACTAATCAATATTTCTTCGATATGAAAAAATCGAACGTTGATACTATTGGTGTGTATAAATGTTATACGGGATGAAAGTGAGTCAAATAACGAGTGAGAAAGAGACTGCCACGAGGAAAGCTGGAGAGAGATCGAGTACTATTTCCGTGTAGGTGAAAAGTAATATTGAAAATCAGTTACTTATTTTAATCTCCGTTCAGGAGTTTAAACATGACACTAAAGTGCAAATGCAAAACGTGAAGGCTGGTTGGAAAGCACCAAGATACCTACCCTAATTGTGCATATTACGTACGTTTATGAAAAAAGAAACTACGAAAATTTCAAAGAAGGTGACTATTCACCAGCTAATATTACGTAGCTTGCCTTTAATAAACAATAATTCACTTTAGAAGATTTGAGGAAGAGACTATCTATGTATGAATGAAAAATTTTAAAAATCATATTTTTTGTAAAAATATTCGCCTTCATTTTCCTTTCTGGTTTATAGTAGGTAAGTGGCCGAATCTTCAAGAATCATTCCTCAGGTTTATGTAAAATCCGTATTTTTATCACAATATAACCTTGAAGAGTGATCTAACATTTTTATACTAGTAAGTACCAGCATCACAATATTGACCGATTCACTTGACTGCTCTAAGCTTTACTTTTTCCACGTTCTTTAGTCATGAAAATATCATAATACATAAGGTTCTTATATTCTCCTGGGTAAATAGCTTATTAAAGTGATGGTGCACGTATATTTTTATGAAAAATTAGGTATTTCTTGGCGTACTTCAAGATACAGAATATCAGCTTTATATACTGTGGGGACTTCATCATAAGTGAGGATTAAAGGGCTCAGTCTCCCGATGATAATCACCGCTGAAAGGTTGGCAGTTATGTGCACTGTACGTTAAACAAAATATGTTTTGTAATAACTTGTAAATTTTGAAAGTTTGTTACAATTACTGGATTGTGATAATTGAGAGATTGCTCTCAAGATGATATCACAGACCGGGTTATCAGTGCACGTGGCATATTTATAGGTTGTCCTAGCAACTGTAAATACAACACAATTTATTAGCACATAGACGTATGTATTTTTTACGTGTGTGTTTATGTGCATGTCTAAAGCCAGTAAACATCAAATTTCAGCCAGTGTTTACTGAGGCTGACTCAGAGACATACGGCTATAAAGAAATGTTCAATGCCCAATCAAAAACACGTCAAAGATAGAACGTTGATAGAACACTTCAAATTTCAGTATTTGTTATTGTGTATGTGTTGTAACTTGATAGTTTGTGTGTATTGGTATAGCAATGTCTGTTTTCACTTCAAAATATGTGGGGCTTTGGATGTGCAGAATGTATAACTCAAATTTTTTCGATTCTATCTTTCAATTATTCTTAAACCACGTCGCATATAGAGTGTTGGACATCTCTTTAGTTGTATGTCACTGGAATGGGCTCTCCCGTACTTATGTACGAAGCTAGTAAATACTCAAAGCTGTTGAGGATCTTCCGATGTGGAATCTGTTCCACGATGTAATATATTCCACAGTCATGTACCTTTTTTTCATCCTTCATTATGTTCAGAAGAAAAAACTACATATTTTTATATTAGACTTCCTTTTTCTGAATAAATTTTGATTACAAATGCATATTTTTGGCAAGTTTGAGTATTCTCAGAGAGAATAATAATATACTAGTTGGGATGTTTTTTCCTTTCATTCGGCAGCTGGAAATAATTTTCTCACTCATGTTTTTTAATTTTCCTACAATGCACCAATACAATAAATTTATGGAACTTCAGGTGTTTTTTCATAATTCATAGGTAAATTCTAGTAATTCAAAAGAATGGAATATCTTTTGGCAGTAACAATGGCCGACAGAAAAATTTTTAAATATGTTCATTCTGTGCTGAATAGATCTTATGAAAATCGTCAAATTGGTTTCTATATTATTAAATTACAATTTGAAACGAAATATTTTAGAGATTTAAGTTTCCCTGACCTAAGTAAACTTAGAATGGACGATAGGCTAAATCTTGCTCAAAAGTCGTTTCTTCTTTCTCACTCTCGAAGTGAATAAATGAAAAAAAAAAAAAAAACCAATGGATTTAAAAGTTCAACACGTCTACGTATTACTTTGCTCGAAGGAAGGATCTAAAAGCACACCCCGCATAAAGAAAATGTCCGAGTGAAAGTCGATTCGACGAATTTGTGACTTGGTGTGGACTCGAATTTTCACCTTCGTAAAAAATGGTTACTCGGTCATTGGGGCCCTTGGAGACGATGACGGGCGACAACGACGACAACGACGATGATGGCAACTGGGTACCAATAAAGACTACCGATGTACACCGCACAGCATATAAAAACGTATGGAGTTGGCTGGACACATGTCTCCATAATTGAACTTTGCTGTTCGTACGTACATATTGTATACCCACGATGTGTTTTCTCACAGCTACGCATATTTACAGCAGACACTGAATCTGACCCAAAAAATAAAGTCTATAACTTATCGATAACAAAGCGACCCATTTCGCACGGTGCTCACTGGATACTTTTTCAATCGTTGGCTGGATAATAATTTAGTGGTTGGAGAAAACGTACAATCGTATACCATAAACTAAACATGTGCGCACGTATAGGCTAGTTTTGTACTCAGTACTGCGAATACGATCAACGTTAAAAAGAAAAGGAACACAATTATTTCGAAATAGCCTCGAGTTATGTTGTTGTTGTTGATGTTTTTTGCCTCCACCTTCTTCATTTTCATCATAGCTAAGTCATTAAAATGACTCGGCATCTTTTTAATGGTGTGCAATGTCTCATATTCGTTCGTTAGTGAGTTTGGTGTCATTTTTTCAGGAGGGTTGGGGCTAAGGATTAAAATAAGAACATAAGTACTTTATTCAATATTTTTCGTGGAGCCTACTGCTAGCACATTAAACTTGAAATTTAATACAAAAAATTGACTCAGAATAGTGATAAGTATTTTGTTGCAAAAAAATGTGGTTGACTGGTACCTATATAATATTTTCCTGACTTGAATAGGGGTTCTGAAAAGAATCCTCAGTTTCACTGAGCTATCAGTACCACACAATTTGAAGGTAAAATTAACTAAGAACAAAAAAAAAAAATTGCATTGTTTTTCGGATATTTTTTTTTTGAATGAGATTGACAAAGACACGTTGTATTATTTAGTCGTTACTTAAATGAGATAAATAGTATCTGTCATCATATTATATCGATTTACGTTTTAGTAGAAGTTATCTTTTTTTATGTATATGTACCTATGTTAAAATGAACTACGCAAAGAAGTTAAAAATAAATTCTGAAACTCATATTTAACAATTATCTACCAAATAATTGGATCTGTTTCACAGAGGGCAACTGATAGATTCGCTGATTTTTGAATGGCTCACATTAAAATTAAAATTGTGATTTGTTTCAATGAAAATTTAGTCACACAAATTCTAAAGTACTCGTATCTTATTCTGAATATTTTTAATGTGGATATGTGGTTTTTCAATACGGTTACTTTTTTTTTTCTAGTTGATGCTGTCAAGTATTACCTAAGTAAAAAATTTCAAAAGTTTACCATTGTTTTCAAGTTGGTACCTACCTAATTCTTCGCTACCAAATAATGGAAAATTTTACAAAAAATGAGTCCAGTACACCTAGGCAGAATTTATAATTATTCTCTTTTAGTGCTGAATAATGGTCTGCAAAAATTTTATTTTACCATGGATCCTTCCGATGCCGACAAAAGTTAGTCTTTCTGACTGCGCTAAAATCTAAAATCAGACTCCATGCTACACATATTCTTTCATGTTCGTAGAAACTGTGTTACTTTTATAGCTGCAAAGACATGATGAGGAATTTTTCTTGTCATCATTTTGGGAATTTCGTGGTTTTCAACTTTTGTTTCGAAACAATTTCGAATGCTTCAGAAGCATTATAATTATCCAATTACAGAGATACTATTATAAATTTTAAAAATGGAATCGATAATATAATATATTACTGCAACGAATTAAAATATGGACGGTTTTTTAAGATTCGACAAACACCAAAAGAAAAACTGAAAACCCCAATGTATATTCGTAGTCTTATCCTTTGAATGAGGTACAAATGTTATAGAAAAGAAAAAAACGTTAAAAAGAGAACCACTAGAAAATTAGTATACTGTTACAGTGGCCGACTTATGTTGCTTTCAGATACCGAAGTTCGAATACTCTTTATATGTTACACAAAATGGTGAGAGGAATCGATGAAAATACGTAATTAAATTAAAATAACATCAAAAAGCAAGTACTGCGTCTTCATTAGCTCGTCTTTTCGGCTTGTGTTTCTGTTGTTGTTGTTGTTGTTATTTTTCCAATTTCCGAACTGCCTCTTTCAGCAATAATACAACTCGAAAAATATTTCTTGGCTTCCCTCCCACTACTTTCCATTCAGCCACGATTATTATTGAGAGAATTAAGTATCCGCGAATAATGGCTTTGTACAACAACGATATAAACAGGTACCTTGCTATTCATATTTATTTCATTCTACAACACAACGCTAGCTAACTACAAACAATGGACGCTTTTGGTAGAAGAAAAGATAGAGGAGAAAAAAAAATTAATAGAAAGCAATACCATATTGATACCCTTCGGCCTATAACACACTATCGGTATACACAAGACAAAATATTCTCTTTCTCACAATCGTATGTACGTAAAGACGTTTTATATATATATATATATATATATACATATACAGTTCCTTCTTTCTTTTTCTTTTTGGATGAAAGGGTGCGAGGGAGGGAGATACACAATAAGAAAAAATGCGCCGTGAATGTCGTTCAATTTGCTAAATTTTTCTTCTATACTACTACTCCTTCGTCTCCTTATTCTTCTTATTCTTCATTTTTAATTATAAATATGACTGGTCAATTGAAAAACACCATCATGTGGGAAATTGCTAATAGCAATACGTCGTCCATCGATGTGGTATAATTTGTATGAATAGGAACTATAAGGCTGCAGTATTATATTGGTTGGGTAAGTGAAGTCGTGAGTTTGGCACAGTTGAAATACGAATTATAATTTCGTACGTAATCTCGATAATTAGGATTAGAATTATTGTTATAAAATTGAACTTCATTTCAAGAATAATGGAATATTGTGCTTACGTGGCCCTGCGAGCATAGCGAAAAATATAACCAACACACTATGGTTATAATTGCGGTTCGTTACCCGGTTCAAAGTTTCGAAATTTTTAACCAACAACAAATAATGTGATCAATCCATCAACGATTGAACAGCGACATAACAAAGATAAATATGATTTAAAGTGGTTTTTGTTTTTTCGCAACTAAAATCCCAGTTAAGAAAGATTTTTTCAAAGCTAGAAAAATCGACCAAATGAATCACAATATAATCGATTAAGGGTAGGTATATGTAATAAGTGAAAAACGTATTCAGATCGAAAGAAGGAGAAAAAATTATAATTAAAATCAATTAAATGGGTGCCTAATCTTTTTATATTCATATTTTATACCATCCAATGTCCAAATCTCGAAAAAAAACTTCATGTATTATTTGAAAAAACGACCTTAGATGATGCTTTTAAAAAATGATGGAAATTCTTTTTGAAAATAAAGACAATTCTAAATTTATTTGAAGTCGTTGATCATAAATCGTTACGTAGGTAGTTAAGGTGTAAAATGTAAAGGAGTAAATCAGCTGAGTTTATTTGATTGCAAAAAGAAAAATTATAATTAGTGTCGCTATTAATCAGGATAATAGGAAAAGTATAGGCTAAGGAATTTTTTGAGGAGCAGGTGCTCACCCCTTCCTGATCTCCTAAATCTACGCCCGTTCATCTTAAATTTTTGAAGTAATATCCAAGAATCAACAAAAGATCATCGTGTCTTACACAAAACAGTAGGTCAGTTGAAAGTTTTTCATAAAACCTTAAAAAATAATAACAGAAGCCAACGGGGATGTTAAAAATATGTCATAAATGTTTTATTATCGTAAAAATTTAAAAAACTATACTTGAAAATTTAATTTTTTATTTAGCAACATTTGGAAAATTACTGGAATTAAAATAAATTATGTTTTTGATTTTTAAATTCCGGCACCTACATATTATTTTTATTTTTGAAAAATTTTGAATGAAGGAAAACGGATTAAATTTTTTATAGCCTCTGTGTTGGTACACCTGTGAAGAAGTGAAATAATCATGAAATCATCACAAACTATTAGGTGGGAAAATACTGTTTTCAGCAATGTATTACCTCTTTTTTTAAAGATCTTGGAAGTAAAATTACTCTATGGAAGATACACTAGTATAGTAATGAATTGTTGTTTGGTGACTGGAATACTGATTCATTTTAAATTTATATGAAGTTTGAAGTAATCAAAGGAAGAGTGGCCCGTTAAACCTTAAACTCAGTCTCTTAAATTTTTCACTAATTTAATTTTAATCACTTCGGCTTTTTTTTTTTTTTTTTTTTTTTTTTTTTATAGCAGCATTAATTAATAATGAGGAAAAAAAGCCGATAATTGTCCAAAAATGATAAACGCACGTTGAAACAATAATTGAAAGGAAAATTAAGAAATTTGGTAATTTTTTAGGAAAAAATGGTTACGTTATCAGAAAACCAGTAGATAATGAAGTAATTTAAATTGGTACTTAATTACAAAACGAAATAATTTTCCTGAACGAGTAGGTATCAATAAATCCATGACATGTAATCCAAATCTCATTTTCAGAAGAGTTGTGAAACTAAAAAATTTAGAAATTATCGAAACAGAATATTAACAACATGGTATTGATTTTTTAAATCGAAAATTCATTTTTAATCTTTTTTACTAAAAGCAATTCGAAAACTGGATAATGTTTTATTCAAATAAAAATCGTCATAGGAGCTCCCAGTTGATGTAACATAACCACAACAAGATAAAAAACAATGTTGCTGTGGTATGCCAGGGGGGCCTACTAAGGACCCACTACCCAACAGATCGCACAATATTGTTTTTTAGAAACCCACGGCCACGGTTGAAAAACACGAGCCATATCCCACTTGCAAAGGGAGGCAACTTCAAAATGTTGCCCCCGACCGGCTCAGCCTACCAAAGTTCGTGGACCCGATGTCAGCGTGGAACGATAATATTTTTAAATCTGCATACCTCGGAAATCCATGGAATTACTTACGTACTGCTATTCTGCTTTCAGGTATAGATCAGGAACCACATCACCGAATTATTGCCCAATGCCTTTTTAAATAATTAACACATTTTCAAAACATAAGTTATAATGACCAGAAAAACGTACAAGTACAAAAACATGTTGCTCCGTGAGCATCAGAAAACACACAGATATTTTTAAATAAAATTTTCCTCCGAGGTTTTTTTAGAAAAAGAAAAAAAGAAACATTACATGTAGAATAGTGTAGAATATTCGGCGAGAAAAAGAGGAAGGAGACAATACAAGTACCGAGTTAAAAGATAGAGATATATATGTTCAAACAGAATGAAGGAGCTGTGGGATGAAACATGAATTGAACATGCAAAGATCTGAATATAGTGAAAATAGTGTAACAACGGTTGAATATGACGTGAATGATCGTGATAGAAAAGGTGAAGAAAAGATGTGTGTATGAGAAAGACAGAGATATGATAAGAAAGATAGAGTGGAGTGGAAAATGAAATGAATAGACCTCGGACTTGTTGCAACTAAAATATAATCTGTTTAAATATTTTGCCGAAAAGTGAAGTTATAAGTTCGAGAAAATTCCAAAAAAAAGGGGTGGTAGCCTCATGCGTCATTCCCCTCCTAGACCATGTCAACTTTCAAGAAAGAAGACATGGGCTGAAAGAGTCAGCAGTCAGCTATTACAAATTTGGGTGTTTTAATTTTTTCCTCGGAGGAATGGAGAACAAAATAAGAGGTTTATAATAACATGTTAAATAATATTATCAAAAGGAACATTACTGGAACTCCCTATACAGAGGGTGGAGGCCCCAAAAAAGAGATATATACAAAGACATGTCCGGGTTAATAAATAATATGGTGGTCGGGCAAAGACGGTAATAAATAGGTAGGAAAAATGTACGCGTACAAGAGCAAGAATTAATAAGGGATTCAGGTGTGAGAGTCCGTGGTGTTTATAAGTCAAGAATGGGGAGGGAGTACATACTCCAGATTCCACGGCACGAGCCAAGGACAGCCCAGGCGGATTCATCCTCGGTGATAGGACTGATATTGTCGATATCCTCCTGAGGGATTTCCACCTTGAGCACTATGGTTGATGCGTACATATTCACAGGGGAGACTCTCCCCTCCTATGACGATCGTCCCATAGTTTTGCCCAAGGGGAATCCTCACTTGGACATCATGTAACCGGGCGAAATCCTGTCCTAAATTGATTGAATCGCAGAGATTTGTCACTATCCCAACCTCCACGGAGACCATACGTCCCGAAGGCAGGTACAAGCTCATAGGCAGCATTGAGTCGAACCAATAGGGCTCCGATCCCCTAATCCTCCACGGAAGCACGACAGAGACCGTGCCGTTTAGTTTCCGACGGCCACGTAGAGCGGAGTTGCTAAACGGCACCCTCCCTGCCATCGAGTGAGAGGCCTTGGGGTCGAAATGAATCAGTCTGTTCCTATCCCCCTTTATCTGGGTCCAGAACACTACGGGTTTATGCCGCACGGTGGATGTTGTAGTGCAATCATCCGACGGAGGTGACTCGATCGAGTCAAAATACTGGGGTAAGTGGGGAGGTAGGGTTGAAAAGTCAGCCCCTTGAAAAATAAAGTTTTGCTGGAGAAAACCAGAGCCACTGGATTGTACCGATTCCACCAGTTGAGGGTCGGCACCATGTTGCTCTGGAGCAGCAGCCAGCAACTCCGTTCTTCCATCTCGGATATCCTGACGAAAAGAGTTTGAGGTCGTGTCTGGTACCGAGGATGCATGATGCGAACAGACCGAGCTGATCGGCACCACGCAATTGGTGTTGTTGATCGTCCCGGCCGACACGCGACGAACATCTGATTTTGCAGGTAGTTCGGGGAGCAAGTTGGTGGAGGGCTGAGTCGTGGCAACAAGGGGAGGGGGATTCCAATTTTTAGCAGTTGCCACGTTGTTTTGAAGTTTTCTGGGGACGATCGGAAGGGTCGGGAATTCGATCGGTCCCAAATTAAATGGACCAAGTCCATCGTCGAAATCCGGGTAAGCGTCCGGTTTACCCGGAACACTCAGTCGGTCGTTTATGTATGTCTTTACCAGATCGGGGGAGATCAACCCTGCCGCTATACGGAAGTCACCGATGGGTTCCCTCATGTCGGTTGAAGCGATTTTACGGGGAGAACTACCATCGGTGTTTGAGCCTGCGGGAATGATACGGGCCTTCTTTAGCCGTGAGTCCAAGGACACACGACCTTCAGTTGGCTTTGATCCGCCCAATTTGTATTCAGCGACAGGGTCAGAGCCGAATCGTACCGTTTTGGGAGTAGAACCGGCCTCCGAGGTTGGCTCCGCGGGCTTATTTTTTAAAATTTTCTTAACCGAATTGGTCTTGGAGTGAACATCCTCCAACGGGATAAAACTCCAAGGAGTCCCGATTTTTGCCCGCGGAATCTCTGTCCGAGTAGATGAAATCTCGGCCCGGACCGCCGGAGGCTGCTCAAGTGGAACACCCGTTGGTGTTCTAAAATCCTCCGGTATATTCGAATATGTCGAGATGCCGGAAGATTTTTCGATTTTTGTCTTCGGGTCGCTCACCCGGCATTCTTCGAGGGTTGGTTTTTTGTCGTCTCTCTCAACAATTTCCCTCTCGGATCCGGATGAACGATCCCTCAGACTGACACATTCGGGTGTGGGTAAGGGTAGGGAATTTTGTACCACGGATACTCCCTTACCTGTCTTCCTTCGCTCTTCCCCGGCACACGGAGACTCCCACGGTGACGTACACAGGTCGATAATATCGTCCGCACTAGAAGATGTCACTGGAGATCTTTCAGGGTTGTACTTTGGCTGTCTTGTTCCGACGACTGCCCTGGTCGAATCACATGTTGATGTTGTCGAGTCCGAGTCGGTGAACCCAATGTGTCTCACCAACTCGGACTCTGGCGTACTCCAGGGAAAGTCGATTGTCGATCGAGGTGTTGTAGTTCTAGGCTCCGCGTACGTAATGGTCTTCACCTTCTGGCAGAACGCCCTGCCCCTTTCCTTCATCTCCCTGATTTTCCTAGATTTAAACGTCCGCGGTTTCGGACGGGTGCACCGTCCCTTTTTCCGCTCAGACGAATCTGGCTCGATTTCAGTGTTTTTCGATGATCTAAAGAAAACCACGGAAGGGGGAAGAAAAAAGGGGGGTTTCTTTTTATTAGTTTCGGGCGAACAGGAGAGCGAGTTTACAGCGTTAATATTTAGAAAGTTTTCATACTCGTTCTCCTTTAAGAAGATGTTGAGTACTTCCTCCGTGGGTGACGACTCTTCTACAGCAGGCGCAACGAAATCACTCGAACATTCGTCCGCATTTTCGTCCACCTGCTGTATCCCGGTTACGTTCTGCGTCAGGTCGTATGTCGACCCATAGGACACAACCTTTTCGCAACCGGGATCCGCCGGCTCCGCGATCTTTGCTGCCACGGTTTTCGTATCTATTTTTATGTTTTTTGCGGGGCAGGATGTTAATAAATTGTTTACAAATTTTTCATACTTAACACTTAGACCATCTTTACCTTCCCACGGAACGATCAAAAGCGGTTTTTCCACCGCCGAATCTACGTCAGAAGACGTGAGGGAGAGATCTAGAGGCTGGAGGAAATTTTCCCCCTCCTCGGTTTTTTTTTCTCCATCCCCCACGTCGGAGGTCAAATCAATGACCTCCCCACAGATTGACGTTGGTGGTGTCTGTTTGGGCTGATTTTCAAGGGGACTTGGGTCCTCTAAAACGGTACAAATTTCCTTTATCGCGTCCACGATTTCCGTGGAAGGTTCGGCATCTTTCTCGTTGGGGCTATGTTCCTGCGCGGGAGAGTCGAGGGGTGATTCTTTCGGCTGACATAGGGGTTGTGGCGGAGACAGAACCGGTACCACGGGGCTGGGCGGCGGAGAGTCGGTCAGATCGATCGTGTCCTCCGCCGGTAATTCCAATATGGAGACCAATGCCTCCGCCGTGACGTCAACCCCCTCACAGACCGAACTCAAGAGCTCGCTGAGGCGCGCCTTGTACTTCATCAGTTTTGCGCGCCTCACCAAACGAGCTTGAGGCCGAAGAGCAAGAACTGAAGCTGGCCGGGCCTCAAGGCGGAGTCCCTCAACGATCGTTTCGACCGCGCACTCGATGGATTCAACCTCGATCGCGATTGGGTCCATTCTTATGTTGATGGCGATATCGGTGTTTTAAAATTTCTTCGATGTGCGTCTTTTTTGACCACGAGGTCGGAAGAATTTTCGATGAAAATTTAAAAAAAACACAAATTGATTCTCACGAAAACAAAGCCTCGGATGCTCGCGAACCACGGAGACGCACAGAACAATTTAAAGGTATACAAAAGGGAAAGAAGAAAGAGAAAAATTTTAAAAAAAAAATGATGGAAAAATAAATCAACGATCACAATGGTTGTTACTTTAACACACGTTAAAATCAGAGTGAACGTAAGATGGAAAAACACTTTTAAGTTGTCCAGTATTTATGTGTGTGTTAAGTTTGGACGTGAATATTGTGAGATAAAAGTGAAGACGATCCGTGGATTTGCATGGTGAGGAAGGTGGATGAGGCGAGATGATAAGGACTTTTTATTTTATTTTTCCTCTCACACACGCACACACACGCGTACTCTACCTTTTCTCATACCTATTTCTAAAGACTTTCGAAAATTTCTGCTCGAATCTTGCTCGGCATCTACCACGGCTCGTATTTTTAATTTTTCGTTCGTTATTAACGGCGCTGTTCCACGGCGGTGAAAAAACGCCGAAAATTCCGAGGCGTCCGGAGCGTGTTTTTTCGTATTTTTCTTTCGAAACACGAACATCACAGTGATGTGATGATTCGCCTCACGCTATACGTGTAGAAGCGCTACGCGTTCTCCGCATATCGAAGATTTTCGTAAAGTCTTTCCGCGGGTATAAGTTAAGGGAGTTTTAGGCGTGTGCCTGTTTCCACGGAGTCATTTGATTTCATTAATTTTTCTAAGTCCAAAAAGAAAAAATTTTTGTCTCGCTATTGTTTTATTCTGTAAAAAATTTTAATCAATATTTGATGTTATTTAAATGTTGGACATCGAACGTTCCATCTTCTAAATTCTCCAGCAGATATGCATTTTTTCCTCTTTCTTCAATCACCGCAAACGGTCCGCGATACAGAGGAGCTAATTTTTTCGCAAATTTTTTGTCTTTTGACGAATGGTGATGAGTCCTGACATACACCATGTCACCCTTTTTTAATTTCACAGGACCAGGGTGGGACTTCTCAAAATATTTTCTCCTCTGTGAAAGTCTTTTTTCTATTTTTCCTCGAGCCGTTTGCAATAATTCGTCATAGTCCTTTTGAAGTATTTTCTCAGTCTTGGCACTGCCACGGATGCTGGGTCTCTCCCTCAGTTGTAAGGAGATCGGGGGTATCCCAGTCACGATATGTTCCGTGGTATTGATTTTACGCTCGACTTCACCAATCAGACTTGGCCAGGACGAATGTTTCTCTTTTCCTTCTAGGTGGATTCGCATACATTCGGCCAAAGTCTGCATTACTCGCTCCGCTGGGTTAGACGCAGGGCGGTAGACCGATGTGAAACGTACTTCAGTGCCCTGGGCTTTCCAGTGGTCGACCCATTTCGCGGAGGCAAATTGGGGACCATTGTCGGACAGTATACATTTCGGTTTTCCAAACTCCTCGGCGTATTTTTCCATGCGTTTTATGGTCGTGGAGGTGTCCATTGTTTTTACTGGATAAAGTTTTACGAACTTGGTGAACACATCCAGCACAACAAGTATTTTTTCCACTGATCCACGGCCACGGGGAAGAGGTCCAAAGTAGTCTACCGCAACAAGTTCACCTTTTGACTTTGCTACTACGTTTTTCATTTCCCCATAAGGCATGTATCTGGCTCGTTTGCAAGTGTTGCATTTTTTACAATTTTTGATGTGATTTATGACATCACCCTTGCATCCGGGCCAGTCGAAAAATCGCTGAATTATGGTGGTGGTTTTATTTATCCCTGGGTGTTGGGCGTCTTCGTGATAATATTTGACGCATTGTTCCCGTCTAGGTATGGGTAGGTATATTCTTTTCTTACCATCTCGACCCTCGATGTAATTGATGCCATTTTCCACGGTTACTTTCCTCGGATTCTGATATTTCTGTGCCAAGGAAATCTCCGGATCCATTTTTTGAAGGTCTGGTATTTCCTTGTACCATTTTGTGAAATTTCGGGAAGTGACCGTGGTGTCGGGGCCTAAAGGTTTAATCATGCTGATGGTCATCTCCGGGGCCTGTACCGTGGTTGTTGGGATTGTAAAATTATCCTCGGCACAAATATAGGCCTTATGATAACGAGAAAGCGTATCCGCAATCTCGTTTTTCGTACCGGCGACATGATTAATGCCTTTGATGTTAAAATTTTCCAAGGTCGTTATCCAGCGAGCTACCCTCGGCGTGCAGTATCTTTTTTCGTTTCTGAGCATCACCAAGCTCTGATGGTCTGTGAAGACTATTACCGGATAGCCGAGGAGGTAAAAATAACACTTTTTTAGCGTATAAATGATGGCTAAGAGCTCACGCTCATAAGTCATATAATTCATCTCCGCTTTTGAGAGAAGCCGGCTCACCATGCTAATGATCCTTGGTACTCCGTCATCTTCGAGCTGGTAAACGAAACCACCGACACCATACCCAGACGCGTCGGCCATGATGAAAAAAGGCCTATCAAATTTGGGATGTGCCTCCAGAAGCTGACGGGAAATTTCTTTCTTCAAACGATTGAATGCAATTTCGCATTCCACGGACCATTCGAATGGAACCTTTCCACAGAGACGGTATAAAGGTTTTCCTATTTCGGCACAGTGAGGGATGAAACCACGGTAGAAGTTCACTATGCCTAAGAATGATTGAACGGCCTTTTGATTTTTTGGTGTTGGAAAATTCTCAATCACCTTGGCTCGTTCATCTAAGGGTTTAATACCCTCCTTCCCAATGTAGTGTCCGACAAATTTCACAGACTCTTGGAAAAAGAAGCATTTTTCTTCGTTGAGTGTCATACCAGCATCTCTAATCTTTGTAAAGATTATCCTGAGATGTTTGAGGTGTTCCTCCCTGGTTTTCGAATGTACTAAGACATCGTCAACGTAAGCAGCTACAAATTCCTCAGTTTCTTTTAATACTTGCCTTATCGCAGACAAAAATGCCTGCATACTGTCCTTGGTCCCGAATGGTATTCGAGTAAACTCGTACGGGACTCCCTCAAAGACAAATGCACAGTATTGCGAGGATTCTTCGTCCAACAAGATCTGCAAAAACCCTTCGCGGAAATCTAGGGAAGAAAAATATTGTGCCCCGGCGAATTGTGTTTTCAGATCTTCAATCCTTGGTACTTCATCTCCCTGGGTTTCGAGGTATTGAT
This sequence comes from Ericerus pela, assembly GCA_011428145.1. Taxonomy (NCBI): domain Eukaryota; kingdom Metazoa; phylum Arthropoda; class Insecta; order Hemiptera; family Coccidae; genus Ericerus; species Ericerus pela. The sequence continues at coordinate 2,425,953 of WOFM01000392.1, forward strand.
TCAGCTGTCGAAAGTCACCACATGGTCTAAACGTCCCATCCTTTTTAGGGACAGCTACCAATGGCACGCGGTAAGACGATTTTGAAAGCCTAATTATTCCACGTTTATAGTATTCAACTATCTTCGACATGATCTTCTCTCTTTTGTGCCTCGGAACCGGATATGTTTTGCACATCGTGGGTTTGTAATCTGGATTGACCTTGAGATGGTGTTTGTAGAGATTACATGCTCCAGGCTCGGGTCTGAATATGTGGTCGAACTCATCCCTTATTTTCTGGAAGTCAGGATCATATCTTGGCTTCGTATCGATCCGATTGTTTAGTTCTTCCACGGAGACCTCCGCGCATATCGGAGCAAGATCCTTCAAGTTTGTTTCCTCTAAATCCAGGGTTTTAGCTCCAAGGTCATATCCCACGGTTTCATTTCTTTCGTCTTCTGTTAAGGCAGATATCAGTGCCTCTATGCAGTCCTCGTTTGTTTCATCGGTTAGTTCAACTTCCAAGAATTCCTCAGTTTCCAGATCTTCCACCCCAAGGCTGGAATTCAGCTTCTCCCCGAGGTGGGTGTTTAAAAAACCGATTTATCTGCCCGTTGTTGTTGGGTGCCGCCAATACGATCCTGCAGGCTATAGATTGATTTTAATTTTTCTTCTCCTTCTTTTCCTCGTTCTTCCCCATCTATCAGGGCCACGGGACAGTCTCTTAAGTAATTTAGAGGATCGTGGACCTTTTCGCTCGTTACCAAATCTTTGATTTTATCATATGTGTAGATTGGTAAAACGTGATTCGCTCCATCAGGTGTCGTGATTGTCAGACCTTCTCTTATCCCGAATCCAATTGCAGCATGGTATTGCTGCAAGAACTCGCGGCCTAACAACATGGGGATGTTTATTCCCTCGATTATACGTACCACGGTCCTGACAGGTATGCGAGTGTTTTTTCCCGCGTCGTATAGATGTACCGTTAGGAAAATGGTCCTCGTTACCTTTACAGATTTTTTACCTATTATGGCTTTTATGGTTAGCCCTTTTGTTTTGATTTCGGTAAACTGTAAATCCGGACACGCTTTTACTATCGATTCGAACACCTTGGATTCTGCGAACGTCCACGGCGAGCCTGTGTCTGCTAAAAGTGGAAGGACGATATTGTTGAACTCTGCAAGGATGTATGGGGCTTTTATGTAATCTGGGATTGGGGATTTCAGCGTCATCTCACCATCAATTTCGTCCCCCAGCAAGTTGGCAAATCCTGCACATACTAACGGATCCACCGTGTTCGGACGTGTAGATAGGTCCAAGGGCGAAGAATCCCCCGTCACCTCCGTAGGGATTTCAGGAGAGACTTCGGCCACAGCGGGTTCCACGGGCGCGGGTTTGTTTGTTTCCAACTCCTTGGGCACCTCGGAGGCGATCCCGGGCTTTTTCTGCTGTTTCCTCCTGTTTATGAGGGCGGCAGTGTCCTCAGGTCCGAGGTTTATTGGTGGCGCTGGTAGATCGCTCCTTCCCAACCATTTGAATTTATCTAACATCGCGTCCAAAGCTCCCGTGCTCAGAGACGAGTCCTCGGTGAACAAACATTTTAGGAGCTTGAAGCGCAATGTCAGGTCCTTGTTAAAGTAATAGTTCCCTGCATCATAAGGCTGATTTTTGTCGAAGTGCAGAGGAACATGGTCGAGATTGATAAATTTAAGATCGTATTTTCTGGCCAGGTTGTGTATATTTATGTTTATATTGTTCAACATGGTCCAGTACGAGATGTGTTTTAGGTCTGTACTGCAGGGAGGGACCTTCGATACCACGATTTCCTTCATACCATATTCTTTTAGTTTTTTAATCAGCTTGATGTATTCACTGTCGAAGACTTCTATGTGGAACCCCGCTTTCTTATGTTCCTCGTAGCCCAATATGATGATCGCTTTCTTAATTGACCTCGGAATTTTATGTAATTTTTTGGCCACGGATCTCATATCGTTGCCCGCTCTACAGAAGCTGTCACTCGTCTTGGAGCACTTTAAGGCATTATATTCATTTAGGCTATCGCGGAAGATCTGGAGCGCTAATTTGTCCCCAATTATTATGTAGTCTTTGTACATCAAGTATAAAGGCCTATGGTCTTCTGCAGTGAGCAGCCTCGGTTTACCCGTCTCTATCTTCCGGCTGCCTTGTGAAGATAGAGTTTTCAGTTTTCCGTCATCCCGGAAGTAACCGCACCCACGGTTGAAGAATCTTCAACCTCGGCTTCCTCGGATTCGCTTTCATCGGAGACGGTACCGGGGTCGTAGTCGGGAGCAAGTTTGGCTACCTTCGGCTTCGGTTTGAAAAATCTCCTTTCTACGGGTTTTGATTCTGACTGGACTGGTTTTGCTACCCGGGAGGTTGTGTTACCAATTGCTGGAGCTTGAACCGGTGTGAACCACTCCAGGGCTTGCGTAGGCATTTTTTCTATGTACGTGTCTAGGGCTGCGAGCGTGTTGATATTCTCTTTTAGTATATCATGTCGACAGACGATCGGCATTATTTTTTCCACGAGAACACTGATCATGGCTTCGTCTTGATAATCACAGCCTTTTAAACGGCGTGCCCAGTGTTTATAAAAATCACGGAAATTATCAAATCCACAATTGTGTTGTTCTACGTTTTCAAATTCTCGGACTATGGCCCTCTTCGCCTTTCCCGTCCACTCTCTTTGAAGAAATAATCTTTTTAGCCCCTCGTAACCGAGTTCGGAATCCTCGGTGTCTACCCATTTGCATTGAGTCTGGATTATCTGCTTGAACGCTAAGGCTCTCTGATAATCCGTGACCGTGTGATTTTTAATTTTTTTCTCATACTGCTCGATGATCTGCAAAGGTGTCCTTTTATCCACAAGGCCTCTCCACGGAGCAATCGAAAAGTTTTTCTCCTCGAATTTCTGAAGGGCCTTGGTGACACCCGATTTATTTGTGTTATGGGGAAATTGTATCCCCTGAGGGTGACCCCGTGCCATTTCCGCGGATTGCTGGACAGTGGAACCGGAGATCGGTCCCGTTGCGTTCGCATTACTGGCGGGATTGGCCGGCACCGGGGCCTGATATAAGATCACGTTCGGGGAGGAACTACCTCGGGTATCATTAAATGTCACGTGATTTTCTAACGTGGCACTCCCATTAGTTACACTGGACGATGCTGAGGGGATCTGGGGGTTAGTTAGAGGTGATGAACTAGGAATTTCCACTGGCGTGGATCCTGGTGGAGGGATGCGCGTCAACAAATCACGTAGAACCGTATCAATGTTCTCGATTCCTGCTGTCATCGCTCTCACGGCTGTGATGTCACTTGCCACGGTCCGTACCCCTACACTCAATTCGTCTATGGCCCTTTTGGTCGCCGCGGACTCTACTATCAGGGCCGCCACGGCGTTTTCATTGGCAACAGCCCTTGTGTTTAAGTTCAAGATCGAAGCCTCTGTGGTCAAAATTTTCTCGTTTAGAGTAACCACGGATTTTTCAATGTTGTTTATCTTCTCCAATTCTGAGAGTTTTTGGTAGATTGCTTGAAAATCCGTGTCTTGCTGCTGGAATTTCTCCTGCAGCGCCTCTATGTCTATCTGGGGAGTTTCCCCTTGTCGTACAGGTTGCGTCACAATTTGTATCACCGGGGGTTCGTATACCTCGGCTACCGTTATGTTTTGAGCGCCTGTTTGGGACGGGAGTTCCAGGTCGATGTTTTCGACTTCAATGTGGTCTAAATCTTGGTCCATATCGGGGACCGCGTTACGATTTTCGGTCACGATTTGATTTGTCTCGGGGGCAACTGTCGTACCTAACCTGGTCGTGATAGGCATGTTTATATTATTCTCCACGGCTCTTGCTGTCGACTCAATTTGCACCGAGGTGCGTCTTCTCAAAGGCGAGTTAGCTAGGACTACAACCCTTACTCCACGGTTTACTGACGAAATGTTGTTCAACCCCGATTCTATTGTCTCGCGATCACTCATGTAACAGGGTGAGACCCGCGGAGATAGAGGGGTAAATGACACTCGACAGCTTTTTGTTGTCCGGAGTACCTCGGGTGGAGTCAGCTACTCCTGTTTTCGTATTTCGGAAGATTACCTGAGTCTGATGAGGGGAAAATAATTTGTCAATTTGGGAAACTTTTTACATACACACTGAAATAAACAAAAACAATTTCCTCGGAATGATAGTCCGGGGTCAAAAAGGTACATACATGGAAAAATATATATATAAATATAGTAAAAATTTTCCGATATCTCTCAGTCAGGAGAGAGCACTGATAGATTCACAAAATTAAACAAAAATAAAAATCTGCAAACGCTAACGCGTTTTACGTAATTTTAACGATACTTCGTCCGGGACAGAGAACAAAATTTTCTTTCCCAATTTCAAGACGGCGGGGGCTCATCGGTGATAAAGGTGCAAGATAGTACCACGGCATTTTGGCTGTAAGTTTCCACGGAATTGGTGAACCATAGAATGTTATTATTATTATTATGTGTTCAAGTTGATGTGAACATCCTTGGAATTTTTATGTCGAATATTTTTAAAAGAGGAATTCCCATTGTTATTATGGAACTGAGATCATTTTTCATCCAAGGTTTTTCAGGATCGCGATGGTGGAATAGCGGGGGAACGCAACTTTTGTATGGTTTTTTTTTTTTATTATCAAAATGGACAATTTCTAAAAAATGTCCATATAAGCACGCCACGTATATTTCATAAGAATCCACGGATAAATTTTTACGATGGATTAGAAACTTATGTGCTGTAAGGGATGGTGAATTAAATTGCGTCAAGTCCAATGTCTATTCCTATTTTATTTTATTTTTTAAAACCATCCACGGGTAAGTGTGATCCAAAAAAAAATTTTTCCCCGAGTCATGAATGATTCTTACGCAATTGACTCGGATTTAGTTCACTCGACCCCCTAAGGTATGCTCCACGGTCGGGTCCCTGTTCGGGCGCCACTTTTTTATTTTATTTATTTATTCATTTATCTATCGTTGTTTGTTTATTATTATTTTTTTAACTTCCCTTCTCCTCACGAGGTCATAGTATTTCGCACGCCGTATACATATTTTATTTTTATCATATGTCGACCTTGAGAGATTGGGGTGTTTTACCGAATAGAGCTGAATGTGCGAGAACCATTGTCTCGAATCCAGATATTGATTTAAAATTTAAACCACGGTAGAAGCCACAGATTTCACAATTATGAGACAGACCGGGGATACAACACTAATGGCGAGTGGAAAAAAATATGTGGTATGCCAGGGGGGCCTACTAAGGACCCACTACCCAACAGATCGCACAATATTGTTTTTTAGAAACCCACGGCCACGGTTGAAAAACACGAGCCATATCCCACTTGCAAAGGGAGGCAACTTCAAAATGTTGCCCCCGACCGGCTCAGCCTACCAAAGTTCGTGGACCCGATGTCAGCGTGGAACGATAATATTTTTAAATCTGCATACCTCGGAAATCCATGGAATTACTTACGTACTGCTATTCTGCTTTTAGGTATAGATCAGGAACCACATCACCGAATTATTGCCCAATGCCTTTTTAAATAATTAACACATTTTCAAAACATAAGTTATAATGACCAGAAAAACGTACAAGTACAAAAACATGTTGCTCCGTGAGCATCAGAAAACACACAGATATTTTTAAATAAAATTTTCCTCCGAGGTTTTTTAGAAAAAGAAAAAAAGAAACATTACATGTAGAATAGTGTAGAATATTCGGCGAGAAAAAGAGGAAGGAGACAATACAAGTACCGAGTTAAAAGATAGAGATATATATGTTCAAACAGAATGAAGGAGCTGTGGGATGAAACATGAATTGAACATGCAAAGATCTGAATATAGTGAAAATAGTGTAACAACGGTTGAATATGACGTGAATGATCGTGATAGAAAAGGTGAAGAAAAGATGTGTGTATGAGAAAGACAGAGATATGATAAGAAAGATAGAGTGGAGTGGAAAATGAAATGAATAGACCTCGGACTTGTTGCAACTAAAATATAATCTGTTTAAATATTTTGCCGAAAAGTGAAGTTATAAGTTCGAGAAAATTCCAAAAAAAAAGGGGTGGTAGCCTCATGCGTCATTGCCATAGTGTTACGCTACAGTCACACAGCTTAATTTCAATGAAACACGAATTTTTAAATTTGTTTTGAAGAAAAAAAACACGTCCACAAAAAAAAAAACCAAACAATTTATGGTTTCAAAAAAAATTCGTGGTTAAAATTTTATCGCCCACACAATTGTTATAATTATGTTGTTATCTGCACACATTTAATGCACTGTTCAATGCATTTGATACATTCCAACATGATTCTTAGCGAATGGGGTGGAAAGAAAAAGTGGAAAAATATGTAGCATAGCGGTAGCATGCATATTAAAGAGAATTATTATGAATAATTTACGAGCATCTTGCGCACGACACAATAAATTATGCAATTTTATTGTGGCGCCAGGACAAAATTTCCGAGGAAAAAAAAATTTTCGGAAGTCATTCGGAACGTCGAATGACCATATTTACGTTTTCAACAGCCAATTTTTACCAGCAGTCTAATACTTTGTACTGGGTGGTGTGATACTATGTTGCGTTCCATTGTCGCCACAATGGTGATTAAGTAAGAAAAAATTCATCGCACTTATCCAACCAAGGTCATAAGAGTAAACTAAGGAGAAAGAAGAAAGGTCATGAGGGGGCAATTAATCATACTGCGACTGGATTTTTAGTGCTCTACGAAAGCAGTTATCATTTTTCCAGCTAGTAGTATCTGAAAAATTCTACTTCGCACGTAGCCTACGTACCTAACAATATAGAGAAAGAGAAAATTCTAAAGAACATTCTTTTCATGTTGTAGTTTGTACAGTTCTACAAATATATTGAAGCCTATATTTGATTTCCAAATCCTGAATATATTTAGCTCGCGTTAAGCGTGATTATGGGACTTTCTGGGGGTTCAACCTCTCTCTGAAATCAAAAAAAAAAAAAAAAAACCAAAAGTAAGGGTACCAAGAAAAGGGGAAAAAAGTCGAATATTTTTCAGAAACTACCATCGGAAATTTTTTAATAATATTTAAGCAACTAAAGTACTACAAAAACGTTAGTAAATTTGTTGCGAGTCCAAATCTATAAGTTTATTTGATTTCGTGGGCAATAGGATTAGAATCGAGGAGCATCTTTTGGGGTTACTTAGTCTTTTCATGGCGTTTGATTTTTCTATGTCATGAAGGTGGAAATACAGCCTGTGGTCTTGTTTGAAGAAATGTTTAAAAGTGATTTAAATTCGTATCTAAGTGAGAGTAATTATGTAGCTTAAAAATTTTTAATTTTAAGTTATTCACACAAATGGAGTCTAAAAATGTAGACTTCAATTTAATCTACTTAATCTGGAAGAATGTCAATTTTATTCTACAGATATTATATTTTGCATTTCACTGGTCTCAGTAATACTACTCCTAAAATGTATATAGCTCCACCGTAAAGGGGAAGGATTCGCATCTTCTCTTTTGTTTTTTCTGGTCCCCCGTCCTCACCACAACGCAACCACCACCAACAAAGACACACTATTTTTGTATTTAAAGATTTTGATTTTTATCTCAGGTTGATCTAGACCTCCAAAACCTCTCCTATCCCCACCTTTCAAAATGCCCTTGTTTGATTCAGCAAATAGCAAGGTGTTCTAAAATTTCGATTTAATTTTATTAAAACTACACTGTTTGAATATTGTATCATTATTCCACAAATCTACTTTTCATCATGAAAAGATGTAGGCTATTCATGGGAGCCAGAGGCATATCGGCAAACCATAGAAACAGAAATACCGAAAGATTCGACCAATGATTTGAAAATTTCTACTTCGACACCCTTTAGAATTTGATTATTCCCTTTCGTCGCAGGTGTATAGTCTCTGAATTGAAAATTTAGGATTCTATTGCAGCATATTGTATAACGAATGTTGTTTTGTTCGCATTAACTATATCTTCTTCCAAGCATAACTACAAAGTTGCTTTTCAAAGCAAAGAAATAACTTGGTTCAGACAGGCTATACAGTAGGTTCGTAATATACGTGGTAATAAAAATAATAAAAAAAAAACACAAAACAAACTAGATAGACAATAAAATTTAATAAAATTTTATTAATCAACCTGCAATCGTGCCACTGTTTTCTTGAAACTTTTTTTTTTCTGTCTTTTCAAATAATAAGATTTTTTTTTTTGGCTTTCCTTCACCAAACCACCTATATTAAAAAAACTACTAAATTATGTTATATAAATTGTTATATTGCTGTATAGTTGAATCCTTTCTAACTACTATGGTGTGTTTTTTCTTTTTTTCGTACTTCTTTGCTACCATCGTAGGTGTTCAAGTGAGAGTGAATATAAAATAAAAACGGTTTAGGATAGGTTTTTTTTGTTTTATTCATTTAAATTATTTTAATGATTCGCAGCAACATGGTCTACTTAAACAATGGTACATTCGAAAATGAAATAAACCATCACCGTTAGTTGCCTTGCATGTCACCCAGCCAAACAATTACTTTCCATTAACTACGCGAATGTTATTGGCAAAAATCGAATAACGTGCCAATTTCAATTAGAATTTGATTAGCTTTTTAGTCGAAGTACCCTTCATTAAGCACGACAAGAGGAATTTAGGTACATATTTACCAATTTTTTTTGAATATTTACATTTTTCTCATTAACCACCTAATTACCGTTTAGAACGCCAAGAAAAAAAAAACAGAGATGAGTACGAAACCGTTTACCTACTAATAACATTACATTTTTTTAAATGGCCTTTTTTTTTATTTGTTGTGTGTTATTCATTTTTTCTGATAGCTGTAATATTATGTAATTTTGTTTGCCTCCTTCGCATTTACGATCGTTAAATATACAAAACTATTTTCAAAAAAAAAAAAAAAACAAAAAAAAAACAGCAACGTGCAAAATAGTTACATTTTTAGGGGCTAGTGCGGCAGTAAATAGATTTTGGGTAAATACTGGTTTTTCTCGAGATGTCTAACTTACTTTAGCATGAAAGTCATTAGTTTCGTCTTTTTTTTTTTTTCTACTTTTTGGATATGGAAAGATGGGGTGAGACAATGTAAACGAGAGAAGAGAGAGAGAGAGAGAATGAGGGAAAGTAAGTAAGATAAATGGATAGGGAAAGGAAGAGAAACTTCATGTGAGTCGAACAGTCAATTACTCCGTTTATTTCCGGTGATTTGAACATAGAATAATGAGTATTGAATGAAACTCCATAAAGAACTTATGGTTTTACTCACCACACCAGGATATGGCGTCTTTCGTCCAGACCATGCAGTAAAGAATATACAATTATGCAAAAACGAGGTAAACTCACCTGTGAACAGAAAAAGGGAATAAAAAATTATAAACCACGACTTTTCAACAATTTAATTTGTAAATAATTAACTGATTGTTAAACATAGAAATAGCAAAAAGATCTAGAGATCAGTAACATTTCTCTGTCTTTTGGCTAAGTTTAACCCTAACAGAGGGAAAAAAAAAAATTTCTTCGCTACCCACCATTCTAACCAGCTGAACAAGAAACGACCACGCATTCATGTATTATGCTAATCATTTTAAAAAGTAGGTAAACTAAGATGGCACAACAGAAGAAAACAAGAAAACAAACTGTGAATAAATTTATTTTGAAATTAAAAATTTCTATCAAAGGTAATGGTGGAGATAAAATTGATTAGTCAAATTTTAAAGAAAGGTATCGACTACTAATAGTGCTGAAATGATTAATAATTTTTATTCAAACCTGTCTAAATTATTATGCACTGTCTTATTTGTACGGTGTGAAATAAAATTCTTCCGAATTAATATTTTTTGAATTTTAATTTTTTTTTTCTCTATAGTTGTTCTCGGGATGAAACACTACTTATACAATTAGTATCAGAGATTTGATTTTTTGCACACATTACCAACGAAATTATCGATCAATACGTTAATATTTTGTGGTTTTACAACAATTAAATTACATATAGTATAATTTGGTGGTAATTAAAAACGTACCTGCATACATTGTATAAGGAGTAGAACAAACCTTATTGGGTTAAAGCAGGAATGCACCACCAGCAACATATTCTGAATATGGTAATATTAATTTGTATTCACCAGGGTGAAGAAGTGTTAATTGGCTTATTGGATGATCGTGATAAAATCAGTGTTTCATCATTCTATAAAGTTAAAATTATTGTGCTCAAAATGCGATACCTTTGTGTGGCTCGTGGCCTGCAATAATGCCACGAATTAATTTGAGTACACTTGGTGACAATGACACGAAAATAGAGTAGGTTCGATATTAATATTTTAAAACTTGAACTCATTGTTTTGTTTTTCTTTTCGTGATACGAACGAATTAGTTGTCAAAAATAAGCTTGAATTTTTCTTTCTTTTAGGCTATACCAAAAACTTAATGAAAAAAAAAAGGCGTGAGTTCCAATAGGGACTCATGAAGGATTGATGTTTCAACATAATAGTGTGATTGTAAGCATGCGCATTGCTCACGCACACAACCACATACTTACGTGCCAACAGTTACAATATTATAAGACTTACGAGTTACGATTGTTATTCTCGTTTCAGCCCCTACACTAGAGAATTAGACCAATCGCTAAGATGTTTCCACATCAAAAATATTTTCAATCTTGAACTCTTTACTGTTTTAAGGTTCAGAACTATTTGGTCTCTCAAATTCAACCATACTGTTCCATATTACTTTCTTAACTCTTATATTATTTGGCTCAAGTTTTTCGGAAATTTACATTTTTTTAAGGGAAGTTGGGAAATTTTGGAATAAATTTCCAACATTTTTTCATAAAAGCAACGATAAATTATGAAAAATTGTGCAAGAAAAAGGATTTTATTTCGTTCAGGTCCTTTTCCAAAAAAAAAGTGGACAGCTACGAATACAAATTGACTGGACTAATCAGGATTTCCATCTGTTGCCCACCAATTTCTATTCATATTTTCGTAACGTACATCGATTTTTGGCACTCAGAGTTCATTTTGAAGGTTTATTTAGAATTTTAATTCTCAAAACCTTCAACACAACTAAGGATGTAGTTTAGAGGAGGGTTTTGGGGGTTTTGACCGACCTTTGACTCTGAAAAAAGGCTTAATATGAAAAAATTGTATGTACGTTTTTTTCTGATGATGGTATTGCGATGGGAGCGGTGGAGGTTAGAACAGACAATTTGGATGATGTGGAGCTCCTCTTTACGACCGGGTTTTTTCAAGTCAAAGTTGATGAAATATGGTGGTTTTTTCTTTACAAGTGTACATACATTGTTAACCGGTGCGTTCAAATCTGGGAAAGTCTTAATTTCCATTCAAAATCTGTCAACTAACCAAGTAGAGCCATATACTGACCATTGCCACATAAATTATTCTCCTTGGAGAACTGAAAACGACCACAAAGTCTGAGCCACCTTTCCATCGGCTGAAAATTTTATGACAAACAAAGAAAAATTTAATTTAGTTGTATAATAGATGTATTATTTTTCATTTTTGGCTACGTAAAATCCCATCGTCCTCACACTCTTAATTAAAGTCATATATCTATTAGAATTTCGAATGATTCCGTTCGATGAATTTTTTCGTAAATGAATTCGTCATACCATATAGAATAAATTTTTTTTACCCCCATCAAAACGACAAAGTATCTCAGTTTTAGCCGCAAATACACGCATCCACCAATCCACAATCTTCAGAAAATTTCGTAACCTTTTTATATGAATTTAATCGCTGGTATTTCGACATTTAAAACAGTTTTTTACCTTTCTATTTTATACATTTTCAGAAACAACTTTTTTTTTTTTTACTCTTCATTTCTATTTTATGCTCTTTTATTTTATTACTTCAATCCGTGCTCATCAAGGAGAAGAAGAAAAAAACACTCTCGTTCAATATAATCAATAAAAATTAATAAGACATTATCGACTGTGAAATTTGAATAAAATCAAAATATATCTACATAAAAAGTGAATTTCGAACGAATTACCTACTCTAGATATCTATTCTGTGTAAAGTTCTAGTTTGATTCTCTGTCTTCTCTCTCTTTCTCTCATTCACTCTCTCTTTTTCTTTGACTCTGTCTCGTTCTCACTTCTCATACTATTTCAGACTCACTTTATTTTCCTTCCATCTATTTTACTGTAGGGAAAAAAAAGAAGAAATTAAAAAAAAATCCCAGAACTCGTAAAAATTCTTACACCCAAAAAATTTACAGTCTACGTGACTCGCAAATCGGATTAAATAGTAAACTTCAATAAAGTAATTGAAATCTGACGAAAAATTTTGAAGATACATTCGTCGTGTGACAAATGCACAGTTTTTTCTTTCTTTTTTCTTTTTTTTTTTTTTTTTTGTGGACAGAACAAATTAAGTGAGATGCTATTTAGACAGAAAGAAAGAAAAAAATCACTGTCTAATTGAACGTTTCTGACCTTTAATTTTTATAATTAACGTTTTTTGGATTAATATCATTCCCAAGAAAACGAGAGCAGACGAAAAAAATTGAATGAGAAAAAAAAACACCAAGAAATCACAGGACTAGACAAATGTGCTGCTTCTATTTCAGATTACCAATCAATGCGCAAAAGAACAGCAAAAATCGAAAGGAAACGAAAAAAAAACAACTTTTAAAATAAAAAAGTAAAAATATTTTCAGCACGTGAGAGAATTTCAGTGAAAATATGCCGACAAAGATGAGACGAGGTCAGTTCTACATACAAAAATGAAAACGATGACGCCGTGTGTTCGCAGATGTTGTAGCCCAGGGAAGACAATGGTCAACGTGAAAAACCAGTCTGATACGTAAAATTTGCCAACGTTTCGTCTTTCACCAGTTGTCAACCCCGTCAACCCTATGAACCACGTCAACCCTTCCTGCTTGCCTATTTCATGAATAAGGTTTTATTTATTTGTTTCGAGGCAGAGTGGAACTACTAGACCTATACAAGGTAAGTGTTTTTTCTTAAATTACGAAATAATGATAAAACCCTCTCAGAATCTTTAACAATGTTACACCAATCGAGTAAATATACAGAAGAAATACACATACGGCAGTTTCTTAGTCGAGATGAGCAAAAATTTGTGTTTGTCTAAACATTTTAGCACAAAAATGATACCAACCAAATGTTTCTCTCTCCATAAATGGATGAATGTGAACCTCCAAATGAACGTCCTTAATTTAGAGTTTTTGTGAAGAATGTCTTTACCTGGTACCTCTTATTAATGTGCTATAATTTGTTCCACATCCCATTGTAATAACTGAAAAATATCAACATTTTTTTGAATGTTCTTTTCACTCTCTTGAAAAATAAAATTTTAGACTTGGGTTGGTTTCGTTGTAGGGTGACGAAAATAACAAAAAATCTCACATCTAACATGCTGCAAATTAAAAAATTTGTGATACTTTCAAGTACAATTGATTTATTTTTCATTTTGACCTCAATAATTAAACAATTAATCCATTATAATTACATATTTTTGCATCGACTATTTTCTTAATTTCCCTACGGCTATTGAGACTAATGTGCAATTATAAGCTGTAGAAAAGCAGGTGGAAAAATAAATCTATAAGAATTCGATAATTTTTTCACAATTTGATGGAGGCTCTAATTTGGTGGGAACCCGAGGCCACTGGCCCCGCTTTCCCTCCTAAATACTGCCCTGATGGATACTCAATTAAACACAAAAATCGGTACCAACGTTATCATTCTAAGACCCGTAAATGGGAGTAGATTTGACTGAATTTGACCGAATTCATATCAATTTCTTAAATAGCTTTAGATTCACAGGAGCAACCAGCTGAAAACAGACAAATACCTAACGCATGTATAGGAAATTTCATAATTATGGTACGTTTTGATAAATTTGGTGAGATATAGTTGGTGGGCATGCATACACCTATTTGATCGAAGACAGTGGGCCCCTCCAAATCACAGTCAGAGTGCTAGAAAAGGAAAAATATGAAGAAAAAAAAACTGCATAGGTATGAAATACCTTGAAAATTCTGATTGAAATTATCTCTTATTTCGCGAGTGAACGTTCCAGTAATTTTTGTTAAGAGGAATGAACATAAAAATCGATTTTTTTTTAATCCTCATTTTATAATTGTTTGGTATCTGAGGCTTATTATTGATGTAGGAATGCGAGTATTTATATGGGAATGTGAACCATAAAATAATTTTTTAACTAAAAAATTTTTAAATACCTGGACCCCATTAATCTAGTTTATCTCAATTTTTTTATGCGAAGGCACCCTTTTTATTTTCATTTTTAGGGATTATCAACGATATATCCCTACTTCCATCAACATATTTCACAAAACTCAAATAATTCTTATTCATAGGACATTGTGTCATGCTAGCTTTTCTATTCATAAATAGCATTTAAATACTCGAAATAATTACATTAGGATATGAGAAGTTGGCAAACAATGATCAATTGAGCATTAATATGAGTTTGATTGGAGGCCAAACCATTCGCAGAGTTTTTATAAAACGAATATTTGAGTTCTAGAATAAAATACTCAATTTAGTAACATTAATACGGAATCCATTAAATTTGGCAACACCGCAATAAAGATTTCAGAACTTGTTTATTTAACTGAGTAAAACATCGAATAAGTACTTACATAAATTTTAGAATTTCGATCTTACATGCTCGGATATAACAGAGAAAGCCTCTCTGGAATAAGTAGATTTTCGAGAGAAAGAATAATGAATTTTGATGGTTACATTAATTGTCTGTAAGTTTATATTCGTTAATGGTTTGTTATGATTGTATGAAATGTGTTAGCTGCTGACAAAATATTAGACAATGTGAAATATAAAAACATTTTTTATTGAAAAAATGAAAAATAAATTAAGATGATCAATAATTGCACATCATCATACAATTTAAAATAAAACCAATGAAATATAATACAGTTATGAAATAAAAAAATAAATAAAACATTAGTGTATGGTTAATTTTTACAAAAGGAAAAGTTCATGAAAATTAGAAGAAAGTGAGAAAAAACGCTTTACTGGAAGTATCGTTTGGTTGATCCGCACTGAAACTGGTAACATGCTACAGTAAGTTTCAATAAATATTTATTTCAAATTTTGTACACATGGTTCCAAAGTTTCACTGTTTATGACCAATATAAAAATTAAATTAAGGAGACCGGAATTACCGCCCAGCCAATCTGGGCCAAAATTGGAAGCGTTCTACAAAAAATCAAAATAAATATTTACTCCCAATTTGGTGGCTATTAGTGCAAAATTAAGAATTTTATAGCCAAAATAAAAACAAAACTGGTGGTACTGGAAGTACCGTTGGGCCAATCCTCACTAAAATCAATAGTTCTGATTCTTGGCTCAGTAAAAATGTTCTAACCAAATTTTGTGATTATCAGACAAAAATTGCAACCTGTACTGTGGGAACAAAAATTGACTTTATGAATATATATATATATATATATATATATATGTGGAATACTTTGTTGTGAAAAGATATTCTCACCATAATGTATTCTATAGATTTTGCATGTTCAACCACTTCATTTGTAAATATACGGGTAAGCCAAAACACTAGCTATTTTAGAGCCAGTTCAGACAGTTTATATACGAGCTTATTTACATGCACACCAACACACATACTTAGTGATTACATATGTTTGTGTGAACGGCTTGGGGGTCATTTTTTGTAGGAATAAGAAATGATGGGCCAGTTTGTTTATGGAATTGTGATATCATCGTATTGTTCAGACTGGTCACAATTTGATACTCGTACATTACTTGCATGTATATGCAAGTAATTACGATCAAACGTAATTTGTGTTTATGGTTTAACATCACCCTGGTGGCTAATACCACCCTAAGCATAAGAGGTAGATTTTCTAGAGAAAACCTACTTAAAAATTCTAAAGTACCAGCTTGGATCTTCCTTACTCATTATTGGTTCGTAATGATGGTACTTAATTGCACGTATAACATTATCAACGTTTGTTTTTTACAACACATTTTTTAACTGGACCTTAATGGTTACCTGTATGTAAATCGGATCTTTCATGTCTGCTTAATTATTGCGTTTAATAATTAGCAGTTTCTTCTCAGTGAACGCATTGTATATGAAAATAGTTAGAAAATTTTTTTTGTCAATTTGTTTTCTTTTTTTCAAACAAAAATTGAATATTTTATTGTTCAATTATCTACCGATGCAACAAAATGGATACTGACGGAAATATACGTGGAAAACTGATTTTAGGATACATTTTTCTAATTTTCTGCAGTGGAAAGAAAAGTGAAGGCTGAGACTGTTGCAAGTTCACTTGGACCTGCAATCTATACCCACTCACAGAGAAAACTTTATTGTTAATTTTGAAAAATAAAAAGTCTAACGGGACTTAACTATGAAGTTGTGTTTCGATTTTCTTCGGTAAGTGAAATAGATTCTTTTTTTTTCTTTTTTCGTTTTTTGCTTTTTGTTTTTCGTGAGGACTTCAAAAAGGAAAAGAAGGTTCAGAAAAATAAACGAAGATCATGAAGAATGCGCAACAAGGCATAGTCGTACCTTTAAAATGTAACGAAAACTGGAGTTCACAATTGTATGTGGACCCCCCTCATATATACCTATGTAATATACATTCTCACAATGTGGCTTCTCTTTTAGCTCTTCTTTTTAAACGTGAATATCATCCACAGAGGCGGAATGCAGAAAAACAAGTTTAGAAAGAAATACACAATCAGATCCGAGTCATTTCTGGTCAATCATCAACACATACATACGCGGTGTGGATGCTGCATCGTTTTGTATTGCTGTTCCAACGACGATGAGCAGTAAAAAATAACATCCATGCCAAAAAGGAGAAGAAAAAAAATTTGAAAAGCATAAAAAAAAGTTCATAACGCAAATTTCATTATTCTATAGATAAAAAAATTATAAATAAATAAATAAATAAACAATGTTAAAAAGAAAGAAAGAGAGAGACAGAAAAAGAAAAAAAAAATCTGCCTGACTGAAAATTAACCATTTATGGTAGGTACTTCATGTACTCATCTTGTCAAAAGTCTTTATGATTTTATTGTTTGTGTAATTTCTAAACAAGCCAATCATTATGTCGCCTTCTGATCAACAAAAAGAGAAGATCCATTGAACATGAAATAATTAAATTTTTTTCATTTTGTTCTCATCATTTCCATCTCTGTCTCTTTCTCCAAGACTGTTTTTTAGTCAACCATAGGTACCTATATGCTCTTTCGACTTGCTCGGATTAATAAATAATTTTTTTGCATTTCTTTGAAATTCATCGTCAACTGGATGTTAAGTATTTGTGAACGACAATTAAATATATTGAAAAGAAGCTGGAAAAAAAAAAAAAAGAATAAATTCCTTTCCTAAAAGAAAAAATACCAGTTTTTCATTCAGTTTTTTTTCTTTTTCTTTTTTTTTCGTCAGATATGTAATTAAGATCGATCTATCGGTCTGATACTCTTTTTTTCTTTTTTTTTTGTCTTTCGTAAAACTTCGACCTTTTTTCTTCGTCTACGCTGGTAATTACGTGTAGTAGATACAAATTACGGCTCATTTAATTAAATGAAATAAAATAAAAAGAAGAAAAACGTCGAATAAAAAAGAATGTACGAAAACTCGGAAAAATTTGCAAAATGAGGATGGTATTTTGGGAGGAGGAGACTTTAGCTATAAAAAAATAATGAAATTAATAAAAACGAAAAGATTCAACAATAGAGAGTAGGTAACTGTTTTAAACAAATTTGATGTTTATTTGAGATTTGACAGATAAAGAACAAACGTAAAGTTATTTAAAGATCTTGAATCATTTAGCGGGAGAGCCTGCTTAAAAAGTAGGTTGCCTATTCGATATTTTGCAGGCTAATTAATTCTATAAAAATGATTCGAATCACTGATAAGGAATTAGACGCAAAAACACACTCCAATACTGAGTCAAAATTTTCTAGACCCTTTCGAATTGCATTTTGTTTGAGAACCATTACAAATATTTTTCCAACTGGCTAACTCGACTTCTTTAAATGTAATATTGCATAGCACTGTAATTTAATTAAAGACATTTACTAGATACGACTCAGAAAAACGATGTACGAATAGATGTAACTTACTCTTCGAAACGATGTAAAAATAATATCCGAATTTCTGGACAGATTTTAATTTTATTCATTCTGAGTTCGGATGAAAATTCAGAGAAGCCAATTATTCCAAATAACTGTTGGGTAATTTACGTGTATTATATTCTTCTACTGTAGAGAACGCATAGAACGTAAAGAATAATTACGAATGTAAAGTTTTTTGATATAGAAAGCCAATAAAGGTAGGTAATCAATTTATAAATTTCTAGGTATTCTGAAAATTCTCTGCACTGTACCTGTATGTAAAGAATTAAAAATTTTCTACATTATAAATTTTATGCATGCAGAGAAATGTAATAATTACTTAAATGTCAATTCACATCTCTACTTGCGAATCTTGTTTCAAATTAAAACTTTACATTATGAAACAATATTCCTATTTTTTGTTTACATAAACTAAACAAGTTATACAGTTTTGGCCACGATCTAGTTCTTTTCCCATATTTTGAGTATGATTAATGTTGGAACTATTTGACTATTGTACATGAACTAGTTGGCTACACTGATATATTGTCTGAATATATTCTCTATGTTATATGACTTCGATCGTATATAAGAACTCTTTGTTCAGTCGTATTACTAATACAACTTACTTTTCTGTTGTTCTCTATGAGTACAATAAATATTCTTGGTGCGATAAATGTGTTTTACATATTTTATTTCTAATTAATGATTTCATCACTTCTTACGAATACATCAAAACCCCCTTGATGTCCAATAATTAATACCCGAATGTAAAAAAAAATTGGCTGAAATTGGAAAATTTAAACTTCTATTTCGATTGCTGGTCAAATTTTTTACGAAACACGATCGCTATTCATACATTAACTTGACTTCAGTTTATTTATTTGAAGACGTGTTTCTGATTGTCTTGAAATTCTTGAAGAATCCATAACAATATCTTTTTTTAAATCATTAAACTCTTGAGAAAAATGATTTAAGCCTGTGCAAAACGAACGATGTGAGATTGGATGAAGAAACTATATTATCAGAATTATTTTAAATTTTCAAGTTTTTACCTTCCATTTATAAAATAAAAATTTTCTGAAGAAATAGAAAATAACTAGAGGTACTTATATAGGTACATCTGTTTTTATTTTTTTCTTGTGCAGATTTATTAAGATATGCAAAAGAAATAAAAAATGTGATCAAAATCACGTCTAAACAGTTAGCCTATAGCCAACAGGTTGGGCAGAAAAATTTGAAAATCAGAAAAATGAAAAATATGCCATCGCTACATCTTTAAGTATAGGTTTCTGTACTGTGTGTTTTGTTTTTCACAAAAGAAATATATATGTATATATATATAATAATATGCTAAATAGAATACTAAAATTATTAGCGCAGACGATTGCCTCCAAGACCTTGTTTTTTTGTTTAATTTGTTTTGCTTGTCACTTTTAACATTTGGAAAAAAGTTTGGTGGCAAATATGCGACAGCGGGATCCATAGATACTAAATTTCTCAAATTTTCTAAATTTTGAAAAAAGATAAGCAAAAAAAGTCATGACATTTTTTTTGCCCACTTCTTGAAGAAACCCTGACCTCGTCCTAGGAAAAATGTCGACAAAACCAAGACATACCTGGGTATAGTTGCTTCATACGAATTTAAGAAGTCGAGATTTTCTGAGTAATGCAGTCCATATAGGTAAACGTATGTGCAGTAAACAATAATAAATTATAAACCCCAAGTCAGGGTGTTCTTCAAAGGAAGTCAAAATACAAAGACCTAGTTTATAAATTTTCCTTATCATAAAAATTTTTATTCATTTTTTTCGAAGCATTATTGTTGAAGTGAATTGAAGTTTTTATTTTTCTTTGGTAGCATATGAGTCAGTAGGAATATTCAGAATAATATATCCTACCCAGTATACGATATGTATTTAATAGGCCCATTGTTTTAATTAATTAGGAACAACAATAAATAAAAATAAACATTGAACTACAAAACAAGTGTGTAATCAAGAGCTAAAAAAACTAATAGCCAATGTTTACTTAGATATTAGTATTATGGAGAATTTAAAGAGATAGTCCTCAGTTAATAGGGAAAAATACAGCTACCGAGTTTAACATACTTGCTTAGGAAATGTACCAGGCAATATTATGTGACAATTGTAGTGAAATACAAAAACAAGAATAGGAGCCTATGCAAAAATTACAAAGTATTCCTTCATTTTCGATATAGTGTAAAACAGCTAAATACCCTCTCACTAGACAACGAATAGTTTTTGTATTACTTAAACATTTTAAATCATTAGTAAAAAAGCACCTCGTACTAGTGTTAATCCATGAAGTAATTTTTTGGGTAAGGTTCCACAAGATTAGCAAATAAAACTACCATGTGTCATGAAACCTAATATTTCGCCAGAAATTTGATCAACAAATTTTGATTTCGATTTACCTGTTACATTTTTTTGCCAAGAATTCCATTCTACTAGGTAGGTTGGTAGCTACCAAGCATATGTGTCGATTTTTTAGAAATTTATAAATAAGGACCAACAAATACCTACTCAATAGGAAATGGAAAAATGAAACGTAGGTCGGATGTATTTCAAAGGAATGTCGACGCTAATGATTCTTTATGGCTAAAATTTAAATTTTTTTGTATGACAACAAGTTCATTCCTTGTTTAAAAACATTTTGTACAGGCTGATTCCATTCGAATAATATAATACTTAAAGGTATAACAAACAACCTCTTGCCGTCTTTTTCTTTTCCTTTTTTCATCTTTTTCACACTCACCTTCGTAGGTTATTTTCCTATTTTTTTTTTCTTTACAAACGAAAATCGACGTATTTATGATAGGATTAAGCAAAACGTGTGGAATAAATAAACGATGAAAAGTATTTTCTTTGTTGGTTGTAACGATATTTTTCCAATCTTCCAATCATTCGGCAAAAATTAGTGAGAAAAAAAAATCGATACAACAAGTCTTTAGATAGGAAAAGAATCAAGTAACCTAAGCTTTGCCCTGTCAGAAATGTAGTGGTGCTATTGATTAGCTAAATTATAGAGAGAAGAAAATCCAAAAATAATCGAATTATTAAAAAATTGTCTTTTTTTTGTTGTTGTTGTTGTTTGGTGAGCAAGAAAAATTGATTCTGGAAAAAAAATAAAGGAAATTGAGAAAGAAGTTATGGAAATATTGAGGTTAGAGATTTGGGTAACATGGTGGTTGGGTGCTTGGCTCGGCAATCGAAAGGTTGTCAGTTCAGAACCAGCTGCCACCACATTGGCCGCCGAAAATGGCGGTGTATTCGATTTGGTTCTATTGGTGTTCCAGTATATGATCAAAAAATTCATGTTTCGATCATTCCCTTCACTCACTTGCACATCAAACATATTTCCTACTGCCACTGGTTAAAATGGTTGTGTAGCCAAACCCCAACAATGTAGTGTGCAAAAGTCAACTAGAAGCACAAAATACAGTAGAACAACAGGTCAAAAGTAAAACCGAAGAAAGCAGGTTTGTCTAGATTTACACTTTATTTCTGAACTGAATCAATCATATCAAATTGGCTCGAGTACACACATTCACCCCACACACATGTGTACTTACAGTTAAACAGACTCGGACAGGAAATTAATACCTACATTTTTAAGAACATAATAATTATTATATTAGAAAATAGTCAAACAGGAATTGAGCGTATGTTAAGCATAATAACCATAGGTAATAATTAGATGAAAAAAAAGTACCTAATTGTTGTTCATAAAAAAAAAATTTTTAACCACGTACAAAAATATGTAGAAAATGGAGGTGCCAACATAATTTAGGTGTATTAATCACAAACTTGATCAAAATTAAGAAAATAAAACTTTCAAATAAACAGGAAAAATGAATTAATGACTTCATTTTGAAGTTAACTGAAAATAGAAAACAAATTTGAATCAATGAAAGAAAGCCATGTTGAAGACAATGGCATCCAAATTGAGAGTGTCGGGAGAATTTGAAAGTTGAAAGATTAATACAAGTGGAAAAGATGGTGGTCAATTTAGTATGAAGCCAACAATTAGTACCTCTGTTTTCTGAAGTGAGGATAAATGGAAAGAAAAGAAAAGAAAAATAAAAAAAAATATACCCCAATAAAATTAGTCCCACATGCTATAACAACAATAACAAAATTCAGACTGAAGAATCTTATCTTTTTAATTTTAATTATTAATAGATTTTTTAATTTTTTTACATTGCTTCAATTTTTTTTTCTGGAAAATTTCCACATTGTGAGTTTGGGCAAATGAACGAAAAATGAAGCCAAAGATGATACGAATGTCATAAAATATTTAATTGAAAATGTTTGATGTAGGTAATAGGTATTGACAAAAAGTTCATTTGTATTGGAAAAGTAGAAAAAATGGCAATTTGGATAGACATTAACTGTCACGCTTACAAGGTTAATGTCATTATCACTTCTCTAAATATTATTCCTGTCTGATTAGCACATGTAGATACCTAATGTTTGTAATGTTAATAATATGGGATAATAATATAGGTACAAAAATATTGGGACCATTGATACAAACGTAAGCAGTGCCTTTAGAAAACTGGATTCAAATTTCTTATGAAGTAGGTAGTCCAAGTGGCTATTAAGCTCTTCATTAGGGATGAATTTTGAGAAAATATTTATTTTATAAACGATATAATGCCAAAAGGGGCATAAATAATTTCAATTTTAGAATAATTAATGGTAAGAAAGAATTAAAAAACTTCTGAAAATGTGTAAAAAGTGTATAAAAAAATAATACAGCTACGTTTAATTGGATTCCTATTCATGAATGAAACATTGGTTCGATCAAAATACAATTTGGGGTAGAAAAAAAATTATTTTTTTATTTATTTTTAGATATTGTTTATTGGAACTATAGGTAGGTACGATAGGTATTTAATTACAATGTTCAGCAGTAACTTTAACGATATTAAATTGTGACACTGAAGCAGTGGCGACCACAGATTCTCAACAAAGTGAAGCAAAATGAAGGTTAGTAATTGCTACACTTGAACCCCATTCTGGATGTCCCTGTAGTGAGGGGAACGGCCATTGCTTTAGAACGAAAATTTGTAGAAAAATAATGATTCACCAAGTCCACTTCTGCTCAAGGGCTGAATAGAAAAATACGGAATTTGACTATATTAAGAGGCCATTTCAAACTATTCATTACACAAACTTGTACTTTTTATAGGAAAACTAATCTTCTTAGTTACTACTAATTAAGAAATAGATTAGAAAATTTTCAGAAAAATTTTGTATAAAGTAAATACGTACCTATCTAACTAGCTAAAAGTTAAGTTTTTTATGAGTATTTTGAAAATGACTTTGATACTAGAATTTTTGTGATTTTTTCAAAATTAAGTTAAATTTAGAAGAATATAGAAGGGTCTGACTTTATACATAATAAAAATTCTGCATTATGAAATAAAAAATTTATCATAGTTTTCTTCCTTGAATTTCCAGGAAAAATGAACAATTTTGTCGTATTCATTTGTAAAAAAAAACATTCAGCATTCATTATCTCATACTCGTCATTCACTCATGTCTCATAACTTCACACAATTTTCAGCAAAGCCTAAATTATTCTTTTCAGCACCCTACCAAACAAAACCCCATCGATTAGCATTTTTTCAAATTTTACAAACTTTTCGTTGTCAAGTCATTCCATTCTGTTCCATCAATTTTCATGTTATGCTGCTTCATTTCATTAATTTATCGCTACCGCGAAAAGTCAAATTTATTCGTTGAATTTTTTTTTTTCTTAGACTGTTAGAAAACATTTCTTCCATTTCTAAATTTTGTCACTATTAAATCTTTAATTTTTGTCCACACGGTAGTCTTGTAACGTTTCAAAACATTAAAATTAACTAATAATTATTACACATTTTTTTCTCAGTGTTGCCGTCATCAATATAATATATATCTACAACAATCGATTAAAATTTTTTCATCTCCCTACGACGGCCAAAAAATCGTCTTTATTATAATGTCTGAAAATATTTTGTCGATAGAATTTTTCTTCTGTTTCTTTAATTTGTAAATTATATTACGAGTTCGCAAATATAAAACTTATCGTATTCAGTTAATATCAAATAAAGGAATAGAGAAAGGTGAAAAATATGCCCAGTATAATAATATTATGTACCTATACCAATAACTATATAGGCTTAGTTGAAATTTAGAATTTTTTTTTTTTTTTTTTTCATCTCTCCTATATTAATTCAATAAATTTATGCAGGTTTCTTTTTAGCATGTTTTTTTTTAGCAGGTTTTCCTCATTCTTTGGTGTCGTCATAAGTATAGTTCTCATTTTTCCTCTTCAGTGACATGTGGTCTAATGTGCCTATAGAGTACTCTTAGGCAGAATCCACTCGTTGACGTTAAAATTATACACATTTCTTGGGGAAATCAAAGAGAAGAAAAAAAAGGAAGAAAGAAAACTCGAAGAATTTATGACACCAATCGCAATCAAGTTGATCTACATGTTTTAAAATTTGCTAAGGAAAAAAAATGAAGAAAAAATATAAAAAAAAGAGGAATAAAAGAGTGAAGAAAAAAAAAAGGATTGTTTTCCCCCTTAAGATAAGGTGTAAATATTGTAAAAAGGATTATGTGAAAATAAGAGACCTGTAATTTGCAAGATCTGAATCAGTTTATACTCGAGGCGACTAGAAAAACAACAGTCAATGTGAAATAGACATCCGCAAAACCGTGAGTAAGTTCCTCTTCTAGTTCTTTTTTTTATTCTTTTTCTTTATTTTACCTCTTGGCTTTCCTACTCAGGTGTTTTTCTACGCGTTTTTTCTTTTTTTTTTTCTTACTTTTAAAATGTTTCGTTTATTTATTTTTTATTTTTATATAATTCAAGTCATGTCTTCTTTCAATTCTTTTTTTTTTTTTGATTTTTTTTCTTTCTATTTGATTCCGTTTATTTGTTTACCCGTATGGGTGAAAATGTTCTTTTTATTTTTCAAATAATTATTCAAATAGGTACAGTACCTATATGAACTGAAATAAAGACGACCAATAATTTCGATTCTCTATGATTTAATTTCAGACGCAGGCCCACAAATTTTATGCACTGCTCTAGAATACGTGCAAATGTAGGTAGGTACCTATCGAAATGGCTGACAAAAATGTCACAAAGACCAACTGATGCTGAAAAAACGCCGATTTAAACGGCAAGCATCAGGTTTATTCATTTTATTTTATTTATTTTTTTTTTTTGCTCAGCCATTAAATGATTTATGTCATACGAACCAAAACAAGTTACTTAATGAGTTTAAGTAAATTTGTTTTTATTTTGCAAATACAGTATCTACTTGTCACGAGTACCTTCTATACATTACCTACCTATACCTATACCTATATCTAACTTGGTGCATAGTTAAAGTAATGTTTGACGATGCTGGTGATTGTTCTTGGTAACTTTTTCGTGTTTTGTTTTTCTTTCTTTCAAAAAACTCGTTTTCTATCACTGGACGATAGTTTACCTTTTTTTTTTTTGCATGTTTTTTTTTTGCATGCTTTTTTTTTTTTTTTTTACATTCTTCCCCCCCCCCGCTTTATCATGGGTCCGATTCATCGGGGTCTAATCGAAATTTATTGTTAGTACGCATAAAAAGAGCGCAGTCACTAAAACGGGATAAAAAATTCGCATAAAATCGTATATTGAAAATTAAAATGGATATGAAGAGCGCGTAAATATTCGATATACGATTCGTTAATCGTCAAAGAATGCCGACGTAATCATTCGACAGCAGGAATTTTACAATTATTCTATCGTAAATAGGCTTTTGATACGGCTTTTTTTCTCACTGTTTTTTCCTCTCTCTGAACTTTTCTTTTCGTCGTTACCTGCTCACTTAATGGTATTTGCATTAAACTATCTACATTACCTAGGTATCCGAAATTTTGTTTTTGCATGAACGCAGCAAAACACAAATCAAACAATACGATTGACGGTCTTTTTCATATCATTAAATTTCAAATCCCATTATATCCTTTATCGATTCGCAGAATTTCAGGTAAAGTTTGAAAAAATTATGTGACATTAACCGCCTGGAAAATAAGTTCGGGAGGATTAACTGTATCGGATCGTACCCCAGTTATTTAACACAATGTTAAAGAAACTAGAGTCACTTTGAATATTTTCAATGGCATAGTTAACGAAATGAGGATTCCGTCCCTCACGGGCCTCCAGAAATGGTATTTCAACGTATCGTCCATCGAATGAATAAATTTAAATGAACATTGGAGTTTTTGCTAATTCCAGGTCAATTTTCCGAATTCCATTTCCAGAATGGTCATTTTCCAGAATAACTTTTTTGCTTAGCCGTGGCATTGGTATTGCGTAGACAAATATGTGTCTTGCACAATGGAGTCTTGGCCTTGATTTTTGTATTTTACACTCCGATCTTGGTCTTATTCTTGCGTAGTCCGTTTTGAACTGCCAAAAATGTAAGACCAAGCCAAATTTTATGGGTCACTATATCAAATAATATACTCTCCTTCGAATTTAAACAACAAAAAAAAAAAATAATTATGGGAGTATTGTTAAGTACTCCGAAAAAATGTTGGTATTCGACGAAATTTCGATGAATATTTAATTTCAGCTATAAAAATACTCTGAAGCCAAATATTAATGCTTCTCGCCAAATTTCTGAATGCTCTTAGTGGAAAATTCGCTGTTTGATAATAATATTTTATATTCACATTTTTCTTAAAACAAATCAACGAACCACAGACGACGGATTCTCTTCGAAGGTCTTACCACAAATTTTCAAAGTCTTATTTTTCCATGTTTTGGTGAATGAGTACATTAAGGCGCCTTAATAGGACCGATGAAGGCATAGAAATATATGCCCGTGTCAGTGTTCCACACTTTTCGGCGCTCAATGTTTTTGTGAAGATCGATAATCTGTAGGTATTGTATTGGCTGAAAAATTTGACAGGGTAAAATTTACGAGTAAAACAGTCAGTGTAGCTAAATTTTTCATGGATTTAAAATTAATGACATTTTTCAGCTTCAATTTTGTTGTTTGTTAATTAATGTAATCCATATTAGCGTAGGACTAGGAAGTGCATTTAATTTTATACAGCATTCAGCTGTAAGCGCTACCAATAAAATTTTCCGATTGTGCAACTGAAATAATAAATAATTACCAAATATTTTGGCATTCTTACTTATCGTTTTATTTTATTTTTTATCAACGTACGAGGTTTCCTAATCAAAAAATTTACTTTTTATCAAAATTTGCTATCCTTCACCTTTAAAAGTATAATATATGATATGATGACCTGCACAAAATTATTCGTTTAGAGGACAGCTCTCGCCAAAAATAACAAACAATTTACAAAACTTGATTTCGGTCAAAATGGACGTTATCAAACCATCAAAATTCTAAAAATCTTTTTTTTCCCCTTTTTTGTGTGCGTGTCTTCGCTCACTAAGTTGTCGTCGTGCTACATGCAGGGCATGCAGGTACCATAACCAGTTCTGGAGTAACTGGCGCTTAATTCAAGTTTTTCGAATGTTTTGGCGTCTTATCCATAAAATGTCAAAAAAAATTTACGAATTCCAACGTGTTCTTTTATTAGTTAGCAGATTTTGTCTGCCTTCTGATTGCAAAAGTATTTACACTGTCTGCAATCCATTTACAGATTTTGCAGACATTCACTTTTTGGTGAATTTTTTCTTTCGATGAAAGAGTAATGCAGCTGACTGAGGATTTTTTCTCCGCGTGTCTCATGGTGGGGGATAGCAATGTACAATGCTTGCCTTCCTAATTTTTTGCAAAGATTTTTTTTTTCATGTTTTCTTAAAGAACACTTTCAACTTTACTCTCAGTAGGTGTCAAAATTGGCAGTAAGTCGACCAATTTTTACAATTTGTTTCTATAAAGATTTTTTTCACCCCTCGGGCTTTTTTTTGTCCCTTCATAAATTAAATTCTACCTCTCTTTTCATTGGTTCACTGATTTGGGTTGAAGTTAATATCACAAATTGTTCATATGAGAATGCTTTGTTACAAAATATGCGGTTCACAACCATAGCTTTCTGGTGAGCTTCGGTCAGTTACCAATATCTCCCATTATTATACAGCTGATGGAAGAAACAAGAAACAAAGAACTCGTCTGTGCTTGTATATGCACTCTAGAGATGTTTAATATACTATAACTAGATATCAAACTCAGTGAGAGAAATGAATCCAACCGCCGCCATCTTTGAACTGGGCACAAGCACAACATAAATACAACAGTGGAATAGGATTCTCAAGTGAAATTCTATTTTATATGAGGTATATTGCATTTATTTTCGTTTCAGATATATTATATCTTAAAAATAGACATGTTAAAGTATCTGTGATGATTATACCATTTTGAAGTATTAGGGGCTCAACCCTTGTGACAACAGTCACCGCCGAAAGCTTGGTTATTTTATGCACAGTACGTTGTACTAGACAAATATTTGTTTGTTTGTAATTACTTGCAAATTCATACAAGTACATTACAATTATGGTACCATGACGAATTGAGAGTGTACTCTTAAGGTGACGTCATAAACTGGTTGTCAGTGCATGTGCCATATTTATCGGTTGTCAAACCAACCATAAATACGACGCAATTAGTCATCACACAGACGTGTGTATTCTTACATATGTGTGCTTGTGCACATGTACAGGAGTCAATATAAGAGGCTTCAGAAATGGAAGCTAAATTGTCGAGTGTTCATCGAGGTCTTGGCTAACCCATACTTTGTGTTTGATGTGGTGAACACACAAAACTGCAGACTACCTTCTGTAGTGGAATTTTCTTCCAACTGTATATTTGCTTGTTGTCAAACTGTGAATTACTCTGGAGCTTAGCTTCTCCATTCAGAGTGAACACGCTAGCCTTCAGGTAGTTGATCTTTTCTAACTAGGAGAACCTACACAAAATATCATTTTATTCAAGTGCCTAAGTAATTTTCTGTCTGAAGGTGTCAGACCAAGAACATTAGCTTACAGAATACCCGTTCATATTGCTATACATCTTTAAAATAACTTTGAAGCAAATAAAAAATGGAAAAATATAAAATATATCTACCATATTGGAAGTTAATGACCTTTAATAGTTTTTTATTAATAACAAATACTCTGCTATTTGAAAATTTGAAAAAAAAAAACCCAAAAAAAACTTAAGACTATTCTCAAAGTAAAAATTAACGCATGCCCTACCTCAGTCTTTGTTGCAACTTTCCATATTTATCTAGCAGGTTATTTATGGTTTATTTTTTAAGTTTTCACAAATTGGTTCTCGGTTTTCGCCAGCATCTTAGTGGATGCGAGAAAATAATAAAACGAAAATAACAGCAAGCAAAACCGTGTAACGAGTGCAGAAGAAAAATGCAGCCTACGTCTATACCTATGAATACAAACAACACAGTACTGGCCGTTTTCCTGTACCTTTATATTCGTTTTTATTATCAAATACTTTTATTATTAAAGCGGTCAGGTGTCGCTGGCAGCCATATTTGTACAGGTACAGTCTGAAGGGTAGAATATTTACCTATTCTGTATTTTCCATAATTCTGCAACAAATTAGCCCGTCTAACGTATTTGTTAAAGATTTTTTTTTCTTCTTCATTTTTTTCATTTTATTTTTTTAATCTTATTTTTTTGTAGGTATATGTTTCATCGTGTGTTTAAACTGTTATTTTCCATTTTTTTGATACTTTTTTTCCAGCATTATTATTATTATTAGTATTATTATCATGATCTATAATTATAATCGAAGATTATACATGCAGGTATCTGTATATTTGATAACTGCACATGCGTCAAGAACTGTCATTTGTAGGCATGAATTAACGACGTAGGCTATAGCTTTTTCAATAAACCTAATTGTTGTTGTTGTGAAAATGATGGAAATGAAATGGAATTCACGTAACAAACTTTCGAGAAAATTATACTGTGCCATGTAAATGTGAATTTTTTGTGTTTGGAGTTTTGTTTTGTACAGTGAGTGGGTAGTAAGCTGGGAATTTATTATTTATGCATGATGGTGTAGAAGATCAAAAGTATTTTCGAAGCTAAAGAAATTGGACATTGAAAATTTTGAAGGTAATAAAAGGAGAGTAATCGTATTAGATTTTTATTTTTGTAAGATATCGATAAATTTGGTGCACGGTAGTTGGAACATATTAATAATTATGAAACTTTGGTTCTCAGTTGCTGCAATGAAAATGTGAGTGAAATTTTGATTTTATTTACCCGCATATTCCGCACATGAAGATTCGTTATAAAGTTGGAAAGCCTGAAAAGCCTAAAAAAAAAAAAGGCTCTTTGGCATAGGAAATTAATGAACTATATATCTGTGCGTCGTTTGATTGGACCAGTAAAGGGAAGAGTTGGTTTAAGATGAGGCATGTCTGAGGTCATCGAAAATTATCCACCAGTAAAAACTGAAGAAAACAAAAATAATATCATTTCAATTATTGGGTTGCTTATAAAATGATGTAAAGTGTCGTGAGTTTTTAATTCACATTTTCCAAGTTTCTATGAACGATAAACTACTTTTTACCCGATTTTTCTGCACTTATCGAACGATAAAAATGGAATGATATCATCAAGTTTGTAATAATAATAGTGAGAAACTTTTTTTTTGTCTTTTTTTCCCAGAACATCCAAAATTGCTGGTAGATATAAATTTTAAAGAATTAAATTTCATTTGACATTCAATTCGAGTTCAAGTGTTCTCCTAGGATACCTAATGAAATAAACATTCCTTTCGAATATACAAATTCTGAAATACTGTCTTTGTGCACTATTATCTTTAGGTAGGCTACACTCTATTGAGATATTGGAAATTTTCAGAGTCGGCAGTACAGTTCTGCTTGTAAATTCTTCATTTCTCATTCTAAAAAAAAAAAAAAAAAAAATATTTATATTACCTACTATTTTAATAAGGAATGGTTTTTACAATGAAGCAGTCTGTAATTAGCTTGTAATAAACTTGTCTCTTTCGGAACTACGGAATACAAGAACTTCGAAACTAAAAGAAAAAACTAATTGAGAATACCTATCCATAATTTGTATTTTTGGTCAAAAATATTCTCATTTGTTCATTTCTCTCAGAATAGTATTCCTTCCTCAATTTACTGTCCAATGTCAGAACAACACAGAAAAAAAATTCTTTCTTATGAGAAAATCTTATTATAATATTAATTCCCACTGTTATGCTAAGACGATTTTTACGGAAAGAAATACGTAAATATGTGATCGATAAGAGTTCATTTTTCTGTTACTTAGAAGAACTCGTCTGACCATTAAATAACTGAATTAATATTTCTCATGTTTTTACGGGTGAGTAACGTTCTTGCATTCGACCCGCAATAGTGATTATGAAACCAAAATAAGGCTTAAGAAAAAATGTACTAACATATTCCTGCGAAACCTGATAAAATATTTCGAAAAGGCTACAACTTCTTAAGAAACCATCGAAGTTGCGTTTTTGCGTTGCACTACACAAATAATGCACCACTCAAGCTTTGTCTTTGGCCTCGTGAAGAAAGAGGACTATTTTTTCGCAAATATATTCAAACGGTCTTCTTACCTTAATTCGACGAAACCATTCATGTTACTCTGCGATGTTCAGTTCTTATTTGAGAATTTCTAAAGAATTATCAAATGAAACACACCGAAACATAAATTTTACCGAAAATTTGAATTTTTGAAATTTCTTGCCAGACTTTTTTTTAAAAATGGCCAAAAAATCAGACAATCACGTAAATTAAAGTGAAATCTACCTTTCTTATCTCCTAATTGACTCATTTTTACGTCCCCAGATGCAATAAATTCAGGCAGATTTCATTAGATCCTCATTAGCATGTAGCATACCCTTTGAGGCGAGCCAGTATTCAAATTTAAGAAAAGAAAATTAGTAGAAGAATTGAAAATATTTTAAGTCAAACAATGCACGAGAGTTAAGGGAACTAAAATTTAAACGAAAAAAAACCATTTTTTTTTTTTTTTTTGTTTTTAGGAATGAAAAGATCAACGTGAAGAAAAGTGGAAAAAAAAGCGTAACATAAATTGGAATTCGAAAAATATTTGTTATCCCGCGAGGTTTTCGTTTAAAAATGCAAGATGAAGACACGAAGCCCAG
Organism: Ericerus pela; assembly: GCA_011428145.1. Lineage (NCBI taxonomy): Eukaryota > Metazoa > Arthropoda > Insecta > Hemiptera > Coccidae > Ericerus > Ericerus pela. The sequence continues at coordinate 2,458,290 of WOFM01000392.1, forward strand.
AAACTAACAATACTAAACCAGTTTCAACGAAGAAATAGCTAAACTTTAGCACGCAGGTGATATATGAGAAGCTTTTTATAATACGATTAACGGAATTGATAATACACAACAACTTATGCATTACGAAAGATTCCAATAGCATACACCCAGAAGTTACACTTCATCAATATTGTTCCAGTCAAGAATAAATAACAATTAGAATACCGTGATAGATGAAGAAAAATGAAAAAAAGAAGGAAACAAAAAAAGAAAAGAAAAAGAAATACTAAGAAACAAATAGTTTAACCCTTTTTTTTTCTTTTTTTTTTTTTTTTTCCATTTCGATTGTAGTACTCAACATCTAAAGTAAAACATTTTGTATCGAGAGTATATACAGGCATATAGTCTGTACATTTATGTAGTCTATATAATGCTGTGGTTGACTTGATCGATAATTCTCAATTTTCTTATCTGAGAGATGTTATAGTTTTCTCTCTGTCTCTCTCCTCTTCTGCATTTCGAATTGACATCGTCGAATGCCAAATATTTATTTATTTTCATTCTTAAGGTATTTGTCGATTAGAGAGACAAGTATACCACGTTGAAGAGAGTACGAGTAAAAGAGCAGAAATGTAAAGAGAGTGAGATGGAGGTAGAAAGAGAAATGAAAATAAATAAATGAATTGAATTTAGGCGTATAGCTGGTGGTTAAAGTGAATTCTTGTTGTAATTTTTTTTTTTTTTTGTACTAACTTAATGTATAAAGAAGAGAAATGTGAAATGTTGTAACAAACTATCGTAGATTTCAAATGTCAATGGTTTGTGAATAAGCGTTGGCCAATATTTATTTATTTAATTTTTTTTAGGGGAATACTTCTTGAAGAGAGTAAAATGTGGGCATGTGTGGAAAGAGGAGAAAGATTAAATTACACGTACCTACAGTTTATTTCGAATAGTCGAGGCATTTGTGCATAAAAATGAATGTTTATATTCGATAAACTTTGGGAACAGTGCACAAAATTACTCGAAAATGAGAATTAAAAGTACTGATTTTTATATTGAGAGTTTTGTAAAGATATTATTGCAAAAAATTACTAGCGCTATAGACCTACTGCAATGTCTAAATGTGAGTGCACGAAGTTAGTTCAGTCGGCATTTATTCAGTTTGAAATGCAGTATACGTGAAAACTTATAATGACTTGTAGGTATTATAGAAAATTTAATTTCTAAAACTTTTGTATTGAAACATTTTTAAAATACAATGAATATTGTTCGAAGATACATGCAGAATACTAATAAGGGTATCTTAGTTTTCATATTTTACCACAATTTCAAGAAGGTACCTAGAATAAATTAAGTTCGAATCGATATTTCTTGCGATATTTATCGTCTTGTTGATTTATTTCTGTAAAATTAGTTATCATTTAAATGCTCCAATAGAGGTACGGAAGTCTTGACCTTAAGTGTAACCGCTTTAAATTAACTTCGTTATGTTTCTTACCAGTGAAATGAATGATTTTCAGCCATACCGTGTGATTCTACAATGGTTGGGGTTATACTCGAAATAAGCTAGTCGACTATTATTTCAAACTCGATCATGATACTTTTAGTGAAGTATGATAAATCTGTATAAAAATTAATGAATTTTTTATTGGACTGCTAAGTATAGGTAGCTTACTTTCTACTACACTGGCTTAATATTATGATATTTTGTATGAAAAATCCGAATAGATACCTACTTACATGTAGGTGGTATGCATTAATCTCAATTTAAACTTCCGATAATTTTTTTTTTTTATAAGTATCAAGCTTTTCTCGATAGACAAACTTGTATCACAAATTTTTCAACATTATCTGTCAAAAATTAAATTTCTCAAGTTCTCACAGATAAGTAATCAATAAAAGTTACCCACAGTTTGACGCAGTTTCAACTTATAAGACGACGCATCCACAAACGTAGACTACGTAGGAATTAAAAAATTCGCTAGCCATTCGGAAGGCTAAAAAAAAAAATTCATCAACACGAACACAGCCTTCGCCATTTCATTTTTAAAATTTTTTTAAAAGAAACAATAATTACGTATGCTAATCTCCGGTCATAAAATTTTCTTTGATTTTCTTGTATCTTGACAAAACAAAAAATTGTTGTTGACCGAAAAAATTTGTGGAGTAACAAAAATTAGTATTTTACGACAACTGGCCAATGAAAAAAATTATTCATCACCGAAAGATTTGAGATATACCTACTAACGAAATAAAAAACATTGAACAGAAAGTTGCTGTGCAAAAAATTAAGTAAAATCAAAGTATTATTCAAACTGTTTTAGCGTAATATTTCTGCAGCATAAAAGTACAAGAAGGTAGATTTTTCTACACGACCAAATCATTCTTGAATATCTTCATACGTCATGAATAACTTTTCTAGTATTTACTTAGTCTGTCTTACTAAAATATTTTTGTACTTATTCATGTAGCCTACCCATCGTTGGTTAATATGACTTGGTAATTAATTTTTCATCCCAGTGAACTCAATTTGAATATAAAATTTGTCAGTATTTTGGAGGCGTTGATAAAAAATTTAGCGGTATAATTATCAAATTCATAAAAAAAACAAATTTTAACCAAAAAAAAAAAGTTTATTACATCGAGTCAAGAGTTATTCTAGTAATGAATGCATAAATCAAAACATTTTCTTCGTCATTACTCAAAATATAAGAAATTTTTGCTTTTACTCAGAAAATTCGTATGAATTGAACTTATTCACCACTTGGAGAAACATAGGGTTCTGATAAATGATTTGGAACGAAGGATATCCGCATTATTCCTCTATGAAAGGAGAATGAGAAAAAAAACTAATAACATTCTTAAGAGAAACTTTTTTGAAAATTTGAAACAAAATAACCATAAATTTATGAATAAATTTGATCCGAATTCGAAAGATTTTCTTATGTTCAGCTATCTCTTGTGAACTCTCCAAGTTATTGGTTCATTTATGATGAGGAAGGTGTGTCATCACTGAAAAGGTCCAGAATTTACAACATGATCCCTAATAAACAGGTAAGTATTTCATTTTTTGCGATAATATGTAGCACAATTTCACCTTATTGATGATTAAAAATATATAGATAACTTCAATGTAATTATTTGATAAATAATTATAAATGGACAGTGATTGATAAATTAATCCATATCATAATGACTAAAAGGCTTTAATTTATGTCTAAGACTGCAGTAATCTGCTAACAGATTATAGGTTGATATGATTTCTGTGATAGATTATTATATAATCTACTTAAGCAAACCAACTGGCTTTCCATAGGAGGCAAGTGTTTTAAATTTAATTCTGTTGGTTAATTAGAATGTTTCGCTTTTATCAGTGCTCATTCATTAAATGGCCACACCACAGTCAGTTGAAACAATAAAATTGAGGTTATCAACAACGAATTTTCTCAACATTTTTTTTTCGCATAAAAAAAACATTGTTTGATACCACTCATCGCAGAATTTTTGTGATATTTACCATAAATCGTTCAAGATGCCCAAAAGTAGCCTATTGAATAAGTTTACATAAAATTTTAGGTTCTCTTTCAAGTTTTCAGTAATCTATGCCTACTTACTGAACTAAAACAGTGCTTAGCAGTGACGGAGAAACGGAAAGCCTGAGGCACAAAACAATTCGGTCCACATAATAGGTCTCTCAAGAAAATTGGCCAGAAAAGCTTAAACAATACTGGATGATAAATTGGCAGCATAAGCCAAAAGAGAGAGAGCTTTATTTCAATTTATTCATTCACTCTCAGTGACCCATCGTCAAAAAATCTAGCTACATCACTGGTCCTTAAAATCAAGTCGTGCTTCATTCGAACCCGGATTTGATAAGAGTTTCTGTGAAATTCTCCCCACACTGGCAAAAAATGTATTAAGTAGATATATGCACATTTGCCATCACACTGATAAAAAATTGTAACAATTCGGTCAATTAAAATCTTTGATGAGTAAAATGGAAATTATTATGCAACTTCAACATTTACATTAAGTATCATACTATTTTTGCGACCATGAGACAATATTCAGACTGCTAATTTTTCTCGACAATGATTCCATATTCATCGAAAATAGTAATAATTTTATGTCATAAATTTTAAGTGTAGTGCGAACAGCTGAAATTGGTGGCACTACAAACAGTCCAAGAAAATAATCGATATTAGTTTTTCTCAATTTATTATAGACTAGGTATTATCGATTAGAAATCGTTTCTTACAACAAAGGTAAGCCGACCACGAATTAGCTCAACATGTCTTGCGTAAATTTTGTGCCAGTTTTCAATTATGAAAAATATAATACTGTCGACTCGAAGGAAACATCCAACGAACTGTAAGTACCTACTCGAATAACAAAAAATATCGATTTCCAAATTATTTTTAATCCATTTTCAGCTCTGACTTCTATAACTAAAACCATTTTTTTTTCTCAGTTTAAATTGATTTTTTAATTCACTCAAATTCGACGATTTAAATGGTTTCACAGCTGAATACGTTGAACAGACTAACCAAAATTTATGAATACCTAAATATACACTACAGTTTATCGATCCTCATGTGTGCAAAATGTTCCTAAAAATAGATAGTCGCGAAATTTGTAATGAAACTAAAGAAACGCATCCACGCCAAACTCACATAGTAATTCTTTGCTCAATCCATTTCCATACAACAAAAAACCAAAAAAAAAAAACCTAATCGTAACGAAACGACACTGTATATAGAATGAGAACACAGCAGCAGTCTTCCAAAACCAGCTTCTTCGTTTCTTTATTGTCCATTGAACTTTTCAAGTCCACTCAAAAAATCTGGACAAAGCCGATTAATGGACGCGGTTAATCTAAATTAGAAAAATATTCAAATTTATATATATTTTTTTTTATTATTATTGATTTATATATTAGCGCATGGCACAAAAAAAAAAAAAAAAAAAAAAAAAAAAAAAAAACATGTCCAATTCGTTTTCCATTCAAACGCCTACTTGACCAATCTGGACACCATAAACAGTGCAGCCAAAAGCACAAAGAATGAGTTAGTGAAAATGTGTGAAAGAGACAGATAGTTAGATAAAAGGTTTTCTATCTTTTATACCGAATACAAATTTGGACGAATGAATAATACGCTCTTTCGTGATTAATGAAAGAAAAAAAAAAAGTATAAAAAAGAAAGAAATGTAGGTCACATAGGGCGGTCTATATAGCCCGCACCTCAGTATGTATAAAAGTAGAGTTTGCCATTGATTTTACAGATCTGCGATTGTTGGTTCCTCACATAACTGGCTCAAAGGCTCGAAGACACAATATTTTTCTTCTTCCGCTTCTCCAGCAGGTATCTGCCTCCCCATTTTTTTGCTGTCTGTTATCTATCTTTTTTGAGTGAAACAGGGCAAAAGGCACAGAAAAATTAATATTCCAGAGCCCACATAACCCGCGGTGAAACGATAAAAACCACATTCTTATTCATTGTTTAAAAACGAAGAATATGTCTTCGATGCAATAGTGATCTTTTAAAACCCGCTTATTAAGGGCTATTAAAATACTTAAGATTTCTTGTTCAATGTACACCTTCTCAGTTCGGTGTGCATAGAGAGGCTATCTTACGTACACCTCGGTACTGTATACGTGTAGTGCTATATAGACACGGTATACGTATAGTATATTATATACCCACAGTATACACTCTGAAAACTGAACAGATGAAGAGAGGCAGAAAGAAAAAAATAAGAGAGAAGTAAGGGGGAAAAAAGAGCAAAAAATCGCTGGAAGCGTTTTAAAAAAAGAAAAATATATCGCGTATTATTCCAACTGTTGGCAAAACTGAAGACAAAGTTCTGATAAGAAGACCAGATTGTTTTGTAAAACGGCGGATCGTATTTTTTAATCTGCGTGGCCCCGATTAATATTTATTTTATTTTACTTAATTACTGCCCCGAGTATGAATCGAGCAACGAATCATATTGACGAATGAAACTATAAATTTTACTCTCTTCCTTTTGACTTCTTCTGCTCCTTTTTCTATTTTCAACTTCTTTCTATAGGTACCTCATTTTGCATCTTCTAGCTTTCAGTATAAAATTTCTCATTCCCTCTGCTGATGGTCAGAAATTTTAGACCAAATGCGATCAATGGGAAGAGTAGATGTATGTACATACATAGCCCAGTAAAATTTTGTAAGGTTGCAGAATGAGGTAGAAAAGGAAGATTAATCTCCAGGAAAAGGTCGATGACTGGAATAGAAGGTGGTTGGTCTCCTGAATGAGTGATTTTAATACCAGCTGTATTTCTGTTAGAGGAGGCTCAAATGTGTGAATACTTTTATTTTTATCATTCATCTAGCTAACTAAGCAATACCCAATAAAAATATTTCACTGCAAAAATAACCAAAGTACATACAGTTTGAACCGAAAAGTTTCACAGATATCTTTTTTCGAAACAATCATAAGGGATAAGAGACAGGACGTTGAAGACAAAATCATGTGAAGATCATAAATGAATGAAATAAAACTAAAGTTTTTTGCATTATCTCTTCCATGATTCATTTCCATTGTTAGGGACACCCTGTATGCATGAGCATAGTTTACCTACCATTTGAAGAGTGAATCTCAATATACTAATTATGTCTGCCATCTTTATGTCTATTCATTTTCAACTTCCCAATAATAAGAAAACAATATCGTTATTATGATTTCAGAAACAGAAATACGTATTTTTCTTTACCACCTTGTATCTCAATCCCCATGGTACTTATGAAAAAATTGTATGGAAACTTTATTTTTTAATTTTATGTTGATGACTTTTGAACTGAAAACTTTTTATTGTACATCGCTTAGTTATTGAGAAAAATTGATAAAACTAAATGTAGTAAGTATGCAAAAGTCAACTAGAAACGCGTAATATAGGACAATAACAAGTGAGAAGCAAAACTGAAGCGAGTGGGTTTGTTTGGATGTACAAGTTCTTTCACAACCAAAAATTAAATTAAATGGAATCGAGGACACACATATTGACTTCATACACATACTTACGCTAGAAGAGACGCAGGAAAGAAATTAATTCATATTAAAGAACATAATTATTATGTAAGAAAAATACAAATGAACTGGAACTGAGCACATGTTGGATATATTTATCATAATAATCAAGAGAAAAAAGTATTAATTTCTGTTCAAAGGAAAGAAATAATCTTTAATCACATACAAGAATACATAGAAAAACAGAGGTGCTGACATGCTGTTTGATGTATTAACTACGAACTTAATCAGAATAATGAAAATAAACTTTCAAGAGAACGGGAAAAACAAATTTAATCACTTAATTTTGAAATTAATCGAGAACAAAAAACAAATTTAAAGTAAACAAAAAAGAGCCATGTTGAAGGCGACTGCATCCAAAATGAAAGTGCCGAAAGATGAATTTAAAAGTCGAGAGCTTAAGGCAAGAAGAAAAGATGGTGGTCAAGTTAGTAGGTAGCCAGCAGTAGGTACTTCAATTTTTCCAACCTGAACACAGGAAAGCCAAAAATGAAAATAAATAAAGACAAAAAAATAAGGAATAAAAAAAAAAGTAATGAAAATATGCCTCACATGCTACATAAAGTTAGTCACAAAAATGCTCCACGCTATACTCAACATATTTCTGGTAGCAGCACAGAGTGTGGGGTGAAGTATTTTTATTATTCATTCAGAAGACCATCCTCGCTATAATTCCAAGCTTCAAACTTTCGCTAATTATATTACAATTCCTTTTCAAACAACTTATTTGACTGGACTATTCTGATTGTAGAACAGAATAGGTGCATCGAAGTCTGAAAAATTTAGTTAGGTACCTACTCAATGTATGATTCTTGCATCTGTGCATCAGAATGGTTTCTATTTGCAGAATTTTTTATTTATTATTGAAGTTTACGTCTGAAAATAAACGAAAAATTATAAAACAGTTCAGCAATAGAAGTCTCCTTAATACCATGTTATAAACATCCAGACAAAGTTCAAAATGATCACTCAACCTGTTGCAGCGATTGGTAATGGGATCAATGTTCTCATAAAAATGTTGTGAAATGCCTAAAATTTTCTGAAGAAAATTAAAACATTTTTCATTAAATGATTATTTTAAGGTTCTTCGACGAATCGTTTTTTTTTCTTCTTTAAACTGTCATAATCTGAAAATGTGCTTGAAATTTTTTCTGGCACACTATTTTTAGAGAAGAGTGGCAGTATTTTATTTTCAATTCCACCTAATAATAAATAAGTAAAACATACATAGGTTACATGGAGTTACTTAAACAATCGTTTTTTTGTACCTCATTTTGATTCTAATAAATGAATATTTTAAACGTTAGTGGTTAGAAATATCGATATTTTTTCGTAATGATATAGGTACGTATCATTTCAGGGAAAATATTGATAAAGTATATCGTCATATCAGTTTGAATTGGCGTTAGTGTTGTTAAATATCGATATTTTTTTGCATCGATAGGCAAAATATCGATATTTTGTGTACGTCTGCTAAATGCAGGCAACTATACTTGAAAGAAAAACTAAAATTGGAGCTCTTTTTATTAAGATAAAGGCTAAATTTTAGCTGCATACCAGAACTTTAGTATGTTGATATTCTGATAAAAAAAAAAATAATCACAAAAGAAATCTTTTCTGTTTACAATTAAGATAACTGCCTACTTACCTCGTTTTACGACTGTGCTATGGCTCATTTTCCAAGTAAAAAATCAGGAAATCAATTTAAAATTTAATAAACAACTACATAATTTTTTGCTTAAAAAAATCAATTTCTTCTGTTGAATTTTTTTTTTTTTTTTTCTTTTAATAATACTGGCTGAAGAAAAAAAGGATATTGAGCAAAAAATTTTTTAAATTTTTCTTGAAAACAGTGTAATAAATTTATGTCCAGGTTTGATTTCTGGGTGGATGAAAAAGAAAATACCATTACCAAAGTTTAGTTTGGATATGCTCTCAAAAAGCACAAACTCTTCATTTCTCGTGATCGTTGTTCAGAAGCCATTATTAAATGGTAATTTTATAAAAAAAATTCAAAATAATTTTAACATTGTCTTCTTGGAAAGTATTTTCTTTTTTTTAGACATAGTTCTCATAGGAGAACTTCTTCACACTTTGAGTTGTGATTGGAGGTTATCCAATTAGTTGGGATAGGTTTTATGGGGAATATGCAATTTACGAAAAGTTCGCAGAATTCCATGATCGTTGTTATACGTGTGTTGGATGAAACGGTCGAAGAAGGAGAAAAGTACTTTCTTTTGGCTTATGATAGTCTTCTGCCAACAGAGTTGAAAGATGGTACGAGTGAAAAACAATTTCCAATCGATATGGTAGGCAGATTCGACGCAAATCGAGTAGTCTAATAAATTACATTTTTATGGCTTCGTGGCAACGAGCCCAAAAAGAACTCTAAAAACTTTCTAAATTCTTGTAAAATAGCAGAAGCTCATTACAGTAGGTACCTACGTCGTGTTCGTCACGCCACGACAGAAATTATTACCGAACACTGCACCGCAGAAATGTCTCTCATTCGATAGGTATTCTTCTCAATATTGTCAATTTGAGTGGAAAAAAAAAAAAAAAAAAATTAAAAAAATGGATAAAACTATAAAAATTTATTTTCCCCGTGTAAAAGTGTTCAGTTAATGTTTCATCTCGATACAATTTTCATACTCAGGATGAAAAAATTACGACGATACTTTACACAAAAAAGCATCCATTATAATATTTCCGCCGCGTCCACTAAAAATAAAGATAATATTGCACCCTGGTACGAGTGCACCGACCACAGATACCGTGGAAAAGTGAACATGTTTCAAATAATTTATTGTAATTTGGGAGCGGTTTTTATAGATCAACATATTTTCAAATTAGGCCTTCTTCCATACCATTCTCGTTCCACGTTCGTAGGTATAATATAGGTATTATAAAAACATTTATAAATTTCCAACGAACTGCAGAAGGCACTCAATGCCTATTTATATATTTATAGAATCGACGACGAGTAAAAAATAGACACTTTTTTTTTTTTCGCTCTTTTATTTTATAATCAGCAAATAGGTATATCGGATTGCCAATTTTTATTCAGAATAACCAGATACATCAAAAGTGGGGGAAAAAAGAAACAGGAAAACTGCAAATCCACTATGTACAGCTATTTAAAAATTCATAATTATTTAGCTACTCGATTCATATAAAGTGTGCGGTAGGAGTTAGGTATAAGGTACCTACTTTTAAAATAAATACTGGCAAATGATACTCCCTATCGACCAATATGTGACCAGCTAATCGATTTTCAAGTAGTCGATTTTTTTTCTTTTTCTATTTACTTACATTATTTAATAATGTATTTTCCTTAAACGAGTTAATTAATAAAATTTTGTCGATTTTAGTCTAACAAAAAATTGATACCTACTTTTATAATTATACGTATATATTTTTCAAGTTATCTACTTCGTGCATGGAAAATATCTTTAAAAATTGAAAAAAGAAAAAAATCGATACGACATTAAGAAGGTAGGGCAATGAAATACCGCAAAAGAAAATGCAGTGTAAGTGGTGTATATACATGTAGTGGCGGTGGAAAGAGAGAGGTGGAAAAAAAAAAAAAAGAAATACAAGCTGGTATAAAATATCAACATCTGTCTGGGATCACTTTTTTGTAACGTCAGGGGAACCGAAGACGGTTTTTCATTGGTTTATGATAAGAATGCATATAATTACAGTAAGTGAATTGTAACATAAGAAGCGAAACGACGAAGATGGAGATCAGGTAAGAATAAGAAAACAAAAAAAAAACTCCATATGAAGGAGAGGGACAACAATATGTTACAACCCACCATTTTTTTTTTTTGCCTTCCATGTGAACTTGCGTGAAGTAAAACAAGAGACTAGAGACTGCCTGTTAAATGGCGGATATTATGGGAGAGTTTTCATTTCCCTCGCTCCATAATAAAATATATTAATATTCATTCTTGTAGAATAAAAATTTTTTTTTCTGCTTAGCTTGACAAAACACCGATTAATTCTAAAAAATTGACGAAAAACAACAGTTTTCCTTTTCTAATTCAAAATTTATGACGCTGTAAAATTTTGAGAGCAAAAGCTTTTGCAGAATATTTTTAAGGAAGACGATGAGATTTCGATTGAATGCGCACGTCTGTACTTATTAGTTTTCTTAAGTTGTATTTTCCAGTATCAATGGAATAGGACGACCCATAAAAGAGAATTTTCAATAAAATTAATTTTTCAATGCATTCAGAATTTTTATAAAATAGATAAGTTCATTTTATACGTAAATCAGATTCTTTGGGAGAAAATGGAATAATTTATTGCAATTAATTTTGGAAAAACGAAAAAAAAAACACAACCAAATAGGTATATGCATAAAAAAGAAGAAATCGACCAAACTGTAAGAAAATGTTCCAAAATCGCTTGAAATTTGCGAAATTAAAGCGAGCCCATTTTATTTAGAATTGCATGAAATGGAAAAGTAACAGACATAGCGTCCGTCTAATTAGTAAAGTGTTTTCTCTAGCATATAGCCATACCACAAAACATTGTAATATACTACATAGCACACAGTGGCATATTATAACTAGTCAGTGTACTGTAGCAAATTATGATAATGAATGTGCAATAGCATATTCTACTCAGTATGAAGTAGCATATACTACTTAACACGTAGTGGCGTATGCTACGTAACACGTAATAATGTATACTTCTCAGTACACGGCGGTGTATGCTACTCAGCACACTGTATCATAATTGTGCTACTTAGCATGCAGTTGCATATGCTATTTGCACACAGCAGAATATTATATTATTTACTACTCGTCACACAATAGAATAAATTATGCTACTTAGCATGCATTAGTATATATTATTCAACACATAGCAGCATACACAGCACACAGTAGTGTAGACTATTCAGCAGAAAATGGTGTATGCCAATTAGCACGCAGTTAATTATGCTACTGTAGCTCTAAGTAGTTGTAGGTAGTACTTGCACAATGGCATCGAGGTAGCATGCTGTGTCCAAATTGTTACCTTTTTACTGCTCAGCCCATGGACTGGATGCTGCTTGGCACTAATCAACAATTTTACGGCTGGGATGTAATAGTGTTTGTATCACATGCCCTGTATTATGCCTTATCATTTCCTTCTGATTGAAATATTTATTTTAATTATTCTATTTAAAGCTATCAATTTTTTGAGTTTTTGTCTCTCCTCCAAAATCACGAAAAATTAAAAACCTTCGAGTAAAACTAAGAACTCACTTTCATCAGAACATACTGAGAACCTAAAACTTAAGTGCAGTACGGTTTTTCTGCAGAAAACAAACACATTCACCTCACCTTATACGTACAAAATGTACACGTAATAGCGCTACCTTTCCTAAATGCACCCATAACGTACACCGCTTCTTTTTCCTTCAAAAAACTCTTCATTTTTTTGTATTCCTGGAAAAACGATCGCACAAAACCTCAAAATATAATTCGGTGTTTTTTTTGTTTTTTTTTTTATGTTTTTTTGTTTTCTCTTATTACTTAGTTTACAAATTTTGAAATATTCTTTTAGCCATTCCTTACCCTACCAAACAGGCTAAACGTGTTTTTCCACAAAACTTACATCCCAAAAATTGCCAAGTTGTTCGTGGAGGAAAAAACAATAAATTTTCTGCGCCTCTATGCGACACAGCCAATACAAACTATAAACAACCACTAGGTATGCGTAAAAAAATAAAAAAAATAAGAGAATTAACATTTTTACCAATGTTCCTCTCACGAGAAGATGTCGAAAAATTGTCGATGCATTCGCTGGCCACAAATGAATTTTGGATACGACGTAATCTTATCGCCGTATCCAAATCTGTTCTTTCTTCGTTTATTTTCGATTTTTTCGTTTTTCGTTTTTCGTTTTTTTTTTTTTGTTGTCTTTTCTTGCTAAATTATTAAAAAAATATATTTCCCGAAGTAAATTATGGAGTTGAAAGAATTTCTAATGCATTTCTCAAATTTTGTCGAAATAATACGTCGTCGGTGCCTCACATCGATAATGGATCATGTGCTGTTTGACCAAAAGGACGTAGACAGCCACCTATATCTGGGTATACCATGCATTGATTCCGATTAGCTCGTCTTAATTATGAATTAATTAACCGAAATTGTAAAAGAAGAACGTCGATGTAGCCTAATGTTAATTTATACACAGCATACAAAATGTTAATGTGCACGTTTGCGATCTCAATCACTCGTATACATGTGTAGCATAGTCCTAATGTATTTAGCCCAGAAAAAAAAAAAGAAGATAAAAGCCAAATGTGTTTATTTCTAAAACTTTTTTTTTTTTTCTTTCAAAGCAAAAAAGAGAAGGAAAAAAATTCATCATTTTCTTTCTTTTTATGGTCATTATATTTGGTTCGAAGATAAGCCAAATGACCTAAGTGAAGTACCTAGATTCATCTTGGGTGGGTCGAAAGTTTCGAAAATTTTGAACGTTTGAAAAATCTTGATGACGATACGTGTATATATATATACATGTATGTAGGCCTATATTGACAAAAGCTTCGTCTATGTATGCTCTATCAATTTCGCTATCCACGATGAGGGTCGACCTGATTTAAACAAGACGTGCTCTGTCCGCATTATTAATGACATTTTTAGAACGTTCTCCAGCTATACGTCCGTATTTCTCCAATATATTCTTATCATTGACACACGTTTAATAAACGTTAGGCCTATATTATATATATATATAATACATATGTATATGTATAATATTTTATTTTTTTAAATTCCTTTCGATACCATCCTGACTGTTGCATGTATACATACATCTAACGGCATCTTCGAGGGCACACCACAATTCACTCATTCTTTTGCTCTAGAAAATTTTACTTCGCCTTCTCCAATCAAAAATTCGTAGTACTGGACACCGGTGATGGCTGTAGACAATTTATACAAAGTCTGCGTTGCAAAGGCAAAAAAAAAAAAAAGAGCTTGCACAGAGAAAAACAAGAGGGGAAAAAATTAACTCTTGATAAACGAGCGTAAGCTGAAAAAAAAAAAAAAAAAAGGTAAAAAAAATGTTTCTATTTTGATAAATAATGGATAGATATATATAAATTGTGCTCACGGATATGAATTCGCGTATGCACGATTTTCAAATAACGGCATTCGAAATACATGGTACAATGTTTATTCGTTTGGTATTTATAACGTTGATGTACCTATTCAACTTCTCTAAGTATTTTTGCCTTTTTTTTTTTTACTATCTTTATCTTCAAAAAATTCAACAACATGAAGAGAAAATGTTAAATTTAGTATCTGTATACATACACATACATACTATTGATTAGAGAATGTGGGTCTATATAATATAATAGTTGAGGTCTGTGCACAGGCGAAGCTCTTTATAAAAAAAACTATTGCTTAATTTTTTAATTAATCCGTCAGGTTAGAAACAGCATCACATCCACCAGAAATCGCCAAACTTATTAAATTTGGCCTACCGCTTTTTTTTTCAGAAAAAAAAAAAAATTACTCAACGCCCACGCGGAAATCTACAATGGAAATATGTAGTGAGAAATTGCTTCTGAGGCTACCTCCAGCTTTGGAATTCGAGCTGAGAGGTTGGTAAAAAAGTGAACAATCTCCAGAAGATGTGAAAAATCAACTCACCCTGTATGAAAATCGTTTACTGTAACCAAAAGATTGGAGTGCCGACAATATTTTCTGCATTAAATACAGACAATCTATTTTCTAGTCACACTTGCGTAATGAAGAAAAAAGAAAATTCAACGGAAAAATGAAAAGCCTGGAAAATTTGGAACGACACTTTGTAACGAAAAACCAGTACGATGCACTTTTACAAAAGAAAAGAGATTACCTAATTTGCAAATGGTTCAACATGAACGAGATTCGGGGATTTCTATTGAAATTAAATTGAACTGATCAGCATTTCCAACACTTCAGGCTCTAAGAGCAAAACAAATGTTCGTAGTTTGTTATTGAAAATGGAGAAAGTTTGAGAAGATTGAAACGACAAAGACATCGTAAAATTATGCTTATGTTCGACCACTTTTGAAATTCGTTTCTCGAATATGGGATATCCATTGACCAGTAAAAGTTACAAAATAAATAGAAAAATGTTGAAAAAAATGTCCTAAATATTTGTCTTGTGAATTGTTCCGAGTATCAGTGTAATGATATTTTCATACATATTATTTCAAATATTCTCGTACTTTATTAATTCGTATTTTCCCATACTATTCTTCATATTTCCGTCTATTTATATTTCCTTTCTTTAACGTCATTTAAGACTAGTTCAAACTTGTCTTTCAAGTCTTGACTTGTCTGATGACATCACCTCTGGTACACCATAAACTGTTTTCGTCTATATTCCATAATGTCATCTTTTCTACGAATATATTTCGATACCTTGCAATAATTCCAATTCTTATTAATTTCTTAAACACTCCTACTTTCTGTCATTTCATTTTAATTTCATTGGTTTTATCTAAAATACGTTTTCCTCAAACAACCAATCATATTCATATCTCCCACAATACCCAATTCAAATCACTCGAACTTCACCCTTATAAATAGTCTAATGTCCTGTATATTATACACTTCAATTATTAATTCATTTTTACTCTTACGTTGTTCATACTTTGTAATAATCTGTTCACCTTTTTTATAATAATATACTCTTAAACCATTATTGTGTTTATTTGTAACAACTATACCGTTACAATCAGCAAACTGACGGTACCGTATAACGAATTAAAATGCAGAATTTTGGAACCAAATGTACGAAATTTGAAACAAATATTTATTATAATCTATAGTAGCATGCTACCAATTTTGATTTGGATCAACTGGATGGTACTTCCGGTAAAGCTTTTTGTTTCCTTTCCTCTCCTCATATTATATAAATTCTTACACAGTCATACCGAATAGCCAGATGAAAATTTAATATTGTCATACAAACGCAACCTCTTCTATTGTTGAGGGGGAGCAAGATAAATTCAGTAATAAATAAAAATTGAAATGTTTAGTCGGCCAAAATATAGGTAGGCGCAGACAGATTGTGGTCAGCTAATTGTCTATGCTTCTGCCTTTCGGTTAGAGCCCAAGAATGGGGAAATATAAAAATAAAAATAGAAAATAAAATATAATTTTCCTGAATATAACGTAAAAATATAGCCTACATACTACGAAGTATGAAGAGTTTTACATTTTTTTCAAAATGGCAGACTGCTAATGATGAAAATTATGAAAGACATAAATTCATTTAACAAAAATTACAAAACATATGAATTTGTGACCATGAAAATTCACCGAAAGTCGCTGGGTTGATTTGTTTTCCCATTTTACACATCACGATATGCATATCATCACTAATAACGAGTTTCTACGTTGTTCAAGTAATTTTTTTTATCATGGCCAGTTTTAAAAATTTTTGAACCTCATTTTTCTGTCTCTTTTCATAAATTTTTTTAAAATGATTTTTCTGAATTTTTTGCACGTTGTTGGAAAAAAGAAAGATGACAGGAAAAGACTGAATACCTAAGCAGTTTATTTCCACAAAATACAAAAAAGGTTCATTCGATAGCCTAATGTTATTTTATTTATCTGTAAATTTGAAAATGCGTGTTTTAATGAGAACAACCCAGAATATTAAGAATAAAAAACATTGATAAAACACAGAATTCGTAGATCCTATTCGAATTCGTACGATTTTCTGACGAACAGCTGCTTTTTGATGTTTTTAAAACTGCAATTTTGCAATAGAAATATCGTAAATTTGCAATTTTTACAATTTACGATTATTCGACACTTTTAACTATAAGTTAAATTTGGTGGAAAATACTATTGTGCTTACAGAAAAACAGCAGAAAATCGGAGATTCATTTGAGTCAAATTAGAATTTGACTGGTTTTTATGTGTAAAAAACCTGAAGGTAGATCAGAAAAATAGGTCAAAAACAAAAAAAGAAAGATAAATGAAGAAAATCTCTTTAACCATATCACAGTTTAGATTGTATATTGTTCTATACTATAGTCAATTTTATTGTATATTGAATTTTTTAATATAGGTTTTCATACAGCATTCGCTTCTTACTAATTTTGTTTTGTTTTTTAAAGCAGTAATTGTTTTTAACTGCGTAATTTTAGGTCAACTCGTACAAAACTTAATGCAGTTATCGCAATTATGATCTATTATTAACTTTTTAGTAACCAATTTTCTCCGTTTCAAAAACCTACTTTTTCTAACGGAGCTGCTGCTGCGTTCGTTTTTTTTTTTTTTTTTATCATTCTTTAGCAATTTATTCTCTGTATGAAATCGTATAAAAAAGATTCATTCGTTTCCACATTTGTCCTCAAATTTTTAATTCGTCTTGAAAGCACAGGTCACTTGTAACATGGCAGAATGATGTCTTTTTTTGGACACAAAAGATCAACTTTGAAAATCAACTTCTACTCCAAATCTTGTTCAGTATTTTGTAAATAGTCGTTGTTACATCGAAGATACGAATATCCATCTAATCTACCTATAAATATCGGTTTCATAATTGCGTTCACAATACACTCGACGGTAAGATGCGAAAACATAAATCGAAAAAGGAAAAATCTACTCGAACGACCATGTTATCGAAAACGTTTTGGAATTCTGTATAAATGTTGGAAAAAAAAAAAAAAAAATTAAATATCAAATAAAACTATTTCTCTACGGAATTTTTTATTTTTCTTCGAACCAAGCCCAATTATACGTCTTACGACAAAAAGACGAGAATAAATTTCTCAAAATGGTTCGCTTTCTCAACAACATGAAAAATTCTCTCTCTTGTAATATTCTATTGGAAAAATATTACGACATATTGTCATATAGCTTAACGAACCCAATTGTCAATAACACGTACCTAGTCGAATCCCAGCTTATGACAAATTTGTTTTTATGCATTTTTATAAATATTATTATGTGATCATAAATCCTACTTTAAATGAGGTTTGCGAAAAATTTCTAAGAATAAAAGCTACTCCACTTTTTTCGTTTACGAATCCTACAGCAACAGGTTAAGATCATTTTTCATGCAAAATATTCGACTGGGATAAATACTGAGGGGCAAAAAAAAAAAAAAAAAAAACAGAGAAAGAATTATACCGAATGGAATGGTAGATAGTGTGGAGGAAGAAGGGTTGGTTTTTCGTTTTACAATATTTGCATTCGATTTTGCGATGAAACGACTATTTTTTTTCTACAGGCTTAACGGAAAAACCAGTTTTCCTCGAATTTACTCGCAACAGCAAAAATTAATTTTAAATCCAAAATGATGAGGAATACGAAAAAAAAAAAAATGCACAAGAATAATAAATTATATACATACTTTCTTCAAATTATATTATTTTTTTCTACTCATTTTTTTTTTTTTTTTTCGTTTAGGCACTCGTAGTCGTACGATTTTGATACAATAATTTATTATATTGGTTTTGAATGGATTTAAAGTTGTAAAGAAATTCGTGAGGTTCGTTGTACAGACGTTTGTTGTATCGCCTTTGAATCGTACAAATGTTAAAGTCGGACGAATCGCTTTTGGCCAGCGATGGTGTCGTCGAATATTTATGGTTTGGCTCGGATAATGAACGCAAAGCAACCAGAATCAGTGAAATTGTATGTAAAGCTGGCATGGTGAATGGTTGGTGTGGAGTTTCAGGTCAAAATAAAGACTAAATTCCAGTTGACCAATAATCTTAATTTTGAAAGAAAGCCGAAAAAAAAAAATTGCTTGGAAATACTAATTTGGAGGCTCGAAACTTTAGTGGATGGCACGTTCCCTACACTCTTCTGTCATGTTTTATTTAAAACTCGATGATATTATTCGAGTTTTGGTTTTTTACTCTCCAAAATTTAGAGATTTATTTTTAAGATGTGGAAAATGTATCTTTGAAATGTCCGTTTCATTGGTAAGTATTATAGTTGGTGGAGTTGCCGACCGAAGTCCGGTCGTTTTTCACGAAAAAGTTTGTATGAAAACCTTTAAAAATACGATTAGTAAAACTCAAAAATTTGCATGGGACATAAGTGTTGTGCATGAGAACTCAATTATTAATTTTAACTTATTTGAAATAATTGGAGAAATAAAGTAGTCTCGTGGTCCGTGCAAACAAGAGGTTTTTAGTTGTTATCTTTATGTGCCTTTGAAAGACTGTTTTTCTTCTGAAAAATCCTTTATCACTTCGTTTTTTATACATGTCATAAACTCTAATAATAAGTTGTATTCAAAATTAGTTTTATTTTGGTTTTCTTGAAAAATACGTCTCTTTTTTTTCATTTTTTTTCACTCGAACTTCGTCAACAGAAAATGGGATAATAATATCCTGATGCGATGTTCCATAAAAACGAAAAAATACCATAAACTTTTATTCATTGTTGAACACATTATGGAAATGTAAGAAAATTATTTTATACAACCAACTAAAGAAAATATCATGAATGAATAGTACCGACGAAAAAGTACCCATCAAATTTTGAACCGAGTGACGAAAAATTATCGACAATTTTTAAAATTACCAACCTTTTCCATAATATAAGTCTCACCCGCATTATTACAAAACACACGTCTATGATTAGAACTGTAAAAAAATTTCCGAGTTTCTTAAAATGTAGGCTGTAATTTTATTATAACTTACTCCCAAACGATTCGAGTTTTTCGAATAGATATTGCAATAGAATTGATTTGACTTACCTGTAACATAGAAAAAAACATAAATTACTAACCAATTAATGGAACGTTGTTTAGAGAGAGTGAAACAAAAATCTCATATTGATATTATGTTTTATATTTTATTGTGGACTTAAGTCTATGCCCATTAAGATGTAAGATACTTCCTCGTCTTCATGCACAAAGTCAAGAGTGGTAATTTTTCGATGTACGGAAGGGTTGTATGTGGGAAAGGGGTAATTGAAAAGGGAAGGATTGGGAAGAATGTTCACATAAGCAGATACTATGAAGGTACCTAATAACTTACTTTTTCCATAGTTGATTTATACAAAAAATATGAGTACTATGTTGTAATTATATGCAAATTAAAAAATAAAAGACAGCCACTCTATTAGGTCTTAGTGAGCATAAGGGGGTTTGTGGTGTAATGTAATTATTTAAATATTTATGATCGTTATATTTGCAATAACGATCAACCAATTTGATTTGATTTGATTTTATTAATAGCTTTATTACACCGATGGTCAAGAAATGATCCTCCAAACAAAAATATCATCTTTGTTAAAAAATTATGGTTGGCAAAATAAACCAATGTTTGTTTGCTATACCGACGTAGCACTAAAGACAATATCACAGTTACCTTTCACTATTTAAAATTATATGAATTTTTGACATTAACAGAAATGGATAGCGCTACTGACTCTTGTTAGTATCAGGCATTAAATTTTTCTACATGTTTGACGAGGATAACTTTGAAATTATGAATTCTCTCAGAAATTATGAACATCTATCTCTATTCAGAACCTGATATTCAATTTTTTCAGCACTAACTTATATTGCAAAAAATTTTCGAGATAATTAATAATATTAATTTCAATTAGCTCCCTTACTATTAATACTTATACAACATTTAACTCATCTGATGGCCTATTATTCTGTTCTCAAAATGGATATAGGTAACCTATAGGTAGCCAAAGTCTCACCAATCGAACGTTAATTATTGATACTAACTTTAATATTAGCTTCCGAATTTGTTTACAAAACGTATATCTTGGTACCAGGTAATCGTAATCTTTAAATATACAGTTTTCATACACTGTTTTTTTTTTTTTCTATCATTTCTTCATTATCGACGATAAAATCGCCCACCACGTTGGAAAGGATAAATATTGGTGTTAACAGCTTCATCATAGGCGTCAACCAAGTTAATGTCTTTTTCCACCGCGAATAATCTGTTTCCGATATTATCTGAGGCGAATATAAATTTTTCCTACTAACTTAAAGTTATTTTCATATTCCAACGCTTGTGCTTAGCAGACAGTTTTTTTTTTTCTTAAATGCACATTCTCTGAAGATGAAATCGATAGATTTTTCACGATATCATCGTATTTAGCATATTATCTATGGCATCGGACTACACACGAGCGCACCATTTTTCGGCCCTTATTCGCACTGACATTTTTACAAGCAAACAAAGTAAAAATCACAGAAAAAAATTCTAGCGTAGCTACACTCGGCTAGAAAAAGTAGGTTTCCTAAGGTGTGCTTCTAAATAATTATAGCATTATATAATGACCGATTATTCGAAATTGTTTAAAACTGAGCTTCTGCCCTAACCTTGAAGATTAGCTTGTGCTACAACCTTAAAGGATAGTAAGAAAAATATCCTGAACCTGGAAGACTAGAAAATAAAATCAGTAAATTGTAGAAGAAGTGATAATAGAACCGAAAAATCTTCCAATAAGTCCTTACATCAAATGAAACTATGTCGTAGATGATTGAGGATTCAGGTTGTATGCAAATACATAAATAAGGACTCTGTATCAAATTAGTAAATAGGAGGGGTGAAAAAAGTTGAATTTTTCAAGTGAGTGTGTTTGAAACGAGAGATTTTCATTATCCACTTTGAAAATTAGATCTTTTTTCACTATTATTATTTAAAACGAAAATAAAAAACCCATTACATAGAACATACTATGGGTAGGTGTAGTTACTGACTGCGGAACAAAATGAATAATCATAACCAAAATCAGTAGGTCTGTTTCATGCATTAGAGGTAGTTTGTGTTATAAATTTCGGGACAATTAGACCAGAATTAGTACATTTATTGTGTCAACAAGCAGTTGTTAATATCAACAAATCAAGTGCATGAACTGAGAAACCAACTACAACCAAATTTAACAGCATTAATTTAGAATTGTGTTAAATCAGTTTCTGTTTGAAATCTTGCGAGTATTGCTTCAACATTAGGGATTTTATAGCTACTGCAATTGTCCTATTAACAAAGTAAAATAAGTAGAGAATATGATAAAAAGTGGAGATAAGAAAACATACAATTTAATCTTAAAACAACACGTAGCGCAGTATATTAAGCATGAAGCTACGAAACCCTTGGCTCGTGTTCTAATAGACAGAAGAGTGTAGCGTGTGGACCTTATTTCAACTTATTTTCTTATTCTTTAATTTTTCTTTCCTTTCTTTTCTTCTTTTCTCGCACTAGAATTACAGACAGAGCTGCTTATTGCTGGCTGATAAATCCAGGTTTGGACCACCATCTTTTGTCTTCTAAACTCCTGACTTTTGTTAGCACCTTTCGGCACTCTTGATTTTCACATCAAGCATTGAACATGGCTTCCTTTTTTCATTTGTTAATATTTTATTTTCTGACTTTTCAATAATGAAGTTATTACTTTTTTTATGATTTAAATTCCTAAAATTGGTCTTTGATAATATGGTTGGACTTGCAGTTCTTGCACTCTGCCATCTGAAGTCGATACTTCCATCTATAATTCTAGCACAAGAAAAGAAGAAAATAAAGGAAAGAAAAATAAAAGAAAGCAAAATAAGTGGAAATAATGCCCAAACGTTACAATAGGTGGGTGGGAGGAGGGGAAAAATTGATTTTTTAAGAGCATTATACTATTTATAGAGTAAAACGAGTTTTTTTAAATCAAGCTTGACATATTTATTTTCTAAGGGTACTATCTGAAGAGAAAAAGGGAGGAAATACCTAACACTAAATTATAGGTACTAATAACTTGAGAACAAATTGAGCAACAGGAACCACAGTAGTTGATAAGTCTAGTCCTCGTATTAAAGGTACCATTTGTATCAAATTTCATCACTAGGTATTGGACAAGAATTACAACTTCATTGAATTTATTCCCTTCAACAGTCCCAGAAATCGAACCATAAAATTAATCATAACCAAATTTTAAAGCATGTTAGAATACTTCTGAGTCAATGTGTTTTTCAAATTATGTGTCTATGGCTTGAAAATTACCAATTTTAGAGCTATTTAACTGGCATAAATTCAACATAATGGCACCTACCAGACATAACATAGAACCAATGAACACCAAATTTGAATTTTCTTATTCGTGATTTAGTATTAATGTTCGATCCAAATTTTGTGACTATTAAACAAAAATTAGGTCCTGTATTGTGTTAACAAGAATTGTACGTACATTCATATACAAATATGGATATGCATACATAAGACATACAAATATTACTTGTATTATAGTATAGGACATGATAATGTAGCAGATTTATTCATTTGTATATTACGACTATGAGTAAATGAATAATATAATTATATTGAAAATGTGCGGTAAAATTGTGATTTTGTGGTTCCTCATTGGGAAAGGATTAATTTTATTAGTAGACATAAAAAATGTAAGTCGCATAGGTTTCTGTCCATCACGTGAAATCTATGTGGCCTGAGAAATTTATTACCTACATAACGTATTTCTTTTAGTTCAAATCTGTGCTTTGACAGTGCACGTTTACAGATTCGCACACCACAAAGAGTGAGTAGAGATAGGTAGGTGATATAGAACAGTAGAAGTTCAAGTTAGCATAACGTAGACATAAAGAAGTGAATTTGGAGTGAACCAAGCCTATGTGTGATAATTTTTAAATTAAGGTTTGTTTAGGGCTGTCGAAAGTGTATATATGTATTTTTTCATGCAATTACAATCACCGTGGTAATTCATTATTCCATCGATAGAATGGGCCTATATACACCTTCACCAAATTGATGAGGAAGTGTGAGCTCAGGGTTCTGTGGACTTGGTTCACTTTTAATTTGAATCCCACAATTATCGATGTATTCGGTGTTTTCTCATATACCGGTACATTTTTCAAGGACGTTAGAAATTCGTGTTAAATCCATTAACGGTTTGGTGTCGAATAGAAATTGGTATATATATCAGCTGGTAGATCTTCTTTTGCAGTCAGGTCGACTACTCCAGTCGTTTGCAAAGTTTGAGAAGAGTAAAAAAAAAATACAATAAATCGACAGAAATGTTTCTAGTTCTGTATCCTACTTTAACAACTTTCTCTTTTCATTCGACCCACGCATGCAAAGGCGTATAAGATTCCAAATTAAAGCTCCAACACGTAGCACACATACAATATTCGTTTTTAAAGCCATCAAACACGATCGTTCAAATAACAGCAAGATACCTATTTCGAAAAATGTGTAAAAGAACTGACCTATAATCAACCCCATTTAGAAGATAGTTATACTTAGATTGTGCGTCCATAGCAGCGAAAGCGTTTCGATATGCATGTTTCGCCATCATTCGATTCGTTTCAAGACACTCATTGTGGTCGATAGCTTCACAAAATTAAAAATAAGTGGCAAAGAACTCGAGGAAGGGAGCAGGGGGACACTATATTTCTCAACATTCGATAAATATTCGAATTTTACGAACTTCGAAGCACAAACCGAATAAAAATTTCATTTTCAACGCCACTTTACTCGTAAAAAGAGACAGAAATTTTTTTTTCTCCCAACACGAAAATAATTAAAATAATTTTTTTCTTCTTTCTCTTTTCCACATTCACTCTTTTTTCCTTCACAATAATATTATGACCTCTTGTTAATCGGTAGTTTTTCACAAACACAGAAATCGATGAACTCGTTTTATGACTTTACACAAAATCGTCTGCAGCAGATATCTTTTGAAGAAGAAGACGAAGAAGGCGAAAAGAAAACAGGTTTTGTTACTATCAAAATATTAGTATTAATTTTTTTTTTTTTTTTTCGTCAGATAAATAGAAATATTTACCATTATTTTTACGTTTATAAATTGCTACACCGTTGGGCTGGCTTGAATATTTTGGCGAAAATAATAATTTTTATTTTAAATAAATATAGTATAAAATAAAATAATTTTAAGTAGGTTACTTATGGAAATCTACTAATTAATCTTGGTGTCGTGGAAGGTCCTGGCGGTGGGGGTAGGTACGTTTCTTGTTTCGTAATTCAAGGTAAATTTTCGCACCAACAATTAAAATTCATTTATATATACGCAAATGTCTTGTTATAGGTCGAAATTTTAGTCCCACTGTCATGAAATTTGAAATGAACATTTTGAGCCGCGAACCTGATGTTGATTTTGGTATGGATCGGCCAAAAGGAACTCCCAAAAAATCTATTTTCGTTTTCATTTTGAAAGTGTTAATTGTTTTTAACTGCGGAATTGTAGGTTAATAGTTACAAAATTTAATAAAATCATCGCAATTATGATCTATTAATAAATTTTTTTCCAACACCTGATCGAAAAATACGTTTTTTAATGTCTCTTAACTGAAAAAAATGCAGAGAGTTTCAATACGAGGCGAAAAAATATTATTGGGCATTTTCACTCTTTTGAGTTGACTTTCTCACACGACTTAATCACTTTTTTACACGGATAAATCACTTTCCTGCACGACTCGAATATTTTCTCAGCATTTTGTTTTTCTGAAAGTAAAATTATTAAATTAATTACCTATTTAATTCTAAAAAAAGTTTCGAGTATTTTTTTTGAGTTAAGGGGTGAGGGGCGCGAAGATTTCTTGTTTGAAAACATGAAAATTATTCATTATTATTTTGTTCTAAAACAATAAATATTTTTATTTTTTTCATCTTATTTATTCATTTATGTTTTTTTTTTAGAGGTGTTCCAAAAAATAGTGTGTGACTCACGTGCAATGTAAGTGTTTGCTACTCGTGTGATTCGCAGTACTCTCCTTTAGCTCGTTTTGCAAAATTCACACTCGTATCAAAATGATCTACTTTTTGCACTTGTATCACAAATAACTATTTTGCAACATCCCTCGCAAAAGTTCGTTTTTTTACGCCTCTTGATGGAAAAAAGTAGCAAATTTCAATACGAAGTCAAAAAATTATCTTCTGCACATGCGCACTTGCAACTTAATTTTTTCTCACATCTCGATGAATTTCTCGCACGGGTTGATTAATTTCTCGCATGGGTTTGCTATTTTCTCAGTTTTTATTTCTGGCTAGGAACTAAATACATATTTTTCAAAAACATTCTAAAAACAAGCAAACTGCGAAAAATTCAAAAAAATAATTTTTAGTCAAACAAAAATAAAATTATTGATTATTGTTCGCATTTGTAAAAAAAAAAAATTATCGCAATTTTTTTGGAGGACAGTGAAGGTGTGTTGCAAAAAATAGTGTGTGACACACATGCAAAGTAGGTGATTGATATTCATGTGTTCGGCTCGTGCTGAAAAATTCACACTCGCATCAAAATCACCTACTTTTTGCGTTTGTATCACAAATAACTAATTTGGTAAATAATTCTCTAATTTTCGAAAACCTACTTTTTCTTGCGGAGCCAACGATGCGTTCACATGTTTTTTTTTTAAATTCGCATTGGTCATTGGTTTATTTAAGTTTTAATATATTTTTTAGCATATTGCGGTACCAAATAAAAATATTGAGCATTGCAGGAGATAATATTAAAACACGAAAACAGAATTTACACAATCCTCCAGAAAATCGTATCAATAATCAGAATATTCAGAGAACTATACCTACCTACGTTTTGAAATTCAGTTACATCAACTAATAAACCCTTTTAATCGACTATAAATTCATGGCAGATATTTATTAAGTTAAAATACTTTTTCGACTGCTTTTTTCGAAATCCAGTTGGTATTCATGAATAGTGGTGTAGTGCACCGCAACCAAACAAAATCTATTATACTATGTAGGATTTCTCATTTTTCATCTTACCATTTAATTTTTTGATATTTTTTAATAAATAACATCGTAGACGAATGATTCTCTTTGAATTTCGGCAAAACAAAATCGTGTGCATTTATTATTTAACTGCAAGTATATTTCATTATTTATTAAATTATTTATAACATCGTGTATTATTAAATTATCTAATACTTTATCACGCGCCTTTCTACAAACCGTTTGGCTGCACATAAAATTTACAATTTTACGAGCACTAATCTATTCAATCTTGAATTTTGTGTAGGTGGAAATGAATGAGTGAACATCTTGCGTTGCTGAACAGGAATTTTCACAGTCAGAATAATATAGTCTATCGAGGTAGAGATTGAAACTCACAAATTCGTTATTTAGCTTGCCTACATTCAAGAGACGTGAATAAGAATTTGGATTTTACAGTATGTTTAATATGGGTGAGAAAATTTTACATTATGAAACACGTCAAATACCGCCAAAATGCAAAATACGAATGTCCTATCGAGTATAATTTCGTGTAAAGCAGGTTGCGGTATTCAAGCTGAAAATGAATGTGTCTACTGCCTTTCATAAAATAGATGCGATTCAGCAGCCTTAATCATGTATTATGTAGAAAGGTTCTCATTGAGCTGTGAAAAAATTGTAGCGATTTTTTTCAATATTGAAAAAATTTTATCAAAATTAACGCCGAAAGCACGATTACCAGATAATTAAAACCCTAAATTACCTAAAAATTTCTAATTTTTTCCTTTTAACATTGAAAATGTTCAACGATACTATGGTAACGATTTTAAGGGTAGCAACACTGACACCGACTCTTTCCAGGTGATTAATGCCAAAAATATCTAAAACTATTGATAATAAATTACGATTATCTTGTTGTTTAAAATATTTTTCATGACAAAAATTATTGCCGGTGTTCGAAATCTGTGAATTTTTTCATTTTATTATAAAACGCATACATTTTGTCAATGGGGTAAACTCATTTACATATTTTAACTTCATATAGGTGTCTATCCTCCGATGTTTTCTAGTCAGTTTCGTATAGAAAGCTCTATTCAGAGAATTCTCACAAAGTTTCAGTTCCGAACCTGTTTTTTCAAAGTTAGTTATCAATTCTACCAAATCGTTTTAGTGTCGCTTCAATTTTCATTAGGTGTATTTTCGTTCTTTATCGTATTCTTCACTGATATTTCTTTAGTCTCTTATTTTTTTTAATGCCTAGCAACATGTCTTTGTTAGCGCACATTTTCGGTTGTTGATGTCGGAAAATTTTTAATTTTTTACACCTTTTTAAAACGTACTTCAATACTGTAAGGTTAAACAATCACAATGTTAATAAAAAAAATATAGCCTGCGAATAGAATTATACGACACAATTTAGGGCGCCATGATCACCGTAGACTTTAACAGTTGTTTTCATCGGTCGTTAACAGGACCAAATCAGTTTTGTAATTCAGTATTTACCTTTTTTTGACTTGACAAAAAAAAAGTGGTTGATTTGTGATCAGCCATGGCTAAAAGCCAAATTCCGAAATACTTTAGTAATCTGTTTGGTTGATCCTTTGGAGCCAGTATATTACGTGCAGAAAAACTTTATTTACTGAGGCCATTGATAATAATTGAATATTTATGAAATTTAAGTCATCAATAATAATGTCCATATAATTCGTATACATTTAAAAGGAGAGAAAAAAAAACTATAACGCAGCAAGCCTCGCTAGAAAAGATAGGTCTTTGAGAATAAAAAATTATGAATTTTTATGGTCATTTTAATTGTTTGAATGTTTATATGCGTTAATGGTATATTAGGATTGAATGAAATTTGTTAGCTGCTGACAAAATATTAGAAAATGTGAAATTTGAAAGCATTATTTCTTGAAATGAAAAATTAATCATGATGACAAAGTATGGCAAATAATTATACAGTTTCAAATAAAACCGAAGATAAAAAAAAAACATGAGCATGTAGTTAATTTTTGTAAAAAGTTCAGGCAAATTGTAAATAAAAAGAGGAAAGAAAAGCTTTATCGGAAGTACCGTCCGATCGAACCGCATAAAAATTGAAATTATAATGAGTATTTATTTCAAATTTCATGCATGTGGTTCCAAAATTCGGCATTTTATGACCAATATAAAAACAAAAATAGCGGTGCCGGAAGTGCTGTCCGGCCGATCAGTGCAAAAATTGGTAGCGTACTGCAATGAATTAAAATAAATATTTATTCCGAATTTCGTAGATATTGGTGCAAAATTGAGTTATAGCAAAAATAAAGACAAAAATGGTGGTACTGGAAGTACCGTCCAGCCGATCAACATTAAAATCAATAGGTCTGGTTCTTGGCTTAGTACAATTTAAATGTTCGTACAAAATTTTGTGATTATCGGACAAAAATTGGGACCTGTACCGTGGGAACAAAAAATTGACTTTTATATATATAGGTATATGAATTTGAGTTATTGGTACCAAAATTTTCCCGAGGTTATGAAAATAAAAACGTACCCACCCCCAACCCTTGGTGCTAATACCGAACCAAGCGTAATAAGTAGATTTTCTAAAGAAAACCCACTTAGAAACGTAAATAATTGAAATTATGTTGATCCCGACATTCTGCTTCTAAATAATCAATTCATTATCAACAGCATAAATATGTGCAATAAGTTTTCGATTTCACGAGAGAGATGTTTCAGTTGCCACCGAATTAATTTTAAGGCATTCAAAATATCGTATCACAAAAGCACATTTAGTCATTTTTTAAAGCCAACCCATGGAATAACCTCATCGGCCGTATAAAATCGCCACCACAAACGATAATCACGAATATTCTTGTATAACTTCTAAGACTGTTCCGCAGCACATTGAACTAATTTCCATATTTTTGTTTTATTTTTTTGTTTTCGACATCTGCGTGAGCAGTAGGTACCTGAATTTGTAAAGATTTGGTGGTCACCTCCAGAGACACTCATATACGAGTACGCACACACTTACATTTTTTAACGTTTACGACGTTTTATGTGTCTCGGAAATGGACGATGTTTTTTTTTTCATAGATATTTTTCCGCTAACTCTTGAATAGCCTAAGCCTTAATTTATGACGTAACTCGTTGTGGTTGCTTCGTATGGTCCAGACGAAAGAGAAAAAAATTAGTTTCGTCAACGGTAATATCGCCAATTGAATTATGATTTTTTCTCCGAAATTGAAGCACTTTTTTTTCCCTTAAGCCTTTCATTCTTGTTTTTCGAATGATTTTCAATAGATTTAATTTTTATTACGTCTTTGGTAATTTTTAGTCGTGATCCGGTCACAGGTACTGTACGATGTACATACCTACAGGGTAAAGTATACGTATAACTGTGTTAGAAGACTAAAATAAAATAAAGGAAATGAAAGAAGTTGGTAAAACTAAATTGTAGACATTAAGTTTTACAGCTGTGTAATGTAATGTGTTGGTCAGCAGACCGATACGACACGAGGAATTAATGACTAGCCTAAGCGTTAACTGCTTTTTTTGCACTTTACACTTTTGATTTTTTTAAATGATTTTTAAATGGAAAGGTGTGTATGTGAATTTACTGAAGGAGAAAAATATAATATAACGAATGATACGGTAGTGCCCATTGGTGGAAATTTCTTGAAGACTCTGGAAAAAATATTCGCCCATCATCGAGAAACAAACGCCCAGCGTCTAAGTATATCCCTTCTGGATTCTTGGAAGAACAAATGAAATAAGAATAATAACTATATTACGTATTCGTAGCGTAAACTATTCTTAGGATCAAAATGATCTATTCGATCAAAAATTAGATCATTTGTAGGCGTAAAAGCACATGCTAACAAGAAAATAGAAAAGACGAAACAAATTAAGAAATTTTCTTAGAGAATGCAACAATCGTATACAACGCTACGAATTATTCCGCAGTGACTTGAATAGTTGTATACACCAAGTCGGAGACTTCAATGCACGTATAATACTAAGTCGAATTTTGTAAATATCGACCCTGCAGAAATAAAGAATCGTGGGGAGAACGAATTTTTGAATCAGAGTCAAAAGATTAAGATTAACGTATCGAATTAAGTAGCCTGTAACGAATTCCTACAGTTTCATATTGGGTGTACTGAGCAATAATTGGTGATGAGGCAAAAAGAGATCATTTAAAACGAATTTAAACAGAGGTACAAAATATTTTGGCTTCGAACGGTCTACTTAACAATAGTATCACAATATCTCTTTGAACGAATAACTGCATTTGCAAACAGTAGAAAAGTTATTTGCGTCAACTTATTTTAAGAATTGGTTGTTTTCTATTTTGGAATTGTCCTAAAATAACGAACGGTACACCCCTGCGGTGAGATTTTACTTTTAATAGCGAGTAAATTCGTCTCCGTCACTCAGATTTTCGATGCCTTATTTAAACGAAACGGAACCTCATAGATAATAGATACCTAATTCATAAAATCAAATGTTCACCAAAAATCTTCATACCTGATTTTTGATAACATATATATCGTCTTCATATAGCATCACATGAAACTCTCATATCTACGACAGATAAAAAAATTGATATTTTGAAAGTCGAATTTTAAGCGTTATTTAGCCAAAATATTGTTGAAAATAATATTGTTGTATATTATTTATTATTGGAATGTTAA
This sequence comes from Ericerus pela, assembly GCA_011428145.1. Lineage (NCBI taxonomy): Eukaryota > Metazoa > Arthropoda > Insecta > Hemiptera > Coccidae > Ericerus > Ericerus pela. Next base: position 2,489,715 of record WOFM01000392.1, read on the forward strand.
TGAAATAAGTTGTTGAATCGTGAAACACACAGTTATACTTGTTTTCAAACAAAGAACCTGGTAGGAAAATTTCCGCCCTTTTGAAGAATTTTTCGTTTAAACTCTGGATCTTCAATTATTACGTGAAATCGAGTGTTTCAATAGATTATATTCATTTCCGGATTGGTACAGCGTGTAATGTGGGTGGGTTTCAATTATTCAATTTTGATTTTTTTTCCACATTACATTTTATTCAATCCAGTAATAAAATTGAAGTACGTATATTCATGATATCAGCCTAAAAATATGGAATACAAACGACCTACGTAGCCAAAGAACGGAGATATTACTTTCCAAATTACGGACTATTATCCTTCTATATAGAATTTTCATAAAAAATTTATGCAAGGAAAGAAATAGGGAATAAATTTAGCAATTTTCACAACCAGTGCACACGTTTTTGATCGACTTAAAACAAGAGGTTCTCAATTTGACTCGTATATATTATATAGGCTACGTACGTATACGTATGTAGTTATGTATTTTTCTATATTTGAAGGTATGTATGTGAAAGTGTAAGTTTGTCCTCGAATTTCTGCAGAACTACAGAACCGATTTTAATGAATTTGTTTTTACATGAATAGAAGATGATTCCATGGTGGTGCAATTTTTTTTTTTTTAGAATTTATGAAATAGTTATTTGGTTATTTGTAAGAAATTATTTGTTTTTAAACTAAAATTGCTGATAACTTTTAGGTACGAATAATCAAAAATTCGTTTTAAAAAAATTTTTTTTCAAAAAATTGAAAACTTGAAAAAACAATAATCAAAATATGCTAAAAATAGTGAAAAAAAAATTCAGAATTTCTTTAAAAAAATCAAGAAACTAGAAATATTGTAACTGACATGAAATAAAATATTTCTGTCATAAAATTATACGGAACGGAAAATAGTGCCGACTTCAATAATTCTACTCCTTGGATCTTGCTGGAGAAACTTTTTAAAGGACGATTTCTCTGTTTTTAACTAATTTTTATTATTGTTTTTCGAAACTTTTATTTTTTGGAAATAAAATGTTTTGTAATAATTATTTGTTGACCAATTTATTGACTCATTTTTTGAAAAAATACCTAAATTTTGCAGCGATATCAACACATTTTTCGCTGGTTTACAGGTTTCTAAAAAAAAAGATTGCAAAAAAAAATTCAATGTGACTAAAACGGTACTCAAAATACAGAATAAAAAAATACAAGAATAATTTTTCATAATTAATCTTTCCACCTTCTCTTCGTTTATAAAACATAATTATGGTTCCGTTAATAGCAAGTCATCTCTTTAGTCCCACTTCACTGCCTGAAATGTTAGTTGTTTTTTTTTTCTATTTCGTGGCATTAAATATTGTTTAGCTCGAAAAACGATATTAAGGGAATATTAATTCAGCTTTTTTTTTTTTTTTTTTTTAATGTTTTAATCCCATTTGTCGCCCAAACAACAAGAATCATCCTATGTAATTACAAATTGCATACTGAATTCATGCCAAAAAATGACACACCTATATTATGGGTATACTAGCTGTATATTCAATTTGACGGTTTGAAATTTTATTGGTGATAAAAATCTCTGGTGAATTAAGAAAGAGCGTAAAAAAATTTGGCAGAAAAAAACAAAGAACGGTGTCAGTTTAGTCGTTCATTATGCAGACTATAACACAAAGGAAAAAGGAAAAGCCATAAAATTTTCCAAAACAAAAATCAACAACAGGTATGTTTTCGCCACGTTCCAAACATTTCGTGTGCAATGGAAATATCATATTCGTCGATGCATTATATTAGATTTGGTTATCGTTTTTTTGTCACAAAATTTCAACATACTGCAACAGTTCGATAAAAAGAATGTGTGAAACTTTATTTTTCTTATTTTAATGAAAATTTTTGAAAACTTTCAGCCTGTATATATCTTGATAAAATATTTATTATAAAATGAGGGATTCTCTCCTTTTTTTTTTTTTTAAATCAAAATTAAGAGTATTGAATAATATAAGTAATAGGTATTTAGGAAAATTTATGGAAAATACAGACTATATGTTATTGTAGTATTTGAACGTCCATAAATTTTAATACTACAAACACAAGAACGTGATTTGAAATCATAAAGAATTTTGAACATTAAGAACAGTATTCTATGAAGCAGTATAAAATTTTCTTGATCGTATTTGCAGATTCAAACACCAAACCTACCTCAATAAAAACGCAAATTAACAAATTTTCGTGGACAAATAATTATATTTGAGAAAAAAAAATGCAAAATATGAAAACGACATAATAAAATAAAACAATTAACTACTCTGCGCAGGAAGGGAAATAAAATCTAATGAAATAATAGAAATTTTAATAGTTCATTATGAAAAGAAAATCGCACATTGTTGAAAAAAAGGTGCGGAGAAGTCGAGATCACTTTAATTGTGAATAAACTTGGTAAGGACCTTTATATTGAGACCGAGGACAACCATTGATCATTTAGACTTAAAAACCACAATAAAATTCAAAATAAACATCAGAAAATTGAAAAAAACTTGAAGAGTATTTTTGAAAACACAGTCATTATACTACGTAGTTAAAAATGAAACTGAAGGAGGAAGATAAATTTTCGGTAAGAAAGAAAATAAAATGAACTTCAGAAAAAACTGAAGAAAAATTTCAGCTAAAGGAAGGAAGAAAAGAAAAAGAATATAGGAAAAATCCTTCTGCCAAGTCTGTTTCCAATTGGTTGCATCTTCGCACCTTTTTTCAAGAATAATGAGAAAAAAAAAATAATAATAATAATAATAAAAAAGCGCTTTCAAAAATGAACAAAATGAGAAAGACCAAAAAAAAAAGAAAAAGATATACGAATAGATTAATAACATTACGTTAGTGTTGAAGTATATTTCTAAGGGAGGAAATGAGTTATGAAAGACTTTTAGAAGGTGTGAAGGCGAACACAAAAAAATTCGTCCAAAATGATTAACAGGAGAAGCGAATGAGAGGTGTTCAACAGGAAAAGACGATATAAAATTGGAGAAAAATGTGCAGCAAGATAGGAATGGGTTAGGCAGATTTGATCAAGGTTCACTTTCCATAGGATAACTACTTTTCGCTCAGAGGGTTAGTTGTAAAGAGGTACTGTTGGTTGGAATATGTTCGTTGTGGAATAATTATTTACAGAATTTCTCACAGTTACACGACTGCTGATCATTTTCCTTCGTTGAAGTACAGTGGAAGAAGAAGCGACAAATTTAAGGTCATCATTTTGCGCATTATAAGTACCACTTAACCAACGGTTGACTAAAACATAAGCTGAATAATTACTGAAACGATGATTATTTAAATTTCGTTTGCCTTAATTTTACTACATCAACCGAAAATAGTATGGACTGAAAAATGGAAGTCATTTTTCCATGTTAACTTATGTCTTCATTAATGTAGGTTTTTTCACGTGTTCATTTCGCATGCAAGATACACTGCGAACGTTAAAATTTAGTAATTTTTTTTTCGATAATTTCAATGCCGTCTTACGGTATCCAAAAAACAAGTCCCATTTATAAATAACTTCTTATGGTAGGTACCGTTTACGGAGAAAAAAAAGAAAGTTAAAAAAAAAATTGTGCACGATTTTTCGCCTTTTTTTTGGAACAAGAATTCAAAAATGCCATGCTGCGAATGTTTGGTTTAATGTCATCGTTTCGTTGTTCCAACAAAATACAGGAAAGATTCCACATTCGTGAAAAATTCGCTGGCTACCGCCTCCAAAACCATTAGTGCTTATGTTACCGTTTTCTTTCCTAAGAAAAGAGGAAAGGGAGTCGGAGAGGATAGAAGACGTTATATGTAGAGAAAGAGAATGAAAGAAACATTTCTCATTTTATCTATTTGGAGGGTCACTGCCCTCACAACATGGTAATAATTTTTTTTTTATACTATCGTAATTAATTTTACTAATAATTATTCGTGAAAATAGTAAAAGAAAAAATAGTTCTGATTTTCTAGCCAATGAATCTGAATAGACGAAACAAATGGATAGAGTAAAAAAAAAACAATAATAAATAGACTAAATATTGGAGTATTCAGTTTATCATTGGGATACTCGACTTTGTATCGAGTTCTTTTCGCCGACTCTTAATATTTATAATGCCTATCCGATAAATGAATTGTTTTTTTACTCATATTATTTTCCTGTTTTTTTTTGTTTTTTTTTCGCTGTTAAACGAATGATTAACCGAAAAAAAGTTCCTCGGTACACCTTCTTTTTTTTGTGACTTTCATAAATTTGAAACTCATCTTCCTTTTTCTTTTTTTTTTTCCCTCTAAATCCTATATGCATGAGGTTTCTATGTTCTTAAGTCTTTCTTAATCTCGCTTACTCGCTCGTACTTACATATATATATATATATATATATATAATATTTACTCTCACGCTGGGTTGAAACTACTTGGTTCATTTCCTCACCCATAAAAATACCATTTCTTAATTTACATTTGGTTTGGATCTTTTGAAAAAAAAAAAAAAGTTTCGTGTTGTGTATCCTTGATATGATGTATGTTTAAGTGGGGTCAGATGGCACTGCGGGACGTTGGCCACACTGCGGGATTCCGTCCAACATACCGTCCCTTGTCTTCGCTTTTTATTCAGTGCTGTTTGGTTATTCTTAGGCTCTCACTCTCTCGCTCATTCTACTTTTTTTCCTCTTTACTTTTTTTTTTTTTTTTTTTTTTAATATTTTAAATAGGGTTCATTTATATTACGATGATTTAAAGTTTAAGTAATATACGTAATTAGCGATGCTACTCCAGGCTGCTTATATGCAAACCATATCCTACCTTCGAGCGTCGTTATACACGATGTGCGGCTATATGTTTTAAAAAAATCCCTTATATTTTATTTTATTTTTTATTTCGTTGCCCTTCATTCCGTGAATATGGTCATGACTGGTACTGGAAACGTATTGCTCGCACGTCACTCAAACAGAGATGCAAGTTGAAAAATGACGAATGCGAAACAAACTTTTCTTACGTCTCGTTGGACGAGGTAATTTTAAATAATATTCACCATTATGGGAGGTCGACGTTATGTTTTGTTGGGCTTGTATGTATGTAGTTTGCTGATTTGGCTGGATACGATTTTTGTGCGCAAAATGGCTGCTGGAAAATAACCTCTTCGTTTGGAAAAACGTTCGTACATTTCGTTTTGTAAGCCTTACTGAGATAGAAGCTTCGAGTAGGTATATAATATGTAATGGAGGGCTGATTTCTACAACATTTCTATAGGTAGTTACTATTAGACACAGGTAGCGTTTTCGAGGAATGAAATTACTCTGTTTTGCCCATTACTACATATATATATATATATATATATATATATATATATGTAAATCTTGAAGAAACACTCTACGGTTGAAGAACGGAACTGAGGTAATCAGCCCTCCATTGCCTATACGCTCGAAGGATAGCAGGAAGTTAAAATTTACTACATGAATTCGTGAAATTTTTTAATTTTTTATCCAAATCGCAGCTTCGTACTTTTGTCTTCTCTGGTGCATCTTTTACGAAAAAGTAAAATAATCGCAAATAAAACGATCTTAATTTTCACACATTCACAATATTATATTTAGAAAAAAACGTTATTTAGCAAAGAATGATATCCATTAGTTACTCAATATTCTTCAGATAATATTCTGTAAGCAACTATCGCACTCTCTTCCAATTTTCAACATTCGATACTCGATAATATTGGGGTAGAGCGACTGCATAATGCTGGTTAAAACTTAAGAATCAATAAACGTACCTACACGTCATACTATATTATACATAATACGTACTCTGACCGTCTGAAAAGTAAGTACCTATTATTTGGATATAAAACACAACAAAAATTTTTGAAATTTGTACTCAAATAGTCACACATATCTAATCATGTTATATATCTCTTCTCAAAGTGGGTCGCCTACCATCGTTACCCAGATATTTGTGGTTTGAGAAACTAATTTTCAATAGGTCAGTACCTAATTCAAACAAATTAATGTTCAATGATTATTGTATAAAAAAATCAAAAATAGCTTTTTTTACCTCTGCATCGCTTATTCACTTATGAATTTTAGCCTTCTGTGTTTGTCGTAAGTCAGGGTTTTGAACGAAATCAGAATAATCTATTTCTACTGATTACAGTGAAAGTAGATACTTATTTTTGTGACGCCCTTCGGAGTTTATCAGTTGATGATAAATTTAGCTGCATGCCTGAATACATTATACCTATTATCTATACTAGTAAGAATTAGCCAATAATTATGGGTAGAAACGATATTCTATATTTTCGAGACATGTATGGCGTGGTGAAAGTGGCTCATTTCAGAACTCTTATTTTTTACACTCCTTAATTATTTTTCTCACTCCTAGAAAATTCTCTCTGCCACGATGATGATTCAAACTGGCAGCCTACATGTTTTATTGCCCCTAGCTCAAATACAGCCTTCCATATACTTATTGTAAAAAATACTATACAAAATTTGGTGGGAGTCAGAAAAAATTCATCACTTCCTACTTGTAAATAGCGCACTTGTTGAGAAATTGCCCACTTCACTGTCTAGTTACATCTGTCTGAGTCAACGTATTTATGAATACGCATCAATCACCACTATAATAAACGTAAAAGTAGTTAATTATTTTATAGAATTATTTCCTCGATATTATTTCACCAATTATTTCCCCAATATTATTTTGGTAATTATTCCCTCATATTCAATGCGCATGTGCCACTAGCCACACAGATATGAAAAAAACGTTCGTTGTCTCCTCCCAAACAACAAATTCTACAATTTTACCAGAAAAAATCCAGGGCTGGCATAAGTCAAAGCTCCATGGAGCGACTTCAAGGCCTGTATTTGAAATGAGTTTAGTAAAAATGAATTTTTAATGATATACTTTTAATAAGTTAAGGTAATGTGTAAATCTAGGGACGAGTAATGACATACGTCATTTGAAAGCAACAATTTATGGACATGGGTAAGTATAACTTAGTGAAACAAAATTTTAAAAATTCAATTTACAATTTGTTTGAGAAATTTTTCACTAGCAAATTACTTAGTCGATTCATCGAGTGCTTTGCTTCTGAAATCTTGCAAAAAACTAGCAGAAAAATTTGAACGTCAAAAAATTACACAGATTATTTGAATAAAATCTATCACTCTTTTTTCTCGGAGAAGACTATTACTATATCATTGAAAATATTCTGAGCTATGGATGGTAGAATTTTCAGTTACAAATAATACGTCTTTACAGACAGCGACAACAAATCAGTGGAGGGTGATGATTTTAGTTTTCCAGGATATCTTCAAACATAGATACATCCTGCCAATCCTAGGAAGATGCAACTTATGAAGCTTATATGGATCTTCAATTTTTGAATATTTTCGTCCTCGTTCATTTTTTCGATTAGTAAACAGTCGGATCCCATCGTATTATTGACGAGCCTTTTTTATGTAGGTTCGAAGAAATTCTACGTATTAAAATTGACTGGTATTAAGATCCAGGGTTTGGGGTAATTTTATTTTTCATCTCGTGACCCCAAGAATCTTTTGTCACTATTAGGTAGCTAAAATTCATATAATTAAGTATATTTGTACACATTTCTGTATAATCTGTTAGAGATCACAATTTGCAAGACCCTAGTGTCAAGAAATTTGATACACTTATTTGGATCCAGACGAGGATAAACCTTACTGTTTTTGGTCCAAATCAGCTGGATGAACATTTGGTATATCATATTATCTGGCATCTCTGGTGCTTTAATGGTACTAAAATGAGTAATTTTTAACTAATAATTGCGAAATTTGGTACAGACATTGAGTATATTCAGTGGCAGATCTGTGGAAAGGAGTGGGGAAATTTTCCTCTAATTCCAGAAAACAGGAAAAGAAAAAAAGAAAAGTGAATAATTATAATATATTCTAACATTCTACAAAATTTGGTTTAAATCGGCCACCGATTCATCCGGAGAACTGATTTGAAAATATCTGAAACTATCGCTGAAAAGAGAGGATAAATTCCAGGTGAACCAAGGCAGCTAGTTGGAGAACAAACTTTTAATATTATTTTTTTATTGTATTTATCTGTTTATTTATTTATTAATTTATTTAGTTATTTTTGTCTAGGAAAATTGACATTTTCCGGATTGACTTGCTACGCTGGAGTTTTAATTTTTTCGTTTTTCATTTTTTTAATGATCTCATTCTCGTAGTCCAATTTGTTTTTATTATTCTGCACTTCATATAGGTATTACACACAGTGGCAGAAATGAACCAGTATTCCTTCATTCTCGTAGCCTATATTTCTACCTCCTAAAATAAATCCCTCAAATGGAATTCGCGCATAATTCCGTTAATGAGACAGAGCACTGAAAGAAGTGAATAGTAGTTTAGTTCATAATATTTGCAGTTAAATAGGTTGGTTTTAATTTTTCAACGTGATTCCACCAACAATATATCCACGCAGCGAAAATCAATTTCCGTCTCATTTACCTAAATAGCTACCATTTCCTTTATTTTATTTTTTTCTTCAAAATATCATTCGTATCGACTTTCACGTTACCTTACCGCTCATTGCTGCGGGCAAAACGTAAATATGTGCTACCAAAACGATGTAGAAAATAAAAATAAAATGAACGCTCTAATTTATTTGAGAGATATTATATTTTTCCGTCTCGTAATATCATTTCTTCTTTTTTTTCTTCATTTTGCATAACTTCCATATTAAGAAATAAATACGAAAAATTTCGCGAATTTCGTTTCGCCAAAAATCAGATTAACGACAGTCTTATGGAAACCTAATACCATAGATAAATATTATTATGTTAAAGGGAGCAATTGGTAGGTACCCAATTAAATTATACGCTTCTATATCTGATAACATTTTCGTCTTGCTGAAATTTGAAACTGCTTCCGAAAAAATTTTAACAATTTTAGAAATAAAATTAAAAGAAAAAAAAAATTATCGACTTTTTTTTAGGTAATTGATTTAATATTGGCTCGTTAATAATCATGTCAGCGATTGGACAGGTTCATTTTGTTGATCAAATGCCAAACATTTTCTACAAAATTATGTTTTTTAATCGTTTTCGTTTCATGTTTCACCTAGCCCAATTGTAATAATGGTGAACTAAAACGTAAATATAAAGAACAACTAGCAGATTTGTCATTAAAAACCTGCTTAAAAAAACCGAAAATATAAATTCTTATAAGTCTCTGTCATCGTTTAGGTACGAAATTAATCGAAAAAGTCTTTGGCAGGTCATTGAAGATTAGATTTTAATTCATGCCTACATAATATGAATTTAAAAGAAAAAAAATTACAATATGAGCAGGTTTTTGTTTTACGTTTTTTTCTATGCCTTTGAAAATAGCTGCTAAAAATTAGGTAGAAAGAACTTCGTATAATTTTGTACAGAGTTGGATGATCACTCAATCTGAAATTTAATTAAGTGTTCTCATTATTGCGAAAAACAGAAATCGATGAGCAAAACCGTGTCTGCATGTTGACTGAAATTGTAAATATTTTACTTGGTGGCATTTTTATTCGGCGCCTTTTTTTTTTTTATTATTGAAATTTTTGTCCTTGATTAGAAGATTATTTTACTTTCGTGGGTGATGAATTTTGAAGTAAACGAAGTTGATGGGTGCGAGTAAATTGGGCACGTAACCAACCAAAAACAATAAAGGCTTTCGTATACACGAATATCATACGCAGGTAAATAATAATTTGTGATCGTTCTGGGGGGGGGGGAAGAATCAGGTTTTTATTAGAATGAAAAACAGTTACTGAAAATAGACGATGGTTGAGGAGAAAAATAAAGAAGAATAATAGTGGCTTGTTAACGAAGGGTGACCAGAAATTGTACCTACCGCACTTTAAAAGAATGTTTTTGAATATTTTACTCGTCATCGAGGGTTGGATAGTTGAAGGACGTAATTTTGAAGGTGCGACTTGCATCGAATTAAAATCCGTTGAATGAGTTTCATATTTATAGGTCAGTGTATTGTTGTATTCGTCGGATTCAAATGTAAATCTCACTCCATTATATTTACTGTAATACACTTAACACTACCTACTCCCAAAATATTATGAAGAATTAAATATTTACCCAATCTGTTATACACCATGTGTACCATCAGACTACATCAAAATATGATAATTTTCGTTAAAAATAATAAAAGTTTTCGAAACTTTGACGAGGTTTATAGGTTTACACTTAGCCTATAACGGATTCGAATTAAACGGACATTTTCATAATCTAGCTCAGCGGCGTAGCTAAAGTACAAGTTTGGAGAGAGATTTGACAAAATTTTTTCAAGCAAAAGCTTAATTGACGATTATATTTTGAAGGCGTGTGAGAAAATTAAAGCATTCCTGGAGGTTTTTACCCCAAAAATCCCCATTCCTACGACATTCGTACAACACTGACCTACGTACATAGGACTATGTGTCAGGAAACGGAAGTTCTGAAACGGCCGTTAGGTATAAATGAAGTCTGTGGATGAAAACTTAAATGCTAATTATGGGCATAATTTATAGATTTAAAAAAATGTATAGGTATACTTAGGCCTAATCACCCTGGCGTTACAGCCATAAATATACATAGAACATAGTAGGTAGGTAGGTAGAAACCCATTATGCTCAATTTAAATCAATTGAAACATCGAATTAACAATTCCACCACTTATCATAACATCCGAAGTCCAAGTAAATATGTCGGTAGATCCTACGAGATGTTTGCAAAACGTAATTAAAACTACCCTAAAAAATAAATAAATAAATAAAAAGGTAACTTTAGGTACAACATTCATCATTGTAACTGTCTAATTGCAAATTCTGACTGAAATTTAAGATAGAAAAAAATTAAAAAACGACCTACGTATATTTTTGTAATTTTTATCAATTGTACAAATTTACTGAAAACGTAAATTAATAATTTATATTCGTAATAAATTGAAATTTCATTTAAATCTGAAAAAAAGATCCAATGGAAATCGTAACCCTGCCTAGCCAGGTAACTATTTAAAATCAGTGATTCTTTTACTTCAACGCGAGGAATTTTGTGTGTCTACATACTTATTCAAGACTACTCTAAAGTAAAATGTATTAATTATTGAAAAATTTTTGCAAGCTAATTGTTCCAGCTGATGAATATAATATTATTTTATACCAGTGTAAGGCTATATAATTGAAAATATTACCTAACAGTATCAATTATACTGCAAAACTGTGGTAATATTTACGACTGTAAGTGGTCAAAATTATTACACATTGAAGCAACTAATGAGTCGTCACAGCAAAGTTCTAATCAAGAGTCAACAATAATTTTCACAAAATGGACTTCATACAAAATTAAAAATAGGTTATGTATAGATACGTACTTCGAAATACTATAAAAACATCCCCCTTTTCAATAAATTTAATGTGCAAATGCCGGTATGCCAATATATTTTTCACTTTTTCAAATTACCAGTTGAAAATTAATAATATTAATTTTAGATTCATTAACAAAATGAGAATAGAAACAACAATTCTTTCAGTACAGAGAAAAATGATGTTGAACTATACAGATATGTCTCTACTATAGGCCTAATAGGTTTGTCTGACCAACTCGACCCAAAATTCTCTTCCCTGAAATATTCATCGTGTCCACATTGTTCTTTCTTTGTGATTTTTTTCTTTGTACTTTTTGAGGAGATATATCAAAAATATGAATTTATGTATTCGAAACAAAGATTAAGGTAGTACTTATGGGAATGGTGGAGCACAGATCACCGATTAACCGGATTCGTCGACGGATTGCTGACCATAAATACGATTCTTCGGTAAACACACACATAGCAGGGAAGCACAATCTCTTGTCTTATCTTCAAGTATAGATCGCAAACTAATATTAATGACAGTAATAAATAAATATTTAAGATAGACGAAGATGAAAAAGGGGAAAAAAAAAGGGTATCCAGAAAAAAAGGAATGAAACTGCAGGGCCGTTTGAATAGGCTAGATGTTGTTTTTTCTTGTTGTTGTTTTATTGTTTTTTTTTGTTTTTTTTTGAATTATTATGGTTCTTTTTTTATTCAAATTATTCATTCTCCCCAATCATTCTTTCATATTTAAGAATCTCCTTTGGATTCTCTCTATAATATTATAGTTCTACGGTACTATCGTTCGTGATTTTCTCTGAAATTATTTAGGTTTCTTTTTTGTTCGACCGAATAACGTGGGTTAGTATTTTATCATATTTAAATAAATTTAAAATACAATATCAGCAGGGTTGATATAAATTATGTTTAAAAAAGCATCGGTAGAAGAAATGAAAACAAACAAAAAAATTAGTTTTCAGAATAACTTGATTTGTTTTCGTTTGACGTTTGCACGTTGGTTGAGCATTGCATCTTGTAGACTTCAAGTTGTTATCTAAAATTACGTTTACTAAAAATTAAATAACTTGTAAAAAAATGTAATATTTTTAGTTTACACTTGTTATCGTAGAATATCGAAAAATTTACCCTAAAATTATAAAATTATTGCAAAAATCTAAAATATGCATGAACCAACTTAATTTTAAAATTTATGAAGTACATGATAAGGTGCTATTTTCGATTAAACATAAGAAAGAATCTGTAAATTATAATGAAACATTGCATATAATTGAAAATTGCTGAAATTGTTTTTAGGGTAGATGCACCAATTTGCAACACTATATACCAGTATGCAACAGTTTCAAGTTTAAGGCTTAAAAATAAGAAGAATAATTAGATTTATCAGTTGGAAGTACTTATATTTATCTCAATTATTAAAATATACTCTTTGATTTCCATCTATTTTCAATACTTCATCTGTCAAATAGATGAAACCATAAATCAAAGAAAATTCCAACTGCTGTGAAAAATGCAGAAATAGCTTTTTAGGTGATAAATAAGGCTCAGTTAATCGGAAATAATTGATAGAGTATGAATATTTTAGTGTTCCAAAATAGTAAGTACACTTCGATATTGATAAAAATCAGTGTTTTAGATTAATTTAGCTAAAATTATTAGTATTGTACACCTGTTGCGAAATGGTTCATTGAATGTCAAAATTTCCAGTTTGCAACAATCTGTTTCAAACTAGCATAGTGAAGGAAAAATCATGACACCAGTCTGCAACAGTCACTTTTTGCTTCAGCTTGAATGAGAAAATTAAAATTATTTTAATAATTTGGGTGTGATAACATGAATTACCATCTTTGAATTCATATTTCTTTTTCAAATGTTAAATTTCTCAAAGAACTCTTGTTTTATAGCTCTCATACAAAAATACCATTTGCTCCAGTTTGAAAAACTTATGCCACAGTTGTGCAACACTCATGTTCCAGTACCAATTTGAGGATGTTCATCAGTTGTATTTTCAGGCAACAAAAACTTTGTCAAGTCCCCCCCAGCCTTATGGAAGGGGAATATTTAAAATTTTGATTGATATTACCAGTTTGTGAAATATAATACGCGTTTTTTCTCCAATTTTGTCTTTATATTATTCGTGGGTTGCAAACTGGAATCTAAATGTTGTCAACTAGAGCAGAAGTGTAGCAAACTGGGGTAAGTGGTATTTTTACATAAAAATTTAAAACGGAGACTATAGGGTAGGTAAGCACCTCCGAGAGCGCCACCTGGTGGCAAAAGTTATAACAAATGGGATGGTTGGAAACGTGATATTATATACATATGACAAATGTGTGTTTTTTTTTTATTCTTACCTTTTTCCTCTTTTTTACTTTTTTTTTGGTTCATTTTATCCCTTTCCAGCAATGATGAAGATAATGATTTTGGAAATGAACAAGGTGAGGGAGTAATTTGTGGAGCAGGAAAAAAATTAAAATTTAGCATCAATTTTTATTCAAAATTTTTAGCCATTTTACACTCTCCTAAATTGAATTTTTTCTTTTTTTCAGCTTGACAGGGGGCAAGTACACCTTCTTCAACCCAACCCCCATATATATTCACAAAATTTATGAAAAAATAGAACTGCAGACGTTTATTTTCATTTTCAAGTCTATATAATGATTGGAATTTTGTCAATAATGAATTAGAGTGAAAAAACTCTAAACAATTTTGAAGAATTTTTTACAATTCATCAACACAGTTAATTTCATTGTCTCATATCTCTGTCAATTTTCAGTCAATTCTCATGAACCAAAAAGCATTTTGTAGCCAACTGTGTGCACATTAACGGTATTGCCCCATAAAGATTGTATTGGTTATATATGAGACAAGAAAAACGATAACAGTATTACCTCAGATCTGAGGTAATACCAATATTCTGAGGTAGACTTACATTTTTACTTATAAATCAAAACCTAATTGTCAGATTTTTATGTTTCACCCATCAAATTGTAGAGGATGAATGCGCAATTCAGACGAGCTATTATACGTCTGAATATGATAACATGGGGACAACTGAGAGTGAAAAAACCAAAAATCTTGCATTTCAGTATTGGTATTACCCCACTTTACCTTAATGATATGGCATCCCATTTATTAAACAAAAATCGGGTAGATGGCATATGCGCTGCGCAGCGGAGATACTTACCTAGCGTATAATTCATGTAATGACGCATTCACATAAAGAATACCTTCATTCTACGCTAAATTATGTCACTTAAAATTCAAAAATTTACCACAAACTGTTGCAAACTGATGCATCTACCCTATTAAATAAGCTCATTCTTAACCAGATGGGTAAAATCTTATGGAAAAATATGTTTAACTTCAGTAGTTACACTTACGAAATGCTTTTTTTAAATTTGGTTTCTTGATTCTTACAAATCGACAGTTATCATACAGGTATCAACCGTAGAATACGATAACAGTAATATTATTAATCAATATTTTATCTGAAAATTGAAGAATGTAATAAATAGCCTGTGATAAAATTTTAGAGCAGTCATCAGATGTTCTAGCTCTACTTTCGTATTTTGACATTTTTTTCAAAATCTATCAATTCTTATTTTTTTGTAGACCAACTAGCTGGGCGCTGCTAAATGCCTAACAAGATGCCAAAAAACAGATTGGACTTATTCGTTTTGTACTGATGTGAAACCAAAAATAAAAAAACAATAACTGTAATTCAAACTTAACAGATATTGTCAAACAAAAATACAGGTACATTTTCATAGAAAACAGGACTCTAATTATGGTGAAAATGGCGCACATTTTTTTCCTCCTCTTTTTTTTTTTGCCCCTTTTGTTTCATATAAGACCTAGGCTAATTGTAGTTGCATTCCGGCAATGCAATTAATTAAAAGAACGTACAGGTATTGCTTCACATATACACCCATTTTTTGTCTTCATTTTTTTCTGCACTAATCTCCAATTATAGGGTAACATATACCGCAATGAGGAACTTGCGCAGATCTTTTTGATACATCCATATTCGCAAAACCTGCAAATGTTGATAAAAATACACGACTGTACGAAAAAATTTTAATCAGATAATTTTTTTTTCCCTCTTCATTTCTTATAATATTATGCAACGACTAAAGTGCCAAGCCTGTTTTTGTTCTCTCGTCGTCATTATTATTATAAACATTCTTCTTATATATTTTTTTTTGTGTCTCCCATCCACCCTTTTTCTGTTCTGTTCTTTTTTTTTCTTTTTTTTTATAGACACAGAGATTATCAAAAATATGCCGCAAGGAAATTCTCTTTATTTTAATACACTTTCCACCGTAAGGGATGCGTGAGTTTTTTTATTTATTTTTGTTCCAGAAAGAAAAAAAATTAATATTCATGCTGGAATTCCTTTTTCTGACTTATTTCAACGAGTCGTTGCCCTTTCGTCATAATGGCTACAGTCACGAGTAAAAATTTTATTTAAAATTGATAAATTTAAATTTTTGTGGATAGGTACAAAAATATAATTTTAAAAGAGGATAGACGATAGAATATAAAGTGTTCGGTTTCGAACGTCGAGAGATGGTCTTCTGCCTGTTTACAAAGAAATGTTGCCACATTTCTCACCTCGTGCGAGAAATAGACGAAAGAAACGATTGTGTTGGTCCAGGTAAAAGGTTCTGCGAAGGGTGTCTGGTGTGTAATAATATCTGGAGAACACGAATCGTCCAAAATTCATTTGAAAAATCTATTCACCGTGTAGGAATGATTTTTTTTTTTTACTTTTTGTCTACACTCGTAAAACCGAGCGTGTGTTCATTCCTATCGAGCTGGGGTGCACAGATACAATCTCTCGTATCGCGAATCCAAGGTGAAAACCCTATGCGATTTTCATATTATACCTACCTACCATTTGGATGTACCATAAAAGGTTCAGCTGAAGGGACAAATGACCAAATTCGAGTGAGCAATAGCTGGTTTTCACGAAAGAAAAAAAAAAATTCTATTTAAAATGCAAAAAAACTTTCTATTTTGATACATTTATGCAGTAGAAATCTTCCTTTAGAGGGTAGGTAATTATTTTTTGTAATTTTTAATGTCATCCGATGAACTTTGTGGTAGCCAGAAAATGGTTTAAATTGTTTTTGGTGATATTCACAGAAGAAAATTGGCCCTTTTTTGATTACTTTTTGGAAACATTGACGAATAATTTTTTTCGAAAAGTTTCTACGACTTTTAAAAGAAACATAAAATACAAAATGAACCTCGAAGATAACTTTCGATTTCAGTCAAATGTCAGACATAGTTAGTAAGTATACCATTTTAGAAAAAATGTCAGAAAATCTATTTAAAGTAAGTAATACGTAATTTCAACAAACACCATTGAATTTATATAAAAAAAAAAAAGTAAAACAAAGTTAACTTTCGTTATCAGGCTATAAAGTAGAGCTAAAATTGTGAGGCTGGAAACTGAGCTGAAGAACTCTTTTCTAATCGTATTCAATGATAACTAGAAAAAAAATGACGCGAAAACTATAACAAATTTAGGATGACGAATTACATTTCTGGAAATAAGGAATGTTAAAATTAACTCAAAACACCACTACGTTTGAAAAAATCTTCACGGCTTGTTGAGTGAAATTGACTTCGCGTACAACCATCTCACAAGATTCAGCCTAATAAAGAAAATCACTGAAATTCGTCTTTGGAGTTCTAATAATGATCTTTTGTCTTTGTTTTGTACTTCTTACAATGTGAAGAATGGCTATACAAATACAATACCAAATCTTGACAATTCAAGACCAATATCCGACTGTGTAAGACCAAGACCAAGATGAATACTCAACGATGCAAAACCAATACACCATATCTTAACTATGCTAGACCAAGACCAAAATTCGACAGTGTAAAACTAAGAATCAACTATATAAGACCAATATCAAAACGATCCTGCCTATATAAGACGAAATGTACGATGAAAACTAAACTTCGTAAGACCAATATCAAGTCTTGACTACGCAGTACTGCGGCCAAAAATACGAGATCAATCGTACAAAACTAAGACCAATGCAAGGTTAATATCAATACCATAATGAAGATTATACAATATCGATATTAAGTAACTATTGATTATTCAAGACTGTGGCAAAAAACCACTGTGCCAGATCAAGACCCGAAAGTGTAAGACCAACACTAACAGATCAAAACTAAGACTATTATGGTCTTGGTCTTGATTTCGTTCATCTCATTAACTAAGAACATAATGACTTTTAAATGAATACGCAACCTTGTATGTTATTCCCCATTTCAGAGTGAATACTAAATGGCTAAATGTTTGTATTTGACACGTTTTATTAATCGAATTCTCCCAGCCTAATCAAACTGGTCCGATATTTCCCATTCAGCATTCCAGAAGAAACGAAAATCCTTCCAAATAAGATGAATTAATATTTCAAGCACCATCAACATTTTTCCCATAGTGTGCGAACAAAACCACATACGCCTATCCATTTCTAGATGCAAATGCTTCACCAATAGAATTACCTTTTTCTGGTGAGTGAGCTGTTCACAGGATACCAAAATGTCGAAGCGCCACCACATTAACATTTTCACGCAGGTCTGATAAAATATGATACTCGAAGACGTAACATAAACAAACGTTTATAAGGTATGCGAACAGAATCTGCGAACCTTATGTAGCGTAAACTCCATATTTGCAGTCACCGAAGGCGTTACTCTTGGCTAATAGTTGTGTTGCCGTAAATTTTATTCTACTAAGAAAATAGCCGAGTACCCATCACACACACAACGATACGAGGTATCTCATTGTTTCTCTTTTATTGGCTCTATTCTATTCCGAAGGTGCCCACAAACCACCAACACCAATCTTCATAAATCTGTTACCGACTCTACGTAGCAACAAAAAAACAATAACTACCTCTTACACCTCTAATTAAGAGCAAGTAAAAAGGGGCATCACTTTTTCCACGACAATTTTTAAAAGAGAAAAGAAAATCTATAATCACCGCAATCCGTTAGGTATTTTAAAATGAAAAGAACTTTCGTGTATTTGAAAGTGTAAAACCTATTTTATCTTCTCGTAGAAAGAAACTCTTAACATAAAAATGTAAGGTTATGCATTGGAGATACCAAAACTATTTTATGTAGGTTTTTTATGAAAATATACTTAATGGATTAGTCTATATTGAATTTTAATTTTTTTCTTCTTCAGATTCATCGTCTGAAGTTAGTGCAACCTATCAATGTAGGTATGATAATAACTTGTGAAGAAGATGGTATACAGTCTGTTGATATGTGATTCAATGATAAAAAATTCGTAAAGCATTATGAAAATAATTTTTTTTCTGTGAGTGTTGTGAGTTTTCCACTAAATTTGGAATTTTGAAAAAAGGTGATATTATAAAATGAAGTCATAATTCCCCTAAATTAACAATTTTTGACCAAGTTATGGTTTAAATGGTACGAGGGACATACGGGGAATGACTTTTGAGTTTAATCATTACATTTGAATGTCATTTCATGCATTGTGCTATGTTTTTGAGGTGTGTTAAGATTTGCTAAATAATAAATGATTTTCGGCTACACAATAAAAAAGGATGACTGTGCGTGTCCTTTGAACGGTGCAAAATAAACTTCTATACTCATAACTGAATTTAAGATTTAAAAAAATTGATCCATATTTCCTGACTTTTTTATATTCTCATTCCCTGACCTTAATTTTTTCATAATTTTAGAAAAGAATGCAACTATGATAATGGTCAATTAGAAATGAAGGTATCAAATTTACGAATTTTTTTTGCCAGTGAAATCAGAATGCTGCCCCAAAAAAATGCCCGAGTTGTCTAAGCCTAGTTATGACCTGCTAATGAACCTGCAAAAATCTGTAGAAGACCTGAATTAGGTATTTAAAAAATTAAAATTGGCCTGGTTTAATTCATGTTTTTAAATGAAAATTGTATTTTGAAAATATACCACCAATTAATATGAATCACCACCAATTGTGGATCGATGCATAATTGGTAAATTTGAAAATGCCTATATCCCAGGAGGTAGAAATTTTCTGAAATTCCTCCACGTGATTTAGGGCTTTCTGTAGTGTAGATCAGGAAACTACCTACAGCGCAAAAATTTGCCTTACACCACAGATTTATAATTTATGGGGTCCAATTTTATGCGGATCGGAATTTATTATTTTCAAAAAAAATTTCTTATCTGTGCTGTCCAACCACAAACCATAGGGGATAGATGGAGGTATACACTACTGATCATGTCATTTTGGTCACATTGTCTATTCTAAAGATATGAAAGAACATAAAAATATGATCGATACTTTGTGGTGTACCTATTAATTTCGGTCTCATTGAATGATTTAGGGTTGTGGCTGAAATATTTTTCAGTTTTTAATTCAAAGAAAATTTTGACATTAAAAGCCTAATTTCATAGTATTTTTATGTCATACCTATAGGTACATACATAATTATTCTATTTCCATGTTACCTTGATGCAGGTCGCAATTTTTTTCTGGCGGTCGGGAAATTTCGTGCAAACATTAATTAGATACGAAGCAAGGAAGTAGAATAATTCATTTTGATGTGAATCGACTGGACGGTACCTCAGTTATCGCGATTTTTGTTCCTTTTATGGAGTTTTTGTAGGACCTATTAAATTCCCAATGTCTGATCTATATAGCAACGAAATTTGGAACAAATTATTACTATAATTTATTCTAATAGGTACGCTACTGTAATATTGGTACTAACTTACCGGACGGTACTTGCTATAGGTCCGATTTAATTCTGATTTTTGGCTCTAAAATACGCCAATTTTCAATAAATGGCTACGAAATTTAACACAATCATTATTTGTGGTCTGTACTAACTTTTTTTCTACCTATTTTAGTTATGATTGACTGGTTTTTGTAAAACTACATTTTCTTCTGGTGACTGCTACGCCAGGGTTTTATTTATTTAGCCTACATAATTATATTGAACGAAAGCTCGAGTAAGACACCATGTGCGCTGAATCGAATGAGTTATTACTTGGTATTTTTATCTCGACAACCAGACATGAAAATGATGAAATTATATGACTAACTTCAACCAACATAGACTCACGAGAATACGTTTTATGAATTTTTAATTAACGAAACGTGTCATATTTCATCTGGTATTGATAAAAAAAAAAAAGAAGCAAACTGAAAATTATGGAAAAAAAAATCAATTATAATGTATTAGGTATGACTCGTGCTAATCGACATCAATAAGTACAATATGTAATTTGTCTACATTCGATATGGTGATGAAAATGAAATGTCATCCAAAAGAAAATTATTACCTATGAATTTTAATGAGTAAATGTTGGATTAATTTATGAGAATAGGTACCACACTAAAACTATTTTTCCATTTTTTAAAATTTTTTTTTCTTGAACTATTATTTTGTAGAACTATACCTACTCGTTCTAACAGCTATAATTTTATTATAGTAAATTTAAAATTTAAAATTTCCTAAAATGAAAGCAAAAAAATCTGAGAAAAAGGTTACAAATTAATTCGATGCGTGCACAACATTTTTATAATCATGCAGGTAAACAGTGAATGTATTTTTTGAAATTACTAAAAGACAAAACCAAAAAAAAAAAAAAAAAAAAAAACCTATAGGTAAGAAATTAGTAAATATGTGAGGAAAAACGAGTAATTAACATTTTACTGCTGGAATATTTTGTATCCAATGCCTTCATGCCGCTACCAGTTTGTTGACATTTTCAAGAAATACTTGGCTTTTTCTTCTTCTTCATCTTCGTATATATGCTAAATACAACTCATTAAAAGCAAGTACATTATCCTCATACAGAAAACATTTAGAATAACGGAACGAGGTGTACTGGCGAACACTTGTTTTCATTATTGAATACATTTCTCGTTCTATACTTCACTCTGCAGAAGAAAGGAATAACTTCTTTTAAATGCAGTGGAAGTTATACCTGCGGTAGAAATAATAATATTTAAAGTAGTAAAAATTACGAAATTAGCTGCTTTTTGTTTACGAGATTTTGTGGGAAAAATTAGTTTTAAATTTTTAAAGGGAAAAGGGTAGGTAATAAAAAAACGAAATCTATACAGATACCCCTAATTAAGAGCTGTTGAATTTACATTAAATCCTCTGACTCGTTAATGTCCAACAATTTTGTGGATATTTTACTAAATCAAATTTTATATATTTTATCAGACCTGAAACACCTCAAATGTCATAAACGAACAACATAGCAGTGAACCTAGTTTAATCATTAATTGTAATTTAAGATAAATAAAAATGATAGAGATGAACTATTATGGGTGGAGAATACTCTATGTCTTGAAAAAGATTCGGAAACAAAACATAGTCTGCAGTTATTGCGTGTTCACCACTACATACACAAAGTATAGAGGAGCCGAGACCTCGGCAAACATTGATGATTTAGCCTACATTTTTATGGCCTTGTATAATGGCTCTTTACACGCACACAAGCACACATAATAAAAAAAATACATATGTGTAATAACTAACTACATCATATTTACAGTTGCTATGACAACTGATAAATACAGCAAGTGCTCTAATAACCTGGTTTGTGACGTCACCTGAAGAGTGAACTCCCAATTTGTCACAGTCCGAAAGTTGCAACTTAAATGCAAGATTTTGTAAGTAATTACAAACAAACAAATATTAATGAGTTTAACACGTGGCGCATCAAACTAGCCAACCTTGTAGCGGCACTTGTCATCTATGGACTCGAGTCCCTATTACCTTGTGGTATGATCCCTCAATGGGAAAAATCTTCACTCATGTTTAAATGTAGGTATTGTAACAGTTGTCACTTAGTTTAGCTAGGTACTATTTCTGGTTGCAATATGAAATAAAATAAAATGAATTTAGGCTTCAGGTAAAATTTACGAGCAGATTTATTTTTCCCGAAAATTTCAAATTTGGCAAACCATAGCTGCGTAGAACCTAATTTCATAGAACCATTCGAAACGTTTCAAGATTCTATTAACAATTCTAAGACAATTCAGAATTTACATAGGTAGCCGTCGAAGTTGGCCTGTGATATGGTGGTTTGAAGTAAAAATAGTAAGAATACTTTT
Organism: Ericerus pela; assembly: GCA_011428145.1. Lineage (NCBI taxonomy): Eukaryota > Metazoa > Arthropoda > Insecta > Hemiptera > Coccidae > Ericerus > Ericerus pela. The sequence goes on from WOFM01000392.1 coordinate 2,512,268, forward strand.
TTTTTTTGCCCAGGTTCAATAGGTAAGTATAATTGCTCTTACAAAATTTTTCAGGTACCTAAGTATTTGCATATGTTTTTGATGAAGGCACAAAAACCAATTTTAGGGATAGTGGAAATTGTATTGTTGAAGGAGAGGGTGTGGAAGGGAAGATCGTGAAGATGTGTACCTCCTTTTGATCTAGCAATATACGCCCTTACTTTCACTTCGTATGGTAGGTAGTTAATTACGATGCCTTTGTGCCAAACTTTAAAATAAATGAAAACTCATGCTCAAGTTCAGTATTATCAATAGAGGGAACTAAATGGTGGATATAATCAGCTTCAAAGTACATAATATTATCGTATTAATTTATTTTTTTTTAAATCAAAATTTTCACAACTCGTTTTAAAAAATTGTTACAAATTTAAGTGGTAAAACAAAAAGAAGTGAAAATTTCATCTTCGAAACGGTACCTACATTAAAATAACCGGAAAATAAATATGGAGACTGAATAAATATTTAGGTTATACCTACATTAGGAAACGTAATTTATCGAATGGAGTACAAGAATATAAATCTTAGACGCCACCGTCGAGGAAATGAGACTATCTCACTGATGAGTTAATTAAAAATAAAATTATAGGTGTATAAATACCTAAGTTTCTATGTACAACTTAATGGCCAACCACGTAAATTAAGCAAGCGTTAAAATTTTCGCATTCCTCGAATTTCACATTGAAATGAAAAATTTCACGTTAATATTTCATACCCACAGAAAAGATATGGCTGAATTGTTTTGGAAGTTTTTTTTTTTTCTTTTTGGTTTTGTGTACGAAAATAATAATTTGTATAATTTTAAGGTTAAATTTTCTGAATTAAACTAATATGGAGCGATTTTCAGTTTTTGTTTGTTGTTGTTTTTGTTTTTGTTTTTTTTTATTACCAGCAATCATTGTATCTATCGAATAGCTAGAGTGGATATAAACACCATAAAATTTCTTTAACTGCGAAAAACTTAATTTAAAAAGGTGTAATTGATCACTATATTTGCTTTATTCATCAAAGCACAAAAGCAGTAGCGTCTTGAATACGGTGGTATCTTCGATAATATTTTAACATCTGTTTGCTGACCAGCGATCTCACGTGCGAAAAATATTTTTGCAAAAGTTTAGCGATTTGTTGACTAAATACGTAGGATACTATTCAGAAAAAACGTGGAATTGTTAGTTTTTTTGATAATGCACGGTTCTATTTTTAAAAGTTCAGAACCATATCTGTGAGGAAAGTATTCTATTTATCGTGGTAAAACTCGAAAAGAACTTCACTTTTCAAAAAGGGTGTAGCTTCCTAGTCGTGCTCTGTGTGTATGTTCTGACAGAAAGTTCTCCTCTACATGTAGATATAGGCACGATCATGTTCATATCACGTCATATCTGAAGTATCGTAATTATAATTTTCTTTTTATCACGAAAGAGAAATCACTGTCAACAGAACATGTGGAGAACTTGGAAATTAAGGGGCAAACTTTTTTCCCCATAGGAGAGTGAACTAAATAGGCATATTTCCATCTTCCGATTAAAAACCTATAAATAATTCGGTGTTTAAATATCGGTTTCGAGTTTTTCTGTATTTTTTGGATTTTATCAGAATACCTTTTCAATTCCCTCCCTCTTATCTGTAGGAATAGAAAACGAAAATTTTAGACAGTTTATTAATTACTGACTGGAATTTTGAATGTATACGTTACTTACTAATTTATCTAACAAACCATTTCTTCTTTCTAATTAATATTATTTTCAAAAGATACGCTCTGAAAGAATCAACGGCACATATTATTCAACAAATTGTTTGCCTGGGGCAGCATATGAGTATGGCACAAAGCACAGAAACTTCATAGGAAAACAAATCTTAGTTGTAAAGTAACTGAACAAAAACTCATATTAAAGGCAAAAAAATTTTTAACAAAGAATAACTATAATATTCTCTGAATTAGAAATCAAAACTTAGGCTCAACGAAATATAATTTATCAGTAAAACGTATATCTGAAAACTTTTTAGAATAACTTAGGTATCTTACTGACGTTACACACACATAAACAAAAAAAAATTAAATGGTTTCGAAATTCATATTCGAGGCATCATACTCTACTTTAAAAAAGACAGGAATGTTAATGCTCAAAAATTCAAATTACAGAATTAAATTGAAATTTTATAGGCCTAGTCATTAAGCTATAACCTTTAGAAATTTTTGCAGAAGTAATAAAGATATATCCACTTCAATTCATAAATTACGATTCTAGAAGAACCAAATTATTTTTTGAATCGTTCTGCAGTTTTCAATCTGGTGGCTATTTGGGAAAATTCCAATTTTCAAAACAAAATTTTTAATCATTTAACGAAATATTTTACCATGATTAAAAATTTTGAAATTTCAATAGTTAATAAACATTTTTTAAGCGGGATACAGTTTAGTGCCCTGGAGAGAGACTATATAGAAAGCAATTATTCAATTTTTTTTTTTCGGTTTCCACCTTCAATAACAAATTCTGACACCAAGAATCCGATTTATAATTATTATTCTTTTCACATTTCTAGCAAACGTGGGCGATTTATGCTAAGTTTTTATAACTATTCTTTCAAAATAATATTATGTTTCTCTGCCAATATCTGAAGTGCTAAATTTTTTGATCTATCTAACCTTTTAAGAATGGATCACGTATACCTAATGAGATTTTTTTATACCGCGATTTTGAGCAGAAACAGTTGGAATATTATTGCACTTAATTAATGACGATCCAGTAAGTGTACTTGCAACCTTTTACCAATCCTTCAGGTTTGAAATATAGCCGCTGCAGCGCGACCAGTTTCAAAATAAAAATTCATATTTTAGAAGGTCAACCCAGTACACGCATTATTCGAAGCCACAAATCGTGAATCAGTTTCAATGGAAAACTCTTTCAAATTATCTGCGTTAGTTGGTCTATTTAACAAAATTTCGCTACAAGCAGTGAGAAAATTTAAAAATATTAAAAATATTTTGATCGTTGAACATTCGGCACAAAATAAAAACATTTCCTATACGAAAAGCATTGGCGACAGACTGTTTACGATGGCAAATTATCATCAAAAAAACAGATTTAGTTAGTATTTATATACAGAATTAAATTAATAATAAAGCAGTCGTATTTAGTTTCCGGGTACGAATTAGATTTATTTTTTTAAACTTTTTCTGTCGTTAAATTATGCACGATTGGCGTTAGGTACCTAATTTTTTTCTTCCTTTTTTTTTTTTTTTGGTAGAATGTCATAGTTATGAGATCATTTTTCATGAAAAGGTGTCGAAATGGAAGAAGAAAAGAAACCACGAAAATTACGTCGACAGTGGGGAGCGTAACTTTGCTATATACTTAATATTAATTTTTACATATTTCAGAAATGTGGTGTACATACTTTTCGTGAAACGCACAAGGATGACGGAATAAAGAACATAATATAATATTTCACTTATTGTGACCTACAATAATTAAATTATTATAGATTGATATTTGTTCAGTTTTTACAAAAAGCTATTTTTATTCATAAATTTTTGGAAATTTTTTTTTCTCTTATTCAGCAGAACCATCCTGTTTAACTAACCAGCGACCAGTTTAAAAGAACTCTAGATCACTAGCATAATTATACTTATTCGGTTTTTTGATTTTTTTTTTTTTTTTTAATTTATTTTAAAGAATTAATAATTATACAATGTTATTGTGGCTGTTACTACGTACTCGATGAAGAAAGGATGTAAAGATAGAATTGTTATTTTACTGAAAACCAGAGAACATAAAACTAAATATAATATGTGTTTTCAAAATTTTTTGAAGGCAAATATTTAACAGTTTTTTTATGTTTCTGTGCAGTTCTGAGAGAGATAGAAGTATGATTATTTGGTTGATGAGGAAATAGGGTTTCAGTAAAGTTCAACGAGGGGTAGAATATGATAGAATGATTAGCAGTTAAAATTGTGCGGAACCTGGGTATTTATTACAAAGGCTGCAAGTTGGTGTCAAATCCTTGGTCATAAGATGCGTACGGACCTGAGCTGTGAGTATCCAATTTGGATTCTGTTTATAGGTAGCTCTTTCCGCAAGTAAAGTTGATATTGAATTGATTTTCTGTTGAATACGGTGTTTTATGTTATTTTTAAATTCTCTGAATATGTTATGGGTTACGTTTAGGCAGTCACTTTTCCAGTGAATACAAGTTCAAAAAATCAGTTTGAAGTAGCTTCACGAGGAATTGTAAGCTACCCAAACAGGAGCAAAGATTTTTGGCCGCATCCTGTCAACAGTTATATGATAATATTTTATTTTATGGAATTTATTCATTCTTTCGAAGCAAAGAATATTATACTATTCGTGATATTCCAACAAGGGTGGGCACATGCTACATAAAAACGTTATTAGCTACACAGAATTTTAACATTGGACATAGCCTGCTTGAGTTTCTTGTCATACTTGAAAACTTGCAAAATCCACGATATGCTAATATGTGAATTGTAATTGTCCAGTGATAATAATTACTATAAGGTGAATTTAAATACAATCAGATTATTTATAGATTAATTAGTTAGTGTTTGGCAAATTAAAAATCAGTGTAAACCAGTTTTGCATTGGGTTGCTTTGGTTCGTCGAGAATATTTTTCTGTTTTTCTGAAAAATTTTTATATCCACGTTTAACTTTTATTATTAATTGAATTTAGGTTATTTTTCATGGAATGTGTAACTAAAATTTGCGCAATTTTTAATTTTCTCTCAAACGAAACACATCTGAAGCTTTCCTTAGGTCCCTCACATGTGCACCCATGTTGCTAAATGAATTTTCTGAATGTTCGATAGTGTATAGAATTCATTGGTGACGAATAACTGATAATTTGAAAGTGAATTCTATTCAGAGTATTGGTGAAATGATACTTTATAGGACACCGTGTGTATAAGTAGGTTAGGTACCCGTGTAAATCTCGCATGGAAACCAAAATGCTAGTAATCGTGAAATTTTGAAGTTCACCACACTTTACCGTAATCTGGGTTCTTTAATACATTTCACTCTCTCAGACAACGGTATTTAGAAGCTGCTTGATAGATTTCAATATAACTCAAAGGTGTTCGTTTTATGATCGGAGTAGATACTATTCAGAAATGACGAATCTTATATCATCCAAAAACCAAAACCAAATCTTGGAAGAACTAATTATGGTATGTTTAAGTATAACAACTCCTTTTGTCTAATAGGTTTCGTAGCTCCAACCCCCGAAAAATGTCAGTCACTTGTTCTGCGTATTTCGCCAAAAGCTCAATAATGCGAAACAATAGCCAGCCAGCCATCAACAAAAACAAAAAAGTATGCTCCCCAGACAGTCGTCTCAATTTCTATAACATCCGGTACACCCTTTCAACCTGGTTGAAAAATGATCGGATCCCGGTATTTAGTTTTGATTACAAATAATTAACTCGAACAAAGTGCAAAAAATAGCCGCACAATAAAAACGAAATAGAGAGAGAAGGAGACAATAAAAAAAAAAAGGAATTAGAAAATTTTCGTCTACTTAAGTAGTCGTTGACAAATAGAAAAAAAAAAGAAAATGAAAATTCATTCGCAATTATTATTAGCCCTATCATGAGCACTTTTTTTTTTTTCGTACACTGCTGTTGCTGTTGCAGCTATTGAGGTTGTTGTTGTTGTTGCTGTTGTTGTTGTTGTATTTCTTATATTGTTCGTTCAACCTGCTTCATTTGATGTGACAACTGGTTTTTATGAACTAGTCCTAACCGTAGGTTTTTTTTCTCTTTACTCTTCACTCTACTCTTTTCTTTTCCTCTATACTCTCTTCTTACAGTTCAACCATTAAATAAAGCGATAGCTCGCATTTTTGAATCTTTAATATTACCAGGGGACTAAGACGGCCGGTTTTCCAAAGAAGTATTTTTTTTCTTCTTTTCTTCTTCTTCTTCTTCTTCTGCTTGTATTTTGCTTACTTTAATTTCGATCTTAGACGGAAAAATAAATGTACTTTACTACTTTTTACGAACCACTCGAATCAAAGAGAGCAGCAAAATACTTTGGTATCGGCGGAGTATAATAATAAAAATCTGTTTAAACGTGTCCCAACAATTTATCTGTCCATATAAATTATTCGCGATCGATTAACATTCCAAAAATACCAAAAATAAACGCTTACAAGTGAAAAGAATGCGTTTTGGAAGAGTTGCTTTTGGTTTTGTTTTTATTTTTCAAATTCATTAAATCTAAGAAACTTGATGTCCAAACGAATCCAAATTGAAAAAATGGAGATGGTGTTTTATTATTATTATCATCAGAAATTATATATTTTTTGTACCAAAAATGAACAGAATAAAACAGTCATTCTCAAAACACTTTTCAACTATGTTTCTCTAAACCTTCTTTACCTTCAGGTTTTTCCGTCTTCTTCGTAATTAAATGAAAATTTATTAGAAAAAAAAAAATGCGTACCAAGTTTTGATGGATGTAAGGACGAAGGAACCCATGCTGAGAAGGGTAGAATAACATTAAGAAGAAAAAAAAATGACAACCAAGAAATTTTAAAAGCCTAGTCGCTATTCTACAATCTAGTTGAAGCTAGAATTAGTAATTAGAATTCCAACGCACACACATACACGAAAATAAATAAAATATTAAATACATTTGTATGATGTATGTATGCAGAGACGTCGAGATACATTTATGACACATTTTAATTAGATTTTTATCGTGTATACAATTTTTTGAAAGTGGTACCAACGAAAAAAATTTGCCAAAATATTTTCAACCAGAATTCGTTTAAAAATGGTAAACAATCGAATTCAACGTTGATAGGTATTTGAAAAAGGAAGAAAACACACAAGGAAAATACGTGAGTTAGGTATTTCGAAATTTAAAAAATTTCAAAACACCCGGATGTGTCACGCATATAAATTGGGAAAATTTTTCCAAAAACGGTTGATTTCTGGAAGTATTTTCATTTTCGAATTAATTTTATTGTAAAATTTTCAAATCGTATAGCCAAAATTCCACAGACGAAAAGGCAATATCTAGTTTTCAATGCGAGGTGTGGCACCCTTTGCAGCTGGTTTGTAAAGAATTCGTAAATATTATGTACTTAGGTACAGAACCTGAAATTAATTCGTTTTTTATTTCATTATACGTTCTCCAAGCCTATATATTTGGAGTGTATGTATTGGGTACTCTACATTTTTTTGCAAGTCAGCCAGAATATTCATTGACTGTTGTGCTTTCAACCGCAGTAAAATCCTTGAAGAGAGATTATTAAAATTTCGTTCGTAATTTGTTTTTCTGTTCGTTTTTGAGGTTTTTATTACAACGAAAGACGATTTTTTTTTTAGTATCTATGGAATTTTGACCAATTTTCCTGGCATTCTCTAAAATTATGAGACCTTCTGCATGGAATTAATTTTCCATATAAGTAGGTACCTACTAAATACTTCACATAATTGATTAGTAATTATATAAGTTCTGAAGCGATAAAATAGCTCGTTTCATTCAGTGCCTACCAACAAGTTTTCAGAATACAGCTGATAATGCGAAAACAAGAAACTGGACGACACTGTAGTCCATTATTTCTCAATTTTGGTATAACGTTGGACACCAAAATATAAATTCAATACTGCCATACGATTCTGACACGAATTTTTCTCATAGAAATAGGACTAGAGAACGATTGTACTTAAAATACAACAGTGAATTATACGAACCCCTTTTCATGTAAGTATAGGCATTCTCAATATTGAAAGGTTTCTGTGATCTTGAATAATTAAAGTACACCCATGGCTCTAATTCAATCCTATTTTCAGTAATTTCGTAGAAAGCTGCGATAAAATTTTGTACAACTTTAAAAAAAAAAAGAGCCTCTGTTCTTTATTTTAGTGGTAAAATTTTTGAAAAATGAAATTTGTCAATCAAATTAAGGCCTAAAATTCGCAGTAAGCAGTATTGTAAAAATACATAGTCTGATTATTGGGTTACGATAATCTGCCAGTTATTGATTTGCATGTTTTAGGGTGAATTTTTGGTAGCATTTCAAATAACCAGTGAGACCTAATTGGAAGCCGGGAGTGATCATGTCATGGTGAATGGATGAAAAAAAAAGATGATTTGGCAGTGCGTTAAGACGACCAACATAATTATGGACTACACTTGTGCCAAACGGATGATCGCTCAATAATAACTTGTTGTGGATAAGTAGGTACTCAATAAAAATTAAAGAAAGCCTACCAAACCTCCTTTTGACGTGAGCTAGTTCATAAGTAAACCAAGCTCGATTGCTGGCTATTAACAGATCATAAAAAAGCCACGAAACTATTATCAACAGACCATAATGGAATAATTTGTTTTTTTTTTGTTTTTTTTATAACTTTCGTTTACAGCCACCATGTTCTCGAATTTGAGCGGAAATGCCAAAATATATATGTTCTGCAAATGCGAATACGTTAATATCGATCAAATTTGTTTCAACCACTAAAATTAGAATCAGACGTACGAACGAATGGTGTTGATAATTGAACTAGCTACTAAAATTCTCCATTATTGGTATAAAAGAAGTGAGGAAAAAAAATGATACAGAGTGCATGAGATAGAGACAGAAAATGAGAGAGAAGTTAAAAAATACAGAAAAGAACGTACCTATACGTAGGTACCTATGAGTGATCAAGAATATTCAAGAATGCGATTCTCGCTGTTATAACCAAGGCTAAAGGTCATTAAAACAATAAAGTCTGAGAGAGTAGTATCATCTTTTTTGTGTTACTTTTTTTTTGTTCTGAATTTTTCAGTGTTAGTCGGAACGATGATGAAAAAAATATGGGTAGCGAAAATTATTTGGTGTGTAAAACAGCGAACGGTTGCTTGGAAGAACTATAAAACTCGAAATAAGATTCTGGTGAGTAAATACTCATAGGAGAATGCTTACTTCGACGCATACCGAATTAGATATAGGTTAGTTTTTAAAATTCTTAATGTCTTTGAAATCAAACTATTCTATATTATGAAAACAACTGCAAAAGCACATAAGTTATAATATTTTATCCGTAGAGTAGGTCTACCCATTTATTATACATAAGCATTTTGGGTGAAATATAGACTCATCCTAGACTACGAAGGGAAGTATTCTGGAAATGACCAGAATCCTTCTCTGATTCATACAGGCCTACCCAGAAGTTGAAGTGTAACGAAAATGGGTGTCCAATCAATATGCTTGTGCCAGAGGTGGAACGGTACAACAAGTGTTAATTTTTAGTGATTTCCTTAGTAAAGGAAATAAACTATCAGAAAAATCATACAAAAAATGTAATTTTTTTTATGATTTTTTGGATGGTTAATTTCCATTAGTGGGGACACCGTGTATGTGCAAGCATGAAGTTTAATGTATATTGACTACATACCGATGGTAAACCTTAATATCCTAATTGTTTTGCCATCTATTCAATAATTTTCATTTTAATAAGAAAAAATAGCGACTAATATGATTTGAGAAAAAAAAACTTTCTTACCATCCTATAACTCAGCTGAAAAATGGCCAAATTTTTTTGTCTCGAATCTTATATAAAATAAATTTATTTCGAAGCACTTCCGTTGTATATCGCATAAGTATCCAGAAACATTGAAAATATTAAAAATAGTCACGTGTTCAAGCTCCAGGTGCGAAGTCACAGAATTTGAGGAGAGAAAATTCTGATCACATATCAGGAATCACACACAGACCGTATTTTAACTGTAAAACCTTTTACGGCAAATAATTCCGTTTCAATTCCATTTGTTTAAATTTACGTTTTCACTGACCTCTAAAGTGCCTGAAATACTTATCTTTCATTTGCAGCAAATAGGAAACAGTTTTCAAGCGCTTTTCAAGAAATTCCAACGTTTTTGTAAATGAATAGAGTGAAGGACATGAAATATTCTCATTATCAACGCATTTCTTTATTTTATAATAGGCTAATATTTTTTTTTTTAAATATCAAATCGAGTTTCATTGCCAACTGAACCCAAAATTAAAAAAAATAATGAGTAATGAGAAAAAAAAAGGTCGTTGAGTACCAATATTTTAAGACAAGATTTATGCGACTACATTCACAAATCAAACAAATAATTTCGACGTTAAAATTAATAATCTCGCCCAAATATAAAAGTAGTATAGAGCGTAAAAAAAAAAAAAAAAAAAAACCTACCTCCTAACCAATAAATCAGGAACTTAAGTAAGTATTTTTAGAAAAATCAATCGACGAATATTTAATATTTAATTTCAACGAACTACATTGGTGTGGACGTGTTTGACCTCCTCTTCATCCATAAAAGGGAAAAAAAAAGTGGTAGGGAGGAATTTTCAAAATACAAACGTTTGGATGAAACTGGTCTTTTCGTTATAAACGTCCTTGAAAAGTGTAGGCTGATAGTTTTTAGCAGGTTTTTATTTGAGGAAGAAAAAAAAAAATTAAATAAATGCTATTAAATATTTTAAACTAGGTAGGTACCTATATTACCCATAAGATGACGGGATGAAGATGAAAAAAAAAAACAAAAAAAAAAAAAACGACATAAATTTTAGAATTTTTTTACAGGTTTTTGTTTTCACCTTTTTACGGCGCCTAACGACCAGTTTTTTTTTTTCGTTGATACTGAGAAATTTTTCCACGTCTGTAAAATAAATTGTATAAAACGGCGAAACGATCGTTTTTGAATAATAATAAACTAATATTAGGTACCGCTCGTATTTTAATTAGATGTCATTTAATTTCAAATAAAAATCCTATACTATCTTGGAGAGCTCTTTTTTGGGTACTTGCCGAAAGATCATTTTCTTCTTCTATTCCTCTCTATACTTCTTTCGAAAATATTCTAAAATTTGCGTAATCACGTGCGTTGATTTATACAATCGATCAAAAATAAAAATATTTTTGCGACTTATTTTTTGTAGATAACAGGTTACGGTACCTCTTTAGGCTGGGGTGGGCCAATAGGTTATCGAAAATTTTCTGAAAAATTATTTTCCAAGAACACACAGGTCAGTTAAATTTCTGCGCAAAGGTCAAAGAAGTTCGAAAGTGCGTATAAACTTGAGCTGGAATGCTGTGTGTAAGTGCAAGAAAAGCCAATGTCATTTTTGTCAGTTTTGATAAATCAGCACTGGAAGCAATTTCGAACTGCGTTCATTATTTTCGTTTTTGAATTCATTTGTATTGTTGTGAACGTTTCCTTTTTGTTTTAATTACTGTATTCGAAGATTAATTACGTACAAACATTGGCCTCTTCGAAAACTGAATTTGAAAAAAAAAAAAAATAATAAGAAGAGTGACATTAGCTTTTTTCATGAGGAATAAACGAAGGAAACTAGTAATGAAAGGGAAATTATTGTCTGAGTTTGAAGGAAATGTATACTCCAACCTAAAGACTTGAAAAAACAACCATATAATATTTAGGTAGGTGCCTACTTCTCCTGTTTAAGGGCCAATGTCAAACAAAAATTTATAATTCCTGACTGGAGAAAAGTCCTTTCTTGCAGGGAATAATATTACAATTATTTTCATGACACTGCGGGCTCATGGTTTCGTTATTTTACATGGTAACACTAATCGGATATTGGTCCTCTTTACATCAACCGACAGACCATTAAGATCTACGTACATAGGCTTTTTTAACTCAAAACTGCCGAAAAATGACATTGGTCTCTCTCACATTCACCCATATGATAACAAAGTCACGATATTAAAAGAAGAAAATAAAAAAGGTTGTTCGATATTATTTTGAAAGGTTGTTTAGAATGAAAGTTTAATTGTACCAAGGTAAATAAGTACCAATATATTGCCTCTAGGACAAAACGTTCTCTTTTGCAACGAAACAGTGCCCAAATATTCTCCTTTGCAATGGACTGGTGCTAAGGTCTCTAGTACCTACCAAACTACCCTGCATGGCATCTAGGTTCAGATGTTCTCGTTAGCAGTTCACTGGTGCCAAGATCCTTCGTATCAAACTACCAACACACCAATGCATTGCATCTGAGCCCAGATTTTCTCTTTTGCAATGTATTGGTGCTAAGGTCCACGGTAGGCTGGTACCAAACTACCTTGCATTGCATGTTGATCCAGGTGTTCTCTTTTACGATGCATTGGGGTCAAGGTGCCTCGTTCTAAACTACCAAACACCAATTCACTGCATCTGAGCCCATATGTTCTCCTTTGCGATGCATTGACTGTTTTCCTTTTTCGGTAATTTCCTCGATATGTAAGTTGTTCTGCATGAAAATCAATGTGATTAGTCGAAATATAAACATGATAACCATGCGCAGTATCCATTTGTGAGATTTCTGTTCCTGAAAAGCTGTTGGGAATTCTCTGTCCAAAATTTTGACACCAGGAATTTTCCGTCACCGAGGAAAAACAGTGGTATCAACTGATATCTATCGATACTTCATGATTATTCGATACTGATATATACTAATATTTGATTTTTTTATTCTTTTACATCACTAAATTTATTTTAACCAATTTCAACAGGTTGTGACATAAACATTGGCATTCAATAGGGGTTCAATTAAAACAAAAAGAGTCAGGATGTCAAGTGATTCAGATTAATTAATTAATTAAATTTAATAAGTAATTAAGTTATTATATGACATTTTTTGGATTTTAACTGATAGATGCAATAGCAGGGCTGTTATATTTTTGTAAGAAGATGGAACTGGGAATAAAAAATTCGGAACAATAGAAGAAAAACCTTCAAAAACAACGCTTTGACAGAAGTTTTAGTAGATTTTCACACAAAATCTTTCGTCATCATCCACTCAAATGCTCGAATCAGCTGCTTTTGGATCGAAAATTGGAGAGAGTTATGGAGTAAAATTGAACGCTGTCACTTCGTAGGTTTTGACATAAAATTATTGATATTTCGGTAGGATAGACTAGCTACAAAATAATAGCACTATAGAATTCCTCGACCTCGAAACTATAAATATCGATATACCTACAGCTTGAAATTTTTGGTTTCAGTACTTGGTAAATTTTAAAACTCGATGACTGTTATTTGAGTATGATTAAATATAGTATATTTTCCATCACAGCTGTATGTAAGTAAAATTACAAGGTATGCTAATTTTAATATTAACGTAGGAAATTTTACAAATTTCGTAGGTAAGTTACGAGAATTTAAAATTGAAATGCTATACTTGCACAATAAAGGTCGTTAAAGTTGTCGAACAGAAAAATCAAATTTGTTTAAGCTGCGTTTTATAGGTAGTAGGTATGGGAAATTAAATGGAAAAAATATGTAGGTACCTAGATATATGTATGGTATCTAGGTAAGCATGTACACGTATGAATGCATAAAAAACTCATGTGAATAAGACCTTTCGAAAATTCCATAGCATCGTAAAATGAACATAAAAATTGTGTTTCGCAAAAAGTTCATAGAGATACATTATTAAAAAAAAAAAAAAAAAAAATTGATTGCGCAAAAAAGTTTACATCCCACGCAGATACACGTGTGAATGCTGCAAAATGAAGACGATTTGTTTCGACTAACTAAATTCTGGTTTTAAATATTAATAGTTTACGATTTTTTAGACAGTTTACATTTCACGGATTCCGTAAAGAACATTATTTCGTACTACATGCACCTATACGGATTGTCAGTGATGAAGCAAAATCGATTGTTTGGTTTACGATGGAAATTTTCATGTAGTCAAAGACTAACATTTTAAAAATTCAACAATAATACTTGCCAAGTTTCTTTCTTACAACGCTGTTATCAATATTTTCAGTGTCCATAACTGCTACACGAAGTTGTCATTTCTAACATTTCCTATAATTAACTCGCTTAAAGTCACAATTTGAGAGTTGCTAACAATAATGAATTGTTTTCAATTATTCAGGTATAAGGCGAGAAAATTGTATTTATGGTCATGAAGTTAGGAGAATCGAGACAGGATAATGCTGAATTTTATTTTTGCTTTCTTAAAATATCAGTTTCCTGGATGTTTAACCTACGTGTATATATATGAGCAACGACATAAAATATTTGGAACTAGTTAAATTATAAAATTCCATCATTTGAAGCCATACAAAAACCAATAAGATTAGATGTGCATTAAAACAATTTAATAAAAAACAACAGAAACAGCTCCTAATATTGGTTTAGTATAATATTGAAGAACACAGGCTGTAGTATTGGCCGTTGGGAATGGGTCGAAAAAAGTGTAGAACCTTAGAGGCTACCTGCGAGAGGAATCGTGGGGAGGAGAGGGGAAAATAATGCGTAGATGCGTACAAGGGGGTCGAAGGTGACAATTGTTCCCCCTTGTTCCTATAAAAATAAGAAGTAAAAAAAAACGATAAAAATCCAATAGGAGACTTTTTTGTGCTCATTGACGTCACCTCCTAACCCCTAAAATCCGTATTTTCTCTTAGAAAATTCAAATTCACCCGTTCCATTCAAAGAGGATGTATCCGCCTATAGAACTCATTGAGAAAATTAATGCTTGAAAAACATATTCATCGACTTTGTCATTGGAAATAGGTTAAAATAGATCTCTAAGTAACCTGAAAAATCCATTAGAAAAATTTGTGGATATATTATATTCTAGATTAACACCTAAGGAAACAGAATCCTAGGTATAATGTCTCATTTTCAAATAAATCAGAATGCCTCATACTTTCAATGAAAAGTCCTGAGGTTGGGGACTGTGAAAGATTTTTGTTCACTTTAGACCGCATAAAATGGAGCAACGACTGACAACTTTTCTGGACTTAATTAAAAACAAGTTGAAATTTTAAACGCAGATCGGATCTTTAGTTTTGAAGAGCAGTAATTTTCACAAGAAAAAAAAGTGTAAGTAAACAGAAAATATTTTTTAGAATTTTCAGGAATTAGGTATCTGAAGAAAACGGGTGAATTTTAGACACGATATTTCATGAATTTCACTTTTATTTCGGAGTTACGTAAATAGTGGGTGTATTCTGTGATATGTTGATAGGTAAAAGGTTTGTAATTAGCTCGAAAAATTTTTTTTATCCGCAAAAAGTATCAGTAATGTTGAAACCTCGTTGAGAATTATCAATAAATTAAACATAAATCAGCCTCAACATTCTAACATTCCCTGGAGAATATTTCATAACTTTCCAAAATACCAACAAAAAAATATCAAGAAAAAAGGTCAACAAAACTAAATTCTTTTTACACTTATTTCTGAACTAACGTAAGTTCTGTTTAACGCTTAATAAATTATATCTGCCAAATTTCAGCTTTGGTTGGGACGCTAGGTACTGACAGTCCTCCTACCATGAGAGTTAACAACAGTCTGACTAAACTGTATGCAAAAAGTAACTATAGGTAATGTATTAAGCATGTACTAAATTCTATTTATATAAAATTATTGTATTGTAGATGAATAAGTAGGTACCTACCTACTATATAATGTGTGGAAAACTAAGCACCAAATGACGGATAAATGGAATATAACTAAAATTCACAATTAATTTCGGACTCCTGCAGACAATTTATGAGAATTTTTCGGGTGATGGCAAGCTCATTAATAAAATTTCGACATTTGGCACGTTATTAAATGTAAACTCTCGTGGCGCCACTAATTTAAATAAATTCTTTAAAAAATTATTTTATTTCTTTTTTTTTTTTCTCTTCTCGACGACGGCGGCCGCTATATGGCAGTAACTGATGTCGTAATCGATTTTTTCGTAATCGATAACATCGAACGTTATGATTATATGTATAAATAGGAGGAACGAACGAATATCGACAATCTAAATTGACTCAAAAATGCGAACAGAAATATTCTACTTTATGTTATACCTGTGCCTGTACACTATTCAGTCATAATAATAAAACAGAAAAGTATAAAAAACAAGACATAGTTGAATAAATTAAGATAGTCTGTACTACAATTATGTATATTGCAAAATTTTCAATCGGAGTAAAACAATTTCGGTGAAAACCGCACATATATGGAGAAACCTAAAATTTTCGATTGATTGGCAGCTGTGTCTGACGACGACGGAATGGCGAATTTATTCCACGGAAAAATTGGAATATGCTAATTGACAGCCACACCGCGCGTCGAAACCTTAATTAATGTGACGACTGACGACTGACGAGCAGACGAGAAGACAAAGTGTGTATAAAACGTTATTCGATGAAGATAAATAGTACGAACAAACAAGTGGAGAGAAAAAGCTGGTAAAAAAAATTCAATGATAGAACGCCGAGCACACACACAACACACACACACACACACACACACATATATATATATATATGTATAATTAATTTACAAAAATCAATATAAAAACATTACTGATGCCAGTATGATAATGAATTCTCCAGACTGAACTTACTACACTTTATATTTTTTTGCTGTCGTTGTTATTTTTGTTTTTGTTGTTTGTGTAATCCTACATCCGTGAAAAATTGGTGCGCAAATATATTGGGCATCTAATAAAATTACATGTTGCTAGTTTAGGTAAGTCGTTGAGGTGGCTAAATTAATAATTTGCTGACAGCTATAATGAGTGAAGTTAGCCTTTTTTTAGATCAATTTTGAAAAGTTTTTCTTTTCTTTTTTTGGATGTTGTTTGCATAGGTTTTTCATAATATTATACAAGTCACGACAATATAGTTGCTTCATCGAATTTGGGTACCATGTAATTAGCACAGAGTGTCAATGACGCATTGGCACAGCCCACAGATATCTGATTAACGAAGGAATGAAAATGCTTTTTGCAGTAATTAAAATAATTTTGTCTAATTTGCACGATTGGTATGAGTTCTCCCCCACCCCTTCACCATTTTGTCGAGTTACATGTAGTTTTTCAAGAAGACTCTGATTCATTGTCAGAAGCTCCAAGTACACAGTCTATGAAGCTGATAAGTTATTGAACAATAAAGTGCAATTTGATGCACGATAATGTTCATTCTTAACACATGCTGGTAATTGCCTACTTTTACCAAACCTGTGATTTTACGGAGGGCAATAACTGTACACATTGCTCTTATCCATTATACGGTGATGCTGTAAACACATTTTACTAAGCTATATTGTCCCATACACCACTTCATCTTTGATAACTCATTGATACATGCTCTTCTGAATTGTTACAATTATGTGTTTTAAGCAAAACTATAGAAACCTTGCAAGCCTATTTTAAAGACTTGCATTTGGATACAGGCTCAACT
Source organism: Ericerus pela (assembly GCA_011428145.1). NCBI lineage: Eukaryota > Metazoa > Arthropoda > Insecta > Hemiptera > Coccidae > Ericerus > Ericerus pela. The sequence goes on from WOFM01000392.1 coordinate 2,529,500, forward strand.
TTGTGTCCAATCTCAAGTCTGACCTCTTCAATGTGTGCGAATACACGATAAGTTTATAATGGATGACTTTTGGTGGCCGCACACACCCTCCCATATTGCTAAAACAAAATGTGAAAAGAAAATGGTAAATGAATGTTCATCAATTACCCTACGAAACACCGCATGTATCATCACGAATCATTATCATAATTAGTCTTCAAATAAACTACGATAATATTGTATTACCTACAGCCCTGAAACAATAACCGATGAGAAGGCTTTTGTTGTTTTACTCAGTTTTCCTAGTGGTGACCTTGACCTACAAAAATGAGTTATTTGAAACTGATATTTCTGACAAAAGAATATAAACACTTTTGAAATGGTGAAGAAATCATGTTTGGGGGAAGAAGTAGACGACAACCTATAAAAACTAGGTTGGCTTTCAAAAAATCTAAAAGCTTATGAAATTTTGAAAATTCTAATCAATGTAGACAATTTATAAGTTAAAGAACCATTAAAACGTCAGCATAGATGGTAAAATAACTGTTAAATCTTAAAACCAGAGAGCCAAAATAATTGGAGACATCACTAAGAGATCACTATTAATAACTCGTAAAATATTTTCAAAATGAATCAAAATAAACGCGTAAGAATGTTGTTGGTTGCCTAATTATTTTACAGCCAAAAAATTCAACTACTTTAATCAACATTCTTCGATAATAATATTAAAACACACACACACACAAAAGTACTAAAATTTGAATACAGGTTAAAGGGATATGGCCATTGAAATTTCAATATTACACCATACGTTGAAATGTCCAACGGTATCTACGCGACAGATAATATGTGAAAGACATTGATGCAAAAATTCGAGAAGCAAAATCGGGGCAAAATAAAATAAAATACGAAACAAAACTGACCTAAAACTATCAACCTATAATTCATAGAATTGGTAAAACATAATATAAAAATGCGAGTCACGAATCTTCATTCACGTAACAAATGAACATTATTTATTATTAAGATATCTGGGTAGCAACAAAAAATTGTGTACCTACGTAATCCCATCAAAGTATATTACCTACCACTTATCATCAATGTTATAGATGCCTACTAATTGTGTAACTACGAACATAATGACTTAATTAAAATTTTTGTTTCACATTTACGGTAAAAATCTAGGACCTGAATTGGAGAAAATTTCAAAATTTCAAAATTTCAGAATTTCAAATATTCTCGTATTTTCTATTCTGAACTTTCTATAAATAAATCTGTTTTCAAAACAGAAAAGAAATGATAAAATTGTTTGTATTTTCAAAGTACTTTTTTCAAACAGATTCGATCTACTTCAATGTTACGTTTCTTACTTTCCAAATGCCTATGAACCACCAGCTAGATATACGTCGTATAACGGAAAAAACTACTTTTTACTACTACAATGAGAGAGAGAGAGAGTGAGAGAGTGAGAGAGAGAGACAGAGAGACCGAGAGAGAGAGAGAGAGATAAGGAGAGAGCGAAATAAGAAAATAAGAAAATAAGAAAAAAAGGATTAGTTTACGTGTGTTTCATATTCTTAATACAACTTCAACCTAGCTGCGTAGGTATAGGTACTTACATTCATTACTCTTCATCAATCGGAAGACAATATTAATTCGTGAGAAGAACTTTAATTGTGTACGAGGGAATACAACCATAAGCTACCATGATTTTCTTTCAAACCAATCAGACTGCTTTGATTTTTTTTTCTTTTTTTTTTTTTTCATTTACTTTTTTTTTCTTTTTTTTCCCTATACTCTTTTCAAAAAATCTTTTTTAAAACTAAATGCTTTTTTGGCTATTGAATGAGCATATTTTAATCATGTCGTATAAGTAGCACACACGTTTTTGAAACACGTTTTTTAAAGGAGTTTTACGTTCGTTGTTGTTATTTTTTTTTACCCACTTCCTCGGTGTTAAACAACCAGTACACTTTATTTTCTTTCATGTAAAACAAGCGGTTAGGTTTTGTTATTGTTGTTGTTGTTGTTGTTATTTTCCCTTTAAGAATACCAAAACAGATGATTTTTATTAGCTACGAAAAAAAAAAAAAAAAAAAAACGAAGAGAAAAGATGGATACCGAGTGATCATCCCACATACGTACATTCACAAGCGGACATTGGAATTTCCTCGTCGATACTTTAAATTTTCGTTTCTTCATTTTTTTTTTCTCGCTTCTTCATTCTTTTAATTTTAAATCCGGGATTAAAGTTACTATAATATGCCTACGTTGAGAAAAGGTGAAGACGTAGGCACCTAATGTAAAATGCTTTTCGAGACGATGTACTTCTCCTCGCTGTTGAATTCTCAAAATGTGGGCTTCTTGAAAAAAATTTTCGAATCGACATTAAATCAGTTAGCATATTTAGCTATACGTCAGCTGTCGGCGAACGTCGACCACAGAATTTAAATGGTTTTCTAGTACCCGAAGGTTATGAACTTTAATTGATTATTTTTCATTTTGTTTTTCTCACTTATGAGCCGTATAGGCTTTTTCAAGTGGATTGAGTTTGTCTTGTCGAACAGTATAAACACTCTTATCGCAGCTAAATGCAAAATTATTGATTACCCAGTGGCTAAAAATTTATCAATAAATTGAACTGTATCAGGATAAACTAATTATTCTTACTGGATTTGGAGCACATTTCGTAACTCAAAGGGTGGATAATTATAATGAAGACAATCAAAAATAACTAGATTATATTCATACATTTTGAATCTAAAATACGAAGGGATATCCCCTTTGCCCCTAACCACAAGTATAGAATATATAAAAATATTTATTAATCATAAAAACCAATTTAGGTATTCCAATTAAATTCCGTGAAAAAATTTTGAATCGACAAAGACAAAAATACCTAACATTAAATTGAAAAATTATTCCATTTAATCACTCATTGATGGAGAAAAAATGCAAATAAGTACAGGATTTGATTTCAGCATCTCAAAAAATACCTAAGTACAGTATTTGTGCCGTTAAAACTAGCATGAAAATCAATAAAAATATTTTCCATCTACAACTACTTCAAAAATTCGACTAATGAAGATATATTAATTATTAAACCCAAATATAACGGATATCAACGATTACTTGACATTGAAAATGAGTCGAAATGTGCAATCCGGAATTCTAAATGGAGTCGTTTGAAAAACAACGTTAAAATTCGAACAAGCCTGGATTTTAGAATGTTCGCTGAAAATTGACTGAAACTGTAAACAGCCTTGGAGCCAGAAACATCCTTTCTAAGTAAGTATATAAACTTTAAAAAATACAGTGCGTTTAAAAAAAAAATCATGTCAGTTGGTTCAATAATTTTGGTGACGAGTGTTTTCTAGAACAAAAAATCTTTAGTTTTATGTGTCTGCACAGAAAATGATGAATACGATAAGATATTGTACAAAGAAAATATTCGGTTGAAGAGATTTAAATAAATATTGTAATCGTATAAATTAGAAAGATTCTCAGGTATCCATATTTTTCAAAGTCTAAATCTTAATGCATATTCAGAGTAAAATTAGAAATGAACGTAATAGCACTATGAAATGAGTCAATTTTCCTTCAATTTCAGCAAGAAATGAGAATAAATTCATTTCAAAAGAGTTAAGCCCAACAGAAAAGAAGATTCGAACATGATTATTCAACGATGAAAACGTAATTTTTAAATGAAGGAAAGAAATTGAGCCTATTTACACAATGAAAACGCACACCTATACATTGAATTACCTACCATCTTGAAATTTGTTAATGTCATACGAAAAATTTATTTCAGCGAACTAAATATATCATCGAAAAGTAAACCATAGATGGAATACGTAAGTAAAAATAAAAACTTCAATTGTCTCACTGACACTTTTTTCATCGTTCAAAGTGAATTTATAGATCACATACATCAAAAATCGTTTCAACTGGAATTATAATTTTAGAATTTATTCGCCCAGTTATTTAGCCCTTACATACACCTATGTAGACTACATATTATGTAGGATGAGCGTTTCGGTATTTGTGTATGGCATACGCACGAGCAGCTGCAGCAGCGACAGCAACACAACAGATTTCGCTTTAGGACACAAATTCTTAACCGAAGATTATCACAGCTCAAATAACGGGTTCCCTAATTTCTAAAAACAAAAACTAAAATAAAAATAAAATAAAAAAAGCAAAAACAAAAACCCAACCTAGCCGCAAGAATAGATAAATAAATAAAATTTTAATTAAAATTCGTTGCAATCGAATTTATTAGCAAGTAGGTACACGTTCTCATCTTTGTGCGATTAAAATCGTGAACCCAGTGATAATCAAATAAGACAACGACATCTTCGCAAAATAAACGAATAATTTGTAATCGTAAAGCGTAAAACAATTTTTTTTTCTTACCAATATTACCTTGCGTAAAAAAAGAAAAAAAAAAAAAATCGAGAAAAATATAAAATGAAAGGACGAGTTTTTACCCTAATCTTCTTTCTTTTATTTAAAAATACATTCCACGATTATTAAAAGGATTCGTTTCTCTTTGTACCCGACAACTATTCCACCGGTTTTTCTCTCTTCCTTCTTTTTTATACCTGTACATATATATATATATATAGTTTTTTTTATTTTCGAAAGAGTGTACTGGTACTATGGCCATGGTTTGGAGGAAAAAAATGAGGGAAAACTACCCAACCAATTAAGAACGACCCTAACCAATTAGATTACCTTTATCTACTCTTTTCTTCTACGTAATATTTTTTCTCTTTCAAATCAAAAAAGTTATGCCTCAGATTTGAAAGTTAGGCGAGTTGATAAAAAGACGAAGAAACGAAAATAATATCAAAAGACGTCCACGAAATTACGGCTTGAATTAATTAATGAAAATATACGTGGTTATCACGTCATAAATATCGTATAGACTATTTTCTTTCATAAAAACTCTTGTAATTCAATGAGTTGACGTTCATGCAGTCATATACCAGAAATTTTCACTAATATCAAATGAGGTAGGGGTTGAACAAAAAATATGAATACGTATTATACAGGGTGGTCCATTTATTTCGCCCACTTGCTTTTTCTACTTTCTTTTTGGAGATAGAAAAAAGTAATTCAATTGGTGACTCTACCTACTTTTTGGCGTATATTTTGACTATTTATTTGGAAATTATTTACAACTCTTGCGGATAATTCAAAAACGTTGACCTAAGTTCGTTTTTTTTTTTTAATGGGAACCCACATTTTCCTCTTTAAATTTGAATACTAGAGAAAATTTCCCGAAGATTTGACTGATCAAACATAAAATCAGTCTATGAAGTATCTATTGACGAAGATATGACAGTTGGAAAATCACTTCAATGAGGCAGTTGGCATACCAATGGTAACAGCAGCTGTGGAAGGAAGAATGTAAGGTAAATTCTACCGCCTACGCTCCTTCAAACTGTACTTATTGATTTAAGAGATTTTCCAACCATGACATCTTCGCCAATGCATAACTTTGTGGGTATTTTTAAAAAACTGATATATCACCTTTCGCCAGCTCTGAATTATGCATTGGGTATGATCGAAGAAAATCCATCCTACAAGCTGGCAAAAGATGATAATATGTCATGGAATCATCGCCTTCTCCATTAATTTTATAACCATCTACAAAATCTTTCAAGTTGCACTCATGATTAAGTGAAACTAGACGTCTCAAACCATGACTTCATTATTTCATACCGCAATTTAGTTCAGTTCCTGAATTTATACTTGCAGGTAGACTTTCTATTTTGTCTCCAGAAAAATGTGAAAAAATGACTTATCAGCTTTTTGAAAATAACAACAGAACTAATTTTGATGTTTGACCAGTCAAATCTGTGTGACATTTTCTCTATTTTTCATGTCCAAAGAGAAAAATGAGGGTTCTCGTTAAAATAAAATAGAGTTAGGTCCAGGTTTTGGTATTTACAGAGATTGTAAATAATTTCTAAGGAGAAATTCGAAACATATGCTTAAAATTAAGGGAAGTCACCTTTGCACGACATTTTTCTATCTTCAAAAATCAAAGTAAAAGTGGGCAGGGGTGAACCACCCTCCTTAATATTGATACAGGTAGGTAAGTACATAAAATACTTGTGTTTACAGTGAGTATTATTCTATTAGTTGCGTGAATAAATAAAGAACCAGTTGTCTCCAACCGTTAATTTCGAAAACTTTAATCTTACAAAATCGAAGAGTAAAATTAATTTTACTGGAATATGAAAGTTTTCATCACAAATGAATCGAACGTAACAATTTCAATGTAAAAAGTTTTTTATTTTTATCTCTGTTCCCTCAAATCAACTTTATACGAATAGACCTTAAATCAATCTGTTTGTTTCTCTGTATGTTATATCATATGTCATTAGTTAACTCGTACTATTCATAAAATTATTTCTTTGTTTCCCTTCACTGCACACAAATTGAAGCAAAAAAAAAAAAAAAAAATCTGGGTGGAGTCTTTTCTTAAACTCATATAGCTATTAGCTTTGGGCTACGTTCATCTGTGCCTTATGTAACCGGAGCTGAAAATATTTCAACACAGGTATTATGGAAAAAGAGCCTTGATAACTAAATAATATTTTCAAACATTTACTTTTAGCTTCGTTCTGTGAATGATGAAAAATAAGCTCTCCGACTCTCAAAATGACTCATCATCTTGCTCTGCTGTAAGTGCTACCCTACCTTCAGAATGATGCTCTTGTTTTCCTACAGACTCTCCATTATCTTCTGTAAAGAACACTAAATAAATCTAAAATATTTTTAAGTGTTTTGAATAAATTATTCGTCGTGATTTACAAATCAAATGTAGTTTTCGAAGAAATGATAAAATAACTTATCTCTTTCTCACGAATCGAGACCAGAGTCATAAGTACAAATGAGTGCATAATGTTTCACAGATTTAGTTCTCCAGATCAAAACTGTTGACAATATGCTGAATTTGGAAATTTAAAATTCACAAATTCTTATGTCCCTTCTCTACGAATTACCTAGTGGAAAGTTTTGCTCTTGACTTCTGACTTTCGGCTTAGATACTTATAAACTCACTGCTGACTGACACGTAATACGTTCGATATGGTGTCTGTTCTCAAAACTTCGAGCGTTCATTGTTCTATAAGAAACCACCAAAAAATTGAAAATCTCAAAAAAAGATTCATTTGCCAAATTTTTTTCTGAGTTAAATATTCGTTTACAGAATACTGATAATCTATACCATAACACTCTGAAACAAACACTCCAAGTACAAAATAGGTTATTATATTTTAATGAGTAATGTTCTCAAAATTTTTTATACTAATGATTTGATCAAAAACAAAAGTCAATACCTTATTCAATCTACTCGATACTAGACACAAAACAGATAATATGCATTCTTGTTAAAGAAATAAATGTATGAAAATCACAGAAGTTACACCAACAAATCAAATAATCTGAGGTTTACAGGCTCATTGATATTTTCAAAATCGTTTTCGCATATTTTGTCCATCATGTAGCATCATAAGTGATTTTATTTATGTTAAAATTAAGGAGAAGTTGGAACACTGAGGGAAGTGAGAGGATATGAAATCGACATTTTTTCTCAAATTCAATGAAAATCATGTTTCCAAGTGTTCTAGTAACATTTTGAATGTGTGTTCGGCAGTTTGTGTTCAGAGTATGGTACGTACTAACGCAAATTGTGCCTCACTATCAAAAAACCCAATATTCGTTTTGAAATTTCGCAAAAATACGCGATCAAAATGATATTCCATAACTTTTGAAGATTATAGATAGTCGAAAAATAAGGATAATTCAGATTTACGTCACCGCATACCTATCCTTGGGATCAACGGTGGAGCCAAGGGAAACCAAAGGGCCAGATTCTTCCATACGTAATGAAAATATCTATGTCATCGTTACGAAAGGAGAAAAGGAGAAATATGGCTATGGACGATTAAGGCCAAAAAATTATAATCAAAATTTAGCCTCTCTCTCCAGAAAAATCTGGATTCACCACTAATGCGCCAACAATTGGAGTCTTTTACTATATTATAGTCCCGGACCAGTAAACAACGATGATTTCTAGCTAGACATGCCGGCGCTAAATAGGCAACCATCGAGTACCTTTTGACGTACTTTGCTTTGTGTTTATGTACGTTATCCTTGGGAATTTAAGTGATGTCTTTATCAAATGTATTCTAACTTGGTGAGCTTAAGCAAAACGTCGAAAATAAGCAGAAAATACGCAGAAAATACGCACAAGGGTGCCCAAGTTTCTAAATCCCTTATGGAATGAGACAAAATTTTTTACCGTTGATATCCTGCTCATTTTTGGACACCCCCACATCGTCCTTTCACTACACCCTTTGATTGGTTTTGTGAAATTTTTCTAATATGGAGTAAACTCCTATGTGGAGCAACTGCTCATCGCTCCATACATGGGTTAGGCGCCAATGTCCACGTTGACGCCAGCATTTGTCTTGACGCTAAAAAGTACACTGATCTAATGGAGCTTTACTGGTCCGCACTCCGCAGTACCATATAGTCGAAGATTTGAGTGCATACCAACCCAATTCTAAGTAAGTATAAATACTCATTTTGAAAAATGCCACCACCGAATGTATCGAAAACGCCAAAAACCAAATAATCAAACACAAAGGAGAAAACCGCCGACTCACCTTGGTCACTCCAGAGATGGGCGTCACACTGTTGACGACGATAGCGTGCACCTCGATGTCGTACCACTCGGACCCGGCTTCCCTGTCCAGCACCGCAGCCGTCGATATGACGCCAAGTTTGGCATCGATGTCGAAAATTCGACGCTCGACGCGTTCGCCGAGCCCGGTGATGTTCGTCACGTAGTACTCGATCTCGTATTGCTGGCTGGCAACGTGGCGAGCCGAAACGGTCAGAATATTGGTGCCGACCGGCTCGTTTTCGTACACGTTGCCGTCGAATTCGTCGTCGAAAATCAACTCGTTTTTCTTGCCGGCCATCAGCACGGCCACCGTTTGGTCGACGGACCGGCGATCCGACTGCACCGCCTCGTCTGTGGCCTTCACCGTCAGCACGTATTTGGTCATCGGCTCCGGCACGTGCTTGCGCAACGTTACGGCTCCGGTGCCGCGGTGCACGTGGAACAGTTCGGCGTGGCCGCCGATCAGATCGTACGTCACCATACCGTTGCTGCCGGAATCCGGATCCGTGGCCAGCACGCTGGTGACCACGTAGTCGGCCGTCAAACCTCTGAGAAGGGCCGCGTTCATCGACACGAACGTCGGCGAATTATCGTTAACGTCCTCCACGATGACGGTCACCATTTTCTCGGCGAACAGCCGGTCGGCGGGGGCGGCCGCTTGGTCGGTGGCGCGCACCGTCAGCCGGAACGTGTCCACCGACTCGCGGTCGATGGGCAGCTGCGTGTGGATTACTCCCGTTTTCGCGTTTATTTGGAAGTGCAACGTGCCGGAGTGGGCGGCCGGCTCCTGCCGCGCGATCGAGTACACTATGTTGCCGTTGGGGCCGGAGTCCGGATCTTCGGCGCTGACCGTCACTATGGGCGTGTTGATCGGAATGTTTTCGCGAATTTGGCGGACAATGGCGGTGGTTGGAAAAGCGGGCGGATTGTCGTTGCAGTCCTCTACCGCCACTGTGAACAGCAGCGTCGAAGACAGACGCGGATTTCCACCGTCGTACGCCGTGATATTCAGCACATACGATGTGACCTCTTCGTAGTCTAACTTCTTGCGCAGATACAGGACTCCGGTCAGCTGGTCGATCTGGAAGGACTCGCGTCTATTACCGGAGCCGATGGAGAAGAAAATTTCACTGTTGGGCCCGGAATCACGATCTGTGGCTGAGAACTGATACAGTTTGCTATTTAGGGACGCATTTTCCATTATCTGAATACGAGAAGCGGCGTTGACAAAGGCCGGAGCATTGTCATTTTCGTCGGTTATCTCGATGGTGACTGTGGTGTTGGCGCTCAAACTTATACCACCAGCATCGTAAGCGGTCACTGTCAGCAGATACCTTTCCGTCTTTTCGCGATCCAAAGTGCGAACCACAGTGATCTGGCCAGTCGCCTTGTCAACGGCAAAGCGTTTCTCTTCATTTCCAGCGGCTATACGATAGAAAACATCTCGATTAAGTCCTTCGTCAGCATCCGAGGTAAAAACTCTTAAAACTTGCGTACCAACTGGTGAACTCTCCGACAATGATACCCTATAAGGTAGCCTCAAAAATTGTGGAGCGTTGTCGTTTACGTCGGTCACGTAAATGGATACTTTCACTTTATCCTGCAGCCTTGGAATTCCACTGTCAGTGACAGCAGCTTCCAAAGTGATAAAATTTTGACCGGTAATTTGTACAAGATATTCCCGGTCAAAAGTGCGAGCAGTTCGTATGAAACCGTTCTTCGGATCAATGATAAAGTCATTTTGCTTTCCAATCAATGAAAACGTTAACTCGGCATTGCGATCAGAATCCTTGTCCATTGCCATTACTTTACCCACAAATGTATCAGCTGGTTCGTTTTCTTTGATTTGAAAACTGAAAGTGGTGTTGGCAAATTCAGGTTTGTTGTCATTTTCATCGAGAACATGCACAATAAGTGGCACACTGGAACTGCGTTCAGGATACCCGGCATCTTTCACCTCGATGGTCAAACAGTAGTAGTCTTGTTCTTCACGATCCAGTTTCTGCCTTATGTACACAAACCCATCAGGGAAAATACCAAATTTACCTTCTTCATTGCCGTTGACAATGTTGTATGCTAAAGCTGCATTTGCACCTATGTCTTCATCTGTTACCACAATTGGTATAAAACGTTCATTCACGTTAATCGATTCTGGCAACGAAGTTTCATACGCTAATTTTTCAAATATTGGTGTGTGATCATTCACATCCAAAACACTGACCACTATTGTATGCTTTGACCATAGCGCAGGTGTTCCAGAATCTGTAGCCTTGATCTCCGCACTGAGCAAGGTCCCAGGTGCTACACGAATAGGTTTATTCAGGTAGATAACTCCAGTATCAGAGGCAACACGGAACTGATCTGAATCGGATGCCATAGTGTATGTGATACGACTATTACTGCCAGAATCTTTATCCTTCGCACGAATCAGAAAAACTTCTTGACCAACAGCAGTATTTTCGGGCACTGCTATCTCATCTTTTTCGTTTGCAAATTGAGGTCGATTGTCATTTAGGTCATGCACTGTAATATTAATTCGAGTACGTGCCACTGATGAACCAATTTTCGCTACTACAGACAAACTGTAGGCTGCCTGGTATTCGCGATCGATTTTGGCACGTGTTTTAATGGCACCATTGTGCTCTCCAATCTCAAACACTTTTTGCGAATCGCCAGAAACAATAATATAACGTGCACTACTAACATCTGTACCAGAACGTGACTGTATCCTCACGTGACCCAGCTGATGCTCAGTAAACTCCTCACGAAGGCCATCATCTTCTTGTGTTTGGAACAAGTAATTATCATTTTCAAAGGTGAACTCATCGTCATTTCCACTGATGCTGCTAGTACTGCGCAGTACAATTTCAACAATTGCATTTTGGGCACTTTTTTTGCCGTCTGCATCTGTGGCAGAGATGGCCAATTGCAACACATTTCCACGGTGTCCAGCAGAAATGAATGATTTCAAGTGTACAGTGCCAGTACTCTCGTTAATGTAGAACAAGCCATCGTCTTTCTCAATGCGGTATAACAGGCGATCATTGAGGTCAGCATCTGTAGCCATTACACGTAAAATTGCACTACCTGGTGCAGTTTGGTCAGTAACACGTCCAAAGTACCATAATGGATAGAAAACTGGTGCATTATCATTCACATCGAGTACTGCAAGATTGATGGTGGCTGTTGCAGACTGAGGTGGAGAACCTTGGTCCTTAGCAACCACTTTGATCTGGTATGTTGGAATGGTTTCACGATCCAGTTGCTTGATGATGTTCAGCTGACCAGTGAGCGAGTTGATGGAGAAAGCTGACGGATATCTGGCAACGGTGTCAGGATGCAGGGTGTAAATGACGCTACCATTGGTACCTTGATCGTGGTCAACAGCAGTTACGGTGGTTACCACAGAATTTTCTGGCGCATCCTCAGGCAAGGTTACATTCATCGTGAGATGTGTAAACTGTGGAGCCTCATCATTCTCATCCAAAATCATGACTTTCAGCTGAGTGTATGCCCATTTTGGATTAGGCCCACCATCACGCGCTGATATTTTCAGCTCGACAGTGCCCGATTTCTCACGATCCAACGTCGATCTGGTGGTCACCAAACCAGTGACAGCATCAATGGTGAACCACCGATAATCATTGCCAGACACGATGCTGTAGTAAATCAAGGCATTTACCCCAGTATCCTCATCGGTGGCTGTTATACCAGCGATGTACGTGCCAATGGGTGCTAGTTCGTTGAGCACAGCCGAATATTCGCTTTTCTCAAACACAGGTTCATGGTCGTTGACGTCGTTCACATAGATAATCAAAAAAGAGGTAACCGTTCGTGCCGGAGTACCTTTGTCACTGGCAACCACTGTCAGATTGTACTTGCTGATGTGTTCACGATCCAGAACACCATTTACGCGAATCAAATCAAAACTCTGGCCCGACTCCATGCGAAAATGGTGCAACTCGTTGCCAGCCCTGATGGCCACTGTGGTCTCCCCATTCAGGCCATCGTCCGGGTCGACAACGGAGACAGCCGCCACCACAGATCCGTTCAACGCGTTCTCATCAACCGTCGCAAACGCCGCCGTTGACGGAAAGTAGCTAAACTTGATGATCGGATCATGATCGTTGGCATCCAGCAGGTTGACGGTAACATAGGCGCGACCCTCTTGCTGCGGAGAGCCGTGGTCACGCGCGTACACCGTGAACACGCAACTCTTTGGGCAGTGCTTGCGACGCGTGCGCTGCTGCAGCTGCGCGCAGCTCTGCTGCGGACACTCCAGTCGTTCGGCGATGTATAGGTCACCGGTGTTCGCGTCGACCGCGAATCGGCGCTCCGTCTCTGGCAGGTAGTAACCGATTTTGGCGTTTTCGCCAGCATCCTGGTCGGAGGCGACCACGCGCAGAATTTTGGTGCCGACTGGCGAACTCTCGTTCAGCGAGACGCTGTAGTCGCTGAGCGCGAACACCGGAGGGCAGTCGTTCACATCGAGCACCGTCACGTTCACCTGCACGTAGCCGTAGTGGGTGGGCACGCCTCCGTCGCGCGCCGACACGTTCAGCCGGTAGGCGGCGGTCGTCTCGCGATCCAGCTTGCCGGTCGTCCGCAGATACAGATACGACGTGTCGCCGGACGGATTGCGTATCACCTCAAGGCTGAACTTGTCGTCGGCATTACCGGACACGATCCTATAGTCGTCCGTGACGCGGTTGGCGCCGACGTCGCCGTCGACGGCCGTGTCCAGCAGCAGTTTGGTGCCGGGAGCCGCGTTCTCGGAGAACGCCACCGATATGCTGGGCTCCGGAAATTCGGGCGCGTTGTCGTTGACGTCCAGCACCAGCACGCGCACCTCGATCGGATAGGTCGGCTGGCTGGACAGCACCACCAAATCGAAACGGTCGTTTCTCAGAGCTTCGCGATCCAGAATGACGGTCGTCCGTATCTCGCCGGTGGTCGCGTTCAGCGAGAACTCTTTGGGCGACTCGTTAAAACGGTACGTGAAGCCCGGCTTTACCGGAATGGAGCCGACGACGGTGCCGCGAGGCTGTCCCTCCAGTACGTCCAGCTGCACTTTGGTGTCGACGGCCCGCGATTGCATTTGCGCCGAATAATCGGCGCCGGCGGTAGAACGTTTTTTTGTGCTGACTAGGTTGTTGTTGTTGTTGTTGTTGACGTTCACGTTGATACGGTTTTTGTTGTTGGTGCGGAGGTCGGTGCCGGGTCCGGGTCCTTGGGCTGCGATCAGGATCAGACATTGAGCCGTCAGGCACATCGTTAACGCGCACCGGTTAACGAACACCATCGCGATTTTTTTTTTTTTTTTTTGGAAGGGGAAGGCTTTTTAGGGTAGGTAATCAAATGAACGATAACATAGTAGAGGTGAAAAATATCGATGGAGAAATAGAATAAAACTCAACACCACACTTTCGCGTTATCTAAAGGTGAAATCACTAAAACTTTTTAGACGGTGGAAACCAAAAAAAAAAAAAAAAAGAAATAAGAAGAAATTTTCACGAAAAAAATCGCGAAAAAACCGAATTTCATAAATCGCACATTAACATCATTTTCTCCATAATTAGGCTATCGACACCATTGTAAAAACATTTAAAAAAAAAAAAACAACACTGCAACCGTTTTGTTTTTCTCTTTCTCTTTTTTTTTTTTTCCTATTTAGAAAGAATATTAAAAAATTAAAAATAATAAAATAATAGGAAATATTCGAAAAATTCGCGATTTTGTCGTGGTCATTCGAGATAGAAAAGCAAAAACCGAAGGTGAGTGAATAAAAAAAAAATAATAAACTAAAATAAAACAAAAATAAAAAAGAACTTCAGAGACAAAATTTATATAAACCTTCGTAACGCGTCGAACAACACACGTGTACTAATACCAGGTTTTAGACTTTAGACGAAGCGAACTGGTTTCATACCTTTTTTCTTTTTTTTTTTTTCTACACACCACTCGACACACTAGTGCAGATGAAGAGAAGTAGAATCTAAACCAGTTTTTTTTTTCTTTTCTTTTATCTTCTTCTTTTTACTACCTCTCTTCTTCCTCTTTTCCATAACTGAAAACGTTGGCATCTTGTAAGGGTACATCCACACGTGTGTGATGCAACATGTAGGGCAACGTAGAATAGATTTTAATTTTTAATTTTTTTAATTTTCAGTTTTACTTATTGAAATAACGCGAAGCATGCAGATGCAGTGGCTTACTGGCCCGACAGAAATGAACGCATCGCTAAAAGTTCTGGGTACCGATTAGGAATAATGAAAACGAAAAATGTTCTCCTATTCCATAAAATATAACTTATTGAAAATATGGTCGTAAGCGTATTTTACTCGTAGAATTAGGAGGGTCACGTGGTACCTTTAACCAACCTTCTCTCTTCGCTCCCAACAAAAAATAAGTAAGCTTACACATCATACTAGAATCATTATGAATATTATCTTAGGGAATGTACGCAGTGAATCAGATCAGTGAGATACGATTTATTTCTGTTTTCGTCTAGGTACTTTAAATACATTTTTTAATACACCTCGTCGAAGGCGAGTGCTGCAAAATTTATCCTCTTATCAAAATCACCAAATTTTTGTACTTGTATCGCAAATAAATATTAGGCTAATGTTCTTTTTTTAACTTAATTGAAAATAATTTTGAATCCCAGGGTGCTTAGATACTATATTGATTTTTCTATTTAAATCATTATTATTATCAATATTTTTATAAAGATAAATTTTTTCATTACTTATTAAATAAAATCTCACAAAATATTTTCCACACCGCCTCTAAAAAAATATAAAAAAACGAGGGAAACTTTTGATTAGGTATACTTACTTACGTATTAATTCAAAATAGACGAATTCTTTTTTTGCAGACCTAACCTTTTTTTCTTAATTAAAATCAAAATTCAATGGCTTATTCAGAATCAGCTCAAGGGACAAAAACTCAACTTTTAGGTATTGAATTTTCATAATTTACGATACATCATCTCCTACCCCTTGTCGGCTGCTTTAAAAAAAAAAAAAATTTTTCTTGGGATAATGGATAGAGTGTAGACTACAGCTAAAGATTAACTGAATAATTGTGGAAAACATAATTTTATTCAGGATCAGTTTTTAGGTATCCAAAGAGGGAAATGGCCCCGGTTGACCTCCCGTCTCCGTGGATCATTTTCAAGTAGATTTAAAAAAAAAAATCTACTTATTAAAATTTCCTGACTATTCGGACCCAAGAGTGGGAATGGGACGTTTTTCGTTTTATGACTTCTGAGCATTTTGGTACCATTTTTGATAATACATTTTTTTGTACCCCCTTTTACGTTGAGTCCATTTCCAGGCGTAATTTTGATTGGATGGTTTAGAAATTTGAAACAAAAATTCGAATTTTCTCAAGGAAGAATCCTACTGTTTTTTGTCCAAATTGGGCGTATAGTTCGTCTGGTAGGTCAGTTTATATGCATTTTGTATTGAACAACGTATAGGTCGCAATTTTCAATCGATAAGCTTAATTTGGTATATGTATGTGCTTTAAATGAAGGACAGTAGCTAACAATTTTGGCGCGGATAGGCTTTACGATACGTCTGATAGGGGTGATTTTATTGCAGTTTTGGCAGATTAATAGCTCTAAAAATAGTCATTTTCAAGCTATAGTCACAAAATTTGGTACAAGTATTGACTTAAAATATATCAAACATAGTTCCAAATTTGGTTCCTATTGGTATTATGGTTCATTCCTTGGGGCTGTTGGAAGTGCTAATTTTTCATATTATCTCAATAAAAGTTGAAATTCTCTTACAATAGTCACAAAATTTGATACAAACATTACCTATTGTACAAGAATCAGACTTACAAATTTTAGTTTTGATTGGTCAATTTGTTTCCAACTTATTAGTTATTCAGTGTGATTTTCTCTCTTTCACTCTTCTCATAATGGTCCTGAAAAATTCATTTTTGTAATTAAATTTAAAATGTAGGTACTTGAATAGATTCTTGTTTTTTAGTCTCCCGCAAGCAGTTGAAAATAAAAACTGAATATTCTTCTCAACTGTGTGAAAAAATACTTGAATTGAAACGAAAAATAAATTGTGATAAGGTAATTTGCCAATAGCTGCCACCTTGCCTATTTCTGCCATCCTCCATGCTTCCTATGTTTAATCATTTCAATCATTGTTTTCTGTTTCAATTGTGTTAGTGGTGATATTAATTTAATATTTTACTCTCAAAAATCCAGAGAAAATTAATGGAAAATTAACAAAAAAATTAACGTACATGATTCATGTAACTTCTTTATTTTGGACTTGAGCCTAAAGTACAATACATTTGATTGATTGAATATGTAATATGAACAATTTTAGGAATGATTTATTACAATAACAACAATATTTCTTTTAAATTCAGATAATTCTAATATTGTAGCGGCTACTTACCAGAAAACAAATGATACAATTTGCTAGTTTCCAACACAGGTGTCAAACCTTAATTTTGGACTTAGGTTGAAAATACAATATAATGGGGTTGTGGAATATGTGTTATGAACATCCAGGAATATTTCATTATAATGGCAACCTTATTTGTTTTTAATTTAGAGAATTCCTGGAATGGCGGCTATCGGAAAATAAATTATATAATTTGCCAGTTTCCAACACAGTTATCCAAACTGATAATCAAGTATTAACTTAATTGATGAAATGTAACTTTCTCCACTTCAAGTCATTAATTGTTCATAATTATCTATATTAGGGTAATTGGCAAATTGGAATTTTTTCTTTGAATTCTTATAAAAAGTTTTATATGAAACATAAAGAGACAAAATTTATACCACATACTCGTAATACTTCAGAGTAACTACGATCCAATTTTTATAAAATTTAACAAATAAAATTTTGTGATATAGGGATTTAAACACTAATTTTATGTCAGATGTGGCGGTAATTGGCAAATTACCTTATTTTGCTTAAATTGTATTTTACTAAAATTTTTCCACGGCTTAGTCCCCCCAGTGACCCCACTGTCATGATCAGTTATAAACTTGATCCAGCCAACATGAATTATTGTTAAAATCAAACAAGAGACACCCCAGAATTTACAAATTTCACGTGGCTATAACTTTATTGAATGATTGTGATATTGTTAGAAATTTGTTCTCAAGTCTCTTCAGCGTCTGCTCTCTGGATTTATCAAAGTTATCAACTAACAATCCTAAAATTTATTATAATATCACATTAGGAAGAATAAGAATTCCCCCTTTCCATCATTGGAAGAAGAATCAAGAACTTTACTGTAAAGTTACTCAAAATAGGAATATTTGTAAAATTCACTTCATATTCGATTTACTATCTCAATTTTCAAAATCTTCTGAGACGAACTGAACGCAAATTTTAAATTGGTTTTTTTATATTGGTTTGGCATATTTTCGATCTCAGTCTTCATTTAGAATGTTTACAAATGCTTGGAGAACACTTATTTTTTAGAAGTTAGGACGCTGAAATATTTTAATTGAATTTTACTTGTTTTCATCATTAAAATAAAAAAAATAGCACTTAATTCGTGAATATCAGTTACGGTACCGGTACCTGACTGACGATTTTATAAGTTCTAGTTTTTCGTATGATTGATTAGATTTAAATTTTTTATGACCCAATTTTGTCGAATGATTTTTTCAGAGGCAGATTCAGGAATTATGGACTCAGGGGGCCATAATTTTGTAATGGCCCAAAAAATTTTTCAATAAATTAGTAAGCGGTTAGGGTGAATTGATAGTGATGGAAAAGAAATAAGTATTTGAGATGTACATTAGAATGTGACCAGAGTCTCAGAGAGAAATTCGGGCCTTTGGGAGAAATAAATCAATGGAACCTCTCAGTGTCGTTAGGCAGGATTTACCACTAGAAAGAAGCAATAAACTATGATAATAATTTCGCGAATGAAACGAGCGAAAAAAAGAATTTTAGTTGCTTTTTATGTTCTGGAGCATGTATTTTAGTGTCTTTTATTAAGCCTTAGGAGGGATCATGCCCAAAAGCCCCATGTGAATGCACCCCTGACGTTCACTTAAAACATTTATTAGAAAATTTTTATTTATTTCAAAGTTTGTGCCTTTCCAGGCCCTTTGAAGAATTCCGAACAAGGCAACTTCATGATTTTTGAAGACAAGCTTTTCAGGCGAAATTTTCAGGAGTAAAAGTCTGAGTGTCAATCAAAATTTTCGATGTGTTACAACAATTTAGAAAAATTGAAATTGATATACTTACACGTCAGATTATAATATTTATACGGGCTCATATTAAAAATATTTGACAAAAAAATAGTGGTTTCCTTCAAACTATAAGACTAAATTTTTTATTTTTTATCAATATTTTCTTCATTCTTTCCAAAATAACGAAATAATTTGGTATTGGTAGTTATTTGGTACATTTCTAACATACTTACTGCAATCTCGTAAAATTTTTAACTTTCATTTTTAAGAAAAAATTTAATAATAAAAAAACATTAATAGGTACTGTGGAATACCTTGTTGTGAGGAAGTATTCTCATCAGAAGGTAAATTCTACAGAATTAATTGCGTGTTCTGCAACTTCATACCATAAGTATGGGAGAGCAAAATCCTCGGTGAACACTGGCGATTTTAGAGCCAGTTCTGAGAGTTTATATACAGGATTTGGTACACGCACACAGACACACATACGTATATGTACGTATAAGATTATGTCATCAGTTGCGTTGTTTTCTGCTTCAGTAAGGTGATAAGAAACGACGCAATGCGTTTGGTATTGGGTTGTGACATCGCCGAGATTGTTATCTGGTAATTGATCATGGACCATGCAATAGATTGTACTTGTACGTATGTACAAATACAAACATACAAACACTCATGTATATTTGATTTAACGTCATTGGGACAATTATTTGCCAGCCCTTTGGGGTGGCGACTGTTGTCAAGGGGTCTGAGCCCCTATACCTCATACCAGTGAGTCCCCACAGGTACTATTGTTGGTTTGGAAATCTAACTTAGGATCTACATATTATTTGCCAGCTAGAAGCAGTGAACTTGACCTCATGGCCATCTCACCACCGACTATAACTGGTAAATTTATTTTATATAGAGCAAGGTATAGTGGTTCCCACAACTATAATGAGCTAATTTTGATGAAACTGACAAGATTTAAATTTAGTTTATTTACAATCAAAAAACATAATTAGAACCAGACTATGTTTCTGGACAGAAGTCAGAAGTCTCCCTGAAAAAGTTATAAAATATTTTTAGCTTACAATGTAATCCCAATTTTTGGCTGGACCGTCCCTTTCATAGTTCCACTAATGATTAAAAACAGTGAAGGTTTTATTGGTGGTGATTAAATTTTCAGCTTCAAAATACTTGTACCAACATATGGTCCATAGAGAAATCATACTTTCTCTCGTTTTGAAAAAGGAAAAAAAAGATGCTCGAGTTTGAGTTCAGTGTAGACTTAAAATTCAAAAAATTCATACTGAACATAAAATCAGTTTTCAATGAAGTTGGGGAGGAAGATATGGAATCAGTTTTGAGCTAAAATTACAAATCATGTACCTATTTGCTGTTGAGTTTGGTAGTTAACCACTGAGGAAGTCTTTAACTAATATCATATTTATTGAGTCTATTCTATTAATGAAACTCCTGAAAAACAACTTCAGGCTACTCACAAAAGTTGTATTAACCAGTGATGTATTGTTGTATTCCAGGAGGGTACATTTTACCATCCCTCTTCAGTCCCAACATTATTTTCTACTACCACTGCCACAACCAGAAATATCGAAATAAATCACCTACACTGGATAATGGTCACAGAATTTTCACCAGTCAACCCTGAATAGCCTACTAGGTATCTATTGACTAAAATTTTAACTATGACTGGGAAAAATTTTTTACTCCCTAAACTTTGGCCATTTACAACACCTATAGAAATACTCACAATCCTTTCATCAAACCTGATACCATGGACTATGTAAACCAAAAACTAATCCACTGACAATTAAAAAAAATCAACACATCATAATTAAAAAAGAGCGTGCAATATAAAAATAAAAACCAGTAAACATATTCAAAATCAAATATCCATTCAACATGCAAAATTCAGTCTGCAAATAGACAAGTACTAGCATATAATTATGATGTGTATGAACACAGAGCACAAAAATGAGTGAACAGAGATCAGAAATGTATAATAAGTTTAGGTAAAATTTAGATAATCCCGGAGATAGAAATTTAGGTGAGAGGGAAAAAATAACCAACGTGGGAGAAAGAAAATAGAACTATTGGCAGAATTTTGATACCATGGCAGCAACCAATACAGCAACTGCGGAGGATAGAAAGAAGGGAGTTAAAAGAATAAGAAAAGTAAATGAACGGAGTGAAGGTTCGACTGCCCTAATAGGTATCTTCAAGGGGTGAAGAGAAGGAAAGAAAGAGTATGAAGAGTGTAACGACAATGGTGTGTAATAAGAAAAGAAAGAAGAAATGACAGGAAAAAGTGTGAAACTGAAATGATTGATTGTAATGTAGGAAGATGCTAATCGGTGGAAGTGTGTGTGAGAATGAGTAATAAAACCTGGAAAACAGACAAAAATTTACACTGTATCCTAATATCTAGGCTATGAAAGAATATAATATAATAGTTAAGTTTAAATCTGCGGAGAAAATGTTTTTGTGCTGGGGGGTCTCGAAAACAGTTATTTTTATTAAATTTAGAAAAGCGATAGGCCGTATGCGTTAATATTCAAAAATGTTTTTTGAATGGAGCGGAAAATTTTTTCACACTATTTTATTGGGCTATATTATTAATTCGATTTCGTGTAAAAATCATTAAATTAGCGCGCAGACTAAAATCTCGAGGGTGCTATTGTACCTCAACACAACCCCGCTCCATTCGGTACACCGTTGGCATCAACATTCGAACCGAAAATTACATGAAGCCTTTCGTTAGACCTCATACCTTTGACTATATACATACTGGACTGCTAATACTGATAAGAATAACACAGAGTCTAATGAACAACCGGTGAAGTTGAGTCAGACACCCGTATCCCCGTTCAAAATGTTAGTTTACTGGTTTGCTGTTTAAAAACATAGAGCTACTCGATCCGCATTTAACCGAATTAATTACAAATTTCTAAGTAAAAATTAGAATTAGACATATTTGTAAGAATATTTCGCAAGTAGATAAAAACATTCATCATACAGCAACAAAAAAGATTATTTTTATGCATCAATAAATCAAATTTTAAATTGATTTAACTAAAATTTTTGAACTTCTGAGTTTTATAAAGCTACAACACTACCGATTTAATTCGTAATTAAAAGCAATAATTGTGGTAAGAAGAGACCTAGTCAAAGGAAAAGACAATAAGTATTAATAAATTTGATAATGAACTAACATTTTGAACAGGGATACCCCTGTTTGTTTTGAATACAGCTTTTTATCAGTATTAGCAGTCCAGTATGTATATAGTCAAAGCCTCATACACACAGATATTGGAAATCTGTCAATCCATCACACGTAGGCCGGTTTGCTGAACCGGAACAATCGGTGATACGTAGTCCGATGCAAATAATATACCTTTGCACACCTTTTTCTACGGTATAAAAAGTACAGTCACTTCTTCGAATCGAGCGCGGGACCACACTCTACCGGTTGATACTCGACCGGCGGCAGATTTTTACAGCCAACAAATAGATGGGCCTACAAGTCGAAGAAGTATTCAAGATGGCGGCAGCGTTCTTTCTCTATTTATTTTTACTTTCCTCTTTCATCTTCTTCAAACGAGCTATCTGTTTTTTGTTTTTGTTTTTTTTTTTTTTTTTGTTATTCTGCCACCACTTGTCCTCAGTACAAGAGTTTAACTTGGCCTATAACATTACATACCCGCTCACACACCCAAACACACCACCAAAGACTTGAAACGGTTTTTTTTTCGTTTTTTTTCTCTTTTCTTTTTTTCATTTTTGTTTTACATTTTGAGAAACTGCGGTACGTAAAATATTCGAATTTACGTAGCTGCCTCACTCTTTCCTTTTCTCTGATTTTTTTTTAAATTTTTTCATTTACTCCTCAACTGTCTCGTTTCCTCAACAGTCGGAAGTTTTACATTTTTTTTCTTTTTTTTCTCATTCGTTGTTCCTAGGTATTCGTTTTCCTTTTCGGTGACTACTCGTCGAACTGCAGAGCAAGAATGTTGTGTACTATTTATGTGCATTTCGATGAACTGTAGGTCTACAGGTAAAGGTCAATATTAAAATTGTTTTTTTGTTTTTCCTCTTCTCCGGTTTTCATCATTCGGTCTTATTTTGGCACGTAGATCATTTTCGACCAGATAACGATTTTCTCTTTTTTTAAATTTATTGACTTTTTTACTAAGCTTAGATAGGTACCAAATTTAACATAATTTCTAACTCCCCATTGCCTCATTCTCATCATCACATACAATACGGATCCACAAGCATGATTTGTTTTGTTTTTGAAAATAAATTTTCGCTGAATTTTAATCGGCTCTTTCCTGGAAATGATTAATTTATTCACATATTCGAATAATCTTGTTGTGCATTTAAGATTTCTGTCAACTGATCAATATACAACAGTACCTATCTAGATGTACGCATTAAAAGATGGAATCATGATTCTTTTAATTTTCATTTATTATCTACTTCAATCGTTAAAATTGGTCTGGTCTCCTCGATAATTTCATTTTTACACCTTAAATATCTAGTGTTTTTCTTCTTTGTTTTTCACTCTCCTCTCCCTTGCTCTCACTCTTATGTACTAGGTCTAGCCAGATCTTTCTTAACTTTTCAGAAGTCTCTTTTCTGGAGAAAAGAACAATATCAAGATCACAGAAAAATGATGTGCGCTATTCCTTGTAAAATTTTACATTTCCTGTAAATACGAAATGATAGCGCTGGTCAACATATTTGGTTATTATCCTTTCTCATATGTTCTTCAGAGTTTTTTTCATTTCTGGATTTAAAATTTGTTTTAATAATACCAGATTTTCTTGTGTTGTTATCTCAACACGAGAACCCCAATGCTCCTGAATAGTTTGACAGAATTGTCCGAAATTTTTTGGTAAGAATAGTTGAGAAATGTCAACATATCCCAAATGAAGAAATCTGCATTCTACAATTTCATTTATCTCATATTATATCATGACCAAAGAAGCCAATTAGTCATCATAAATGACATTTTTATTGCGTCTTCTTATTTTACTTCATAAGACCATGTCATAACATATGATCTTCCAACATTGACAGTATAACTGTCAGGGAAATAAGGAGTTAATGAAGATATCAATCCCTTCAAAAAACCCTCGGATTCCTCACACATGACCAAATCAGAAACGTGTAACCACCCTTTCAACCTGAAGTTTATGTGATCAGAAGAACTCCATTGCTGACGCATACTATCCTGCCATTCTATTTGATTAGGATGTGTTAAAGAACATACCATCATCCACATCTGACAATGAATGACAGATATTGCTCGCCGATAACATTAACACCCGATCCATGCAGAAAAAATGTCTAGGGTTATTTCATTGAATGTTATTGTCTCATCTGCATGAGCAATTCCCCCAAAAGGAAAGATTTGTCCATTTAAACATCCAAACATCCCCTAATATCACGAAGTTAAACGTATTTTTTCACGTCACATTCCCAATCATGTCTCTCTTTGGAGCAAGATATCTTTATTGTAGATTCATTTTCTTGTGTTATTTTCATTTTTTTTTTTAATGTATTTTGGATAGCATGCATATTTCTGACTTTCTGCATTCTCTTTATGGCACCCACTCATGATTACCTCAATTATTATCACCTAGACTTAATAAATTGCAATCTCCGCAATAAAAATCTAGAAATAGAATTGAAAAGTCCTGTTAAACAAAAAAACACTGATTACTATGTATATAAATTAATTTCTTTAACTTTCAAATCCCATAATGATCAATTGTGTTAATGTGATCAAATCAGTATTTAGTACAAAGTCAGAATTTAATAATAATTCAGCTTTTAGTACAAACTGTGAATTTAATACAAAGTGTAAATTTAGTACAAAGCAGTGGCAGATTTAGGTTCTTTGCTGATCCAAGCACAAGAAAATTCTGCTTTTTGGAATTTTCTCCATGCCTACGCCTACTTTTTGAACCAAATTCCCTCTCCCCTCAAATTCTCAAACCTCTGAAAAGTAGGAAAAATTTTATTTTATGTAAAGAAAAAATCAAAAATCAAAACAATGTAAAATTAGGAATACATAGCCATTTTTAAAAATTTAACTTTAAGTTAATAGGTAGGTAAATAGATACAACAAAATAGTACATACACATTACATAATGAACAATAATTCAAAGTTTACGGCGGCATTTCAATCTCGCAAATTTGTTTACTATCTCTTCCAAATTTATAATATCCAGAATGTCAGCTTTGATATGTAATAACTAGTGACCGGATTTTTTGGCACTGAAAAATCAAAATTCGGCGCAAAACAAAGAAAATTTGGCTTTATTTGGGAAAAACATTTGAAAATCAAAAACAAACATTAAATCATAAAAAAATTAAAAAACAAAGGCATTTTTGTCATTTTTTACAAAAATTTTTTATTATGCATCACAAGAAGGTGCTTCTCCAGATTGCTTTGAGTGAAGTTGTGTCGACGATCATTTAAAATGCATTTATATTCTGAGAACGACCTCTCAATGTCAACAGACACTATTGGAGCATATGTTTATGAACTCAGCACAACAGGATCCCTAGGAAGAGATGAATTCATAATTCCATCTGTAATCGCAGAATTAATTGCTTCCATGATTTGCAGGCCGAGATTTTTTGTGAACACATCTGTACTTTTTCTTGCTAAAATTTTCCCTCGAGCACCTGGAATTATGCTCATTTTCTGACGAACATCGTCAATAATTTCAATTTGAGCATGTATAGTCAAACTTCTTTTTTCCATATTTTGAATAGCATCAGGTAGGTATGCCAAATGCATTTTAATGAACGCCAAATCAGAAGGTAACGTGTCCTTTTCAATTAGCTCTTTAAGTTTGTGCAGCTGTTGGCAGTCATCTGGTAATTCATTGATAAGGTCTCGATAATTAACAAAATTAATCGCAAAAAAATTCAGTTTTTGTTGAGTATTGAGAATGGTATCATATTCGGTCATTGAAGTGTTAATACTATCAGAATTACATACCTGATCTGCAGTGCGAGTTGACATGATTTTTTTTTTTTTTGCATTGAAAATCTTTTCCACACACAAAACAAGTCATTGATTTCCCATCTGTGAACAGGACTTGCGAGTTCTTATTATAGGGTAGCACCCATTGCCGCATACAAGAACTTAATGACGATTTTATTTTTGGCATATTTCAGAAAAAGTTACACGAGAAAATATTAATCGGCACAACGTTGAATCGACAGAAAAGTATAATAGCCACAATGTTGAATCGAGAGAAAAGTAATATGCACAATGTTGAATCAAAGACACATATTCACAAACTAAAACCTTCGATTAGATAAGAGAGAATATTGGAGAAATCTAAAAAATAAGACTTAGCCTGTCGACGTCAGAGTCTCCCTGAATAAATATTTCAAATTTGGCAGTTTTCGGCGTTTTACATATATTTCAGCCTTTATTTCAGTTTCGGCAATTTTTGGCAAAATAAAATTTTAGCGTTATTACTAATAATGCTAAATCGTCCAACCTACTTTCAGAAATCATTGATCTTAAATAATTTTTAAGTTTCTTAAGGCAAGAAAAGGAACGTTCCACTCAGCAATTAGTCACAGCCGTACAAAGAAAAATTTAGGGAAACCCGCTACTGGTACAAAGTGTGAATGTAGTACAAAGTGTGAATTTAGTACAAAGCGTAAATTTAGTACAAATTTGTAGGGGCTATATCTCTGGAGGGAAAACCAATAAAATGTGTGTCACATGACATAAAACTGAAAATATTTTTTGAAATCATACAAAAATTTTTTTGACTTTTTTGGAGCTTTGTGGGTGTAGTATTGTATTTATATGCATACAACTAGACATTGACTTTAAAATGCATCAGATTTAAGTTATAAGGGCTGTATTCTAGAATATTCCTTCAGTCTTTCAATGCCTTAACCCTTGAACATTTGTGAATTCCACACCATGGTAAATTTCACAATAGAAAATTATTTTGATTATGAATTTGTAGTACCAATTTCCCACTCTCAGCTAGTTCTTGCAGTTGAAAATAAAAATTTTTTGGTAAAGATGGTAGTCTGTGTTAAATAATTTTGTATAATTTTAAGTTTCAATATTTTTTCTTATTATAAATTTGAAAAAATTACATGCTACCCCTCAAGAATCTGAGAAAATAATTTTTTATTCAATTATTCATTTTCTGAAATTTTCTATATGTTTACCATCACACTAATGTTTTCTTGCGATTGACCAATATTTTTTATTTTATTTAAATTTTTATGGGGAATACAAATGATACTTTTCATCCTATGTTTTTTTGGGAGGGAGAGGTACAATGTACCCTTGTACTCCCTATTGTTAAGCCACTGAATATCACCATCCAATAGATATAATACCTTACTATTTTTGTGTCATGTATGATGTCCAAGAATCAAAAGAAGCCTTTTTATCTAAGTACTAAATATAAAAATGAGAAATAAGGTTTAGACAAAAATAAAGGTTTCTACAAATACAAAAATACTCAAGTTCAAAAAATTAATTTAACAAAATGGAATGAGCATTGTAAGTATGCAAATAAGAACACCAGTGTTTCAACCTAAGTTAACAAAATCAAATTCAAGAAAAGTTTTTTCTTAAAGTGACTACCTTCCAAGATACCCTAAGATTTTATTAAAATTTACTTACAACTTTACTTTGAGATACATTATTTTAAGAATATAAAATCATACCTTAAGAAATCTGTAAGGTGAATTTTACCTTATAGAGCTTTCTAGAATACAGCCCTTAATAATATTAAAAAAGTTTCCAATAATTTACATTCACACTATAAGAAAATAAAATCAAATATATTCAATTTAGGTAACTTAATATAAAAAGTAAAGTAGTTTTCCAACAAAATATTATTTAAAAACTACTAACTTATAGAGTATTCATTTCTTTTTCCCAAAATATTTAATTTGTTCATAAAAGAGAAAAATGCCCAATCAGAGTGGTATTGAATTTTCAATAATTAAGGAACTGCTGAAGGATCCAGAAAATAATTATTTTAACTCTGAGGGAAAGTTCTGTACACCAAAAGATGAATATCGGGCAGTTCTTTCATCCAAATGCGGCCACATTTCTCAAAAATATTTGTATACCATTGTTATCCAGAATAGTCATAATGTTCTTGGTTTACTAAAAGTAGCTATGTCATTATCATCCAATAATGATTCAGTAAAGAGTGTATTATCCGATAATTCTTTGAAAAAGAGCAATACAGAATCTATAACTTTTAAAATAACTTTTAAGCCAGATTTTTGGAGAAATTTACAAATTAAACTGATATATGCAGATAAGCAATTAGGATTTTGGAAATATGAAACACTACAGCTCCGATCACAGACAGACATTTTTCAATCAAAATTTTTTGAAGAAACTCGTTTACCTTGTACCCTTGTTTTTAGCGGAACACGGATTCATCCTTTAGGAGAGTTCTATTTGAAATTCTCTGCTAAATGTTCTTTATGTGATAGTGAACTCAAAGGAATACTTTTAGAAGAACCAAAACTGGAATCTGTTCAATGTATTTTGATTAACTGTTCTTACAAAGGGGACTTTCATAATTTTCATTCCACTAAAAAAAGGAGAATTATAGGAGAAAGGCGACAAGAATATACTAAAAAGTTAATTGACTTTAATATATCAGCATTTTATATACGAAGAGAGGAAGCTAAAAATATTATGGAATTTGGAGTTCAACCTATTCACCTCCCATCTGACAATGCCTTATGCCTGATGAAGAGCAAGGAACATAAAAAGTGTTTTTCACGTGAAAATCCTATACTCAGTTTATTTATATTGAAAGTTATTTCTTCATACAACAACATAATTAGAGATGTTGGCCTGGATGAATTTTTTCTGCATTACTGGACTAAAACAGAGCTTAACTGCTATCGCATATGCACCAGGCAGAATAAGTTACTAACTGTACGTATAGATGCAACTGGAAGTATTGTTCATAAAATCAAATTACCATCTGGGAAGGAGACCTGACATATTTTCTCATATGAAATTGTTGTGCAAGATAAAATAACTTCTTTGAACTATGTGGCTTGTCATATGCTATCCTTGAGGCATAATTTTAATGCTATTACTTATTGGCTCCAAGATTTAGTAAGAAGTGGAATTGAAAAATTACCTGCTTCCGTTATTATAGATTCTTCATTAGCATTGATGCATGCAGTTTGTTGGACCTTCACACAATATAGTTTGTTATGGGAATATGTAAAAGTTTGTTTATCATTATTGCTGAAACCTGAAAAAATTGCTCACTGTTGCACCTCTTTATCCCTTATTTTATAAGAAATGATTTTAATCATACTATGCATATATTATCAAGGTGGAATGAAATAAAAACTGCCTCAAAAAATAGGAAGAATTTTTATATGCATTCATTAGCCTTAATAGTCAGAACACCAGATTTTAATGAGGTAAAACGCGTTATCAGGTACTTGTTTATATCAGTTATTAGTCGTGAAAATAATGAGAAATGTATCGAAGCAAAAAATGATCTGAAAAATAGGATAGCAAATCGTCAATTTCCTTCCCAATTAGAAGAGCAATTATATAAGCCAAATATTGAACAACCTCCCTATACTGATGAAGATATTTCACTGAATAATACTATTGCCTATGAAATTGAGGAAATCTATGAACAGGCACATGAAATATCTGCCAATAACCTTAATAAGAGTGATGAAGATAATCCAATGTATAATGAAAATATTGCACATAAAACTGAGGAAATTCTGCAAATTATTGCCTATGTGGTTCGCTGTAATAGTGCCTATTTTTGTATTTGCTGAATGTACTGAAACAATTGTAGCCTCTGAGGGATCATTCAATGATGTGAAGAATCAAATATTTCAACACAAACTTTTACCCACATGAGCAGATGATTTCATAATAACTCATTGCCAAGCAGTAATTGGGAAAATGAATTTAATTAAATCTGAACCATCTTACGTCAATATAGAAAATGACAGTTCTCATCCCAAACCTGTTGATGTAAGTATAAAATCCTCATCAATTGTTCAGCTTGATTGTACAGAGAAGAAAGTAGAATTTGGTGCTCAAGAACATAGAATTTTGGTTCCAGATACAAGTGAAGAAAACTGGCGTGGATTAAATGACAATAAAAAACCTCATAAGAAGCGCAAAAGTTATTTAACACCTGATCCCACTATCTTACATGCCACTGAAAAGAGTAAAGCAAGAAATTGAATATTAGGCCTCCTAAAAAATGGCAATTATGATAATTCAGTAAGCATTATGATTGAAGAGAATTATTATTGCTTCACCAACACATGTCAATTTGATTTAGTGGCCCAAATACTATTTATATCTTATGCTGACAGTCAAATTCTTACATTTGATATTTCAATGAACTGCACGATCAGTTAAGATAAAATTCTTCAGCTTAATTTTAATTACAAGTTGTAAAATTAGAAAATTGCCTCTAATAAAAATAAGTTCAGTTAGAAGTTTTCTGAAAATTTTTATCTTCTCAGGTTAAGTAGTCATAATATAGGATTAAAATATGATTTTATTATACTAGTGTGAAATATTATAATAATCTTTCCATTAATTATGAAATTTATTTAAGACAATATTCTAATTGTTTTTAAGCTTCAATTGAAAAACTTATTAAATTATGATAGATAGGTAGGGGGTAAATTAATTTTTTTATAAAAAGATATTATAATCTAGGTACCATGGAATTTTTCGTTATTTGAAATTTATAAAAATAATAATGACTATATTTTTTATAGAATGTTCCTTTGAAGTCCCCAAGTTTATCTAAAATGGAGACAGACATAACTGGTCTACAGAGCTAAGAATGATAAACCTGCTTTTAAGAAGCAGTAAACTTTCTTCAAAAATAATATATGCTACAATCAACATTATCACTTGGAGCAAAAAGCCAAATAAAGAAAATTCCACCTTCAACTTTTAGCTCTCACATTATTGTTGTTTTTTTTGTTTTTTTTTGTTTTTTTTTTGTTTTTTTTTGTTTTTTTTTGTTTTTTTTGTTTTTTTTGTTTTTTTTGTTTTTTTTGTTTTTTTGTTTTTTTGTTTTTTTTGTTTTTTTTTTGTTTTTCTTCTTTACTTTTGCCAACATTATTTCATTAAATTTAAATAGCAGTTTATAAATGAAACTTTAGTATCATACATATATAATCATGTTTTATTGTGTTATCTTTCTAATACTCAAATAATTTATACTTGAAGAATTTTTTCAGATAAAAAATTAAATAAAATATGCGTTATTATAGTTACTGAATAACATCTGCCACCTGGGCTTTGAAGTAAAACCTTGAAAACAAAGGTCTGTCCTCACTGGCCCTCAAAAAGTTATCTTGAATAAATGTGTGACTTTATCAGAAAGTCAGAACTCTGAAAAAGTCCGCCTTTATCTTCCTTCTTCTATCCGTATTTTTCAATATCCAACGACCAACATCCAATGTTCTTAATTAAACAGGCCGTATTAATTTAGTTATTCATCAACAATACCAGATTCAACCCAACTACTCTCTCAGAACCAATTTAAAAACGTTTTACTGCCACACCAATGGGTATAATTATAATTTAACCGTATCTTCCATCTCATTCTTGGTTTCGTGTTTTCCTCAATTCACTCGTTCTGTGGCCTCGAAAATCCGTTTACTTGTGCCCATTTATCTATATCGAATAACTCTCTCCCCTATACATCATTGTCCCCTACATTATGATACACTAACTGAAAGAGACAAAAATCACTTCCTTTCTGAGGGCCAGTCGAAACTCTTCTCTCAACAGTTTTCAAATAAAATATCCCTTACTACGTTTTCACATTCTACTTCACGAACTGAAAATTCTGCTTTATTTTATGAATTTGTTCATTTTCTATCATTCCAGCGTTATGGTATTGAAATACAACCAGTCTAATTTTATCTTTTGAACTTGATCCTTTATCTTATTTCGCTTGACGACCAAGATGGCTCAACTGATAAATAAAAGAAAAATTATTAAATTTTTTTTTTCGTCTTAAACGGTTATAATTATGTAAATTGTTTAAAATATGCAGAGCTATTTTTTCCAATAACTTGATAATCGATTAAAAAAAAAAAAAAAAAGAAAAAAGAAAAAAGTGAAATCTTTAAATTGCGACTCAGAAATTCCATTCAACAGTTTCAGAAAAAATAACGAAAAATAAAAAATATTTAATTTGGTCATGCATAGATACGAAAACTTACTTATTTGTACAATATTAATTTATGAATGAGCAGGTAGTCTCCTTTTTTTTTCGACTTTTATTATTTTAAGAGATTTAATTTCGCATTTACGCTGGATAACCATCAGTTTGCGGCTATTTTTAATTAATTTTCGTGTTCAACCACATACCTACCTACCTAGTATCTTCCCTTAATGTGATACCTGCAATAAACGATATTTAAAAATAAAGACAAAAAATATTAATAATGAGTAACCATCGCCGTCAAACTCGTTGATAATATTCAAGTAGTGTATAAATGTGGAAGTAGATAAGGCTTATTTCAGGTAAGAAAAACAAAATTCTAATACATAATAAAAAAAAAAATGCACTATGGTGAACGTATGTTAATAAACTAATTTACGAACAAATCTGGTAAATTATACCGGCGCAATGTAATAAAAAAATTTATTGGGTTTGTAGATACCTATACTGGAGACTGTCATTTCTTACCCAATGGTACGGTATTTAATGGTGAAACCAGTGGCTAAAAAAAAAAAAAAATAATAAATAAATAAACAAACAAATAAAATTCCATTGATACTTCTCGTAGGCAGCAGTATTTCAAATATAGCTACACGGCGTAACATTCAAAAGTGCATATAAACACGCATCAATATTTTTGGATAGCTACATATTATTGTGTGTTCTATGCAGGAATTCGTTGACGGGACAGCGAATTGTGGACCTCGAATCGATTTTTGAAGGTTCCAACTTCTAATCAAGAAGTCTCCTCAATCTAAAAAAATAAATAAAAAAACAAAAACTAAAAAAAAAAGTTATATTGCATGATACGTTCAGGTAATAGAAATTAATGGATATATATATTAAAATTATAATATAATATATACATACAAATGTATTGTTGGTCACGCAATGTTAAATTATAGTTATAGACTTACGGTTCGACGACGAGTTATAAAAAGATGGGCTGTGCGCATGGTGATGTGCAGCTAAATAAACGTTGATGTAAAAAATATACCTTTTATTAGCATGGCTGACGTCTGCCTACAAATGTTAAATTGTAAATGATGAGACACTTTATGTTCGTATCGTTTCATTAATCCGTGAATCCAAATGGTCGATGATATTTTTGGCACCACAGAACAAAAGTACCTAATAAATGATGCTGAAGGGTTTAAAATATAAATTTTGGTCGGATACCTTCCTATTATTTCCTCTGCGGCCAAATTATTTAAAATTTGGAAACAAGAAAATGAGGAATACTGTTAGGTTCGTACTCTCATTATGCAGTACTGGACCAGTAAATCTCCATAAGACCAACGTACTTTTTAATGTTAGAAAAAGTTGGTAACCCTACTGTACCTTCAGCATATTTTCGACATTTTTCTTAGATTCACTAATTTATCTCTTAAATCCACAAGGATAGCGTACGTAAACAGAAATAAAAATACGTCAAAAGGTATGCTCTGGTTGCCTATTTAGCACCGGCATGTCTAACCTAAAATCATATTTTTTTACTGGTCCAGTATTATAATATAATCAAAGGGTTGGAATATTCCTTCTTTTTGCTCTTTCAAGAAAAAACTTTTTACTCAGTTTGCTTGCAGAAGGGTGTATTAATTTGTTTTCTCAACTCATATACCAAAAAGAGGTTATTATTGAATCAATTTTGGTTAGTGTGGGGACATCACTCGTATGAGGCAATAGGGGCTCGCACCCCTCGATGACAGTTGCCGCCCAAAGGCTGGCAATAATTGTCTCTATGACGTTAAAACATATACACACTTGTGCGTTTGTATGTTTGTACCTGTACGTACGTAGTACCTGTACGTACGTATAAACTCCTACCACTACTTGGTAGCAGAGCAATAGCGTTCTCCCTGGACCTCTAGAACTGTTAGATTTCATGTCTTTTCAAAATTATGTTTGGTCTGGGAATTTTAAATCAGCAAAAAACTACATTTTTTGGCCCAGAAAATGGTTCTACGAACTGCAAAAATAATAGCTTCCACTCAGAAATATTTTGGATAAAATATGTCTGCCCTAATAATTACGTCCTACGTAATTCGACTTATAATTTCGACCTTGTCTTGAAATAATATCGAATACATGGACTGATATTAGCCTAAAAGCGGAATAAAATTCTGAACAAAAAGCAGTAATATTACTGGAAAAAACATTCATCGTATATAATACGTCAAATGGCCGACGAAAAAATAATCAATATTATTTTTCCACCGCCCCCAGCGATATATTTTGTCTTCACTATTAAATAGCGCACAAATATATTGTCGATCTTCAATCCTTTTGTCAAACAAAAAGGCATTCGAGATAACGAAAATAATTTTTTATTGTATACCTCTCTCGAATTCGTACGTTTCTAGGAAATGAGAAAAAAAAGAGGCAAAAAATTGTTCGAATTTACGAAAAAGACGTAAAAAATTACAATCGGCAGCGATGTTTCATCGGACAGGCTTCGACCAGCCGCTGATTCACATGATATATTGTGTGATTTACCCATGCCTCACGCACACAAACACAATTATCCTAGCGAAATACGCTAGTACACTCACACAAACAGAGTTTGATGCAGTGAGCTGCGGATGCAGCGACGGCTTACGCATGCGTATAACAAATGGTTCAACAACACGTTCTGCATAGTATCCCTATGAAACAACCCCGAATGTCCATTTGCCTTTTATGCAATAACAACATTGTTGCGTTAATTAATTTCTAATTTATGCGTAATTACCATATTTTTTTAATTGTTTTTCTTGTGTTGTGTGTAATCTTACTTGCTCGTAATTTTGCTAATTACTATCGAGATCTCGAACGCCTCTTACATCCTCGCAAATTTGTAATTCGTCGTCTTCTGTGCCGCCATATTTGCGACTCTTGTCATCCTCGAATTTGCGCCATCTTTTTCCAAATCTTTGCGATATTTTCATTCCCCTCGGGAGTGTAGTGGTAGAATTTTCAAATTTGATACAGCCACAAAGCCCAGTTATCAACGGTAAGTACTTTGAAGATTTTACGAATCCTTAAACTTACAGTTTTTCAAAGTCCCAATATGGTAGCGGCAATATTAATTTTCGTAAGCTATTCTTACGCACAAATGTCAATCATACAAATTTCTAATAATATCCTATAGTAAATATAGTAATTTTGTGATTCCTTCCCTAAAATTCATAATTTTAGCCATTATTTAATAATGTATTGGGACCCTAAGATCGCTTCACGGTCTTATCCTAAAATAATTTTAGACGTAATTAGTTATTACGAGTGCATTTTTTGCGTTTTGATAATCACTTATCGCCCCAGGGTCACGCCAAATTTTTTTTTGGAAATACCTGGCAAAATAGGTAACTGTTGAAAACCACTTGCGTATATTTCATGTACAAAAAACGTCTTTTCGTCTACGGGTCACGCCCGATTTTTCGTTTTTTCTAAATACTTAGAAAAAATTCTAGACCTACATGAAAACGTAAATTATTTACGAACCTTTATTTAACATTTGATCATAAAAATTTATGAAATATCAAATTCGTACCGAAAATACGTCAAAATTATCCCGTAATTTGAATTACACCCCGATATTTTGTTTCTCATACGCGAACACAATATGCGTAACCTTGACATTCATCGTAACAAAAATTTTTGTGTCAATGACATTGTTCGTAACTATGTCACTAGACAAATTT
Organism: Ericerus pela; assembly: GCA_011428145.1. Lineage (NCBI taxonomy): Eukaryota > Metazoa > Arthropoda > Insecta > Hemiptera > Coccidae > Ericerus > Ericerus pela. The sequence continues at coordinate 2,565,347 of WOFM01000392.1, forward strand.
ACAAACGATCCCCTAAGATGTTAAGGTTTATTTTCGATTCTTTTTCTTAAGAAAAAATTTTGTAATTAATTACGCACCATTAATCGAATAAATCTAAGATTTTTTCTACACGTGTCTTCCAACATAAATAAATTAAAATTTGTTTTTGTTTTCTATTATCATAATAACACCTTTCTCGTGTACTTGTTCACAGAGTGTAATGAGTCAAGACACGTGCCCCCCGACCACCTCACGTGGTGCCGATGATATCGATCGTATGCTCGATCTGGATACGTTGTTGAGGGAGGAGGAAGACAACAAACCTCAACCTCAACCACAACCTCAACTGCAACCAATTCCGGATCCACCCATGCCTACATGGGCAGACAAGGTAGATGCAGACAAAAGTCAGCGTCAGGCGGATGCCATCAATCCTTGACAAACACCTGTTTGGTGGGTGGACAATAATGCAAATACCATTCCTCCACTCATACACACACAATGTGCGCCATCGACGTCGAGTACAACAACGGACAGTATGGAGGAGCGGAACCAGTTCATCGTGACAATTGAGGATTGCGAGGAGTATATGTGCTATCTTGAGGACCTCCTCAGCACACCTGTCGCCCCGGGCCTTAATTACGACCACATCCTGAATGAAGATTCAGCAATTAAGGCCACGTTCAACAACCTTGAGTTCCCGCCACGTGGCCTCGAAAAGGATATTCTTCTCGACGCTCGTCGCTATAGAAGAAAGCTATTGGTACTTCAGGGTCGTATCCAAACCAAGTTTGGTAACCCCAACCCTTCACAACCCATGCAGCCAGCATGCCAAGGGGGTGACAATGGCGCCGCTCAACGTGACAAGGAACGTTGAAAGGAGGAAGAGGAACGACTGGCCAAAGAGGCACTTATCAGTGAACTTGTACCTCAGGTCTGGGATGAGCTGGAGCAAGTGGCCATTGATCGTAGATCATTGACCACTTCTGAGCACTGCGTTCAGGAATTGAGGTACAAGATTGCGAACAAACTTCAGATGGATTTGGAGGAATTCATCTTGACATCAATTAACTCAGCAGATTTAAACAAATCAACTGAAGTACCGATGGATACCGATGTTATCATTGAAAAACCCAGTAATCCTAATTACATTCCAAAATGTTGGGAACATGATTCGAATAATCAAATTGATATTGGAATTGCGAATTTAAAACCCCCCAAATTTTATTTGAAAAAATGGGATGATGATATTCTAGGATATCCAGGCTTTATCAACGGTTTCAATAACTATGTTAATAAACAGAACGATATAGCTAGACCACAAAAAATAAATCTTCTCCATGGTGCTCTACCAAAATTTTTAGTCGAAAAAATCAGCCATTTTTCTCCAGACAACATAGGATATGTACAGCGACTGAAATTTTTACACAGTTGATATGGAGACGAATCTAAGATTTGAGCTGAAATGTGGCTAAAGTTGACAGCTTACTCAACAACAACTAACGACATTACGTCAATACTTGACGCGTTAGATACTTTGACTGTCATGGTTGAAGATATCGTTTGGTAGCCAACGTCATAGATGAGGAGCAATTATTTAATATAATTGTGAAAAAATTCCCCCCTCACTCGTACCAAAATACTTTAAAAAGTGACGAGCCTCATGTCAAAAACATTTTCGAAGCTGTTAGATCTTTTATCAAAATAAGAGAATTATCGGAACCCATCTGTACTTCTGTACCTACCAAGGGTGATAAAACTAACAATTAATCGAATAGAAATCAATCCCAATCGAATTGAAATTTTTCACAACCTAAAGGCAGGAAAAATTTCGCAATTCTTTCGCAAGAATCAGACCCAGCCCCTCGAGGAAAGAATAAATCCAATCCTCGTAGACTATCCAAAAGGCGTCAAACCAAAACAGAAGAAGATGACTCACAGCCTAATTCTTCTGCCGTAGATCCTGATGGAAGTCAGTACATCCAAACGCCTTCTGGACAGCGAGTACCAGTGGCTATGGTTAGACTGGCAGTGGTGCCCCCTACACCATGCATTTTTTGCAAAGGGCAGCACCATTCACACCTTTGTCGTGTGAAAAGCACGCTAGAGTCTCAACGGGCGCATTACTTCAAGCATAAGTTATGCAACCATTGAGGATTCTCACATCCGGAAACTCCAGTGTGCCGAATAATCCCGTCAGTCCATTATAGATGGTTCCAGTGCGCCAGCACCGAACACCATTCAAACTTCTGCCCGAAGGTGGAGTACCCCATCACTTCAGGCTGTGTGGACGCATGGATTGAGTACCTTTGAGAGTGCAAGAAGTACTTGCCAAAAAGTAACTTTACTAGTAGAAATACTAATCAGGATGTAAACATTCCTGGATTTAATCCAAATAAGCCTTTACAGACGATCCCAGCTACCATCGTAGAGCCAACCGTTGAGATTCAACGCAACGAATCTAAGGATTTGAACAAAGTTCAGTCAGTTGCCGGGACTCCAGTATTAAGTGAGTGTTTTACATTTTTTAATACTAGAGATAAAGACGCTCATTTTTTGACATTTACCTCGTATGTCCTCGCTCCAAACGAACCTGACCCCGTAAAAATCAATGGTTTTTTCGATTGTGGCAGTAAACATAGCTACATGTTCTATTCCTATGCCTACAAATATCTGAAAGATAATCTTTCAGATTATGTGGATATCATAAAATTTTGTGGTTTAGCAGGACAGATGTCCAAACAAATTAGAACACAAAAAGTTAAATACTGTTCCCCACATATCTGATAATCTATCAGAATTTGATTTTGAAGAATTTAAAAAACAGTATCCAAGATACAAAAATATCGATTTCTCAGGTTTGGATCGAGGACTTTCTATACAATTACTTGTTGGAAACAATTACATGTGGTCTTTTATAAAGCACATAAAGCACTTGTCCCCCACTCTGCAACTAATTGAAACTGACTTCGGAGCAATGTTGGGAGGATTCCTAAGATCTTCCACCAAATGTGACGTATTTGATCCCACTTTCTTCACATCCCCAGAAAGCATCGAAAATTTTTGGAAATTAGATGTCCTCGGAATCGAAACTAACAATTTAGTTGAAGATGATGCCGAAGCGGAAGCTTTGCATTTGTTCTATAAAAATATAGAAAAAGTCAACAATTGATATCGCATACGGTGGTTATATAAATATAATCCCCCACTGTTGGTCAATAATCGTTAGTTAGCCTATAAATGTGTAGAACGTCAGTTACCTAAACTGCAAAAGGACCCAATCTTTTTTCTTAGATACGATCAGTATTTTCTTTCTCTAGTAGACTTAGAAATGATTGAACCTATCAAAAACGATAGACCAGCCAAGCTGGTGCACTACTTACCACACAAAGGTGTTTACGATCCTACAAAGAGTACCCCACTCTGAGTAATTTTTGACGGAACAGCTAAGTCTAAGAAATCAAATCGTTCATTGAACAATTGTATGCATAAAGGTAAAGTTATACTAGCTGATCTAGTATCAATGTTAGTCAGTTTCTGTAAAGATCCTTACGCAATAATTGCTGACATAAAAAAGGCTTTCCACCAGATAGGTCTTCACCCCGAAGATAGAGACGTCACCCGTTTTCTATGGATTAAAGATCCGAATTTACCTATGAGTTCTAATAACCTTAGAACTTTTAGATTCTGTCGTGTTCCTTTTGGAATCATTTCAGCTCCTTTCTTATTAGCAGCACTGCTTTTACACCACTTTTGTCAAGTAGACATGGAGTTTCATGATAAGTTCCTCGAACGTTTCTATGTCGATAATTTGATAGTATCCGTACCCATTTACGAACAAGCTGTAGATCTCTATACCAAATCTAACAAATTATTCAACGACATCTCCATGGAATTGGCGCAATGGGGCACGAATTGTAAACCTTTGAGAAAAGACTTCGATTTGGATTTTGCCCTGACTGAACCACTTATCAAAGTGCTAGGCCTATATTGAGATATGGACCATGATGTATTATTCATGCCTAACCATAAACCATTTGTAAAACCTTGGACTAAGAGAACATTTCTTAGAGTACTTTCCTCCTTTTACAATCCTCTTGGCTGGTTTGCTCCAGCATTCGTTCCATCCAGAACATTTATGAAAATCCTATGGTCCAAAGGACTGAAATGGGACCAACCTACACCAGATAATTTACAAGTCATAGCACAAGGCATCCTAGATGACCTTAAAATATGTACGTCTTATTGTTTGCATAGACAATTCTATGAAGGAACATACGACCCAACTGTTTGCCAACTTCACATCTTTGCAGACGCTTCTCAAACAGCATATTCTATGAAAATTTACATTCGATTCTATAACAAAAAATCAAACTGTTATGCAGTTAGATTTGTTATAGGAAAATCCCGTGTAACACCCATGCGCCCGATCACAATCCCTAAATTAGAGTTAATTGCAGCATTTATTGGTGCGAGAGGATTACGTGCATTACGTAAACCACTAGGTTTGCATAATGTACCCACTTTTCTTTGGTCTGATAGCAAATGTGTTCTCACATGGCTATTAGAACGGAAAGTCCATCCTCAGTTTGTCAAAAATCGAATCGATGAAATTAAAAGTATACCTTCTGTCGAATATCGACATGTACCATCATCAGAAAATCCTGTGGATGTAGGTAGTAGGGGTTCATCGGCCAAAGACCTTAGCCATTCTAGTTAGTGGACTGGTCCCACTTGGTTATGCCAAGATGAAAAATCATGACCCCAAACTGATCTTCATATCATTGAAAGTCTTCCAGACACATCCGAAGAATTAGATACTCCCATATTTTGTATTCTGAAAGATGCACTCAATGTCTCCTCTACCAATTCCGATTCTCTATTCATCGCAGATGAATATATTTTTGACAAACGCCACCCCGCCAAAATTCAACGAAAGTTGAAGTCCCCCAAAAGCTTGATCCCACATTTCCACATTGACTCACAAACTGATCAATGTGAAGTTATCTTGCCACAGCATGAAGTCCTTGCTACAAGATGGATCCCTGATGAACCAAGTTCATCTCAAGCCGTTGACTTGTCCACTAAACCTCCAAATCGGAAATGGGAAACACCTTTCGCAACATTCATTCATCCACCGATGAATACTCCGTTCAATATTAATATTGATAAATTCAACACTCTATCTAAAACAGTACGCACCTTCTTACAATGTTTAAGAGCCGTACGGCGATTTAGTAGACGTAGAATTAGACGGACTAGGTCAATTTCTCCTTATGCTGTTATGGATTGTACTTTCCATTTTGCACTTCTTTGCTTCATACATGCGGACCAAAGAAAACACTTTGCCAAATTGTTTGAAGTGTTGAAGAAAGATAAACCCCCTCCGTACGTTTTGTACGAAAAATATCACATTCTCATAGATCCGTCTGGGATTCTGAGAACTGTCAATTATCTTCCAGATATTGAATATGCTAAAGATATGCTATCTCCTATCTTAATGCATCCCAAGTCACAATTAACTAAGTTAATGTTGATGCATATGCATACCACCAACGTACATACAGGTATGAAATTCACCATTGCTGACTTTAGAAGACACTACTTTGTTCCAAAGTCTCTTAAAGTGTTACCCCCAATTCTAAAGAAATCATGCATCCTTTGCAAGAAAGCCGAAACCCGACCTTTCAAACAACCTACATTTTCATCCTTACCGGATTTCTGCCTTGTACCGTTCTTACATCCTTTCACCTATACAGGCGTGGATATATTTGGCCCATTCATGGTATTTGATAAATACTTGCCAAAAAAGAAATCCTAGTTGGCCACGCCAACCACTCCACCTTATAAAAAATGGGTGTTGATTTTCACTTGTTTATCTACAAGAGCTGTCCATCTAATCTCATCCCAGTTGGCCACGCCAATCACTCCACCTTATAAAAAATGGGTGTTGATTTTCACTTGTTTATCTACAAGAGCTGTCCATCTAATCTCAGTATCGAATCTATCTACTGAAGACATTTGGACAGCGTTTATAACCTTTTTCGCAGATAAAGGCACACCAAAAGTTATATTATCCGATAATGCGGTGCAATTTCACCTTCTCTCCTTGTACTTACCCGAGTACTGGACAGCGTTCTCTGAAGAACGGAAAATACAAACTAGCTTAGATGAAAAGGCCATCAAGTGGCACTTCATCCCGGCTAAAGCACCTTGGTATGGAGGAGTTTACAAAAGACTGATAGGTATTATAAAACAAGTATTTTATAAAACCCACGGTCACAACTCTGTCTACAAGAACACCTTCAAGGCAAGTTTGAAAGATATTCAAACGATGATAAATAGAAGACCGTTATGCTCATCTCCGGATGAGCTCGATCAGCTAACACTCACGCCCGCACATTTCATGCGAGCGAACTTAGATTACCTAAGCAATCCGATTGACCAATCAAACCAAGATCCTACTCCCACAGCAAAACAGTTGATACACTCTTGATAACTTGACCAAGACTATCTTCAGAAAATGTGGCTAGTATGGAAGAGGGAATACCTCCTCTATCTGAGAGATAGACCACCCTCTGCACTCTCTAACCCAGGCTGCACGGTACCGTTTTTACCTAAGGTAAATGACATCGTTCATGTTTTGGACTATACATCCAAACCCGGTGTCTATAAACTTGCAAAAATCACTGATTTAGAGAAATCTCGTGATGGCCAGATCCGTCACGCTCACATAGAATTCTCCAGCAAGAAAACTTCCACAAGACCTATTAAGTTCTTGGCTCCTTTGGAGTTGGACAACAGAAATGTTGATAAGTAGATACTGTGTATCGACTACTACCGATACTTTGTATTGATTACCACCGACTGAATCCCTGATACGACATGAGTAGACTATGACAGACCATTACTGACTTTGGGGTACGCCATAATTGGAAATTATGCTCCTAAAAACGGCATAACTACGATTTTTTGGCACCCACTATTACTGTCTAGTGCTTTGTAAAAGTCCACGGGTAATAGGTGTCAGAGCACGCTACCAGCATCTTTTATGTTTAACCGACTCGCTAATTCCTACTATTCCTTTACAGAAACTGTGATCTTTGGCCACTAAGTTCGTCCTTATCCTTATTTGTCTCTACTGTCCCGCGGTTGTGACGACTTTCTTCGAAAGTAACATCTTTTACCATGGTTCCTGTCGATTGTCAAACGTTACTTTGTAACGAACATAGTTTAGTTTTATTTTAAGTTTGTTTTTATTTTTTTTGTCTTGTCTTTCTTAATTTGATGATCCCTACCCACATGTACTGTGATTTCTATTATTTTAAATAAAGTTGATTTTCATTTTTGTACATGCATGTCTAATCTTTTCTAGATTTCAGGAGATTCAGCGGAGGTGGCCTCCAAAGGCCACCCAGGCACACTGCCCCCAGTATCGTGGCTCCGCCCACGAGTCCCCTGCGCACTAGCGATGCGCAGGGAACTGGCCACAACTGGAAGATACTGGGCTGAGCCGTCGCTGTTCAGTAGTTGTCTGAACACAGAGGCGAGAGCTAAGTGTGTGACGATGACTCATTTTTATTGTCCTTGTGACGTTAAACGAACTATTGTAAACTCCTACCACTACACCGTATACTTGTATTCTAGAATAATCATAATATGAGACTTCACCAATAAGTGGATAACTCCAAAGCTGAAAGGCTAAAGTGCAAATTCGAGGGAACATTGATAAGAGCATCAATGAATATTTTGTCACATTCAAACTTTTGCTTTTAAAAATATTGTATATTAAAAAAATAAGGTGTCTTTGCAAATAATGCATCAGTGAAAATAAGAAACATTTCGTCTCATTTAGTTGGTGATATTTTTGTATAAAACGTAATTTCGCCACTCATGCTCTTTAATCGATTTCTAACCTCCTTAATTTTAGGTAATTGTAAGAATTTGTTCATAAACGATCCTTAACAAAAGGAACGATGTTTGTCTTGATTTTTCTGATAAAGATCAGCACGCACGTGGTTTACGCTTATTCTAATAAATACGACTAACAGTTCCCTATAGGTTTATGACATTATTTCTGTTTATGGAAACTTAAACCATATTTTCAATTTCACTAAATGACGATTATAAATTTGTGGGCTCTGAACAACACTGGTTGATATTTATTTCCAGAGTCCCTGGAAATGAAGAAATAAAGGTACAAATTTCAAAGAGATTTGTACTGCAGGCATTCTCATGTAAGTTATTCTTATACCTAGGTATACGTATATATTATGTATAGGTATACGCCAGAAACTAGGTATTCCTTCATATCTACGTAGATACTGGAAAAAAAAAATATATATATATATAAATCTTGAAGTAACAGGCATAGTCCAGCCTCTCTTTTTTTGATCAAAAATCCACCGTTTTGAACAGACAGAATAATAGTTTATCACATTTAGCTAACCATTTCACTTATCAGCAAGTTTTAGCAGTTGTACACTCAACCTTCAATCATGTAAAGGGTGTATGCATACCCAGGTAAACACGAAAATTCCTGACAACATTAACACATACAGCCATGAAATGGGTATAGGTTTCACTTGTTTTTATTGAATTCATAGTAACGGCTGAAGATAGCTTTAGATCCAAAGGACAAAAAGACTGAAAATAGACGAAAACATACCTACTACGCATGCTCAGGAAATCTTTGTCCATTGTAAAGTTTTAGAATGATGGCACGATTCATGTTAACTTTAGCGAGATAGAGCTACTAGAGATCTAAGCACCTAAATGATCGAAGAACTCAACAGACTTCGTTTTGGGTACGAAGGTTTTTCTAGACAGTATTATAACATTATAGAGGCTTCTTTTCTTTAGCCAGATTATCTTCAGCGTATCAACTAATTATCCTATTCGACTTTAAATGTAAATTTTTCTAAAAATGAAAATATTTTTTCATCTTTTGTAAAAATTTATTTATTTTCTTAATTCCTCCATTTCCCCATTGAAATATTACGCTCAGCCATATATCAGACCACCAGTATTATTGAATTTTTGCATCATCAGCGAAATTGTAAGATAAAAATCCGGCCTTCGTGTAAAGCTATAAATCCAGAATTCCGGCTAATTATGCTACCGTAATGGATTATAAGCTTCAGCTCTTGAAGAAACTAAAAAATATTCCATTTCATGGCTTATAACATTATCATAAGAATGGATAGTAAACAGTAAAAATGTTGCTGAAATTAGTTGTCAGTTTCATTTCTCATTTCACAGTAAAATTAACATTCTGCACTGAAGTGTGAGTTCTAATAAAATTTCGAAATTCAATGAAAATATCAAAATAGGACGTACCTATGAAAAATTTTTAAATTCACTGACCAGGAATTATAATTTAAAGCATCTGTATCAAATTATTAAACAAACTGAAATTAATTTCGACGTTTGTTTTCCATGAAAATCTACAAATTAATTTTTATCTGATTGAACGACCTGGGTGAGGGTGAGAACGTTTTTCATTTCATTAGGTTGGCTACCCATGGACACTTTTGGCACCAAAACCCCAAATTCTTCATACATACCTAATATATTATTATAATACGTAGCCTGAATTCCATTTTCTTATTACCACGGTACGGAGCAGGTCCAAATTTTTGTCCAGGAGTGGGCATGATCACGATTAAAATAATCTAGATTAGATCAGAGATCACGAACAAACTGATATATGATCTAATCTGATCTTTAAAACAGTTCATGTCGATCTCTTCTTTGGTTATTTTTCATTTTTTTATAATAAAAAATAATCCTAGTCTGCTTATTGGTAGTTTCAAATTTTGGTTGAAATTGTTTCATATGGGACATAAATATTTTATATATAAAAAAAAAAGTCAAAATTGCGTAAAAATGCCAAAAATTGTATAAAAAGCCATGACAAATGAGAAGAATTAAAAATCAAAAATCAAAAATGATCTGATCTATTGATCAATATCATGAAGTTTGATATGATCTAGATCAGATCAAAGATCATGAAAAAATTGAAAACTGATCTATGATCTGATTGGATCTTAAAAAAAAATTATGCCATCTCTGCATTCGATAGTCACACAACTTAGTACGGATATTGGTACAGTGGCAATAAGTCTAGGACTGGACAAATTGATTTTAGTTTGGGTCGGCTGGACGATGCTTCCGGTATATTTATTTTTATTTCTATTTTGAAAGTTTTATATGGTAGCTTTGAAGTGCATAATTTTCAATCATTAGCTACGAATTTTGGAAGAGATTATAATTATTTACTACGATCTTCAACTTTTATTTTTTTTTAAATCATTTTAACGTAATCTGCGTGTGCAACTACAGCCATCAATTTGAGCAGGAACCGATTTGGATGTTGAAGGAGCAGTTAATAGTGCAAATTTATACCTAAAAAATTTTCTGAAATTTCAATACTACTTTACTTTTAATGTAACAAAACATAAGGCATATAAATAATATCGTGAATTTTTTATTCACTTCTGTGTACTTAGTGGCGTAATTCAATGATGTATGTAGAGCAGTAAGTATGATACTCTTTCTTCTCGACTAAATAGCTCCCAGTTCCCACAATGTTTAACTAAAAATCATATAAAAACTGTCTCCCAAAAATGTAATCCCTCTATCCTCAACAATGAGTAATTTAGTTTTCATCTTTTTAAATTCATCTCGATCGGTTGCCCAGTGTTCTATCTAACCTGCTGCGAAAAATTTAATTTTAAATAAACTTGCGTGCATATGCATTCACATCTGCATAAAATTAAAATTCGACTCGACTAACCAAATGAACCTTTTTGTTTGGAAAATCTGCACCAGCCCAGGTAAGTCATTATCCTCGAACAAATTCTCGAAATTATTTTTGCTTGAAACGGTCGGGTATCATACATTTTTATGAGTGAAAAAATTAATAAAGCCCTGAAAATCGATTAACTCTACCCTAATTAATACATCAATACTCGTAGCTTAATTATTCCATTTAAAGTTGAAATACCTAAGGACCATTAATGCCATTATTAACAACTGCAATGGTACCTACCTACATTTGTGAAGGAAAAAATGTAAAACCAGTAGCTTAACTACTTACGAAAACAAATAATAGAAAACTAAAATATGGCCACGGTCTATGGGGGTAATTACCAAAGTAGGTATACGAATTTGTTCCGCTTGTGAATCAACCCTCTCAAATAAAATAAGAATACCTACGTTGGTCGATTTGAGCTTGAAGAGAAGTCGCCAACGATGTAGTAACTTCTTATATTCTACTTTTTAAATACTCATAAAGAAAAAGTACCTACCTAATTTGCAAATTACTGTATTTTGTCTTATGAATTAGGAATATCCGTTTTAAAGAATATTAGCCAAAAATTTGAACAGTTAGAATAATAAGATTTTGAAACTTCTTGAAACCGGAATTAAACTTACAAAAAAAAATGGCCCTAACCTGAATGTACTACGTCCTGTCGTGCAGAAACGTTAGTTCTGAAAATGGAAAATAGAATTATATTGATTGGTGGAAAGCTGAAATTCGGTATAAATATACATACTGTTGGAGTTACACTGATTGTTTGAGCACTTGTTGGCAACACTGACATCGCAATTACTAATAGTTATTCTCTTGATATATTTTTGTTCATTATGCACTCTTCTATCTGGTGTTCTTAGGGTTCACACGTCCTCCATTATTGTTGCGGAACTGGAGTGTTTTCTATTCATTTTCATTATTTTCGTCGTTGGCAAAAAATACAATTTATTCAATGGGCATACTGCCCTTCCTCGAATGTCTATTACATACATGTTTAGTTTACCACTCTCAAACAACATACTAAGAATTTGGATGAGTTCGAGTCAAGCCTTCTTCCCAAATTGTATCTCGCTCAATTTTCATTATAAACGAAAAATTGTTCAATAAAAAATTGAAAAAGATAGAAAATCCTACTAAAATTTTATTCTCACGCTTCTTTTGGTAGAAATAGGTAGTCATTATCAAGTAAATGTAGATTAAACTTGAGGCTATGTGACCTAAATAAAGCATAAAACAAGTAGAATTGTGACAATCAGAGAAAAAAAATTTTAAATTTGGGTTCTATTTTCTTGGGATTAACTGGATCTATTTTCAAAATTTTGTTTTTTATTTTATTGGTTGATGGGTTCTAAAGAAACAGACAAGAGAATTATTTTAAATATTCATCCCACAAGGGAGAAAAATCTAATTTTTTGAAAGAAGAAATGTGCATGGAACAAATTTAGTAAAAAAATTTCAAATAAAACAATTAATTATTTAAATCCAAAACTCCCACCTCAGGGTATAAATTAATGTAAAAAAGTGAGACACAAATTTCATCTATGTAATTATCTTGGACAGTTCTCGAGGGAAACGAACATAAAAATAACCCAGATAAGGTAATTATACATAAAAAATAAAAGATTTCTCTCTCACCTTCAGTATTTCTTGTTATAATTTAGAAAGTCTTTGGAGGAGAACGAGCCTGTTGGTTATGGGAGGTCGATGAGGTACTTTCATAAATAATATGCAGGCTATTAATACTCTTCACTGAGAAAACAATTCACAACTGATTTCCAAGTTGTGATAAATTATCTCTACCTGTGTCTTATAGTCAATGTTATGCCTATATTGTTATCTAGCTTCATATTAAATCTTTATTTACTCGACAACGACTATTTCCAATATAAAAAGTGCAAGAATCTATTTGGTAGGATTTTTTATTTTCTTAAATTTGACATAGAACCATTTTTCAAGTACAATCAAAACTGAGCAAGATATACGCAAAAAACTGTATTGTGTCATCTTTTATGAACCCTTGAAAAAGGGGCACGTATCAGACGCGTCAAGACTTTTTTTAGTGATGTTGTTTGATAGGGTGAACTTGATTAGATATACCGAATTTCACTTTTCTGCAAATTATTTACCCTATTTTTCTCAAGATACCTCCACTTACCTACAATTCAAATCAGTCATTTTAACACGATTGAATATTACTCCCATAATATAATAATCATATAACGCAGGTATTTTATTTAAATGCTATTTTCGTTGCACAAATGTACGCATGACAAACAATCGATATTTTTTATCTCCGCACGCAAGCAGGAGGCAATGTCGTCCATATTTCTGTTTTCCAAGGCTCTGATCATCCAATTTTTTTTCTATCCACTTATATTGGCAGTGTGGGTGATCGCAGCTTGAAATTATCATGAACCTGTAATGAAGATACGATGGCTTCGGGATCGTGTACGACTCTTTCGAAATGTTTACCAATTTTATGACTCATAATTTTGCATCACAAATCGACGAAGGTGAGTATTTTAGGAGTAATATAGCATATATGCGCACAGCTATAGGTAATATCGTAAACCACACGAAGGTTGTTCTGTTCGGGTAGGTAATCTTTCTTCCAAGTCCTTTGTGCGTCGAGATGAGAGAAATTTGCGGAGGTTGAGGCGGAAATAAAAATTTCTAAACGTAATAAGAGGTATATGCAATTCTCATCAATGCTAACGATGTGCAGCGCACCGTACATGTAGGCCATATCTGGGTATTATGATATTACTAGAGCCTAGATACCTATGATTATGTTAAAAGTAATTTCCAAAACAAAAGGTATCTGGAAGAGCGGTAGATACGTATGGTTCTTGGGGAAGATGTGATGTTACTGGAACTGCAGAAAATTGAGAAAACGTGGGTTGGCCAGAATAAGCTGATTTTCTGATGTAGAAAAATTTCCGCAATATTTTGTATCTTGAAGGGTGCGGAAACCAGGGGCGGATGCAGGATTTTATTAAGGGGGCTCACTGACCGAGAAACGTTACTCAGGATGAGTTATACGCGAGGTGAAACTCCCACAAAAAATGTTCAATATCTTCTTCCCTCTTCTCCCAACTATAATAATTTCAATGGCAAAAAAACTCAAGTCAACGTTCATTGCTTATCAGGCTACCTAACAGTTTTAGTAAGTCTTCTCAAAAGTTGAGTAAAGTGTTCCGATACTGGACTTATGTAGGATTGTTGGTAGGTACTATTTCAGCAGACCGGCCTATCGTAGCACTATACCTAACTTATAATACACCTTCCGCGATGATTGTATAAAAAAATTCATAAAAGTAAATTTAAATTTAACCTTTTTGATTTTTCGCCGATTTTTAAACATTTAAAAATAGGTTAGCAGCATAAATGACGACAAATGATGCATGACTATATACCGACCAAATTCAAACCATCTGTATTAAAAGTTAGTGTAACATATTGTAACTTATATGCAAAAATATAATAATATTCAAATTACCTGCTCATAGCCAGCGCGCGTAGGCTTTCCAGTAAGCGGATATTTCATAAATTAATCGACCAACCTTCGATCCTCCACCTTACTTTTGGGGCAATGATTGAAAACAAACAATAACCGATTCACCAAAATAGAAAGAAACAGGCGTCGTTTATATTATACGATTTGCTGGTAACATGTATATACGAATATATTGTATTTTAATTTAAATTGTAGTCCAATAAATTTGGGTAGACTACGCAGTCATATATACGTTATTGCGTAAATTCGGTCGGAGAACGCGAGCGATGTAGGAGACTTTTCAGTAGGATAAACAAAAAGTTGTTGTTTTTCTTTTTCTCCTCTTCGACAATCAAAATATAGGTATCTATACGTCAGCATTCATATAGTCCACCACAAATAATGCGTACCTACAAAATTTATGTACTCAGTGGCGAAATTGTGACCCGAATTTCGGATAGCTACATCCAACTGGGAAAACTGGTTACCTACCTCCCAAAGCTAACATTTTCTGCACTTTTTGTACATTTTTTTCCGCCTATACCATTGATTTATTGTTCTTTTATTAGTAATAGCATTAACCAAAGTTCGGATATTTTGTAGAGCAGGAAAAATTTTATTGTAGTAGACTAAATGAAGTCATTCATAGAGGGAGTTGAAAGAGACGTACGGAAAACAAGGGGAAAATCACGAAGGTTTCGATGTTGCCAATAAATCGAGAAAAGTTTGGCCTACTTTTTTGCTTATACTATACATATATGGGCAAGAGGGTGTTTTGACTCATAACTGTTCCTTAAATATAGGTAATAAATTCTGTGAGTCAAATAAAATACCTATAGACCCTACAGTAGCAATTTGATTTGAAATTTGTAAACCTTCTCGTAATAAAAGATCCCAACAAATGGGAGAGAGGCCTAGAAAAGACAGAGCTATTTTTGTCATTATCTTTTTTCCTTTTTGGTATTCAGTCAACAAACAACGAAAAAAATATGATATATGTTTGGTGAAAATTTGGAAATTTGCCTTCAGGAAGCCCACAGATACTTCCACTAAAGCTTAAAACCTTTCTTGGGACAATCCACTGGCTACGAGCGGTCAGCCCCTTCACCTCAAATGGATCTCTTCTCTTTCTACCCCTTGGTTCCTCCCTTCATGTTCTCCCAATTTCCTACCACTCCTTCTTTTCTTCTTTCTCTAATTCCTCCTCTCACTCAATATCTCTTACACTCGTCTTCTCCTTATTGGTTCCTTTCATTCACTATTTTCTCCACCGTTCTATCATCGTATCCCTCTCTCCATTTCTCTCAAAGTAAAAACAAATTATCAAGATCTTCTGAAATTATGGATTCTAACAGAAAAATAAATTATTGTTACAAGTCAGTGATCTGAATGCTAGAAGGTACCATACTAATGTTCCTATTTTTTTTTGGTGGAAAACGCCTTTCAAAAAGCAGTACCTCATAAAAAAAGTAACGAAGAAATGTTACAGAAAAAATGTAACTGCCAAAATTATAACATCATCCCTTCCAGCTGTTAAAATTTCAAACAGTAAAATTTTCTCACAGTTAGTCCAAAATTATAACTTCATCAATCTTTTCAGTTGCTAACAAAATTATGACGTCATCATTCCTTTCAGCCACTAACAAAACTAAGTCACTTCTCCTGCCAAAGTTTTCAAATTCAAAATTTTGATGTCATCAACCCTCCCAGCAGTTAAAAATTATGACCTGTGCATTGTTTTTTTTTCTGACGAATACCGCCATATCCTCAAAATGCCCTCTAAATAAATATATAAATAAATAAATTACCCTAATAAAATAAATAATCTAAATATGTACCCACTTAAATTAAATAAACACAAATAAGTAAATAATAGATAAATAAAATAATAGATTTATCGCATAGGTATATTGATTTGAATATGAAAAAATGTAGGGTGCTGGGCATTATCTCAGAGGAAGTTGGAGGGGCTGATGACGTCATAATTTTGAAATTGGAAATTTGGGGGCATTGTCAGTGGTTTAAGAGGAATCTTGTTGAGGTTTTAGGTAACTACTAATATCGCATACTGATACGGATACATAAGAGATGTTTTCCGGAAACATCGGTAGTGTCTTTGACACTACCACATTTTATGTTGTTTTTTCGGTCAAGTATCTATATCTGAAAAGATGTTAATTGCATTGAAAAAGTTCTTATGTGCTATATTATTTTCAGAAAGAGTTCTACTTGTTGCAAAGTGTACCTAACATTGAACCGAAGTGCAATATTGTACCAAATTGTTACTTTGTACCGATTTGTAAATAAATTTGCACCGATGTATTACTTTTTACGAGTATGTAACTTTGTAACAAAATGTTACTTTGTACCGAAGTGAGAGTTTGTACCCAACTATAAAATGTACTAAAGTAGTACATACTTTGTCTTAGTAAATAAATTCGTACGCACATCAAAGTCTGTATTTGTTATTGCTTCGAAAAATCACTTGAACCTGATTAGATTTATAAGTATACATGGGTAACCTACTTATATTTAAAATAAAAACGAATAAGTACCTAGGTGTAAAATTTGAAACTTCATGGAAAAGTCAATGTTTCTGTGAAGAAAAGTATATAAAATAAATAATTAAATAAATAAATAAATAAATAATAAGTTTCGATGGAACAAAAAAATGAAAAAAGTATGATCGGTCAAAAGCCAGTACAAACCCTTTTACAGATTCTCTTCGGTATATCTACGTACCTACCCAGTAAAGGGAACTAAAGATGCAAAAATAATTAATTTTTTTTTCCAAGCGTAAGTGAAGGATAATATTCACAGAAGCACGTTTTATATGAGCGTGATGAATTGACTGTACAAAAGAACCACAGCAGCTATTTCGATGGTTCACATTCCACCACCCACGATCATCCAACATTGAAGATGAATATATGAACGGGCCCAGCTTAAAATATTTGTCATTCTGACTGGGACATATTATAAAAAAGAAGGTGCAAAGGAGTGTCATATCCATACGCTGTACCATATTATAATATATATATATATATATATATATAGATACACACATTTCTTTCATTCTTTCATCTTTCTAACAAGAAAAAAAGCCAAAAACAAAAAATTCATATTTTCGATGTATTATACCCGTAGTCGAAGATGGAAGACAGAAAGAGAAATAAATATTTGAAAACCGAGGATTGCTCTACTTTGATTTATTTATATTGTCATAAATTTACCTTTTATTTTTTTCTTTCTCACTCACTTTCTCTCTTTTTCCAGTAACCATAATATTTTATTTGCTTTTCCATTTTTAGCCTTCACATTGCAAGACAAAAATCAGCAGGAATTTAAATTTTTTGGTACAATTAGGTATTTACTTATCAATAATATTACCTATTATCATTATTATTGTGGTGTCTGCGCCACTACAATAGGTACCTACAGTTTATCCGGTTATAAAAGTGGTTTCATAGTCCATCGAGTACCGTGTTGGTTTGATAATCGAACAAAAGTGGAAGTGTTGTGATCAAACATCAACCATGAAAAGCCCTACAAGTGGCGACACCTGACAGTGGTTAAGGGAATTGGCCTATCTCTTGGACAGATACTATACTAATTATCAGCAAGCCTACCTCCTCCTCACTCACCTATCTAATACCAATTTGAATAGAGCAGAAGAGGCAATGGAGGACTGTAACAGCCAATAAGGTTTGAGTCGCTTTTGTGCCCACACTTCCCTGTCTGTCTGCCTCAGTTATTCTCTCATAGTTGTACTGTCGATATTGGGAAAAGAATGGTGTTGTATCTGCATCACCACAGTACCTACAATTTTTCCGATTATAGAAGCGGCTCTGTAGCCCATTGGGTATGTGTTGGTTTTATAATCGGATGAATGTGGAGGTGCTGTGATCAAATCCTGATCACGGAAAGCCCCGTATTTTAATTAGATATGTATAACGATATTATTGGTATCGTACAAACAAAAGTTATTCAACACAGTATGTAAGTTACTTTTATTATTGAAATTATTTACAGTACATGATGTATATACAAGTTGTAAAACAAGTGTCTACAAATTTGACTTACAAAAGAACATAAGAGAATAAATTACATTTGCGAATATATGGTCTTATATTAGGCCAGAGTTGTAGGTGATTGTGTGTTAAAGGGAAAGGAGAGAAATGGAATACAGAGAACAGAATATATATGATGATTACCAATACCGCAATAGAGAATTTGTAGGAAATAGTTCTTGTCCGAAAACCTGTGAATTAGGAAATTGCTGATTCTGAATAAATGAATAAATGTAGGAGTTTATTGATAGGAATTGTGTATTCTAGGAATTAAGAATGATGGGAATATTGTTTGAAAATCTGGGAATAATTGCTGATTATATGGAAAATGTGTGAATGTGTTTTTGAGGATATTTGACTGTATTTGTGATTTTATGAAATGTGATTACACAGTAAAAATATGATACAACTCATTTTTTATCATGACAGGATATTATTATTATTATTATTATTATTATTATTATTATTATTGTAGGGATGTGAACATAAATTCCCACACTATCATTGGCTATTAGCAGCATTGTAGCAGCGCAGTAGTGTCGCCGTTATTTTATACCGGTAAGTTGCTGGTTCGATTCCCTATGGCAGAAATTTATAGAAATGGAGACCCCGATGTGATGTGAAGCGCACCTCTCATTTGTTCACACACCTCCCTGCACAGAGTGGTGTTGAGCCATAATGGTGTAAGCCTGTATTGCGGTTTGTTGGTTTCCCTATTAGAGATGTGCGTTTTAGTTCATTTGGTGAATTTAGTTCAACAGGTCTCGGTATTTTGAATGAACTAGTTCAAAATGAACAAAATGAGCTGCATGAATCAAACCTTTGAGTATGTATTATTTTATATGGAGAGCAATTTGTATACATTTTCTATACGTAGTTACTTTCAGACATAGAAAGCGCTTTCATTCCCCAAAAATGCTTACTATTTTGTTTCGTTTTTTGTTGATTGATAAGAAATTCCACTCATCCAGTGATTAACAACAATGCTGTGACGTATAAGAGTAAACTAGCTTGTAGGTCTATACAATATAACTTTGATTTGATAATATCTTTTAGTTCAAAGTGAACTAGTTCATTCTCATCTTTTGGTCTTGTTCATTTAGGTCTTTCAAAAGATTAGTTCAAATGAATTAGTTCTTGGTCAACCGACACATCTCTATTCCTTATGTAGTAGCAGCCTAGTTCTACCCTCTATGTGGTGTTGTAATGCAAGTGCAACCTCAGCACTGGGGGGAGTGGTTGTGCAGTTATTGGTGGAATTGTAGCCATGTGGTAGCATCGCCACTATTTTAAATCTGTAGTTTGCTAATTTGATTCCCCATGCTGGCAACCTACAATTATTATAGTTTTATTATTATTATTATTATTATTATTATTATTGAATGAAAGTGAGGGGAAGCTTCCTTACATATAGCTACCTATACACTCATAAAATAATGAACTCAGCCTCTCAAAAAGCATATTCAATAACGTACCACTCAATTAAAAAAATAAATCATTTTCAATTACCCTTTTTTGGGGTCACAGGGGCCAAATGGATAGTTAAATTCAAATTTGAACTACAAATCCTTGCTAATACCTATAATTGTAATTGGAACTGAAATAATTGAAATTTCTAAATAATAATCACTCCTCCCACGATGGTTTAAATCATGAAAGTACAAATTTTTTTTTTAAATATAATTATCAAAGTTAAAAAATTAAGCTTCCTCAAAATATCGGGCTCAGTTTCAAATTGTTATCTGAAAATATTCATCAGTTTTGATTCGAGCATCTTCAGTTAATTGTCAGATTGAACCTTTATTGGGTTATCTGTGATCTCAAAAACGGATTATGATGAAGTTTATGTTAAAAACTGCAAGTGACACATCGTCAGTTACATTTTTTGAGGTGTAGAGTTCAAATATTCAGTTCATTTTTAGATTGAATCACTCAAATGGCTTCTTGTGACTCAAAAAATGGTTAGGACGATTTTTTATGAAAATATTGAGCGATATATTGTCAAATATATTTGTGAGGCGCTGAGTTTAAATTTACTGTTCATTTATGAATTGAACCACTCGACATAGGAGGCCCACGTGTGACCCAAATAGAGTTTATCAACTCATATATTTTCGGATGTGTTCACTGAAGAGCAAAGTTTCACTTTGAATGTGTGATATAATCCACGTACACGTTTTTTTAGGGTAAGGGATTATTCTAGACCTCGGTTCAGTGCTGCTTTTAAGGTTCATTTGCGACCCGCGAATTTTACCGAATTTTTATCATTATTATTTATTTATTTATTTATCTATCAACTTGTTTTTATTTTTTTACAATAGGCCTATCTACATAAATATTATGCTCATTTAAAAACAAAAAAAAAAACAAGAAGAATGAAGGGTTGGCAAGAGATATAGGTAACTATACACTATTGAAACGACAGTATTTACAAACTCAAGATGAGTAAATACCTAGCTTGGTATAAGCTGTATGTATGAGAGAATGAAAACGTTAAAATTTTTTAAAAGTAGGAAAGTTTTCTTTTTTTTTCTTCTTTAGATTTATAGATAACGGTAGATAAAAATACATCCTTTTTGTGGTAGACATTTGGAAATAAATCAATGCCCATCTTGTTTCTCTTTTTATTTTCTTTCGCTTCCTCAACCATTATTATTGTTGGTTTTTGTTTTTTGTTCTTTATTTCTTCAATACTTGTAGGAACGTATACCTAACTACCTTTTTTTTTTGATTAAATTATTTCACGTCGTGTTACATGAAATTTTTCAAAATTACCGATTATCGCACTCCGGAAAAAATTAATAAATTAATATAATATTAACATTACGTTATAATATGTAGGTACGCATGTAAAACATTAAATTATTTATGTATAAAAGGAAGAAAAGAAGGGAAAAAAAGACTACTACCAGGTAAATAGAATTATTATAATTCTGATCTTTTATATAGTCCACCGTAGGTACCTATATTATTTGTTATATGGTGTTTATTTGATGAATTAATTTTTTTCATTATTTACGTAGTTATTTTGTGAAAATTTCACGGAATTGTTTTTATTTATTTTTTATTTGTTGAAGGTAAAGTACTTTTTTAACAGAATTCAAAAATAAAGAATGTTCTCAATTTGACCAATATGATGTATGAATGTTTGTCCGTGAATTTCTGAAGAACTATTGGCCTGAGTTTGACGAACTTTTTTCTAAATGATAGACTGTGATCTTAGGATAGTTCTAAATAGTTTTATTTTTTAAATGGATGAAATAATTTTTAAGTTATAGGTATTTAAAAAACAGTTTATTTAAAAGAAAAATAGAACCAACTACAAGATAACCCCCTTTCCAAAAAAAAAAAAACAATAAAAATGAGTTGAAAAATTCACAGGTTTCACACATTGTAAGAACAAGAGGAAGGTATTGAAAATGAATAACAATAAAAAAATAAAAAATTATTAATTTTGGTATTTGTTCTCTAAACAACAAAACAGTTTTACCACCTCCACTTTATTTTTCACTACCATTTTCTCCTACTATTTTTTTTACCATCGTTATCCACCTATTTTCAAACAATTCATGCATAAAAGATTAGTAAAAATTGGGTGGTGAACACTTTTTCAGAAACTGACTTGAGAAGCATTTTCATTGCTAAAAATAAAAATAATTCTTTTAAAATTTCTTCATCAAGATTTAATTGTCACCCTTCACATTTATAGGACTCCAGAAAAAAATGAAGCTGGGTAGTCGAGTTTGGACTCAGTTGATTCGTCTTGACTAGTTTATTTCAGCGTCGCATTGCTCATTATTGTAACTTAATTAGAAGGCAATTTATGGCTTCAAAAACTATTTTAAAGTGCGTTTTTTGTGTTTTTGTGACCCCCTATGTATCAAACAAACCCGATTTTCTACAAAATTTATGTACCTTGGTGAGCTGAATCCAACAGTGCATTGCTCATTGTCATAGCTTAATTAGGAGGCAAGTTAGAGGCAAAATGTTGTTAAAATTGGTTTTTAAATTTTTGTGGCTCCCAAGGTCATCGGACACATCCGATTTTCAACCAGACCCATGCGCCTTATTGTTTCAAGCACATGGTCAATTAGGGAGCAAGATAATGATCTTTTACAAAAAAAATTGTACATTTTAATTTATACAATAAGCTTGTGTATGGAAGTGTATACCCACAGGCGATGTTCTAGTCTGTTTTAATGTTTTAAAAATGTTTTTTAAATTTAAGAAAGGTGGGTTATTACCCCCCCCCAAAAAAAAAATGTAGGAATGTGGCATTCTGCGAAAAAGGGCTGATATCTATCCTCCTGTGATGGTTGGGAGGTTAAAGTGGGTTGAAATCATTCATAACATCCCATAATATGCCTCATAATACGCTGCTGAAATGAAGCAGACATAAGTTTTAAAATACTCCTGGCATATATACGCCTCATGTTACATCCTCAAAACGTAGTGTTGATTGGCCAAGTATAACAGAGGCTGAAATATTACCTTATAATACACTGCAGAAATGTAGCATATATGATAGAATCTAAGAGCAGCAGAGAGCCAGTCCTAATTTTCCATCTGTTGGTTCTAAGATATATTAATCATTCAATATAGCTCAAATTTGGTACATAGTCCCAAACCAATCAAAAACAAATTTTGAATTTAATGAATTTTGAACCATCCAATCACCCCTTGGAGCTCAGAGAATTTCAGACAAAGGGGATCAAGATGTAATTATAATTATACTTATAGTGCTGAAATTTGGAAAACCAACTTCAGATAAACAAGCTTTGTAGTAGTTTTTTCATTATTGGTCAATTTCTCCACCACTCAGCCCTTCACATTTATAAGACTCCAGCAAACAATAAACTAGGTCGTCAAATTTGAGCTCAATTAACGCTCCTTGACTAGTTGATTTCAGCACCCCATTGCTCATTGTCATAGCTTAATTAGGAGACAAGTTATGGCTTTAAAAACTATTTGAAAGTGCATTTTTTGTGTTTTGTGACCTCTCTACATATCAGACAGATCCAATTTCCAATGAAATTGATGTACCATGGTGAGCTGATTCTAACGCTGTATTGCTCATTGTGATTGCTTAATAAAGAGGCAAGTTGGGCGCAAAATATTGTTGAAATTGGGATTTTAGTTTTGTTGCTACTAAGGTCATCTGACACATCTAAATTCACACCAGGCTCATGCGCCTCATTGTTTTGAGCATTTTGATACCTAATTTGAGTGCATGGCTCAATTAGGGGGAAGATAATGATTTTTTTCAAAAAAAAATTGTGCATTTTCATTTACGCAATAATATTAGGTATAAAAGTGTCTACCCACAGGCGATCTTTTGGTCTGCTTTAAAATTTTAAAAATTTTTTTTCAAATGTAAGAAAGATGGGTTATTGCCCCAAGGAAATTTTGGAATGCAGTATTCTACAAGAAGGGCTAATATCTATCTTTCTATGATAGTTGGGGGTTAGAGAAGGTTGAAATCATTCATACTCTCTATAATAAACCTCATAATACAATGCTGAAATGAAGTGCATATAAGCTCTGCAATTGGAATGGTATATTTGTGCCTCAGAATAAACCTTAAATAAACTGCTGAAATAGTTATTTGTTTTGTATTACAACAGGTGTACATACACCTCAGAATACTTTCTGTTTTGAACTACTCTTACACCGCTTACAAATGTTTCAAAATATGCCTGGCATAAATATGCCTCTATTTCCACATCATATATCCCTTGGAGATATTCATACGCTTCGGTATAAGCGTTAGAAACTCGCATGAAAATTACATACCCTTCAGAAATGCTTCATTTTACGCTGTCATACTTAAACGTCTCCAATTCAGGAATGTAAACGTCTTGCTCTTCTCAATAATAGTACTACCTACCCAGATATTGTACAACATTTAGATTTTTTGAAGTTATTATTGAAAAGAGTTTGTTTAAGAGGAAGGTATACCTATAGAACTACCCACTGCAAGTCTCACTAGGCATATATCCATTACCCTTACCTAGTGAAAACACTAGGGGAGATCAGCATACCACGGAACAAATGTACCATGAACAAAACTGATTTCCTTTTAATTTTGGACAAACTGGTCGCATAGCATTATGTATCAAACTCTTGGTAATACTTCATTTATTTACTATTGTTATCCAGTTTGTTCAGAAATTATTGAAATATATTACATCAAAATTATGCCAAAAGTAAAATTTTGATAGCTCAAAAAAAGTGTGGCCAATGGAAGAAAAATTGAACATTCAAATTTTCGAATGTGTTTCAAAGAAGTTTACCAAATAGTCAGTAATTAGCACAAAAATACTTAATGTAAATACAATGTTAATTTCTCATAAGAAGGTGTATTTAGTGTACCATGGTGTAAACTTTCTAGTATACCATAGAAAATCCTAAAAATACCACTCAATTTTTTGCAAATAGTTTTCAGAATTAAAACTGCCCAAAAATATGAAACATTGGATCTCGAGAAAGTTGAGAATGTTGTGAAAGATGTCTTAAATTATAAAATTCACAAAGGAAGTGTCAATTCAAAAACAATCAATTGTCTTCATGATTTTATTATTACAATTCAAATAACAGATACCATCTGTTATTTAAACATAATCGCGTTTAGATGCAGTGCACTTCATATTTTATTAGATGAAACAAATTAAATTTTTTGGTTTAAAAATATTTTGTTCTTATGGGATTTAACATGTACCATGGTACACTCAGTGACATACAGCTGAAGAGATATGTCCAACGCCCGATCAAAAACATGCAAAAGATAGAATGTTATAAAATATTTCAAATTCCAGTATTTGTTATTGCGCATATGTTGTAGCTTGATAGTGTGTGTGTATTAGTATAGAGATGTCTGTTTTCACTAAAATTTATGCGCAGCTTTGGATATGTAGAATATGTGTCTCAAATTGTTTCTTTTCTATCTTTCACATATTTTTAAACCACAGCATATATGGAGCATTGGACATCACTTTAGCTGTATGTCTCTGGGTACATTACTCTTAGTGCCATGGTTCACTGGAGTAGTGTAGTACGGAACAAAAAAGATTAAGCCCTTTAAGATAGAATTAAAAAAAAAAAAAATAAAAGATAATTATTTCTTTTGGTTTCGTTTTCTAAATGAAGGTTCGTTATTTTCAAATTTACTGGTCCCAAATTTCTAGTTAAATTCTAGCTTCCACCAGAGAAACAAAAATGAAAAAAGTGTTCCATGATACCCGGTCTCCCCTACTTTTTTAATTTTTAAAATTTTACAAACTTTTTTCACTCTAAATCTGCTTTTTAGGATAAGAAAACGTGATACCTAACCAAGAAAACAAAATTCACCACATGGTATAACTGACGCAAAAAATCAGGATGTCGACTGTTTTTTTTTTTTTTTTTGGTTGGTAGGCACCTAAGTAGGCACCTCAAATTTGCATTCTAGAAACTAAAAATCAATGTTAAATTTGGTAACAGTAAGATCGTTTGAAACATAATTATCCTAAAATTGCGATAAAAAAATTACTTATATAATATGTCAGTGTGGGTGTATTCGTGTTAGATCACCTAGCTCATAATAAAATAAAATAGATGCATTTTGACGAGAAGTTACTACATTTCAACTAGGTACCTATATACCTATACCTATACCTAACAAAATAATATGAAAATCGTATTTTTTCACCATGAATTGCGACCAGAATTGCAAGGTAATAAAACACCAATTCAATGCCTGTATTTTCTCTTCTTTTCTGTTTTTTTTTTTTTTTTTTTTTTTTATTTCTCCATTCTTTTTCTCGAATATTTTGCACCAGTTTACGAGTGGATACTTGTTATAGAGGTAACAACAATAAAGAAATGAATAACAGATAATGCGTTTGCCTTTAAATTATACCTACATCTGCATACTACACCCAATCGAATTCAAAGATGTTAACTTCATTCGTTTGACTGCTGGCATTTTCAGCGAAAAGAATGCCATTAGAGTATAGAAGAAAAATTGTGTTGGTAATTGCGATCATAACATTGGTACTGAAGTTCAAATCGCTTATGCACGAATGGGTGTCCGAGAATTTACCGCAGCGCAGCTATGAAATTTGAGTCGCGCACAGCGAAAATCGCATATATTTTATTGGTGCCATAAATTATGATTCCGCACTGCATTGATAAACCATCGAATAAAGGTAAGAGAGGAAAAATAAAAATAAAAATACCGCAGAGGGGGCCATGCATGAAGTTATAGGTAGGTACCTACCTACCTACTTGGTGTGTAGTAACTTCGATGATGATTTCGATTTGCAGGCATATCTATAGTTACACTTACACGTTTCGAGGATGAAGAATGTAGAAATTTGTTGACCACAATTATTACCAGCAGGTAAGTGAGAATTTATAGTTTGAATACTTACGATGAATTCCGAAACTTCCGGACCCCGTCTAGAAATTGAGATTACCATATAAATAATATATTCATTTTTTTGCTGTTACAATGACGATGGCTTATCATATATTGTTGAAAAAATAGAGAAGCAAGCTTTTTTATACCAAGCTTCAACTCTTTCAGTAAATTCACATATTTCAGCCAATATTGATGAAGTCACATAAGAGGATATGTAGGCCTAGCCTGCCTATCTTACCAGCTAGGGAATGAGACATAATCATCATTTTTGTACAATCATCGCAACCATTACTAATACATAGGCCTACGTCTATTCACTACATTCCTATACGTCGTAAAGGGATACGATGAATATTTTATTTCATCGACAGTTAATCTATTTTTGGCCAAATCAGCCTGCATTTTTGGATCTATAAGCTGCAACAAAAAGAGGGCAATCGCTTGAAATTTCATCGTCAAACTGTAGAAATTGATATTTTGGGTTGTGAATTCTCCAGAAAATTCAGAGGCGGATACTTGAGGTTGTTTTGTAACCAGACTTCAAACATTATTGAGTATAGGAATAAACTGGCCTATATCTACTTGGCATAACCCCCCCCCCAAATACATATGTAAGTATTTGGATGGGGCAGTTACAACAAATTTATGTGAGTCTGGGTCAACTCAAAAAATTACCAATAAACCTAATAAATTGTGTCATTAGTTGAAAGCACAATGACTGTAGTAGCTTCGATCATTTAGTACTGAATACCCCGAGTAAACTCGAAAATTCGAGCCAACATCTTGAAACCCGTAAGTAGGTATAGTTTACTGCACATGGGCAATAGGTCTTTTTTCGTCTTTTTTCATTCTGTTGGTATTGTAAATTTGACGACTTCAAAACAGACGAAGAAAGATTACTGCACATGTGCAGTAAACCTATGTCCACTTACGGGTTTTGTAATCATGGCACGTTTCGATAACATTGGTGAGATAGGGCAACTTGGTATCCAGTACTAAATGATCGTAGTATGGTGTAGAAGATTATAGAGGCTTTGGTCTTTAGCGTAAAGATTCTAAAAATAAAACTTCAATTTATGGCTTAGTAACTCGAGAATTCACCTGAAAGATAAGGCTTGCCTTCCAAAAATAAGAATTTCATAATCAAACTAACTTAAATAGGTACTTGAATAAAATTTCCCTCCAGTAATAATCAGTTGCCCTCAGTAGCTGAGGTAAGGCCAACCACCCAGCCTAAAGTTTGCACTTAAGAACGACATTTTACCCTCCATTTTTGAACTTGAACTATTCGTCTTTTCAATTAATTTTATTTCCCCCTCCCCGATACCACCAACATATAGCTCTCTATGTTGGTAGTTGTAGCCCCGTTTTTCTATTGAATGCATCTTGGTGGAATGTATTGAAACCGATTTGACTTCCCTTCTCCTTTTTTTTTTTATCGATAGAGCAACAATTTCAATCCCTAAGCTATACTCTGTAAATTTTTTCGCTGTTCCACCAACCTACGTTTGACCATCTAACTGATAGAAACATTTTAATTTTATCTGTTCAAATTTTTGTTTTTGATTACACTCTGTGTCCGTTCTCACTGGCTTGATTTTGGCATTGGCTCGTACTTGGATAGCAACAAGGTAAATTCAGGTTAATTCCATCTCAATGGATGTTTACTCAGTTTCTCACTCGGCTAAATTGGGTTTTTCTTTTTTTTTAAATTTGTACATAGTTTAAAGTGGTTCCTACAACTGGATTTCGGCTAGCTGTGCAATTTAGGGCTAGGGATCATACTCGCATTCTCCTAATTGTTAGTGAACGTACTCAGATTTCTTCTTAACTGATAGTGTAGTAGAAATATGTTGGTTTACACATATGGATGCATTTTGCCACCTGAGGTCCCCTACCACACAACTCCATACCTATAGGTAGTTACATGATTATTATAGGCTGCAGGGTGATCCATTTAGAATGTAGGTACCTACTTACACAACTTTTATTTTTCATTTTTTAATATAGAAGAAAGTCTTCCAATCTCTCCTTAATTTTTGTCACCGATTTTGAATTTACCATCAGAAATCCCAAGCACTGGAACGTATTTCGCTTTTAAAAATGAAAACACACACGTTTCTCTTTGTCTTAAGATTATTTCAAAATTGGAGGAAATTTCATGAATATTTGACAGGTCCAAACATCAAAATCAGTTGAATATTGACGACGGTAGGAATATCACAAAAATCCGGCAACTTGCAGAAAGCCTAAGTAGCAGCATTTACATTTGATAGCTGCATGCACTGCCATTGTGACAATTGTTATACAAATTTCCTGATTTAACTGATACTCTGAATTTCACATCTTTGTCAATAGTAAATAGATACGCAACTGACTTTGATATATGACCAATAAAATCTTGAAATTTCCTCTGGTTTCAATATCTAGAGAAGAAAATAAGGATTCTTATTTACAAAAACAAGAAAAAAAAACGAATAAGGCGCAGTATAGTATTTGCAGAGATTGTAAATAATTCCCAATGATGAATTCAAAAGGGACACCAAAAACTACGGAAAGCTTGGTCAACTTTTTTTTAACTTCAAAAATATGTAGAGGGGAAAAAAGGGGATGTCGGATTAGCTAATAAATTCAAAAATGCTTTGACTCAAAGTTTATCGGATACGAAAAAAAAGAAGAAAAGAAACATAACAAAAGCCTACCAAAAGAACAGAAGAAAAATAAGGAAGTCTCAACCAGGCATTGCAGCGAAAACTAGAAGGCAACTATAATTAATTTAAAACGTAGGTACCTAGTTCTTTATATGGCAATTTTTTATCAACTTTTCTGTGAATGAGGCCCACACGTCATCATAATTTCGTTGAAAAAATAGCAAGAAAATGAAAAAACCATTCTTCAAAGTGCTGGAATTGTAGCGGGGTTATACTTTTGTGTCTTTGGACTAATAATTTGCAAATTTCTGAGAATTTTATAATATTTGAACAGGTTATTTCTTTTCCTTCTTCTTATTTTTGGAGAATAGGCTCGGTCACGCGATATGCATTTACAAGTATATCTACTTAATATAATACTTTCACCACCAATGAGTATATTCGTTCATGATACCCTCGTCACCAAATAGTTTTGACATTTACACGATTTCATAAACAAAAAAAATTTTTAAATTAAAAAAAAAATTTATTTTCAAGAACCACGAAAATTTTCTTTCAATTTCGACAAATTATTTCAATACAATATTATAATATACATACATAGGTATTGCTTCGATAGTTTTGCAAAATTGCCGATAAAACAAATTAGTAACTATTAAAAAATATCTCGCATTACAAGCTTAGTATATTTAACCGACGTTATAGGTTTACAACGTTAACGACGATTTTTTCTCATTTTCCGAAGTATTACATCGATAACTCATTTTTTCAAATTTCCAAGAATTAAAAAAAAATTTTTCTTCAAATAATGAGAAACACTCCTCCAGTATATGGGTTTCAAAAATTTTTCTCAACCTTCCAATACAGCTGTAGGCGACCCAAAACCATAATCTCGTTCAACAAATACTGACAAAAAAAAAAGTAAAAAAAATTATTTATCTGAAAAATAAAGAATACCTATACAAATTATTCACACCCAAGACTCGATGTGTACGGCAAAACAAATGACACTATTAAATGTCACTATGGTGATTTTTACGATTCATAACGAACAGGATAACACGATGGTTAATTGACTTCAACCGCACTCAGCAATAAAATAAATTAATATTATAGGCTGAGATCTAGGTATTTAGTAGGTACAATTGGGTATGTCGAATAGAATTTTTAAATTACCGGTACTCGAATCAATATTTTGCGTAATTCAATGACATTCTATCAAATTCGGTACATTTTATTATGAACATTTGTAAATATTAACGATTAACGAGCTAATAAAATTTTGAGTGCCTCCGTACAAATCGTGTGACTTTTTAACAATTTTACGAAAATTACGACGAGATAAATATTGACTAAACCAATTACGTTCAAGGAGAGAAAAATGCACCCCTCCTTAGTACCAAAAAAAAAAAATAAAAAAATAAAAAAAAATAGCGATAATCGTAATTAAATTTGCCTATTGAAATTCTGAGAATTTCATTTTCATTAGGTAGGTATCTAAGTAGGTAGGTATAAAACTGGCAACGAATGAATATTTTAGGCATTTTCCATTTTCAATTTAAGAACTTACCTACATTCTGATGAGAAGGGGAGACGACACGTTAATAAAATTAGGAATTAGGAGATATAAAATGTTCAATTTACTTGTATAGCAACGCGGACTTTCTGTGAGATACGCAGTATAAACATCGTCTCTTAAAATTATTGGCGCATGTCAACTTTCAAAATGAGAACCAAATTGAACATAAAATTTTCTGCACATCTGAGGAAAACAACATTATGGCACGTCAATACTACGACTATACAAAAACCTATATTTGCAAAAAATTTAACCTGATATTGATGCGTAACTCCATATTTGTAGACAAATCAAAAAAAAAAAAAAATTACAAACTACATAAATCCGTTTGGTTTGAAATCAATTAACATTTTAAGATGACCAGTTCGGTAATGTTTCTGTTGATGTTTGAAATCCACTCAGTAGGTAAACATTTCTTCATACCTGTGAAAAATAATTCAAATCATAACATAGATGCTAGTACAGTTGCTTTCATAAAAATATGTTCCTCGCAGACAAATGAATCCTGATAGAGCACCGAAAAAGGGGCTATTAGATAGCTAGGTACCCATTTTAAAATATATAATTATACCTATTGACAAGTTATTATTGTTGTTGTAATTATTATTATTATTCTTATTATTATTATTATTATTATTATTGTTATTTAGTATTTTTTGGGGGGAGGGGGCTACTAAAAAGCAGAACTTTTTAATGATTCCGTAAATGGTGAAAGTGTTTAAGGGTAATTCTTAGAATAAGAACATTTTTTGGTGTAATTTTCAGTGAAAATTTTAGAAATTTTTTGAGTGAAATTATTGATACATATGTAGCACAAGTTAGCTGTATTTTGCATGCATGAGCCCTCCTGGAGGGTCAGTTACAGTTTCTTGAAAATTTTTCATGTCCATGATAAAGGACAAATTGTTCTCTGCGAAAAGCAAATTATGATATGATTGAAAACCAAGTTTACATAAATAATTTAAACTTGATTAGTTGGTGGATTCCCTTCCAAAACTGAAGTTTTCAGCCTAAAAAATTCCGGAGGGTGAATTATAGTCTTTTGAAAATTTTCATGTCTATTACAAAGGACGAAGTGAAATTATGGTGTTATAGTAGGTTGCCAGATTAAAACTAAAAATAGTAAAAAACTAACCATTCATAGCATCCCTTTCAGAACACTAAACTTTTCAGTCTTCGGTTGAGAAACTAAAAAGTAGAGACAAATAAATTATTTTGATGAATTTTCACATTGCTTTGAAGAAAGACAAAAATATTCACCCATGATGATGGACAAAATATCGGTATAAAACTGAGTCCTGTTGTTAAAGATGTCGTTTCTATTTAAATTCAAATACTGTATACTTCAATAATCAAATTTTCATTTTCCAATTTCAAATTTTACATTACACTGAGATGATGAGACACAGAGAATAAGCATTCATGAGAAAGGACAAAAAAAAATTCTGGGAAATTTTTTCACTGAAAATGTGACAGGGAAAGCTCAATTTTGACAAAAACCAAAATTTCAACTATAAGGACACTATTTTTATACGTGAAGAAAAACATTGGATATACAACAAGGTTTTCTAAGAAGCATAAAAATTGACATGGCGATTGACATAAAACTGTGTTACAAGACTTAAACACTTCTAAGAGGAG
This sequence comes from Ericerus pela, assembly GCA_011428145.1. Classification (NCBI taxonomy): domain Eukaryota; kingdom Metazoa; phylum Arthropoda; class Insecta; order Hemiptera; family Coccidae; genus Ericerus; species Ericerus pela. The sequence continues at coordinate 2,597,983 of WOFM01000392.1, forward strand.
CATATGAGCATTGTAGGTGAAAATTATTGTCACCACTGTGTAGGTGTTATATTCTAAATAATTTTTATCTCAATCATTTTCTGCTAACATGTAATAGAATTGTAAAAAAAATACTTGGATAGGTTAAAATCATAATTGTGCACAACCACAGCGATGGACATTTTGTCTCTAAAAATGAAATCACTTATTTTTCAGTAGGTTGTGGAAGATTTGTCATGGTTGATTTTTGTAGTGAAAGTTATTTCCTACCTAAATAAGAAACTGCTCTAGTATTTACCACTACCGAAATATATGTCCTGTAAAAGAATATCCACTTATTCTGAGAATCACCTTTAAATTAAGAGATTAGACAAACAGAAATTTCTGACTGAACGGAACCAAAGTCCTCATCTACACACGTAGACAGAAAAAATTCAAATCCTGAGGCCGGCAGAAGTTTTATACACAAAAAAAGCAGCAACAGTTTTAGTAATTTATATTTCGCATCATGTAAATGTTGTTCACCGTTCTCGAAAATGGTCTGAGCAGATTGATTTTATTCCAATTTTGAATTCATGAAGGTTTTAATTTCGCCTGAACATGAAAATTAAGATAAAAATTATTTTGAGAAGAAAAAATAAATAAATAAAATAAGCTTACTCCAACTATATAATATAGGTACTCAAGCAGCATTAGTGCAGAAATGAAGTCATTCGTTTGATTAGCCATAATGGGAGAGTAAATTCAAGAAACATGAGCCAGATAACTACATTCTTGCGGTAACTTCTAAATAGTTTCGTGAAATACGCATCCTATTGACCAAATACATAATATTAATAACATTATTCATTTTCAAAATATTTGGAACGGATTTTTAAACGAAATAATGATTCGTTTTCCAGGTAAGACGGAATGGTTCGATATTTCTAAAATACGTTTTTACAATTTGCACTGTTTCAACAGAATACTCGGTAGCTAAATATGGAGAAGGAACTGCATTTATTTTTCTCTCGAGAAAGCAAAAAATCCCTTTTTACAGGATGTTTGCCATAAGGTAGATTCCCTCCTAATAGTGGGTAGGGCAACTTGACTGATGAAGATGTTAATTATTTTTTGGACCATGGAAATTAAAGGCCGAAGGTAAGAAACTGCAAATTTTTTATTGTCATTCTTACAAAATTTTCAACATGATTTGTTTTTCTGCCTCATTTGCATGGATAAAGAAGTCTGCGTTTGTACCATTAAATTGATACTTAGGTAAACTGATGGCTATAAAAATTTCTGTGGGAAACATCGATAATTGGATTTATGAGAATTTTTAAATTGTTAAAATTCTTTAAAATATTACTGGACTTTTTGGAATATCACAGAAAATTTTCAATATTAGTAATATTTTTGTTATAGTATCCTAATCCCCTTTCAGTTTATTCAAAAAAATAGTACGTAACACATAAAAAATTTCTTCAGTGAAATTCAGTAGACGAGTAAAAATACCAGAAATATGTCAGACGAGTATTTATCACATTAATGTTTCGTGTTTATCATAGTTTCTGAATAGTTTTGAGTTCATTCTTATTTTTATTTTCTTTTTCTAGATTTGAATAAAAATGAAAACTATTTTTCAAGATGTAATGCAGAATCCACAAAGTTTCAAGTTCAACACAATTTTCCATGAAAACCATAACAGGTGCCGGTTTGTAAGTAAAAACATCCACATATGGTTTTAATTGATGTTCTTCGTTCATGAATAATATTGTTTGACTTGTTTATGGCATACGTATAATAATTATACCTAGCGGTACCTATGCGTAGAACTATTCGTCGTCGTTAAAATTTACACTGTAATTTCTGCCATTCAGTCTGTTCAATGTTTTTGTGGGGGTATAGTGAAAATACGTCATAGAATTTTTTTAAGCACAGTTTAGGTACCTAGAAATTGCTCCTGTTTGTACGTTATTGTTTCCATAAATTGGTTTGAACAGGCAAGTTATTTTTAAAACGAACCCATGCTTCATAAATTCAAAAAACTTCGTATCATGAAAAGATTCTCCTCGACATATCTCTCACATTGTGATAATGTGCTGAAGTCTTTATCACTCTTCAAATTTCCTTTCTCTCAGAGATATAACCACCACAAATACCATAATCTTTTATGTGGTTAAGCGTGAAGATATTATTTCCATCCGAATTTCATAGGTAGCAAAATTTTGTGTTTCAACTTTTTGGTTCCTTTTTATAAGCTTTTATTCTACTCAATAAAATAATGGTGGCTGCAAATTGATTGATATCTATATACCAACCATAAACAATACATGTAAGGACATTAATATTAATTTTTACTCTCACTAGTCATTAAATTGCAATTTTATACTGATTAAATCACACATGGTAATATTTAGAAGTACAAAAATGACCACTGATAGAATACTGAGAAGAGATGGAAAAAGAGATTTGATGTATGCAAGAAACTAATAAAGCATAGGTGAATACATTTGATGTAGCCAGTTTCTCAGCTTCACTTAGCACGAAAATCTATTACTAGAAACCAGATTTGTCGTATCCAATTCTCCCCAATATATAGTACATTCTAATGAGGAAGGTAATTAAATCTACATCCAGCACGTTTACACTTGGGTACGGATTACCCCACATCAATCGACATTGACCAATAAAAATAATCAGATTCTCTGGAATGGGGTAATTTGTACACCAGTGTTTATAAACAAATGCATGCGGAAATTTTTTCCTCCAGATTTTTAGAAAGCAAAACATGCAGGGCAGGCAGCATTATCCATAGGTGCGACACCAAAACCACTTTTGTGTTGTCTCTATAATATATACATATATCCTCAGAAGTATTGCACGTAGAAAATTATATTTTTAATTTCATCAGACTATAGAAGTAAATGGAATTCTGCCCTGACCTGGTATTTTGCGTATTGTAGCCAAAAGTTTACTAGCACCTGTGTTGTTGTACTGATTTTTACTATATATATTTTTTTTTATGTTACCATTAAGGGTTACTATATAGGTGTGTTCCATAGGGCCAACAAGTATTAATCCATATTATGAGTTCAATTATCCTACCCAAATTTTTTGGGTTAGTTGTAACATTAATTATTATGACAAATCCTGTTTTGTATAGGCTACCATATTGAATAAAATTATTTTTATGCCTAGAAAAAATTTTATTACTTGCAACTATAGGGACAGTGAACAATTTTTCATAGCCCTATATTTTTAGTTCAACCACTATAATAATCTACCCAATGAAATACGGTACAACCTATAATGTTACAGTGCATTGTTGCCATACATCTGAATGCTGTTAAATAAAATATGTGAAAATTTAAATTAAAAATACTAAAAATAAAATGATATGTGGAAACATTGTTCTGAGGCGCAACAACCATCTTTCATTGTATGGACTGTAGTAATAAGGAGAAAACTTGCATGGGTAGTAACTTATAAGGAACAAATGCTAAAAAATTATCAATTCTTAATCAAACAATGTAGCAACATAAAGTCATAAAATTTTTTTTCAGATTTTTTAAACTTTGTTAAAATTCTTTGAGAAGTTGAACATACCTGTATACAAGTGGTGGCATCATTCTTCTTAAAAACTTCTATTGTTATCACTGGGACCATTCATTCTTCCTGCCAAGGGCTTGTCTCTTTTAACGACTGGCACAACCTTATTTTCAAACATTTTATGATTTAACTGAATTAATTTTAATAAGAAGTAGCCTTGATCAAGTTAGTCAACTTAGCTGATTTTTCTGACATTTTCAAATGCATGGTAGGAGTAAGCTGTTCTGCAGTGGAGAGTTGTTTAATCTGTAAGTTCATCTTGATATACAAACAAAGTCTTAACCTTGGTCAAATAAGTAACATGCATTACTAATTATTATATATTTAGGATGGTCCTGACAATTGTTGTCCCTTGGCTTGGCTATCAGGAGGTAATTTTTGTAATCTCCCAGACCATATTGAAAACAAAAATGACAAATTCACCTTTATTGAGTCACTAAAAACTTTCACTAGCTCCCAGATTGATACAGTGATCTTAAAATATTACGTTATTCATGAAGATGTCATACTGATTTTCTCTAAGGCCTAATTTGAAGTCGTGGAGAAAAAAATGCGAGAATGTATAATTTTCCAAGACTACGCCACCAGGTTGATCTATCTAAGAGTCATAACAAAAAATAAAAATTAAAACTTTTTGCTCAGAGCTAGTTTTAGGTTTAACCTCTGGTTCAACTGAATCTTGATTCATGGTTCAAAGTTGGTTTGGTTTTACAATCAATTAAATCGATGTTTTCAAGATTGGAAAGGTTTAACCTGAGGTACATAGTAAAAAGATGACGTCATGTGCAACGACAAGTGACAAATGTAAAATGAAACAAAAAAACCATAATTGTTTTGTTAGTGTTCGTGTGTACTTGATTGTATTCTTGATTCAACACAGCCATACTAACACAAAACCAAATTCACCGCTTCCTCGGACTCAACAAATTTAGCAGTGTTACCATGGTATGAAAAATGAAATGTGTACATTTTTGAACAAAAATAAAATTAAATATAAAAAACTCTAACGCAGCAGCAGCTCTGTAAGAAAAAGTAGGTTCTCAAAAATTATAAAATTAGATAGTCCTTAAAAAGTTTTTAAAAGATTATAATAAATATTTCTTACTAATTACGTTCCTGTTGATCTAAAATAAACATTTTATAGCGAAAATAAAAACAAAAATGGTATAGTACAACAGATGCGTATTAAAACTTGTGGCAAGTTATAATAGATCATAATGAATATTTATTTCAAATTTGGTAACTATCGATTGAAAATTGAAAATTTTATAAGCAAAACAAAAATGAAAATAATCTTATCGGGAGTACCATGCAGTTAATCCACACCAAAATTTATAAAAAGTTATAATAGATTATAGTGAATATTTGTTTCAAATTTCGTAGCTATTGGTTAGAAATTGAAAATTTTATAGGCAAAATAAAAATAAAAACAGCCATACTAGAAGTACTGTAGGGCCAATCCGCAACAAAATCAATAGGTCAGATCTTTGGCTTAGCACTAATGTTTGTTCTAAATTTTGTGACTATCGGATTAAAATTGCAACCTGTACTGATTAACAAGAAATGGGATGTATACATATTTTATATAAAAATATGTTTATGAATTTGAGTTATTAGTGCTAAAATTTTCCATGAGTTATGAAATGAAAAACGTACCCACCCCCACCTCCATCCACAGGTTGTTTCATGACAAGATTAATTAGTAGATTTTCAACAGACACCTACTTAAAAATCATTTCTAATGTATCCTCGACTGTGCAAGAAATGAAAATCGTATAAATTTTTTCAACTTTTGGGAAATATTAACATTTCATTAGTGGAAATTTAATTTTTAACATTGCCAAGCAAAATGAAATAAATAAATAACTGATAACACGATAATATATTAACGATATTGGAGAATTGGAATGTGTTTAGCAACCATATACATTTTCAATTGATCAGTAAAAAAAATCTCGTGATAAACCAGCCAATGAAAAACTTGAACCTTCAGTTAACTCACAGAAATCCAGCGGTAAAGTTAAATTGTTGTTCACGATGGTTGAACTTGGTTTAAACTGCTATTGTAAAACTAGGCCTCATTCATAATTAAGTAAGTACCTAATTATTACGTGAATTATGCATTTCATTTCTTAGTAGTTTACAAAAATATTCCCATTTGACGCATCCAAAAACATAGTATGAAGAAAGAATGAAATAAAAATTTACTTGAGCGATGTCAGCTAATTAAAACAGTAAGGGCTAGTAAACTTTGTTAAATTACTAACTTTAATGGTGCAAATTTACTCACGAGATTTCCAGTACAAATTTTTGGTACTCGATGTTAACAAATGTAATGTAACATTAATGTTCAATTTTCGATACCATAAACTTTCGACGTCAGATCTTTGGTTAGATATAAACGGAATCTTACTGTTATCTTTATAAAAGTAAGATATTTTTTTGTAAAATTGGAGAAATTTCAAGTAATTTTAAGCAATTTCAACATTAACACAAATGTTGAGTGTTGTACAGAAATAAAGTCTGTTAATGTTTTATGACAATGTGGCAAAAGAAAAGGCGTCATGATATAAACAAGAATTTTATTGTTCTAAACTGAATAAGATCATCGTCAAGTTATGTTTTTTTAACAAAATACCCCAAGTCTTTAATTCATAATTCTGTAGTAAAATAGTGAATTCGTTCCCAAATTTCAGAATTGCGGGAAAGAAATTATGTGAAAAATGTTTTTTCGTTTCCGAAGTTAAAATGCGGTATAACTGCGTTTGTTTTTTTACAGCTGCTACTAGTTTCCATAATTCAATAATTATTAGTCTACAATAGTAGTCTGTAAGAAACGTGAATTACACATAAAATATACATTTTTTAAATTAGTAAATCAGTTTCAGAGTAAAAAATCATGTAAATAATTAGGAATCAAAGTAAATTATTATTTTTGTTTATTGATGAAACTTTAAGTTTCGAACAGTATGTACATCAATATAGAGAATGGTTATTGAATTATTTTCAGTTTTCTTTAAATGTTTTCCTTCTTTCTGTTTTCCAGTATGGTTATTTAAACAAATAAAAGAAGAGAAATATTCACCAAACGTACATTCGAGTTTTCAGTTTTTCTTCGACTACAATGTGAAAAATTAATACTAGATGTTAATTATGTAAATACATAATATATGCGTCAGATACGTTACGAGATCCATTAATTATGATAGGCACGTTGAAAAAATAAAATAAAATTCATTAACTTTTTACGACTAAATAGAATCGTTTATAATAATCAAACAAAATATCAAACACTAAGATGAAGTTGCAGGGGCACTTACAAGAAATTCTTATTTTCGAATTAAATGGCTTAGAATTATAAAAAATGAGTACAAGTGCTCAGTATTCCTACGGAAAAAAATTATAAATTATAATCAGTTTCCGATCGACAAGAATAAAACGAAAATAAAACAATATCGATCATAACAACTGAATTCATTCGAATGAAATAATCATTGCCTGTAAAGTTGATTTCATGTTGAATACAAGACGTTAGTACTACGCGAATAAAAAAAAAACAAATATATAATAAAAAAAAAAGAAAATTCAATTTTAAGAAGGATATAAATTCAACTGAAAATACGCACACACTAAAAGTTTTCTTAAAGATTAGCGAATTGTAAAGTTAGGAGTATAGAACAGTAAATCTAATTTTATAAATTCGAAGCTGTTTTCTTTTTCTACAGTGACCGTAAATCGGTAGGTTTTGTGTTGTTTTGTTGTTATGAGAAGTTCTGTTTCGTGTTGTACAAGTTGACTGCAGCGAAAACATAAACCATCATTATTTTATTAAGTCGGTACATTATTCGAAATCACATTTAGGTTTGCAACAAACATTTGACGGTAACACGCTCTCACTTCAACCAATTGAATTATTTCGGACTCGAAAAATGAACAAACACCACACTCACCTCTACTGTTCGACTCGTTTCCGTTTGCTGCTCGGTTCACCTTTTTTAGGATCGGCTGGTAATAATTTGAGGGTCATACCGGCTATTATTTTCTCATCAGTAATCTGAAAACGAGCATTGATTATATTTATTTATTTATACTCCTAAATTCTACGAAACAAAATATTTAAAGAAAGAAAAGGAAGAGAGGAAGAAAAAAGGAGAAATCAACAGGACTAGTGGAGACCCCAACCTAAAATGCACACATACTAGAAAAATAATTTTCATCTAAATTTTCATTTATTAGTGAAAGTGACAGAGGCTAGTCTGAAGCATCTTTGTACATACAAGCCCTCGTATTCATTAAGAAAACATAAATTTCAGGGAATTCTTTTGCTACAATATTACCCAAGTTAACTGCTAAGCAGTACCATCTGCAAGTTTCAGATGTATACGTCGAATTAATTCACGATTTATCCCATCAAAATTGGAGAGAAACTTATTCAGTATAAAGTAAAAATAAATATTTCATTCAACATTTTAAGTAAGTAATAAACATTAGCCTGTTTTTTTGTTATTTTTGTCGTTAATGAAAAAATTTTTACAACAGTCGTGAAAAGCTGTGAGATTGAGCGTTTTAGTTGGTATAAAAAAAAAGTTATTGAGATGTCACAGGTTTGTTAAACTAACTTGAGATTGGCGGTACTAAATGAAATGTTTATTCAGGTCCAGGGCCACAGAAAGAAATTTTGGACTTACGGGCAATAAATTGACGGGCCTTCTTAGAGCCAATTGTAGGATTTAATTTTGGGAGGTGGTTATAAACTATGAGAACAAATTCGCTAGAAGAGTGAGTTAAAAATTTTTTTTGCTCGTTATGTTCCAGATGATTTTTTTTTTAGCCATGGCGAATTGGATACCCTAATATGGATCGGCTCTGACGTCCTTCTCACAATATTTACTTGAAAATTGCTATTTATTTCAAAATTTTGACCTTTCCGGATCATCTAAAGAAGTCTAGGCCCGGTACCTTTAGTACCATTTCCCCTTCCTCTCGTCTTTAGTCATTAACTACCAACTCGACATTCGAATGAATTTTTTTCGTAAATTTTTGGAAAATTCTTTCGTGACGAAAACTGGAAATTATAATTAACAGAACATTCAAACCACTCGGCACCATAGTTTAAGCGGTCATTCTACGATAAACACAACTCGCCTGCAGCAAACTCGTTGTTTTTGCCTACCACGTCGTTAAAAATAATTTATGAAGCGTGATGTCTAATATCTACATTACTAATCACAACAGTGTCGTCTAATTTGCAACAAATGGTCAAAATACATACAAAAAAAGAGGACAATTCAATATAAAATCATCTGGAAGTCAGTTAGAATCGACTTCTCCGGCACTGGATCATACGATAAGCGAATACGAACATACTAATTAGATAAAGATTCATATTTCATGTCATGCCACTGATTCAATAAGGTCCACAAAGTATTTATGGTGGTGGTATTTCAAATTATTTTCACTAATCCAAGGGTTCTCAATTTTTTTCTCCCGCGGTCCAAAACCAAGTGAAGGGTTACGGTCACAAATCGCGACCCAAGATTACTTTTTAAGTTATTAACTGCCATTCACCTAATAAAAATAAACACAACCCTACATTTGTTTTTTGGGAGGTCTAAGCGACCCAACATTTAGGTCATAGAACCACAGCACTAAGAGGTATCGAAATTTCTCTCTCCTTTTCAAGAATGAAAAATAGAATATTTATCACAGTATTACCGTTTTTGCTTTAAGGGCTGATTCAGGTGACGTGAAATACAAGTACCCATAATTTTTTCGTGCCATGACACTGGCACCAGAAAAATTTCCAAAACGACAGTAGACGTCGTACAGCGCTTCCAAGGATGGTGCAGATGGATGGCCCACGAAAAATAAACTAAAATTCAGCCGTAAAAAAAAAAAACACATCAGTCATTCTGAAAGTATATTCGCATTAAAAATAACTGCTCTTACCGCATTCCTGTATGTTCATTAAATGCAGTTTTTGACAGAATTGGTTGACTACGAGGCACAGGAAAATCACAGTACTTCGACGAAGACCATCCAGATTCAGAATTCTCAGAATTCGCGTTCAAATGTTCTGCACGTAAGCGAATTGTTATAATATTGTTATTTTTCATGGATCAACTATTCAATAAATAAGATGCACTCTACTCAGCCTACCTTGCGACAATCCGGCAGATTTCAACAAAGCTGTAGCATCTGTCAGCGCTTTAGAAAGAGCCGATAATTTTTGATTGACTTCTTGATTTGAATCAGCTGAAACTTGAGACGGAGAATCCATTCTGTAATCGATCTGCTCACCACGATAGTCACGCTTTCCACTGTTGATGGAGTTACTCAAAAAGTTGCTCAAGGAGCCACTGAGAGGACCACTGACAGAGCTACTGAGAGAGCCACTTGAAAAATCGTTTCGTCTAGAACATTCGGAAAAAAAAAATCCACAGACATTTGAGTGAAGACGAAAATTACAAGGAAATCTGGGATGTTTTGAGAAAATTAGTACTTATGAATAGGTACTGAGCATTGCAATAAAACAGCGAACAAATCTGAAATACTTGGATTTTCAAAAATGCAGCACCTAAATTCTCATTTGAAATAGTTGAAACATTTGATTCTAGACTTTCAATGAGTACGATCGAAATATACGTGATGAATGATATCGAAAAAAAGTAAACAATAATAAGTAATTCTTTCGATACGTAAAAATTTTTGCATTTTTAGTAAATTTTCAACACGAATTAATGTTTTGTTTTTCTACGAATGACGATGTTATCAATTACAGAAGATCAACGGATTAAAAATTGGCTACTATGACTTCATAATATTGAACCTTGCTTCGATGAGTTATGATATTATAACGTTTACGTGGTTACTTTTTATCACGGTATCGATATTGAGTTGATTTAAAAAATAAAAACTGAAAAGACGATGATCTACACGCTTTAAAAATAATAAAAAAATTTCCAATAAAAAACTCTTTAAAATGAAAATTGACGAATCACATAGGAAAACGTGCAACTTGTAAAGAGTTGATACTTGATACAAAAATTTTCTCTAAACCAATTCAGTTTAAACGCAGTATTAAGAAGCGAACTCAGGGATAGGAAACGAGAATTTGGGCCAAAAAATATCAGGAGATGAAGTCCAGGCTCCAGAGTTCTATAGGATGCGGAATCTGAGTTAAATTATTCACGAGAAGATAGCGTCAAAAAGTGATAACAATAACAAACCAAAAGTAGGAGTCTGAAAAGAAATACCAAAAAAATTTATCCGCAGGTCTAGCACAAAAAAGTACTTCAACACCATGCTGTTACTATGTTGTACATTTATCATTACCAACTTACTTGTTAGGCATTTTTGAATCGATGGAAATAAAGTCCCCAATTGGATATTCCACACCATGTAATTTATTCAATGCGTACTCGGCAGCAAGCATAGAATTATATGTGGCAATGATTTCGAAACGATATGCCTGAAAATCGGAAACATTCAGGAGTGAATAAATGCAACAAAATTATAACGCAATCTTTACAAGCACAAACATTACATTCGCAAGCTTACATTTTGCGACACGGTTTTAATATTCCTCAAGCCTGGTGCGATATCAAATAATCGGAAAATCTGATCTGTTGTCAATTTAGTAGACACGAATGCAGTGAACGATTCCGAAGTAGCTTGAATGTCTAACATTACGTTCAATAAAGATAAGATAAAAATGCTCTACTTACTTCTAGAAAGAGACTATGTATTTTGTTGTATAATATATCACAAACCTTTAGAAGTCTTGCGCGAAAAATTACTTGATATCGAAGTATGAGTTTCCTGAGAAGGAGCAGAAGCTGCAGCTGGAGGATTTTTCTCTTTAGGGCGAGCAATTACAGCTTTATAGCCCTGATCATTTTCACCTTTTTCGACTGCTAAAGCCGCTTCGTAAATTCTAAAAACGTATATCAATAAAGTTAATCGGTAACGATCAAAATCTGACTGGCCGATACAGATTTTTAAAATTTTTTTACCTGCTATACGTCACATAACCGATACCCTTACTCTCGTTAGTTTTTTTATTTCGGAGAAGTTTCACCGTCTGCACTTCACCGAATTTGGAGAAGTGTTCTCTTACATCATTTTCAGAGGCAGTTTTCGGAACCATAACGAACAGACGTGAATATCTGTTCGGATCGTCTTCATCCGATCCTTTCGATTCACCTTTGCTGCAAGAGAAAAATGCAATCGTTAGTTCCTATAGAGAATTACATAAGCAACGAAAACGAAGAGGGAAAATTATGGGTACTTTTTGGCGATAAAAACTTTGTATACGCCCGACTTATTTTTAACCGGTTGGTGGTTCAGTTTTTCCATCGCTAAAGCAGCTTCCGACATTTTGCTAAACTTGACGTACGCCACACCTTTGAATATGAAGAACGAGTATTGAAGACGGTTTAATATCACATTATAATAAAGTTATAATGATAATGGTTGACAACACTACCTTTCGGATCTCCGGTTGACTTATCCTTAACAACGAATATATCTTGAATTTCACCATACTGACCGAATTCTTCACGAAGTTCTTCATCATTCAGCGGGTCCTTTCGATTGTATACAACGAACAATCGAGAATATGGAGGATCATCAGGGACTGGGTCTTTACTACCAAAGGCGTGGTGTACCATTTCAATTCAGAGACTTGATCGAAATAAGAAGAGTGAACACTACCTTGAGAGCTACCTTGAGTGGAGCTTATAGTATACACTATTCTCGCAGCCAGAATTCAAAATTATCACAATAAATAAAATCTGGCTAAGGAAAACAATGTAACGAAGAAATAATGAATTGAAAAATATGCAACTTTACCTACCTATCAATATCTGTGTCTTCTGAGTTTTGTTAAGTTGATAAAAATAAAAAATGTTATATTTGCGATGCGTGATCAATCGAAAACTGTTCGATTAATCGATTATTTCAGGTAATCGATTTCTTAATAATCAATTATTCAAGGGTAATTCCTTGAGAAAAAAAAAATTTTTTTTCAATTCCAATTGAATTTTCTTTTACTTATCGTAGGCTTTGTTCGTAATTCGTATTTCCGTATTCTTCTTTATTCGGTTATTCGTTTTTTGAGTTTATAATCAGAATTCTGTCTTTATTTCTTTACTCCTTTGGACGAAAATACGAGATGGTGATGATAAAACGATGAATAATTAAATGATAATTGATGTTGATTTTGGTTTTTTCTGTTCTCTCTATGTATTTTTCTTTGTTATTAACTCTTATGAAATAGAACTGCAAATGGAACTAAGTACTGATGACTTGAGTGATGAGTCCTGCCTTGTCAATAACTGAAATTTTGTAGAGGTTTCAGGATTTTTCAAATTAAAAAACGAAATAACATACAAGTGTGTCAAACGAAGATCAGCAGATCAGCGTGTATTGAAAAAGGCAAAATGGAAGATAGGTACAAAATTGGTTATTGTTAAAAAAATCATGTAATAGCTAAACACCAACTCTCTATATGGTACAGTCACATCGCAAATGTTAAACCAGTGTTGCCAAACACATATCGCCAATAGAATTATTGCGTTATAATCTTATAATTATGAAGGACGGGCCAAAGGGCAAGGTGGAGTGAGTTGGACCTCAACACCCCCTAACAACTCATAAACCAAGTAGATGGTAGAATTTTGACTTTTTTATTGGGTTGGGTGAAAAAGACTTCAAATGAGAGTTATCTACATCTAGGTATGGAGAAGTATGTTAAAAATAAAAAAAAAGGATAATGATTTAAAAACGAGATCCTATACTAAAATATTGCCAGATTTATTTTAAATACATCTTCATTTTATATATTCAATTAATTACGTTAAATTATGTTGAGATATACCAACTCATTCCACCTTGTCCTTTTGGTCCATCCTTCATAGTTAGACAATTACAACGATGTAATTCTATTTGCATTTGTGTTTAGCCAACACTGGTTTCACCTTAAGTAATGTAACAACTGATTGCATACATAGTGTTCTTAGAAATAGTTTATTTGTTCTGTGGTATATATGTATTTGATCATTCATTGCAAATTCCATTTTTGCCAGTTGTTAATATACGCTGATCTGCCATGTAATGCACTTCGTTTTATTTAACCTTTTGTAGCAAAAGATCCTGAATCCTCAATAAATTACGTTAGTCAATAAATCACAATTATACATATGAAAATTGTAAGATGCCAAACAATTATACATGATACGAAAGACCAGAATAAATTCCATGAAGGATATTTGCATCATCAATAATTTAAAAAAAAAATAATCAAAATAAACAATTAATTAATTTGGAGTATTTTTTGTACTAAGTCTTCAAATTATTTATTATCTGAGGCTTTAATTATTATATCAGATAATTGATCATAAGATCCAATCTATTATTTTTTCGTTTATTGCTTCTAGAAATTCTTACTCTTTTTTGATTTCCCTGATTCTTATTCTTATTGCTGAAATATTATCCTCAAATATTTGTGTAGGGCTAAATAAATCATTGAACAAATTAGCCAACTGCCAAGTGACTTTTATGTCATTCAATGCATCATGTAACACTATTATTTCCGCAGTAGTGGATGATGATACCGTAATATTTTGACGATGCAACCCCCAATTTATCAAGTCTAAATATTCCATAATTTAGTGTCATTTTTCCATGTCATTTACATCAATTGGTTCTTCATCTATTCCTGATGCCTAAGATGCATCTACGTATGTTTTGACATTATTCTCTTTACTTTTAAAAATCAATTTACAATTAATTGTAGCTTCGAGATAACTGAATATCCTTTTAACATAATTTTTTGTTGTATTATCTGAAAAGTTTTGTAGTATAGATAAATAATTCACAGGGTACGCTATATTGGATTTAACAAGATGTGAAATATATAGTAAGGTTCCTTTAATCCCTCTGAATTATTTGTTATCTATTCCATTTTTAGGTTCATTTATTTTTAATGCTGTTTTCATGGGAGTTTTTGTGGGGTTTTCTTGATCTAAATTGTATTGTTTAAGTTGTTTTTGAATTTCTATTTTTTGAGATAGTTTTATTATACTATTTTCTTTGTTTCTGTCTATTTTAAAATGTTTAAAAAATTTTGGTTCATTATTCATTTTCATATCAAATTTATTTTGAAATTTTTGTTGAATTCATTTATCCAATTTTAATTATTTGTTGCTAGTAACATATCTTCAACATATATTTTTAAATAAGCCATATTTCTATTATCATCCTGTTTTTCAAATACACATCTGCCAAATTTCATTTGTTGATATCACAGTTCATTTATCTGTTGGTTTAATAATTTGTAACAATTTCTAGAAGATGTTTTCAATCCATAAATAGATTTCATTAATTGTAAACAATTTTTATTTTCCTTTTCATATCCTTTAGAAATGGTTAAATAAATTAGTGTTTTTATATCAGAATTGCAAAGGCTGTTTTTACATCATATTAGATTAATTTTGATTGGTATTTGTTGGTTATAGAAATAAGCCATCTTATGATCCAATACTAAACTACCAAGGCATATGTTTCTTTAGTATTGTAATTTATTTTATCTTTAAAACCCATTGCTACAAGTCGTGCCTTAACTACATACTTACAATCTTGATCCTGTTTAGTAGTAAAAAATCATTTTGTATCTATTATATTCATATTCTTTGTTTTTGGTACTATTTGCCAAACTTTTAATTTTGAGAGAGCACAAAATTTGTCTTTTATGGCATTTAGTTAATTATCTTTGAATGGGTTATTTTCAATATCTTCAATTTTTTCAAGTATATTTTCTTCTAATAAGTTCTAATGATTTTTATTTTCTATTACTGCATAATCTGCTGGATTATTTTGATTTTCTTTGTCTATTTTGAACTCTTTTATATTTTTAATTTCATTAAATCGAATGTTACTGGCCATATATGATTTATTTGTTACCAGATTTCTAAGACAATACCTAGTTGTAGTATATCCTATCATTATGTTTTTTTCCGATCTTTCCATGTTTAGAATCTTTTCTTTCCAGTCCTTTCTTTTTTGTTTTAATTGCTTTTTGATTCCTTACTTCCATAGGTATATGTCTGTGTGCCAGTGATCTAATTATTTTTAAATTTGTTAAATCTGGTTTCTTGTCCAAAATTATTTCGTATGGGGTTTTTAGATCTTTATTTGACCTACTTGGTGACCTGTTTATCAAATAAGCCACGGTACTGACTGCATAGTTTCACAGTATAATGTCCAAATTTGAATCACATAATATACACCTTACACATTCCATTAAGGTTCTATTTATTCTTTCAGTAACTGCATTTATTTCTGGTGAATAGGCTATTACAGGTTCTAACAATATACCATTTTACTGACAATAATTTTTAACTTTGTTATCTGAAAATTCTTTCGCATTGTCAAATCTTAAAATCAATATAGGATTTTCTGTAAATTTATTTTTCATTAAAAGATGATATTTTTTACCTTCTTCAAACATCTGACTTTTCTTTTGTATAGGACTAATAACAACATAGTTGTAAAAATGGTCAATAAAAGTAATAATATACCTATCATCGTAAACTAATGGAGTCAGAGGGCCCATAATGTCTGACGACACTATTTCTAATAGAATTATTCCATTATAATTTTATAATTATGAAGAACAGACCAAAAAGGTTGGGTGGAGTGAGTTGAACAATTTCAACAAATTTTAAATTTAAATAATGTTTTATTTTTGAGTTTAAATACTGAATAATTCATAATTTAAATAACTGGAGTTCAATGTATAGTTGATCTATTTTGCAATTCTCATTTCTGATTTCTAATTTGTTGTCAATTATCTTGGTGACTTGTCTCTTTTGGACGTTTATGACAAATAACAATGACATGGCAGACTATTGAGTATTGACTCTCTGTTCATGTTTGTGAATTGACTTGAGATTTTACTTGTATTGGTAATTAAATTTGAATTTTAAAGTGCAGAATTGCAGAATTGCAGAATGGCCTTTCAACATGAAGAGGATTCATTAGAATTGTGAAAAAATTAGAGAAAATTATAAATTATTGCGAGAGGAATTGGGAGAGAACTGTCATTTGTAGAAAGCTCAAATTTTGCAGACATCCATGCATGTTAGTTTCAGATTCTGCTTTGACTATAAATAGTAATGGACCAGTAAAGAATGATGATTTTTCATTAGACATGTCTCACATACCAGCACTAAATGAGCAACCAGAGAATACCTTTTGACATATTTTGCTTTGAGTTTATGTATGCTATCCATGTAAACTTAAGATATCTTTTTATCAAATAAATTTTAAATTATTGAACTTAAGCAAAATGTTGAAAATATGCAGAAGGTATGCTAGGGTTGCTAACTTTTTTCCAGCTGGTCTTAACATTAAAAAGCACATTAGTTTTATGGAGCTTTACTGTTCCAGTGGGTACTATAATTATAGTCAAAGAGATTCTGTGAAAATTTGGATGAAATCATACTTTAGTTTTTAAAATATTGCTGAAATTCTATTTAGATTTAGTGATTTGAATGATATATAAGAATTCAATCTAGTTGTGGAATTTCAGTTATATTTTGAGAACCAAACATACAGTTTCAGCCAAATTTTCACAGAATCTTCAAATAACATACCACAATATCTCCGCAAATTTTCATCTTTCACAATGAATGGTTCTCTTAAAATTCCCCTCAAAAAATTTTTCACACTTTCAATGATAATCATCAGGAACACTAATCAAGTGAATCAATGCTGATTCAATTTCAGAAGATTTGACTGAATCCAAGTCATTCCCTCGCTCGCTTTTCGGTAAAGTGAAAAATCCCTAGATTTAATCCTTTATTTTAAATTCGTCCCTACCAATGCTTCTCGGAGGCGCAGGGTTTGATTCTCAGTCAGAATCAAATTTTCATTTTTTTTTATTTCTTTTTAGATACCTAATAAATAAATGAAATGGATAAATTTTTGTATGCATTTATCTTATAGTAGTGGATAGCTCAGTTATAAGTCAATGGGTGGTTACGGAAGTGGGATTTTTTAATGTTTTTTTTTTTATTCCAATGCCTTTATGGTACTATAGCCCTGTGTTCCCTGTTATTGTGGGCAAACACCACTCAGATTTATGTTCTAGTCTGAGCGAATTCTAGAAGAAGCAGGGATACACTAAGATACGTATTTTGGAAAACATGTGAAAATATGGTTCAAAAAGAAGTGGCTAGATGTGCAGAACTGTATAAAAAGTAGGATGGTTGGTGAATGCGACTGATATAAAAATGAAAAAAGTGTTAGATTACCTACTTAGAAACATTGACACACAATGCAAATAATGTATAGGTAGGTAGTAGAAATAAATTTTAGCATTGAAAATGTTTCTAAAGTCAGTTTGTGAAAAAGTGTCCGTTACTCGATTTTTAGTGAGAGAAGGGGTAGATAATAACGATAAAAACAACTGTAGGAGTAAATGCTAATGAAAAATAAAGTGGAGATGGTAACGTCGTTTTGTTGTTTACAGGAGCAAATACAAAGCTGAAAGAAAATTGATCAAACACTTTTTTTTTTGTTTTTGATTTTCAACGCCCTTTTCTTGTTTTTAGGAAGTACTTATGAAACCTGTGGATTTTGTTACAAACTTATAGACAATCAGTAGGTTTTCAGGAGAAAAAATAAGGTAAATATGTTATATTTTTTTCAATAGTCTTTTATGCTTGTACCTACCTGTGACTATAGGTAAGCCTCAAGTTACCAGTACTTTAATTCCTCAGAAATGTAGTAACGAAGCCGTTGTTTGCACTTGTCAGCGAACATTGTTTAAACAATACGTATTATTACTTTCGATCACCCGAAAATTCCTACTGAATAGGCCAATCTATTATGAAAGATGAAGAATACTTTGTGAGGCCACCTTTCATATAGACCAGCTGCGGGTATGGTAACCCACTTTCCAGTAAGTACCCACACAGAAAAGCTAATGCCTAGGTAGGTATAGGTACTTCGTTTTTCACTATCAAAGAAATCTAGTGTATAATAGGCTAACTTGAAATGATTTTCAATACTTTCTTACATGCAACCACAGATTAAATTTCAACTGACATAGTATATTATACCTAGGTTGACATAAAAACTTTTATTTTTCAATTATTATTTTACAAGGTATAAGAAATCGTTTCATTAAAATGGACATTTACACTTCATTTATGAACACAAATGGTTTTTGGAAAAAGTACGATTCTCGAATAGGCTACCTTCGTCTAAAGGCTTTTATTTTAACTGTGAAATAATTATTTTGAAAAATTTATTACACTTTCAGGTTAAATGTATCATTTTGAGAAATATTAAAATTAATAAGTTACTGTGCGTTATGCTGGATGATGTATTTTGAAGAATTTCTCCGGACAAAATATCGACTGAAACAAAATAATATTTGTATAGAAAACAATGTTATATTAATTTGGAATTTTCGAGCTAATAATGAGTGCAAAGAAAAAGCTAATTGCTTAATTCAGAGGTTTTCAAACTTTTACCGCTATGCTATTTGCATACCAATAGAGGAGAATTCACCATAAGTGATGTACCTATTAATCTATTTTATTCCAGTATTTTAACTTTGTTAGAAGCTTCTCAGGAGCAGAAATTCTTAGCTTTTTTCTTTATTTTTCAGTCGAGTAACACTTTTTTGATTTTCTTTTCTTACTATTATCAACTCTTAGATTTTTTTACCATTAAGTCAGTTATGTATCTCTGTTTCAGAAATAAAATTAATTCATTTATAGTTACTGGTTGTCCATATTCGGTGTAATAACGATGAATTTGGAACACAAATTTCTGCAGCCGCTATAATCGCTATAATGCATAAGCTGAGTGAGCCTTAAGGAAATGTGAATTGACCTCATTTAGTAGAAATTCTCAAATATGGATTAAGAAAAACTTTTATGCATTTACTCAGTCTGTAACTAAAGTAAAATTTGCAAAAATTTATTGATTAAGAGAAAATAAGACAAATTCTCAAGAAAATTAATCAAAATTGTGTATTTGGACCAAAATAATATCAGTTATACTCAGTGTTGGGCGATTCCCAGGAATGACATTTTGGCTGGGAACTTCTACTAATTTTGTTGGAATGGGAATCTTACTATCTCTGTTGATTTCCTCTCAGTAGAACTTGAGTAAATTAGAAAACAAAAAATCATTCCACCTTTGCATTTGAGCAATGATTTAATGGTATTTTGGCATAGATGCATTGTAAAAGAGAACATTTGGGCACCGATGAACTGCAAAAGAGAATATTTGGGTACTGATGCAATGTATTTTGTGCCTTGATACTTGGGCTAATAGGGGAATTTTTGTCAAATTTCAACTAGTCTTCGAATATGCGCACATGTGTCAGGCTAGAACCTTCATTTACGCGCAAAAATTCCAAAAAACACAAAAATTGGAATTCCCGGAAAGTTTTGAGCTGGGAATAAAACATGAAATTCCTAGGAATTTTTTTCAAGAATGGGAACTGGGAATTCCTGCATCCAATACTGGATACTCTGTTCACAATAAGAAGATTGTGACGTAAGAGTCACCAATAAACATGGTGGTCTGCTGGAGAGAGATGAAAATATATCGATGCACATTAATATACAATGATATGCATCATTTTGTGGACTAAACAAACATCATTTTTATGGCTTATGACATTACACACTTCTTAGAGTGAATAGAGTATAACTGATAAATGTTTTCAAGATTCTAATTAAAATTAAAATTGGTGACGCAGACTATAAAAATTGAGAAATTTATGTAAGCATCTTTCATAAAGCTGACTCTAAATGATTCATTATTATCTTCTTGTTTTACTAAATTTACGCTATACTAATTTTTTATTCAAAGGAAAAAAATGTTTAACCTACCAGCTTGAAAGAAAATTCCTACAATCTTCTATATTGTATTTGTTGAAGTGTAGAAATAAAGTTTTCAAATGTAGTACTTTAATCTTATTTAATGGGTTCACAATTCCTGATTATTAAAATACGGAAATGTTGACAGTGAAAGAGATAAAGGTATTTACATACACGTGCACGTTCTCCCAAATAAGTACATTAAACCTTTGCTGGTTTCTTTTCACTTCAGCAGTGGCGAATTTACCATTGATGGCGCCTTATACGAAACCAAAATTTGTGCCTTTTTGTTTCATTTAATAAATTAAAGATTATTAAAAAAATAAGGCTATTTTTATAGGCTATTATTTAATTCACTAGGTATAGTTTGTTCAGTGGATGTTAAACTCCAATTATATGATGTGGAGTATATTTTCGTAAAAATTAATTAATAAATTCTCATGATAGAGCTATCAAGATCCAATAAATAAAAATATACTCTATTCCTTTATAAATACCATGTTCTCCTGATAGATGACTATAACGGAAGAAGTAAAATAAAATAAATACAGGTTATTGTAATCATGGATCTTGGTAGAATATAAAATACGAAAAAGTAGAGACTTTCCCGGTTAATTCTAATAGTAAAGATTAACGAGAATTAACATTGTAAAAGGCGGGAAGTCAATCTGTTGATGAATGGTTATCGATAAAAGACGTTTTTTCGTGCACGTCTAATATGAAATTGTAAAAAAGAGTAAAAATGAAATAAAAGTTTTAACGGTTCGAGATCATGTTTCAGCAATAATTCATCTATTTATTAAAAGTGGACATTCTATAAATACGATAATACGAATATCGCCAGATGAAACACAAAGGTGTTCTCAAAATATAATCTCCACGTGGTGGCTCATTAACATCGGACGACGGACATTCAACATCTAAACAGTAAGATCGAAACCAACATATACCAGCCTAACCATGTGTTATATTAAGTCATTCTGTCTAAAGATCATCCATTTGGATTGTTAGGGCTTTTTATAATCTTAGGAGGAGTTGTGTAGGATGAAAATGACGTGACCTCCTGTTCACAGTGGTTTGTGGGAAACTAAGTTTTCATGTCTCTCCCCTTTTAAATTTGAGGTACTTAGACTCTAAAGATCGATGATCTTGGGCTGTCTAATTCATAATAGGCATTTCAAATAAATTCGATCTGTTCTATTTTTCTTCAACATAATATGATGACTACCTTTAGGGCGTCACAATGATAACTGAATTGCATAGGTACTCACTCAAGAAAATAGGTGTGGTATGCAGAGGAAGACCACCTACTTTATTTTGTTTAGCACTATAGTGGTCATATTAACTCTACGTTTGATAGGGGTACACTCAGCTTATACCAACCTACACTGGGAGGGTGATTCCACAAATGTAGGAATGTTATATAACTTTGTGCCAAGTTTTACTTGAATATTTGTGGAATATCCTTACGCAGTGTAGGTTGGTATAAGTTAGGGTAATACTATCAAAATAAGCTACTTTGAGACCACAAGTATGACATAAGCATTGAGCTTTGAGTGTTGAACATAGTCACATAAAAATGCTCACCTCTCACCCTCAGCATCAAAATATTTTGATCGTGAGCATAAGCATTGACACTCGAAGTTATGTAAGCAGCCTGGGTGTATGTCTGTGTTAGCACGCTAGGTTTTACACAACATTTTCACTTGATAAAACCATATTGTCCTAAAAGCTTCATTTTTACTAAACTTATTTAGTGACATTTGAGAATATTGTAAAAAACACAAAATAACTCAATGCGTATTTTTCACCTCATTTAGTAAGCAGATGGTTACTATTTAAAAGGGTAAACCCGTCACTGCATTTGACACATTATATTTATTTGAGCATAAAATTGGGTGAGATATTTTGCATGGCTGTTGGCCTTGTAAGTAAATAAAGCGGTTCTTTGATTAGGTTTTGATAACTTGGGGCCAATAAAGAACTACCAATTCCGATACTGCAGTTACTGGTTAGAGTAATAATTGGGTAAAAATGTATTTATTTGGTTAGGTGCTGCTTATACTTAGTTGTAGTTAAACAAAATGACTTTCTTCTGGTTATTGGTTGTGGTTAATGGTTATTAATTGCGACAAAATTCAACATAAAATGAATAAACAAAATTTTCTCGTGGTCAAATTATCGAAAATCGATAATTTTTCAAGAAATAGTCAGTAATTTTTGAAAAAATATGTAATCAATAATATCCTTAGTTCAGAAAAAGTAATGAAAAGCAATTCTTTCTGGTTATTGTTCAGCTTGTAATTGGTACCTACTTATCATCATTTTTGGGAAATTAGTTATGGATTAGGTATTATAGTAACGTGAAATATTTTTGTTTCGACTATCTTATCGGTTCTCAGATAAATGTTATCATTTTGTTTAGGTTTTTAATGGTTATTGTTCTGATTGGTTGTGGTTACAAGTCATATACTTGGGTAAATATATATACCTATGTCTAAATGCCTAAATTGTAGACAAATATGATGAGAATATTAATAATTAAGCACAGGTTCTTATATACTAACTTCTAATAGAATCGGATCGATGATCTGCGTACTGATTAGAATGAACATGTTTACCCATAAACCCTGGTATCGTTGACAGGCATTCCAAATCAAAGCTCGGATTATGTTGGTCTTTTATTTGGAATGATATCTGAATCATCGAAGCGTGAGTATTTTGTTCTGGAAACGATCGTATTAAATAGCCTTTGACCTGTGAACACAGCCGTCAATATTTTTATGCTTTTTCATACGACTCTACTTTAGTTACAATAATGATTCATAGGTACTTTTAAACTCACTTCGTCGCCATTTATTAACCAGGTCAGTTCAGGAACTGGATGAGCAAAACCAGACGTGCAATTTACTTCCAGCCATTCGCCAACGAAGTATTCTTTCTTCCTGACAGTTATCTTCGGATTTTGTGTTTGTAATTCTAGAAAATAGTAAGAGTGATTAGCCCAACGTCGTTTGTCGTATTATTATTGTATGAGACAAATTAATTAATTGCGGAAACTGCAACAATTAGCAGTAGGCCTGTTTGAAACTTTTTAAGACACAAATTAAAAGAAACTCGGTATAACCTATCGAATTTTAATCCTTCAAATAAGTGTAGATATTTCAATTTTAGTTAGACGGGGGACAGAAATAGAGGCTATTCATTCATCGATAAGTATAGATAGAGTTCGTAAGTAGAATAGATGGGAAAGATAGGTTAATTAACTGAATGGAGAAGTCATCACGCTAGATAAAGCTGAAAAAATTTCTTTATTTTCAATTCAAAACAACGTGATGATATCCGTGTGAATATTAAGTAGGTAGATATAGTCAAGTTCAATTTTTCATTGAAAAAGTTCACCATAATACCAAAGATGGAAAGTAAAGTTGGTGTCAACCCATAAATAAAAGGCACTTCCTAAAGATGAGAACATACCTGTTCCTACAATCATCTGTGCTGCATTATGTAGGATGATGAAAACGAGCAGTTTGGTACATAAATAAAAAATTTAATGTGCTCAAATTTTAAAATTTTTGAAAAATGTTTTGATGATGAATAATATGGAAGATGGTTTGCTTTTGAATATGAATTAATTAAGAGACGATTGCTACTTCAGTTGAAATTAAATTTTTACTGTTGGTACGTGTAGGTTTTGTCAGTTCGGGAAATCAAACCTGTAACCTACATATTTAGGAGCTAAAAGTGGTGAACTTAACTACATGGCCATCTCACCACAGGCTATAACTGGTAAATGTATTTTATGTAGCGCAACGTGTGGTAGTTTCTACACACTCTCTCATAGAGAGACTAAACATGAGTTGAACATTAGATTCTGTGGGAGGTTGGGCAAAGCCAGAAACGCCTCTTATACCTATACACACAGACTTACATTACATATATTATGGGTTCTATTTCCATAATATAGGACGCCATCTATTGGCAACTTAAGTTAGGAAGGAAAGTTGTGAGTTCCACCACACACCACTAGGGTGTGTGCATGTCCAGCACATGTCGAGGATCACCAGATGTAAGTATTGTCAATTCAGGGAATCAAACCAGGGCTTACATATTTGTCAGTTAAAAGTGATGAATGTAACTGCATGGCCATCTCACCACTAGCTATATCTTGTGAATGTATTTTATATAGGGTAAGGTATGAGGGTTCCCACAATAAGTTAGTTAGAAATTTTTTTCAAGGTAGGCATTTTTAAATAACTTCTTGATCACATGTAAGGCATTTATTGGTGAAGTAGTGTAGCGCCTACATATATTGAAACATGACATAGTTTGAGTTAGTATGATGATGAAAAGAGCAAGTAATGGATTCTATGAAACACTCCTAAATAAATAATGTTGGCAGTGATTGTAATCGATCTCTTAATTGGCATATTGAGCAAATGGCGATTTATAACAATTCAGGAAAATTTTATAATGATGGGTCTCTTCTTTCTTGGTTCCTATCAACAGCTTTGTACTATAATATTAATAAAATTAGGTTTAGAACAATCAAAAGTTTTATTTGACGGAAAACAATACTAAGAATTCTCGTCATTTCTCCCATCGTAGACATCAATGATCAGCAAATGCTTAAAATGCACTTCGCACATAAATATAATTTCCCTACGCCTACATACCAGTATTTTATTTAATCTTTTTTTGTTGAACTGTACAAACAATAGGTGAAAGGGATAAAAATAAATTCGAAAAAATTTTTTTTTTCAGCTTACTCATGAAATGAAGTTTACATTGTTTGTTGAAAAGTTTATATTTTATTTACGTCTAACTGCACAAAAAATGTAAAAAATAGCTCTCCAAAGAGTTTTTCTTCAGTACATTGTAGGTGACGAATCAAATTATGGATTGAGAAACGTAATTGGACATTGTAATGTAAAGAAAGATGAGACCTTTCTAAACTTCATTTCAAACTTACGATTTACCGAACATTAATAGGTATTTTATGTTTCAACCCACCAGGGTGAATAATAAATAAACGTGATCATTTTATGGTTGAATATTGCAACGTCAGCAATTCGAGAAGAAATTAATACATTTTTTCAATATTCTCGGTTTGAAAGTTTATCCATGAGCTTCTTTACCAATAGTTTCTTTTGAAGTAGAGTATAATTGTAGCTGAGTTTTTAACTAGCTAAATGGAAAATTCTCAAATTTCAGATATCCCCAAACCTATTTGCTGCAAATTTTTCTTACCATAATCCAATACCCACAGTACGCAAATACTTGTCCTTTTTCCCTTAAAAATATTTTGACTGAGAATAATTTTTTTCTTTAATTTTTTCAACTGTGACTAAATCATTAATTGCAAATACTGAGTGTATAAATTTGCTAAAAGAGTGAAAATAGGATAATTGTTTGAAAAGTTTTTTTTTGTTTTTGTACTACAGAAGAATCGAAAAACTTAGGTCAGGTTTCTTGCTTTTAAACATTTTTACTTTTCTCATTTCCCTAATTTTAATCTTTCCACAACTCGCTACCCATATAGACAGTCAAAATGAATAATTTACATTTTAATTTACGTACGCACAACAACGAGAGAATTTTCTTCTGAATATTTCGTGTAAATCGGCGTTTCAGTGGTGACGCTGCAGCTGTACAATCCGGACGCTTCGAACTGAACATCGTATATAACCAATTGCGACTGATTCGTATAATCCCACTGAAATGATGAGAGACAAACATAAAATTTTATTTCCATGAAGAAGAAGCAAAACTTCAATGCGGCTGCATTCACTGTTCTACAGGTAAAAATTTAATCGTAGTTAGCCTATACCAAATCCAATCTTTAATTCCCTATTAAGACATCAAGTAGAATGAAAATTGGTTCCTCAACACAGTTTCCAGATTCACTTCTTAGCATATATTCAAACCATCAGACAGGGTCGGAGAAAGTAAATCCGAGCCCAGGGGTCATGTAAGCAGCGATTTCCGAAAAAAATTGTGACTAAAAACTCCACTTTGTTTAAAACTATCGCTGAAACAATTTCACGAGTGAAGCTACCGAAAAAAATTTTTTAGGTGTTTTTTGTATTCTAGAACATTCATATTTACAAAAGTTTTTTTGTTTTTCAAAATTTCTTGAGAATACACTGCATACGCCTCGGTTTGGAAAACCTCTGCGCATGTACATAAGAATATTTTGGAAAATAATAATTCAGTTTTTTTAAACAGGTATTTTTACCGGGTCTTCTCACGAAGTCCGGGCCTGGAAGGAATCACATATCCCCTTTCTCTTTAGCCTTGCAACCAGAAATTTATGACGAATTACATTATATTTTTGATTGTTTACCTATGTCATTTTTTCTCAAGTTATGTTTCTGAATATGTGGTAAAAAGTGAAGCTAGCAACAGTGTTGAGGAACCAATTTTCATTCTACTCCATGGCTTGATCAATGAAATTGGATTTTCCTGTACCTATAAGCTACAAGCCGAAGCACGTTTTATAACGTCATTATAATGTGGTGTCATACTTATTAGTCAGAATGGAAAAACTCTTCATGTCATATTTATACTTTTGTGTTTCTCCAAAATACAATTTTCACGTTTTATTTTCAAATTGCATAATTATGATCTTTCTATTGAGGCCTAGTAATCGAGGTGTGATTGTAAATTTTAAACGAGAACTAGAATTCTGCGGGCAACTTGTTAGACCTCACATTATTTTTACGTACCTAGATTTTTAAAGAAAATCTAAATATTAAAATTAATCTATCAAGATTACAGAATCGAGGGTAGGTTCGTGTTTCGTCTCATTATCCCAGAAAACTTTTGGCACTATTAACTGATATTCATATGAATATGTATAATTATATTATATGTAACCATCAAGACTAAAATTTGGTCATTTCTAGTTTTGTCTAGTCTAAAATAGAATTGGAGAATTACGTTTTACCCTTCTAGTATCGACCAGTTAAAATTAGAATGCGTTGGGTGGTTCTTGTTCTGATTGGTTAAAACAAGAAAATAAATTTTTAATTAAAACTAATAGTGCCTACTCAAAACCAGTTACCGACTGAACCAGCATTTTTCTTTTAGGAAAAAAAATGCTAAGTTAACGCCTAGGTTTAATACATTCATCACATTGCATGTTTTTTGGTGGGGTTGTTGGGTCGACTAACCCTCAATAAGAATCA
Source organism: Ericerus pela (assembly GCA_011428145.1). Taxonomy (NCBI): domain Eukaryota; kingdom Metazoa; phylum Arthropoda; class Insecta; order Hemiptera; family Coccidae; genus Ericerus; species Ericerus pela. The sequence continues at coordinate 2,625,650 of WOFM01000392.1, forward strand.
CCTGAAAAAATCTAAAATGGTATAGTCGACTAAGACTAAATACAAATTTGGTGGTAGTCGATAATAGTTTTGACTAAATTTTAAGGCAAAACTGGTTTTAACTTATTTTTGGTTTGGACATTTGTACGTTGGTTAGAACCAGAACCACTTAACGCATTTTTCAATTCTAGTTTGGACTAGTCAAAACTAGAATGACAAAATTCTACTTTTGGTGCTAACATATTATACATAATTCTATGATACAGGCTACTGGTCGTAATTTTTATCCAATAGTCTTGCAATTTGATACACAGATTTAGGTTTTGACAAGGATTAGACCTATTTTTTTTGTTGAGATCAGCTTGATGCTGCGTCCGGTAAGTAAGTTGTATTTTTGGAGTTTTGATGGTTCTAAAATGCGAAATTTTTGAGCAACAGGTACAAAATTTGGTCCAGACAGGTAATATAATTATGATATTCTAACATTCTGCAAAATGTGGTTTCAATCAGCTTAATGATTTATCCGTGGAAGTGATTTGAAAGAATCTCAAATTGCTGCTGAAAAAAGAAGATAACTTCCAGATGAACCAATAAAACTGATCCGAAAGCAGGGTTTCTGCTATTTTATTTGCTAAGCGATCATTTAATAATTTCCGTGTGTTTCTTATAACTTCACAAAGTAGGTACCTAATTAATTTTGAATTTCCTTGTCACTTCATTTTAAACGTACTTGTACGTAATTTTTAGCCAGCATTCAGTAAAATGATTTTTTATTGGTTCTTATATACACTCATTTATTTCTTAAGTTTTTTATTTGTTTAAGGAAACCTACATTTTCTAGCGTCGCTTGTTGCGTTAGAGTTTTTGTTATTTTACCCTATTTTTTACCCACGAAGTCACCTGCCACCACGTTGAACAAGTCTTTGTTCAAAAAGGTTGAGCCTACGATAAAGAGGTATGATATTCAACTTGTAAGAAAATTAAAGAACTTCATTTTTGTATGGACTTACATTTAACGTAGAATTGAAAGCTGATTTTTGGCACTAAACACCATTGTGAGTTTTATTTTTGTGTACTTTCACCCTCCTTTGAAACGTAATTGGTTTGTTTTAAGTAAAATTTAACGACAGAAATGAATCTGTCATTAAAAAATACAGAAGGGATAATCACTAAAAATTGTTTTTTACCATTAAGTTAGCTATTAATTTTTGAAATAATTTCAATAATATACAATTTAAAAAACAACAAATTTTCTATTAGTTTGTTTTTTTTTTTTGTTCGTTCCTTTTAAAATAGCCAGAAATTATGAAAAATAATAATTTGTGGCAAAATTAATTATATTTTCTACTCCTTATCGTAATACAAACCCCAGATTTCTAGCTTAAATAATGGCTGAGGAATCATTGAGTGAAAGATAAAAAGTGTTTTTCAAAATGGAAATGTGTTTATTACAGGAATTATTGAATCTTATTAATAATCGATAAGGCAACATGACCCTGACAAACACATTTTTCAAATAATTCAAAAACAACTATTGAACCGATTTTGAAATAGCTTATTCATTGTCTTTCTCTGAATATTGTAATTACTGTCATGTAAAATTCATCAAAATCCGTCCAGTAGTTCTCCAGTGAAACGTGGGCATATTTTTATCGTATAATTTTATTAATATAGACAGACAAGCATTAGGGAGTAGACAGATATGTCGTAAGGAGGGGGTTAACGTATTCTCAGCTGTGCCTCTGACCCACCTCCTATAGCCACAATTTGCTGACACCGTAAGAAAATACACTCTACGTATTATTTTATGTCTAGATTTTTTTTCTGAGCTAAGATGAGGGACTCAGAACACCAGAATCATTCTCTTATCCGTGCACTTGCACTGACATATCATAAATAATAACGAATCGACTTAAAATAGCGTTATAAACTCTTTTCTAGAAAATGAAAAGTACTGGGGAGTTAGTACCTAAGTGAAAGTTGTAGACGTGTATTACTAATAAATTGTTGTTCTTCTCAAAGATAGAAAAAACTACAGCAATTTACTGAAACCTTTTCCACAGAAACAATGTGTAGGTACCGACCGTATTATTTGTTGGGACGGAGAATGCAAACTTGATTTATTCTGTTCGGATTTCCATAACTCGACAAGCGTTTCACTCATTCCCTCCCTCATGAATCTCACAAAATACATTCGGTGAAATATCGTACAACAAACAAGGAAAAATAGGCGTTCGTACCAAAATAATGGTGCGAAAAATTACTCGGAGAAAAAAAAAACAACGTAAATCAGAAAGAAGAAAAAAGAAAAAAGATCTCAGTAAACGTGAATGATCACTGTGTTCAGTCGTAAATGAGGTTAAAGTGCGAGTCTGTTTTTCTCCATCGACTAAGATTGAAAAGTTTGCCAAAAATCTATACCAAAAAAAAAAAGAAAAAAAAAAGAAAAACGAGAAGTAAAAAAGCAAAAAAACTTATAAACTTACATTTATTTTACCTCCGGGAATGGTAAGGTTATAAAATGGTGGACTTCGACCTTTGATGTATCCAAACAGTTTTCTATCGTGTTTTAACCATTCAATTTTGTGTATGTGATTGAACGGTACTTCGTGCTTGCATCTTAATGTCGCATTTCTTTTCACTAATACGTAACGAGGTAATTCTAAATGAACTTGAAAATGGGTCTCTGTAACATAAATGGAAAAAATAAAAAATAAACATATTTAAATTCAAATAAAGAAATCTGAAAAAATCTGTAGGGTGGAAAAGTTCGGCCCGAAGGTAGGTTTACACAATATACGCAGATTTATGAATGCAAATACCTCTACATTTATATTATCAATTAGTAAGCAAGTATTTTTCAAACAACTGGTAAAAATTTCCAGTAAAGTTACTTGAAATAATGCCCATTGATTGAACAAAAAGTAGCAAATTTCAATACTATTTATTACGAAAAAACATTTTTGGGAGCATACGCACTTTCGAGTTAACTTTCTCATACGGCTTGATCACATTCTTGCACGGCTATAGCAGGTATACTTTCTCAGTCTTTTATTTATCTGAAGTAAAATTATTATAAGATGATTAAAAAAATTTTTTGAGTCATCTTTTCTGGGGTTACGGAGGGGTGGGAGGAGTGTGGTGATTTTGGTGTTGAAAAAGTAAAATTATTAATCATTATTTTGTTCTGAAAAACAAACACTTTTGCCTTTTTTTTTTTAAGATGGTTGTAAAAAATGGCGTATTACAAATAACTACTATACGAAACCGACTAACTTAATTATATCTGAATACAGGATCATCTGTATGATCTATTTTCCAATCATCTAAAATTAAAAAATATTTTACCAACTTAATTAATAAGCCACTTACGTTTTGCTAACTAGTTGAGTAAAATACTACTAATACGAGTTATGTACTACCCTTTTCTCAACAGTTAAGCAGATACGGTTACAAGTGTGACATTAAGAAATCTAGTTTCAAACCATATTATGATTATGGAAATTCGTAGAAGCATACATACCACGAGGAACAAAAATGGTCCTTTCAAGTTTTGCCCTATCTTACACCAAAGATGATAAAGGTTCCCAAGTTACAGAAAAAAATTCAAAATCAATTCTTAGTCTGTTTGTTTAGATTGGTTGTATGATTAATATAAGTGAAGATGATCTTTTTGTTATACTTGGTGAATATTATGGACGCACGAAGGCAAGTCATGCTTTCATTACATCTACCAATACCTACAGATCTGTAACCACAGTAAACAGTACATATAAATTTATTAAACATTTTTTATTATTTTATCTTAAAGGGTGTGCATCTAATGTCAAGTTTGGAGATGGTGAGGCCGCTCAGATAATTCACCACGTATAGGAAATGGAATTGTTGTAACTGAACTTCTCTGTTTTATCCGGTTGGAAAAGTAACTAATCATTTGAGAATGAAAGAGAAGATTTCCTGCTATGACATATCTAGTGTCATAAAATATGATTACAAAATCTAACTGTCAATAAAATTCATAAATTAATGTTCCTACTGTATATGAGTAGGTATTGTTAGTTTAGAATTGTAAACGTATGTAGCTTAGCTTTCTTTTTGCACATATTTCAATTCCTTACACGGTTACCCGTATTTCCTCTACTTTCTCTATTTTCATTTGAATCTCACTTGTACGCTTTATAAAGGCTTTATAATTGAGTATGTGTAGGCTTATTTCTTCAAGACAAGGATATACTCATAATATCAAAGGAACTAGGAACAAAAATTTCAGCCGTCTAAAGAGTGTGGGTCGTCTACTTTTGATGTGTTTCTCGCCGAGTAATCGAATGTATTTATGTCTGTTAATTTGGTCCGCATTCACGTACCTATATAAATACAGCTACTGCAGTTACCTAATTCCATATGCTTCTTCACACTTCTTAGTGTCACTATTGTTGGTCCATTTTCAAGAAATCCTTTAGTTCATAGCATGCCAGCAAACCATTTTGAGAATACTCAAATTATCGAGTAATTTGCTCTCGAAAAACATTACATATTGGTAAGTTTTCAAAGTTCAAGCCTAAAACTGCGATAAAAAAAAAAAAAGAAAAAAAGAAGAAGATAGAAAACGAGAGAGGAACAACAGGAAATACGTGCCGAAAAAGCTAACGTACAAGATCTTATAGGTACAATAGACTACTCAAGATTTTTCCTTAAAACTCCTGCTTACAATCCACAAAACTTTTCACAAAATCCGTGCCTTGACGAATTAACGAAGAACAAACGTCATGTCAAACGGAGAGAGAAGAAAAGAGAGAATAATAAGAAAGATGAGTGTGAGTAGAACACACGGATATTCGAAGAGATGAGGTCGAGTGACTGGGTGAAAATCAGATGAAGAAAACATAGTAAGAAAAAACTCTAGCGCAGCAAACCACGCCTGAAAATGTAGATTTTCTCAAACAATAAAACTAAGTAAATAAATAAATGAATACAGAAATAAATACTTATAGAAAAAAAATTATTCTATGAATCAAAATTATTTTGTAGAATGTTGACTAAAACTTAGGTATGTTTAATATGAAATTTCAAAGAAATTTATAATTAATAAATGTGGGGATCATACCGAGGTATCAGGGGCTTGGCCCCTACAACAACAATCGTCGCTGTAAGATTAGCTAATTTGATGCACTGCACATTACCCACAATTTTTGTTTGTTTGTAACTACTTACAAAACCTTGTACATAAGTTGCAACTTTTAGACTGTGACAAATTGATAGTTCGTGCGTTTGAGTGACATCACAATTCAGTTTATCAGTGCACTTGCTGTTTATCAATTGCAATAACAACCATGAATATGATGCAATTAGTCACCACGCATACGTAGGTATTCTTTACATATGTGAGCCTGTGTGCATGTAAGGAGCCAGTATATAAGGCCAAAAAAATCTAGGCTAAATCACCAGTTTTTGCCAAGGTCCTGGCTCTCCTATATTTTATGTATGAAGTGCTGAAGGAGCAATAATTGCAGAAAGCCTTCTGTTGTTTAAATATCTTCACAATGTAAAGTATTCCACAATATATTTTATTGTGAAGTTTTAAGAAACAACATAGGTTATTGAATAATTGCTTAGAAAATAGAATACAGAAAGCCTTAACCAACTTCTTTGGTCATTTGGAATTTATCATCTTTTCTCAGTGTGGGGAATCTCCCGTATGAGGTATAGGGGCTCAGACTCCTCGATGACAGTTGCCGCCCCAAAGGGCAGGCAAACAATCGTCCTTGTGACATTAAATACACAAAATACGTTCGATCGTAATTACCTGTACGTACTTGCAGGTAATGTACGAGTACCAAATTGTGACACAATAGGATGATGTCACAATTTGTACATGAACTGGCCAGCCATCTTTTATCTTGATAGGGGATGATGCGACCTGGCCGCCCTCACCAACGTACGTATTATCTTACATACGTGTGTTTGTGTGCGTGCAAATAAGCCGTATATAAACCACCCAAACCGGCTCTAAAATTGCCAGTGTTCGCCTTGGTTTTGGCTTACCCCTACTTACGTACGAAGTGGTTGAACACGCTTAAATTCTGTTGAATTTCCTTCTGGTGAGAATATCTCTCACGACAAGGTATTCCACACTCAGCAATAATTTTAAATTTTTTCAAATCACTTTTACAGATGAACCGCTTACCCAATTGAAACCAAATTTCGCAGAATGTATTAATATAATGTATTCAATGTCTGTACCAAATTTTGTGATTATTGCTTCAAAATTACGCATTTTAGAATCATTAAAGCTCCAAAAATGAAACATAATAGCATATAATAGACGAACCATAGAATTGATTAGTACCAGAAACAATATGGTTTGTCTTTGTGTTTACCAAATTTCAAAACCATCGGGTAAAAATTCCAACATGTACTGAGTTCAATAGAAATGTATAATAATTATATTATAAAATTTTTTGTGCTAACAACTGTTGGAAACACTATCACTCCAGAACCACTGAACGAAATTGCATGAAATTTTCCAGAAAAAAATTGAGCTATATTAAAGAAGATTTACAGCCATCAAAGAAGTCCCTAATTTCACTAATAGCAAAGTTACCAAATTTTACCAACTGCGAAAGTAGAAAACGGACAAAATATTTCTTGAAACGAACGAAAAGGAGCAAATGAGTATTGAAAAACAATACTTCTCTCTCGCGCTTTTTATCGTTTGCTGAGGTGGATATTATTCTCTCTCACTCATTCCATTTCTTCTTCTTTTTTTTCATCAGTTTCATTTGAGTCAACAAAAAATGGATTAAAACAATATTACTTGACACTACGCAAGTAAAGTTGCGGGTAACAGCTCTTATATTATATGAATTTCAGCTAATACTGTATAAATTTTCCTGTGGTCATAAAACGAAAAACAAACCTACTCTCATCTCTGGGTCTCAATACCAAATCAATTTTAATATGTAAGTTTTCTTCAAAAACATACATAAAAAGATAAAGTGGAGAAAAAAAAGCAAAAAAAGGTTAAAAACTATTACAATACAATAAAATAATCTTTGGCAAAAGTTTTTTTTTTTTTTTTTTTCGTTAATTTTCGACTGCGAATGTAGAATATAATGTCGAAGTTGGAGAGAAAATGGCGTACGGCCCAGTTGATTTTAACATTATTAAATTTCAACTTTATTTCCAATTTAGGAAAAAGTTCACAAATATATTCGTGTTCTTTTTTTTCTTTCTTCTTCTTTCTCTCTTTCTTTCTTTGCGGACGATAAAAATACCTACGGTGGAAAAAAGAGATCCATCGTGCATACGAAATTAACGACAAAACTACATCGCTAGTGTTTTCTCGGCTTTTGCAAGGCTGCCTCTCTCATTAGTATTTTCGTCGCATTTTCCACAGTATACCATAAGAATTGTTTTTTTATGAGTCATGTATTGCGATGCGGGGTGGTAGTAGTGGCAGCCGCTCTCTGCTTTTCTTCTTCAGCTATCGCCACCTACGCGTTTTACCAGTCACAGACATTCTTAGTGAGTATTTCAGTGGATGGAGGAAGGGTGGGATTGTATAACTACCGACAGTGGATGCACCTTCCGAAATGCTATAAGTGGGTTCTATTTTTTCTTTTTCTTTCTTTTTCACTCTTTTTCCTTCTTACTTTCTCTCTCTCGCACACACACTCGTTCAATTTCCTCTCTGTTATCTGTTTCTGGTAGTACACATGAACATTGTACGAAGAGGGTTTTGTTAACCTTCTTCCTTGCAAATACGTTAAAATTAGAATTTAATGTGCTCGAAGTTGCAAGAAAATTTACGTCATTGCTGAATACAAATTAACGACAAAGGGATTAGCTGCAGCAAACGAGGTAAAACTTGTAAAAACGAAAACCATATAATTTATTTGCCATTTTGAGCCTATTCAACATGTTCACTTTTTTTTTCTCGAAATTAGCATCGTAGATAGGAGAATTATTTTGAAAAAATAGTAAATTGCATTGGTAATGAAGAATTATCAAATATGGTACTGATAGACAGACGCTGAATGGGAAGCTAAGACTACGGGTCATCAGTGAGTGGGTACCTATACCTATTAGACGTTTTCTTCTTTTACACCTGAAAAAAATGAATTCAATGAAAGAAAGTTATCATTTATTATTACTACTTACGTCTTCTTTTATTTTAAAACACTATAAACGGAAGGCCAGAGATCTTCTCAGGCATCAGAAATACACGGTGATATATCAAAGCATTTTTCAGCTGGGTCAAAATTAATGAAAATGCTAAGTCAAATTTTTGAAATTCCAAACTGAAATAAAATTCTTTATGTGAAGTATGACTTACTCAAGTAGGAGGAGAAACAATTTGTGGGTCCTTCAAAAACTTTAAAGTTGCATCTGTGTTTGGTGTGGTATCAAGAATTTATCTATTGAAGAGGTTTTACAATGTTGGAAAAACGAATTTAGCGAGAGGAAGGATAAAAATAGTTATTTATGATACACGTGCAAAAACAAGGTAATTTTGATACGAGGCCTGCAAATCACATAGGTATGTATTAATCACCTACTTTGCGCATGTGTCACACACTATTTTTTTCAACATCCCCCCACTGTGTGGTTTGCAAAAGTCCAACAAAGAGTAAAATAATAATCGAAAAGTAAGAGATTCCCAAAGATAAAATCAAAGATGTAAATTTGTGGACACATACTTTATTTCCAAGCCTAAGCAGCCAAATTAAGAGGGCCGATTGCACATACATACTTCACACATACTTACACTTCGAATGGTGAAGAAATTTTGTACATTTTGTTGATTAAAGTAATTATATTTGAAATAAACAAATGAATGTAGAAAGAGGGCATGTTGAAATAATTAACTTGAATCACAAATAATAACTAAACTTAAAAGTTCAAATAAATTACAAATTATGTTGAAAAACAGAGGTGCAGATATACTCTAAATAATGTAGAGAAAGCCAACTTGGACCACATTATAAAGAGAAAAACTTTCAAAAGGAAAAGATAAATGTTTTGATAAACTTCGTTTTCAAAGGAAAAGATTTATGTTGTAATTTTTAAGAGGAATTAAAAGAAGCCATATCAGTAATGGCATTCAGAACATAAGTGACAAGAGTTGAAACAAAGCAGAAGAGTTTGGGAAGAAAAAGAAATATGATGGTCCAATGTCGAGCAGCCAGCTATTAAAACCTCCTTTTCCAACAAGCGCTTGGTGATAAATGAAACAATTATGAAATAAAAGTAATGAAAATAAAGAAAATTTACACGATTTGAATTTTTTGCATAGAGGATACATTGGAAATGATGTTTGTATTTTTAATTTTAATTTTGTTAAATAAACTTCATTTTTATGTGGGTTTTATATTTAAAACCTACTTATTAATCTTTGTGTCATGGAAAGATCTGGGGGTGGGGCTGGGGATGTTTTTCGTTTCATAACTCAAGGAAAATTTTGGCTCTAAAAATTCAAATTCATATAATTATATAAACCAATTTCTTGTTACCACGATCTGTTCAGGGAGACAAATTCTTTATAGATTCTGTAAATTTTGTGGTGCTATTCTACAAAATAAACAATCATTATGACAAAGACAGTTTATTTAGTAGAATAGCCCCTCTAATTTTACAGAATCTGTACAGAAGTTGTCCTCTCAAACGGACCTATAATGTTTGAAAAAAAAAAAATTGTTCAACTGACACACCACACTGTGTTTAAAAAAGAAACTAAATTTTCTGCGACCAACCTCTTCATAAGGATTGTCAGTCTAAGTTGCAATTTTTATCAGATAGTCACAAAATTTGGAAACAACATTAGTAAGAAGCCAATAACTTAACCTACTTATTAATTTCATTATGAACCGGCCATACTGTACTTCCAATATGGCTGTTTTCGTTATTGTTTTGACTATAAAATTTAAAATTTTTGACCAGTTGCTACAAAATTTGAAAAATGTATTCAATATAAATTATAATGACTTTTTATAAATTTTGGTGGGAATCAGCCATACAATACTCACAGTATGACTATTTTCATTTTTGCTTCGGGTATAAAACTTCCAATTTTCTACTAATGGCTATGAAATTTGAAACAAAAATTCACTATAATTTATTATAATTTGCAATAAATTTTGGTATGGATCGGGTGTATTGTACTTCCTGTAACACTGTTTTTGTTTACATTTTGGATGTAAAATGTCCAATTTTGCATCAATAGGAATGTAATTTGAAACAAATATTCATTATAATCTATCAAGAATCTTTTAGTGACTACCTAATTTTATAATTTTCAAAAACCTATTTTTTCTAATGAAGCAGCTGCCGGGTTAGAGTTTTCATATTAGTGTCACATTGCTAAATACGTTGAGTCTTAGGAAATAACGAATTTTGTTTTATGTTAGTGTGCATGTGTTGAATCATGAATACAATCAAATACACACGCACACTAACAATACAATCACAACTATTTGGTTTTGTTTACATTTTTCACTTATTATTGTACATGAAGTTATGTTTTTACTATGTACCTCAGGTTAAACATTTCCAATGTTAAAAATAAAAATATGATAAAATAGGGACCACACGCTACAGCTGTTCCCCGAAAAATGACAATTTTTTTTTCTTCAGATTCAAATAATAATTAATAATTTTATTTTCTTTGAGCCTAAAGATAATTTTCTTTTTCCACACCTCCCCCAAGAGAAAAATTTTTAACTGTTTTAAGAACAATAATTGTTTACTTCTTTAAATCAAATTCAAAAATATTTATGAAATTACTTTCACTTGTAAATTTTTGTTAATTTATTATTGAAGATTTGCAACATATTAAAAACAATTGAAAAAAAGTCAGGTTTTTCAATTTATTTTTATGTGAAAGCCATTGGCTTCTTATTTTTTGCCTTCATTCGATGAAAATGCGATAAAAAAATACTGTATTTAATTCCTAGTGAGAAATAATAAAATCTGAGAAAGTTGCCAACCCATGCAAAAAATTAATCAACCCGTGCGAGAAATTTGAGCAAGAGTATATGTGAAGAAGATAATTTTTTGACTTTGAATTGAAATTTTCTACTTTTCGTTTCATCAAGGAGTGTAGAAAAACGTACTTTTGGGAAGGGTGTTGCAAAAAAATTTTTTTCTGATTTGCAAAGAAAAGCTATGTGGAATACCTTACGTTGTGGAAAGTATACCAACAACAATATATGTTCAACAGAACAATTTGCGTGTTTATGCCAAAATACCTATAAGGTATAGGGGAGCCAAGAGCTTGGTAAACACTAGCAATTTAGCCTAAGATTTTCTGGTCTTATATACCCAGCTCCTTACACACACACATACACACTTATGTAATATTTACATAAGTTATAGTGTAGATTATTCATCGTACTTTGCAGTTGCTATGGCAATGGTAAAATACGGAGAATGCATCTTTGTATTGGTTTGTGACATCGTAGAGATTTTAATCTCTCAATTTGTTACGGACCAAGATTTGTAACTTGTCTATCTACAAAGATAGACAAGTACAAACAAACAAACATGCAGTTTTTGTTTAACGTGCAAGGCACAAATATTTGTCTCCAAAAGTGATGACTGTCGTTGATAGGCCGAACCTATGTCCTCATACAAGTATTTGTCTAATCCCAACAAGCTATTTATGTTTTTCCTTCTTGATTAAATTCTGGGCCCCTAAAAAGCTCCTGTCTGGGAGAAGTCCTCTTTCCACGCCATCTCGTCAGACTAGAATATAATAAACAAGATCAAAGTAGGTACAAACCAAGAAAATTAGCTAAAAAAAGATCTCTTGAAAAATTGGTTTTTCTGACCTATCTTGTTCTTGTAAAACACCATTCAAAACAGTCTTCGTAATTATTTTTATTGTTCTTTTAATTAGCCCATAAACCTTCACTACATTTACCAGTAATAGTATGATTAAAAAATAAATTCTACGCTTTATATTTGTCTATGGATTATTTAATTATGCCAATATTATGACAAAATTTTTGATTGTATAAATGATTTGATGAATCGACAAAAAGTAGCCTGAAATGAAAGAAAATGTTATTTTTGTTTATAGTTCTATTTGTTTACTGGTCTCGAAAGGTAAGTATTCTTCCTAATGTTCTCCAGGGGGAAAAGGAAATGAAACACTGTCTATCTTGATTTTGTCTACATGAGAACAAAGTTAAGGCTCGTCGAACTTTTTTTGATAGTGTTTTCCAACTTTTCGTGATTTATCGACTACTAATCCGCAACTTAACTATTTAATTTGTTTTTTGTTGGCTGGGGAACAAAGTGTTTGTTTTCTCAAAATCACAAGGGTTCTTTTAATTATTTCTCCCTCTTTCCGTCTATCAGCTCAGTATACGTTAGATTTGTATAAGTAATTATTTTTAAATATCAATGAGAAAAAGTTTTGCCAGTAAAACTGATCTTCGATCAAAAAATTTAAATTTAGACCTATTTATTTTACATGAAATGAAAAAATTTGACTTCTTTTGAAAAAACATTTCGTTTATTATTTTTTGCAACACCCTTACTAAAAATACGTTTTGTTTACGTGCCCTGATGAAACAAAAGGTTGCGAATTTTCAAAGCAATGTCAAAAAATTATCTTCTGCACATGCACACTTGCACCTTGAATTTTTCATACCTATCGATGAATTTCTCGCATTGGTCGATTAATTTATCGCATGAGTTGGCTATATTTTCTCAGTTTTTATTATTTTTCGTTAGAAATTAAATACCAAATTTTTCAAAAACATTCAGAAAATAAACAAACTGTAAAAAGTCAAATAAAAATTTTTTGGTTTGAAAAAAATAAGATTATTAATTATTATTTAGATTTGAAAAAAACAAAATTCATCGCCATTTTTTTGGGGACAGTATGAGGGTGTTGCAAAAAGTAGTGTGTGACCCACGTGCAAAGTAAGTGATTGACTCGTGTGATTTGCAACAATCGCCTTCGGCTCATGCAGCAAAGATCACACTCGTATCAAAAACACTTACTTTTTGCACTAGTATCACAAATAACTGTTCATAAACTTTTTTTTTTTTCATTTTGTGATATTAACAGTGAAAAATGTATGTATCCTCGATTATCTTTTTCTCATCGTCGGATACGAAATCAAGGTTAGACATAATTTATTCGACGCAAAATTTTTCCATCACTTTTCGTCTATTCGAGTCGCTCAGCTGGAACCCATGTCGAAGGAATTAAATATTTCACACGCTGTAAATATTTCAGTTATTCAGTTGGAAATGTAAACTTTTGAAAAAATAATTTTATATTTCGAAATTCATAGGCTATATACGGTCTGGCGTATCTCGTGCGAAAACGCATTTTTCTTTCCTCCTTTTATAGATAAAAGTACGTAAAAAAAGGGCTTGAAATTTTTATCGGAGATGTAAAGTAGAAAAATATGAGGGTAGAAGTTAAAACTTTAAATTGTTTGTATATATGTAGGTACACAGTTTTTAATAGCTTCTTTCCTCTGATGATCGATAGTACTAATATGTACTCATATAAAGGCACCTACCTATAATGTTGTCTAAATATGTGCTAAAGTATCGAAAAAGCATTATTAGTCAGTTTGGAGTCTGCACCATCAGAATAGGTCATGTTTACCATCCATCTGAATAGTTGTTGATTTTAAAGGATCTGCATGAGACGAGGTGTGAAATAAATTAGGCTTACACTTTCTGGTTTACGTTTAGATAATTTTCATATCATCTGGTGTATCGAAGAAATTCCACAAGAAGTTTTAGTTTCGAAAATTTTGAAAGTTTGATTCTTTTTCAAGTACTAGCGAAATTTCTTTCTAATTTTTTATTCGGACTTGTGTGTAAAATTTATAGAAACTTTGAAACGTCCGAGAATTCTAGAATTTGATTTAAAAGGGTACACGTATTTCGTTCCTCTCTCAAAACAGCATCAATACCACCTTCTTAAAGTAATTTTCAAACTCTGATTATGGTAATGATTAATGATTCTATGCTCGAAGTAAGCCTACCTACTTTTATTCGTTTCTGTGACCTTGGAAGTTTTATTTGTTCTCAAAAATAAGAACTTCAAAAAATCTAAAATAATGTCGCAAAACCATTAGGATGGTTTCGAATTTTTAGTGAACGTAGTTTCTCAAGTTTATAAGCTGAGGTGAAAAATTTTCTAGTAACATTGTAATTGCTGTTGAATAATTTTTTTGATTTAATGAAAATATTTTAAACTTTCCATCTTGGTTGATTATCATCCTTCGATGAATACCAATAATTTACAATAATTTTATTTTTTTTTTCCCAGGAAAATCAAAGTAGGTTGAAAAATGAAGCTAATTCCATCGTATCAAGTATAAAATTTTGAACACTTTAATTTCGTAGATATACCATATACCTACATTTTGAAAGTTTTTATTTTTTTTTCTTTTTCTTTTTCAGTCAAACAAAAATAAAAATCATACTTCTCTTAGTTCCATGAAACCGATAGTAGAACCACGACTTGCAAATTAACAATAATGATAAAGGATAGCAATATGAGCATTGTATGGGTAAAATATTGTTGTGTTTTGCCTTCTGCGTATTATTCTGACATAGAACTACGTCTGATAAATCGTAACATCGGTGCAACTTTAGTCGAACTAAACACGACTGATACTTGAAAACGTACTCTGAAAGACCAATGGCTACCAATTCTGGCACTCAACGCACACCTATCCTATAGTCTTACGCATTGTTTCTCTCGATTGAAAAAATTACTTTTTTTTTTTTTTTACTTCATTTGTGTAGGTCGGTGAAACCAGATTCGCTTCGAAGGCGAGTACACACTTGTTATTAGATACATATTAACATTGTATCATATCACAGCAGCAATTCAGTACGTATGGTTGTTGTATCGGAATTTCCGTATTGTACGAGGGCGGTGACAGGGGGGAGGTCCGAGCTGAAACAAAAAGCTTGACAGAAAAATCATGTAGCGTGTTTGTTGATGGTAGCAGGATTTTGTGCAGCACGGGAGGTAAAATTTATAGATCCTCCAAAATATTAAAAGTGGCATCTGCGTTCAGTACCGTATTCAGGATTCATCTATTTAGAATTTTACGAGCGAAGGGTGCTAAAAAACTTTTTACTCGTTTTTCGATTTTTATTTTGAAAATTGCGGCCTCTAAAAATCCCAAGGTCTCGTCAGGCCCGGTGGATAGAACACACTCTCATTTATTGTTTTTATTATTTCAGCAAGGTATCGGCCATTGTTATAAACGCAATACGGTTGACTGCATTAATTAGGTAATTTTTGAAAAATTCTAAAGTCGTATGAGCAACTCGCTGGAGGGTTCAGCCCCTCTCACACCTCCCTTGCTACGCCTAAGCTATTGATTAAGTGTTTTTTGAAAAAAATATAAAACAAAAATGTAAAATTACTGGAGAAAAGCAAGTCCACTGTGTAGTTTGAAGTATTTTTTCTTATTTACGGCGCAAGGAGTTACGAGCGTCTTTTCTGCATTGCATTGATTTAGGTTTTTAAGTAGGTTTATTTAGAAAACATACTAATTACGCACCTTAGAAAACGATGCGAGTATGTAATTGGAAAAATATTACTCATAGCAGCGTGGCATCGTAGGCATCGTAACAATTATACTCATATATAATCGCCGTGAGTTTCCCCAAAGTTCTGCAACAATAATGCCACAATACGATGCCGATTACTTACTCGCATCATTTGCTACATGAGTACGAGTACATACGGATAATCAAGTTACTCGTCTGACAAGTATTTTGTACTTGTAATCACACGATGCTGTATATACTCGTGCAGGGCTCTAATATGTATATATACCTATAATAAATAGACATACATATTTCGTCGCAATTATTGTCCGATAATTACGAAATTTGATACGAATATTTTTACTAAGCCAAGGATCAGACCTATTGATTTAGGTGCGGATTGACTAGACGGTACTTCCGGTACCACCATTTTTGTTTTTATTTTGGCTTTAAAATGCTCAATTTTGCATCAATAGCCACGAGATTCGAAATAAATATTTATTATAATTTTTGTAGTCCACTACTATTTTTGGCATGGATCGTTCGGACGGCATTTCCGGTAAATATTTTTTTTCTCTTTTTTTTCCCTAATTTGCATGAACTTTCCTTTTTACGAAAATTATCCGCACGTTCATGTTTTCTTTTTTTTATATATGAATTTATTGTATTTCTTTGATTTAATTTTAAATTATATGATTATTTACCATACTTTAGGTATTATCTTAATCAATTTTTTATTTTTTCAAAAAATAATGCTTTTAAATTTCACTTTGTTTAACGCATTGTCAGCAGCTAACAAATATTATACAATTATAACATACAATTCACGCATACGAACTTGAAGACAATTAATGTGATAATCGAAATTCATAATTATTTTTTATCGAAAACCTACTTTTTCTAGCAAAGTTTGCTGCGCTGAAGTTTTTTTTTTTAATTTATTGTTTTAATATTGTAAATGAAAATTGAAAAACAGTGTTTTCTAGCAAAGTATCACTGCGCTAGAGTTTTTTATGAAACAAAAATTATTGTAGCCAACCTCAAGGGCCAATTAGGTGAGTGTGACACCCCCTTTGGCCCAAGCTGCTGTAAAAATTGACCAGCTGGTGTAAAAATTGAATGAAACGATAATTTTTTTTTTGTTTCTAATTATCAAGTGACCTTTTTTGGATTGTTTTCGTCGAAATTACGAATTTTTTCGCCGAATTTTATGAAAATTGATCCATTAAAACCACCTTAGATGACATTGCTTCACGCAGCCTCTCTATCAACTCTCATGAAACTGAATAGATGAAATTTTTTGTGTTACAGAAAGTTCGTCAGTCTTCATTGAAATTACGTTCGAAAGAAGAAACAATGTGCCATCAAATATCGATGACTTTTATGTCAATAAAATATTTTTTCTCTGGTCAACACTCTACTTTAGCCCTATAATATTCGTTTCAGTTAAAATTTTTACTTACTAAACACGAATCCCTTACCTTTTCCATCAAGCGTAATTATCGCTTGGTGTCTACCCTAAAGATTAGATTTTGTTTTCTCAAAACCTATTAGCCATAATATTTTTCCTTTTTTTTTTTTTTTTTTTTTCATCTTCACTTTATTTTTTCTTCCACTCATTTTCTGTCGAAGAAAAGACGAATGAAATCATTTTACGTTAAGAAACTTCATTTGTATAAACCTTTTTACTCGCTGGTCTGCGTAGTGGTGCACGTGGATACGTTTATTTGATTTAATATCCGAAGCAGGTTTTTCATAATTTTGTTCCTCTCCTTTTTTTTTTTTTGCACACTTTTTTCAACCCTTCGTCGTTCTCATCTGCTTAAATCTTTTTTCTACGACACAAGCCTTCTAGAGAAGATGAAAAAAAAAAAAAAATGTAACGTAATTACGTTCCAACGAAGATCATCCTTAATCGAATTACCCTTCGACGATGTAACCACGTTAACATTTAATGCCTAAAAAATAATACCAACCGTTCGTTTACGCTTCGAAAATAGATTTATTGGTGGACGAACCTCGTGTCGTAGATATATAGCTGTAGCCTATGTTGTAGGTGGGTTTTTTCTTTTAGATTAAAAAAAAAAAAAAAAAAAAATGCGAGGAAAGAGGTTGAAAATGGGCGAGAGAGACGGAGATATGCAGTTTTACGATCAGCTTATATGTGAAAAATGAAAATCGTTGATAATAGATGATGGCCGCCTAATAATACCGAAAGCTCATATCTGGTTGTCGTCTATTCTTCAACCCTTTGTATACAGTACGCATGGTCAACTCTTATGGGAGAGAAAACAAAAAAAGGACATTTATTGTACAAATATTTCACTTCACGTTTACTGGTTGTTGCGAATGTTCCAAATATGAAATTGATTTTATATACGTATATATACGTGCATATATATCTATATATATTATTATATTCGCTTTAAAAATAGATTTTCTGTAACAAATTCGCTTCACGCCACCATTCGAACAGAATTCACAAAATAGAAAAAACGAGGAGACTGGCCAGAAAAAATACTTGCGACGTTAACAAGCGAGTACCTACGAAAAAGCGATATCGCAAAAAATGTGAGTATCTTGTTAGGGAATGAAAATCTTAATCGAAAATTGTATCCTTATTCGAATCACCATTCTACATCCCTCCACTCGGCTCGGCACACTGTCTGTCACTCTTTCTTTTTTCTACTCATATATTCATTAACGTCTCTCGTCTCTCTTTTCTGTTCATACCTACACATTGCGGAAGAACACGCGGGACAAATTTTTACCAAATACGTGTTCAAAATTCATGAACACCGTCCGAAGAGTGTAACAGACTGAAAGGAAAAAGCAAAAAAAAAAGTAAAATAAAAGTAACAAAAAATAAACCTTGTAATTTAGGTGCGAAAGTATTGGATTTTGGTTTTTGTAAAAATCATAGGTACGACCTTATTTTCATTCATTCGACGAGAATGTGGTCGAGAAAATGGTGGAAAAATTGACGTTAATGAAAGAAGATGGTTGCGAATTCCATTACTATTCTCTCTTCCTCGTTCTTTTATTTTTATTTTTATTTTTTGAGTCTGGGCCTACATTTTTGCAAGCTTTTTCAATCAAATTCTTTCGATACGTTTTCCACGTGCGCATCGTATACGAAGGTTAACGCAAGTATTTTAAATATTAATTTTGTGCGATTTCTATGTTTTTGCGAGCCTGGAACCATCGGATTGGAAATTCGGTCAAACCAAAATTTTTCATTTTTTTTCTGTTGGGACTACTTATTTTATTTTTTCCTTATTTCTCATGTTTTCACACGAAGTTATGGTTTAAATTTTGTCAAATGAAAAGTCCCTATTTAGTTTTGCTTGGGGAGGACAATTCAAGGAGTGGGAGATCCAAATGATATATTGAAATTCTTTCCAGAAAAGTGGTTTATATTTTACATTTTTATTGCCAAAAGTAAGTAATAATAATTATATTTTGTATAAATAAGGAAAACAATATTGAATTCAGGTAAAATTGTTTTTTTCGATTGCTCTTTACCTGTAGAAAGAAACAATATTATAATATTAGTTTTTTTTTTGAAATTTTTCTTTTCAATACCATCAGGTAACTTTTTACTCAACGGTCCTCAACTCTTCATAATTTATTTTAGTCAATAGAAAATCAATTTTTTTTTTTTTGAATTGGGAAAAAAGGCAACTTTGTGAATATTGTGAAAATTTGGGGTAATTTTTGGGGAATGTTACGATCCTTTCGGTGGTTTGACGAATGCTCTTTTCTCAGTTTTAACCATCAATTAAGCATTTAACATGAAATTAGAAGCATAACTGTGTAAATAATTACAACATACGTGGAATATTATTGTACATAAAACACTTTTGAGATGTATGTAACTGTCACGATCATGTGACCTACTTTTGGAATTGCAGGGGCCTAAAAATTACAAATCACATCCGATCCTCTATGAAAGATACGTTAAAAATTATTGTCAAGGAATATTTTCGAAGTGAAAGTGTAAAATTCTGTATGACTGTGTGGAATACCTTGTCGTGAGAGATATTCTCACCAGAAGGAAATTCTACAGAATTTAAGCCTGTTCAGCCACTTCGTACATAAGTACGGGTAAGCCAGAACCAGACCAAACACTGGCAATTTTAGAGCCGATTCGGGTGGTTTATATACGGCTTATTTACACGCACACAAACACACGTACGTAAGAGAATACGTACATTGGTGAGAACAGCCAGGTCGCATCATCCTCTATCGAGATAAGAGATGGCTGGCCGGTTCATGTACGAATCATGACTTTATCTTATTGTGTCCCGATTTGGTACTCGTACATTACCCTCAAGTATATACAGGTAATTACGATCGAACGTAATTTGTGTATTTAACTTCACAAGGACGATTATTTGCCTGCCCTTTGGGGCGGCAACTGTGGTCAAGTGGTCCGAGCCCCTTTTTCTCATACCGGTGAGTTCCCACAGACTGTTTCAGCATTCAGTAAAAATTCGCAATTCGAATTAAACAATTCTCTCTCCGCTTTTCTGATTTTCCTTTGCAGATGAATAAATGTTCCATTGAAGGCTGTCAACAGGAGAAAACCGACGTCATTTCAACTCTTCTGCCTCATATCCATTCACCACATGAGTCCAAATTGACTCATTTGATTTGTTTTACCAAAAAGATACCGTAAGAAATATGGAACTGCCACGATGCGTAAGAATTTCGTTCTTTTGCGACAGCATTTACACCAATTATGTCGTCAAAAAGTTCCCAAAAAATTATGAAAGTGGTAAATCTCGCGTAACTATTTCTTAATTTTTTAAACAATATGCCATCACCAGTACATTATAAGAACAAATCAAATCACTTGAGTGCCACTTGAAATTCAATCAACCTTCATTCAGTGAAACGATGGAACAGAATTAATTCTCAAATCCATTTTGACACTTAATTGTCAGTAGTTATCATAAATTTTTAATTTACTTTCATCGTAAAACAACCTTATCCTTCATCGTATGAAGTTGTAATACATATTTCCTAAGCGAAAAATTTCAACAAATAACGTCGAACAGGTTCCTTACCTACTTACCTACTTTTTATTTTGCAAACATTTCTTTTCGAAGTCGTTTACTGTTAAGAGGCAAATTTTTTAAGCTTTTGTCCGCATATTTTTACGAATCCTTTTTTCTTATTTATTTATGTTTGATCCCGTCGGGTTCTTTTCTTCAACATAAACTTGTAAATCTTTTAATACTTTTCCCGGACCTAGTTGACTTATACAAAGCTAGACACAAAAAAATATACCTACAGCTAAGGTGTATTTACAGTAATATATTAACCGTCAATGAAAAGAATTCGAAAGTAGGCCTCACAATCGGAAGTTTGAATCTTATTTCGACTTGCTTTTGCATAAAATATCACCTCAGATTATGTTTTCTCAGGTCTTAATGTTTATTTCAACATTCGAAAAAACGAAGTGAGTGAAAAAGAAAACATTTTTCTCTTTTTACAAAGTTTGCTTAAAAATGGGGTATTAAAACTGATCTCACGAAGAGTTGGTGGTCGGGATGATAGAAATTTTCCATCTCAGAACAGAAGAAAACTAATGACATCATTTTTCTGTTTTGACCTAATTTTTTTTGAGTTGTAATAAGCCATTTATAGGCTATTGTATTCATGAAATAACCCGACTCGGGTTTGGAAAAATGTGAAATGAAACTGTTTTCTTGTCTGAACAGACAGAAATTACAGATATTAGGCTAGTGCTACCAGATAAAATGGTACCTAGTGTTATTTTTATCAGTGAGTAAGTTATAACCAATGCTCATGAAAAGTGAAAATGGATGGTGCAAGATATGTTATTTTTGATGTAAAAATGTTGTTGCATACCGGTATATAATTCATTGATAATAGTTAACAAAAGTTGAATACAATAAATTAGAGGAAAATTTGTTCCAAATTTTGTTTCTGAAACACATCATTATTCCTTCCCAAAACTCAGATTTTGAGAACAATGAGGAAGAACATCTCCTCCAATTACTACTGTACGGAAAGGTCCAAATGAGTCTTTCTTTAGATACTAGGAAAAATGAAATTTTAGGAGAGCGAAGAAGCCAATAAAAAGAAAACCATTTAAGACCAACAGTACCCCGACTACTTAACATACATACTCATTTCATCTTATACCTACAGGGTGTTCGAATTTCGTTGGGCAAGCCAGTGAATTGAGCAGAATTCGAACACATTTATGTACAAATAGTTCCATATTTTTATGTTTTGCTGATTAAAATTTCTGCTGTCATTTGTTGAAAATTATGATTTTTCAATATTCGAAACAAATTGCGTCTTCAATTTGGAAATATGTAACTGTTCGTACATGGAAGTTTATCTTACTTTATCGAGTTCTATCCGTATTTTATCATTGTCCATCGAAATCTGGACAACATTCATATTAATATCACTATAATCTGTTTATTTTATGCTTCATGTACCTACTTATATTTCTCATAATTTCACGTTCTGCCAAACTGTTGCCTGGCAATGTATGAAAATATTATGCCTTCGTCAATTATGAAACTTTTAACATTGAAAATGTTTAACGTGAGGTACATAGCAAAAAGATGACGTCACGCGCAACGAAAAGTGAAAAATGTAAACAAAATGAAAAATCTTGATTGTTTTATTAGTGTGCTTATGTATTTGATTGTATTCATGATTCAACACACGCACATTAACCCAAAACCGATTTTGTTGTTTCAGTATGAAAAATGATGAATTTAACAGGGTTACCTGAGTACGAAAAATAGAATGAGTACGTTTATTTAACAAAATGAAAATTAAACACAAAAAATTTCAACGAGCAGCAGTTCCATTAGAAAAAATATGTTTTCCAAAATTATAAAATTATGTAGTCGCTAAAAAGTTATTAATAAATCATAATAAATATTTGTTCTGAATTACGTCCTTATTTGTCAAAAATTAGGCTTTTCAGAGCGAAGAAAAAAAAAAATTGTGTTATCGGATGTACTATACAACCGATCCGTACCAAAACTTATAACGTGTTATAATAGATCATAATTAATATTTGTTTCAAATTTCGTAGTTATTAGTTGAAAATTGAAAATTTTATATCTAAAAAAAAAACGAAAATAGCCATACTGTAAATACCGTGTGGCCGATCCCGATCCACATCAAAATGTATAGCAAGTTATAATAAGTCAGTGAATATATGTTTCAAATTTCGTAGCTATTGATCAAAACTTGAAAATTTTGTAGCCAAAACAAAAACGAAAATAACCATATCAGAAGTACCCTACGACCAATCCTTTCAATAAAATTTTGTGGCTTTCGGATAAAAATTATGGCCTGTACCGTAGTAACAAGAAATTGGCTTATATATATAAATTTGAGCTATTAGTTCCAAAATTTTGCTTGAGTTTTGTACCGAAAAACGTACTCAATCATTTATTTACAAATAGCGGAACAACGAATCACGAGTCCTATTCTTCACTCAGGAAATTCCTAAGAAGTTCCCGTGAATTTGATAATCGTTGGAAAAAAAATTCATGAATTTCATCCTTGTAAAATTAAACAGTTTTTTCAGAGCACTTTTAGTTTTCATTTTCCTAAATAAAATAGTTTTTATCAAAAAGTACTGGAATATTCGGAACTTTTTTCTCATATCAAGGTCAAATAGAATTATTTAACGTTTGAAAAAAAGGATTGGTGATTCGTAAAAAAAATGATTCGTGAAAATCACTTCTAATCTTAGGACTGAAAGTATTCGTGATTCGAATCACTTTGCTGTAAAATCATTCTCGATTCGTGAATTGAATATTTTTTTTTGAGGAATCTGCGTACTCTTGCCTCCAGATTGTTCTATGACACGAAGATTAATAAGTAGATTTTAAATAGAAAACCTACTTAAAAATCATTTCCAATGTATCCTCGACTGGTAAATTTTCACTGTTTTTATACTTTGCTTGAAATTAAAATTTTCACACTTTGCTGTAACATACAATTGTATTATATATCTAATTATCTAATTATATAGTAAATTATATGCCTGTATTGCCTGAATATATGTTTTACGGTTTTACGAAAACTATATGAGGGTAGAGCTAAAATTTTCACGAATGGTAGTCCTGATATAGAACCAGGTCTGAAAAGAGTTTGCAGCTATTGGTTCAGTAGTTTCTAAAAAATGTGGAACAGAAGAAATTTCTGCAGAAAATGTGAAGTTTATTGCTTTGAAAAAACTACTAGAAGAATAGGACTGAAATTTTCTCAAAATATAGTTCTTATAATACATAGGACTATGTATGTCTGATAAGAGTTAAATGCATATCAATTCAGTAGTTTCCGAGAAAATAGGAGAACAAAAATAAAATATTCCTGGAAAAAAGTATGTCGACAGTGTGACTTGAAGTATCTTTTTCATATTTATGACGCAAGGAGTTACGAAGGTCTTCTTTTTAGGTTTTAGGTCTTAAATTTTTTTTTTTGTTTTGAAGATGAAAATTAGCAAACTGGGTTTTCCTGCGAAGTATTGCTGCGTTAGACTTTTTCTTTACCTTCTTCCCTCACGAAAATCCAATAGGAAAATTTAATTTATCGTAAAACTAGTCGTACAATGAAAAACTTTTGCCTTTTGAAACGATTTCCTACTTTTTAGTTAGGAAAAGAATTTTTGATGCTGGTCTATTGTGTCGAAGGGATATTTAAGCATGTATATATATATATATATATATATACACGTAGGTATAAATATACCTAGGCGTAGGTAGGCAGCTAAATAAAATTGTCGAATAAAACGTCAACCACAATGAACCATTTGAGAAGTTGGTAAAAGTTAAACGCAGAAATACGCGCCCAAAAAGAAGTGAATTTAATTTATGAAAAACAGTCGTCCATCCTGTAGTTTATGATGTTCAAATGGTGGGAGAAAAATGCTACCAAATTGTTTTTTTCATGTTTAAATTATAAATAAGGCTCTTCAGATGCTTCCAGTGAAGTTTTCTTAGAACAAATATTATAATAAGAAAATTAAATTTTACGTCGGGGCAGAGATCTACAGGGAACCTCTCTTCTCCACTTGTTCTTTCTTTTTTTATTTTTGCTCTTTTTGATGTAAATTAAGTCTTCATGATAAGAAAAAATTGAAGACGAAAATTTTTCAATTTGTTTAAAGTTTGTCATGACTACGAAGCGAAAACGATAAATAATACGAAAAGATGAGATATGAACGAGAAAATAAATTCATTCTTTATTATCGGGCTCATTCTTTTTTTCCTTATTCGTAATTAATGAGGAAAGATTTATTAGCCTGCTTCACTGTTGCTTATTATTGAGGAGTTACAAAAAAAAAAAAGAATTTCCATTAACATGGTATTTTTGATACACGGTAAGTGATACTTGAAACATAAGATTTCTACCATTGTTTTCATTGAAGCACCAGCACCATTGCGACAATTTTCCTTTTAACGTGTCCCATTGCCCGTGAACCTTTCTATGGTTGAAATAAAGAGGGAGAGAAACCTTTTTTTTTTTTTTTTTCAAAATCGAGAAAACAAAGTATAGGCAAGTACCTCTAGAAGACAGCAGAAATTTCTTACTTCTTGTTGTCCATTCTCTTGAAAACTGAAAAATATTTTCAACAACAATTATAAGACTAGAAACTTTAATGGTGAGTAGTTGTTAGATATTGAAAAATTAATTTAACGAAGAAATTAATTAGAATTTTCAATGAGCCCGGATGGATCAATAACCTTCGTGGAGTAGGGGTGTACTGATCCAGGGCCATTTCGATGGGTCGATCAGAGGGAGGTCACAGTCTGATAAAAATATTTAACTTCTAATGGCTTCTTCACAAAAAAAAAAAAAAAAAAAAAAGTGGTAAACCGAAAACAACAAAAACGATAACTTATTCAGAAGAAGCTTTTGTTCATTGATTATTTTTCTGCGTAAAATAAGTTACTTCTCCCTTTTAGCTGTTTCATTTTAGTTTATTTTTTGTTTCAATTGGCTTATTACAATTTCGTTCTTTATTTCAGAGTAAATTTCGTTAATTTTGTAGACACACTAATTGATAATTTAGAACAAAGTCTGATGAATTACATAATTTTAATTTTTTGAGAAGAAATAGATGGAAATGAACTACCTACGTAAGTATTTATTTGTAAAAACATTGTACGTATTTCACTTTTTGGCAGTTTTGAGTTAAGCATTGACTGGAATTGAAAAAAATCGATTTTATGAGCTGCCAAAAGATGAAATCTCAATTGACTATCTTTACTTAGGCAGAAGAGTATGATATGTTTGCGATAGCATTGAACTTTCAGCCAAAAACTCACAAATATTGCCAAAGCTTGAAGTGTCACAGATAGGTACCTCCAAGTCTATGATACGTTTTGCCAAAACACAATATATGTCATCTGCTAAAGCATGATAATATGTCTAGATACTTTTTTGACTAAAACATGATAATATATCATGAATTTTTTCCTTCTCACTTCGTATAACTAATTTAATTGCAACATGAAGTCGAAGACAAGTATTCAATCTGAAGAGTCTAGTTTCAGATAATCGTGAGTGCAACTTAAGAGTGACAGAAGAGGGAAAAATTTATGGTACAATATTAGGTTTTTGCAAGACATGTATCATGTTTTGGCAGAGAAGTACCATGACATAATTATCAAATTTTTGCAAAACTATCATATCATACTTTGGTGTGAGATTTTGTGCTTTGTGCAAAAGCAACTCGGAGGAATCTGTGACATATCAAGTTTTGGCGCTGTTTACTAGTGTTTCACTGAGATTTGAATGCTGCTACGAAGAAATCATATTTATTTGATGGTTAATTAACTGAGATGTCATCTTTTGGTAGCTCATAAAATGGATTTTCTTCTAAAATGCTTAACTCAAAATTGCCAAAAATGTATGAATCATCTTTTTAAAAATAACCAATAATTGGTTACCGTTTTGTCTTTCTCAACTCGATCCAGCCAAATTATTCATACACCAAACCTTAAACCTCTGTGGTATGCGACCCAGAGTAGACAGAATCCAACTCAATACTGGCGCACAATTAATCCCACAACACAATTATTTAGAAGAATGAGGTTGCAGATCACCAACTGTATCTGGTGATTGCACAAAATCTTATTCTAAACCAGTACAGTCCATCAGGTTTTCATTTTACTGATTTATTTTATGGATTTGAGTTCATTAAAAATCACTTAAAGACCATATATCTTGAGAGTTTTTCATTATCAAGATGTAAATATACTTTACCGTGGTTTTGTAGAAGATGACCCATCGCCAGTGAAAAATTATCGCATGAATGTATAAAAAAACATCATGCATTGAAATGAAAAAAAGGTAACAAAAGGCATGAAAATAAAATTTGTGTTACCTTATCGAAGAGCAAATGCTGTTGATCAGAGTAGCAGAAAATTTTTTATGATATCAAGGTAGTGAAATTTCATACAGAAAAAGTGATATAATCGCAGCCAAGGAGCCGTTATGACAGTGATGTTGGGGGGAAGAAATGATAATCAAAAGAAGAAATTAATTTTGAGGGAGGAAAAATGTTTTTCGGGAGTAAATCTGGGCTAAGTTGTTAGCCTAATTGATACGCTAACTGCAAATTTATTATTAATGGGGAAATAGTTTTACTGTAATTTAATTTTAATTTTAAAATGAAATGTCCTCGGAAACACAAAAACTTATTTAGAATGTTTTATTTTTGTCTTTGTTATTAGGGACGATCAGCTTCCTTATTTAGGGCAACTAAAAAAGCTGTGGTTTGGAGGAAGATCATCACATGTCACTTTTTGTCAGTGTAGAGTTATGCATGTCATTGAATTTTTTGAAAAGATTATTTTTGAATGCAATTCCAGCCAAATTTGAAACATTTCTTTTACTTATTGTCATAAATGAAAAATAAAAGAACCAATATCCCAATGGAAAATAGTTTTTTTTGAAATTAGAAAAGCTTATGCTGACCTAGGTTGTTTTAATTCGAACAGAAGCAACCGATGTCGTCATAGGTTTTTCTCAAGTGGATTGTAACACATCAAATGTCAAAATTTGAATTTCTTCGTTTTTTTAAATTTTTGAAATAATGTGTATAACGAGTTTATTCTGTTGTTTTAAAAACTTTTATGAATAGATTTCTGATTTTTTGTTCAGTAGGTAAATGAAGTTATTTCAGTAAGGGATGTTATTCTTAACAATTACTTTGGTATAAGAATATCCTATATTTTGATGAAAGGTTAACGAGCATTTTCTCACAATAACAATGAGTGACCTAGAAGTTCTTTTCCTGAGCCACATATCATCCAGTAGAGCATTAATTAATTTAAATAAAAAAAGAAGATGAAGGAAAAAGAAGACGAATAGGGTATTTTTAGAAAGAATGTATTAACCGGTACGAAAAGATTTGTACTCTCGAATTTGGTTTGTTTTCAATTTTTGGTTAATGCAGAGGGTTGTAATTTTAATTCGAAAAAAAATTAATATTTACTAAGTCACACCGAATGCCAAAAACACTGTTATGTCAAGTTTTATTAGAAAAAAAGATGACCCAATGTTTTTGTTGGATCTATGAATGAGCATCCACTTAAAGATAAATCGTTTCTATTTCCATTAATTTTAGATGTCAACCCCTACCTTCGTAGGTTTAAGAACAATAATAAACATAAACATCCGACAAAGAATAATAAGACTTTCTAATTTTTCTCGTTAAGGAACTTATTTGTCTTGCTTTTAGACAGTAACCATTTCTCCTTTTGGGGTTCTTCTTTCATTCATGTCACAGAAGCACCAAGTTCAAAAAAATTTACCTTATTTTAGACAGTGACGTAACCAAAACTAAAAATCCATATTCAAAAAAATGCAAAATTTATTTTCAATATAAAAAACTTTCGCACAGCAAGCATCGCAAAAAACAAGTAGGTTTTCAAATAAGCACGTTGAAATCATCAAAACATCATTGAGGTAAATGTTTTATACAATCCTGAAAAAATAGGCGATCGTATCACCAAAAGATCTCACTTTCAAATTCATAAAAAATGAAACGTCACAAATTCATATCTAAGTACCTAATTTGTATTTTCGCATCTCACGAGCATTTTATTAAAGTACAAAACAATTGCATCGTTTGAAAGACACAACAGCATGATTTTCTTATTGTTTTTACAATTTTTGATGTAATCGAGAAATAAATAGCCAAGAAGATGGCAATGAAAAGTACAGAAAGCGGAAAAAAGGCGAGAGAAACTTAAATTTCGCGTTTTTCCTATGTACGGCAAATCAAGTATGCAATTTGCACTACACCAATGTGAATACTGTTTTTTCCCTCATTGACGTTAGAGAATTACTCGAACAGTCGCACCATTGGGCGGCTAATGTTCGGTTGAATGATTGAATGATTTCAGATCTTAACTTGTCTTTTCTTCCATGGTGGTCCCAATCTATTATTTTTTAGAATTTATGAGATACCTAATTATTCTTTAAAAAAACTGTTAGTTTTAAAGTAAAACTGCTACTAACGTTAATACGAATGAAACAAAAAACAATGAAAAATTGTTTGTCAGAAACTCAAATTAATTTAAAAAATAAAAATAAAAAACAAAATAAAAATGCTCTGACAGAGAACCAACACTTTTGAAAATTCTCCAGCAAGATCTACTGAATGGAATTGATGAACATTGCGCTAATTAAAAAGTTTCGTCATAAGAAGAGACGGAATCGATATAGATAAGTTGCATGATAAAAGAAAATGGCACCAATTTCAATGGTTTCAAGATTTAGATCTTGTTGGAGAAATTTTAAAAGGGTTATTGTTTTCTTTTTATGGTATTCTTATGGTTTTTTTTTTTTTTTTTTGAGTTTATGAATCTATTTTTTGAAAAAAATTTTCTTATGGTATTGCACTTACATTTCAGAAGATTTACGTCATTTGTTATTTTTGAATGGTCAACAAGAAAATGTACATAGGAAGATATTTAAGAAAAAAAAAATTAAAAAAGACAGCAGTTCTTTAAAATAGGTATGGGTACTAAAATATGAACGGTAACGAAAGAAACATAAATTGAACAATGTTCACGTGCAAAAAGGACGCAGTTCAGCGGAAAATTAAAATGTATTAATAATTAATGAAGACGATATATAGATGGGCGTTATCAACTGGATAAACATCTTGACGTGACTAAAGGTTAACAAAATAAAAACGTTTTGTAAAATGTTTTCTATTTTTATTACATCGCCTTAAATAAACCCACTCAATTTG
The DNA here is from genome assembly GCA_011428145.1 of Ericerus pela. Lineage (NCBI taxonomy): Eukaryota > Metazoa > Arthropoda > Insecta > Hemiptera > Coccidae > Ericerus > Ericerus pela. The sequence goes on from WOFM01000392.1 coordinate 2,655,456, forward strand.
AAATTATTATTAATCCCATTTTCAAAGGAAATAGAGGCTACAATTTTATCTTACCGAGGTGTATGGGGTCGCAGATGGTCCAATGCGAAATTTATTATCAAAATCACTTTTCAAAAACATCAATAAGGGTGTACCCAGAAAATGATGAAAAAAACATACGGCAGGTAGGTGGGTACGAAGATTTTCAATTTGATTCGTTTTTATTTTATTTATTTTTTTTATCGTTGGCGTAAAATTTAGGTACACAAGCAGAAAGAGACTTTTTGACGTGCTGTATCCCCACGTTACTGCATCATTTTTATTTTATTTATTCATTTATTTACTCTTTTTTTTTTTGCCATATGTCCACAAACCTATATAGGAGCATAGATACGTACCCATTTCGAATAAGTTTTAAGTTACCTACTTCGAGTTTTTGAGAAAACGAAGGAAAAAAAAAAATTTACATGAATAAAAAATTGATCCATGTGTAGGCAAGTTTGCGTCGACCAAAGGACTAAACGAAGTAAATGTAATTTTTATTTATATTCTTGTATCTACGTGGAGAGAAAATTTGTTTCGCACTAATTTCAACATAAGCGAGATCCTTTCTTTTTCATTTGAAGAAATTTAATTTGAAAATTCGTACATTATTTTAAAATTAGAAAATAACATTTTACATTTTCTTAGGTAGTAACTGATGAATTTTGTTTTAATATTTCAAGTTCAAAATAATTGACTAAGAAGAAATTTGAATCGAAAAATATTTAACGAAAATAAAAAGTTTTGAAAAAACTGGTACCAATAACATCCTTGCAACAAAACTAAAGAGAGACTATATTAATCAGTATTACTATATTATGTGGCTGCTACCACTTCCAGTCAATCCTACAAATTAGTATTTCGTTTGTTTGTTCAGTGACCAAATTGTTTCGAGGTACAGGAAGTGTCTTTTTCACATCAAAAGCAATAGGAAATTAACGACTGGTTAGCGGTGGGGTTATATCTGTCGCGACACACTGTATCAACACCTACGTAAGTACATACATACTCACTTTTCTAAAAGTAATACCTATAATTATGCATAATAATTATATATAGCCACAAATCATTTATGTACGTACATATATAAAAATGATGGCTAAGCGTTTAACCATGAAATGCCCAATTATGTGCGTTGTGGTAATGGTCGACAAACCTTTCTGTCAACGTAGGCTCACAGTGTATTAAAATAATATAACAGAGGACGTACGCCATCTAAACACTGCTACGAAAAATGGCACCACTTTTTAAGAGCTGTCCCCATTCTTTCGGTACCAAATTAAAATTTGTTCACCCGTATTCGGGCCTATTAACAATGATGAGAATTTTATTTTTTCAAATAACTGAATTAAATGAACGAATAAATATAACGGACAGTTCAGAAACCTCATCAAACCAAATTTTGTAGATTAAAATGAGTTGAAAATGGTATCGGTCCTTAGGAATGGGGAAATTCATCACCAAAGCTGTGCCAGTTTTTATCTCCCATCCATCTTCTATTATATTATTTTAATACTATGTGCATAGGCCAAGCCCTTAAAAGGAAGTTGGAAATCAGTATTCTGTCCTCACATATTAATCCCATTTTTGTAGTATATATATAGTGGTAACTACTGCGCCAATGAGTACTTCAATGTTTATCCATTCATAGGAGGTAACCCTGTAGCCTAATTGGTACGGAGGTTGACTTTTATGAATGAATAAACATAGGTGTCAGTGGGACAAATCCCTGATCCGCCGATCAAAGCTGCTATACGTACGCAGTTTTTCCATTGTGAAACGGGTTTTTCCAATACATTAAACATGTTTCACAATGGAAAAAAATCAGTACATGTCGCCGATACCTACATTGTTGACGCCCATTATAACAAGAGATTTGGCTTCAGTACCATCTCTTCGAACAGGTTGGTACGCTCACCTGGTTGCAGACGGCCCCTCGCCTCACCTTTACTCACACGTATCGGGCTGAGGCTGCTGTGACAGCAGCAATTTGCGGAAGCTGCACTTAAGGTTTGTCTTCCCTTCTGTACTCCACACCACACTGCTTGCCATATTGTCTTACTCGTGTCTTTAGCACTGGAGAAAGGTGGACGTGGCAACTGCTATGCTAATGAGTATCTCATTATTTATTCATTCATAAAAGCCAAGCTCGTAGCCTAATTGGTATGAAGGTTGACTTTTATGAATGGATAAACGTAGGTGTCAGTGGTTCAAATCCCCGATCCGTCAGTATCTACACGTATAAAATACTACAAAAAATCACCATAAAATCTTCTAAATTTGATCAACTGATCAAAAATCATCAAAACAATACTCTAAATAAATTTTGTTAGACTTTAACTTTCTCTAACTTAATTCGAAGGTTCAGTCAGGTAGAAACTCGTCAACTAAAAAAATTCGGGTTACCATTTTCAAATTAGTGATATGTATAAAGGATTAAGGAAGACTAGATTTAGAGAAACTACACACTTCAGCATATATCGCTGGTGTTATTCATTGAAAAAAAGAAACCCTATTTTTGAATTTCGTAGGGTTCACTGACTTTCAGCTACTTTTAGTAGATCTATAGCATTTACATTCAAATACGAGATATATTCGACCATTCACGTATTAATTAAAGATCCACAATTTTTACTTTATCAATAAATTCTGTCATTCTCAAAATCTATGTTTCTCCTTGTTAATCCACAATGTATGGTGCTTGCATTACTCCAGAAATTTCTCTCTTTTTCCTTCTTCCCATAGCAGCTTTTCGATTTGGTGAATATTATCGTGATATGTTACACGATCCACTGCGCACCTACAGGGCGCAGAGGTTTGGCAACAGCGTATAGTACGCTGACTGTCTGTACTGGTGTTGTGGCGGTCGCCAAGCAGTTGCACTTCGGTGAGGAGGAGTGTGACTACGTTATTTTATGAGTCTCTCGGACTATAAACGAAGTTAGGGCTAAGGCCACTACATGGTAGCAGGAGCAACAACCCTCCTCTCTATAATAAGATTTCCCTTAAAAGAAACCTTATACACAACTAGAATTGAAATTAATTAACGCTAATCACGAAACATTAATTTCAATAAAATGAAAAATTATATTCTATCTTCTTTTTTTCGTAAGAAAATACGAAATAATTCTTCATACAAAATAAAAAATCGCTTCCACCGTTCAAGAAACAAAGTACTTGAATATACTCTGTAATATTGTGAAAACCTCATAATATATAATTTATTTTACAAATAAATATGTCGTGAAAATTATCTTTTAAGAAAGAATAATTTCCATCAAGAACTAGGGACGACCAATTAAATTTGCCGCCCCCAGTAATTAATACGTACATAATAATGACAATCGGAATTATTATTCATACATGACTATATAAAAAAAAAAAAAAAAAAAAAAAAAAAAAAAGGCTTAACAATTCCACTAATGTGAAATTTTTATAGCCGCCCCCAGCATATAGTGTCCATCTACACTCATTTTCGTAATTGGCGGCAAAAATATTGTTGAAATTAATATGGCCGCCACACACGAAAATACGTAAAAAGAATTTAGCCGTTAAAATGACGACCAAATACAAGGAAGATTTCCGAGAAATCCTTCCGCCGAGAAATATTTTTTTGTCCTCGTAAAAAATATACGTAAGCAAGAGAGAAAGAAATAATATTCTCTCTCCCTCGCACTCATAAGAAATTAGACTAATTCTTATAAATGATGAAAAATATACGATTTCACGTCTCATCTACATCGATCATGTAGATAAGACGAAAAATGGTATAGGTCGAAGGTCAAAGTATTGACTTCAACGGCCGATGCATGCTTGCAAATTCTTGCAATCATACAATACAATACGCATCGTATTATATACCAATACTATCACGCTTAATAAAGGTGACAGTATAATTCTTACGCACACAAACACAGTGAACGAACTGGGTAGTTATACGCGCATGCGCAGAAGAACTACCCTAGACGTACGAGGACATTTTCTACATCAGGTTGTAGAAGATGCCATGCGTAATAAGTGCTCCCGTTCGTTTTACTGTTTTTAGTCAAAAAAGTGAATTTTTTTGTGCAATTTTAATTAAATTTTAATAAAAACTTAATAATTAAGCGTTTAAAAACATTTTCGTACTAGTACGAACCTCGTAACGCCATTAATAGTGATTTTATTTCGTGTTTAAAAATTTTGGTAAATCACTATGCATAAATTAAAGTTCGAATTAATTTATTCTTATAAAATGTGTTTTAAATCCAACATTTTATTACAGTGTCAACCTGTGTTTCGATCTTCAAAATCGGGAGTTCACACTGTTCCATCTTCAAAATTCGAAAAAGTAACAGCAGAATAAAATTACGCAATTCCGTAAGTTTATACAATAATTAATTTTATCATCATTAATTATGCAATTTTCGTGAATTAAGGATTTCAGTTTTTTAACAAAAACCCTTAATTATTTCGTAATAGATCGCAATTATTGTTCGATTTCCGCCATTAAAGACGAAATACGACGCAAAAATTTCGATCTTCCAAAGAATAAGAATTACTTATTTAAGTAAGTTTTACTCTTTGCCTTTTAAATAATTAATAATTCCATTAATTATGCCTGATAAAATGCCATTTTATGTACATTTTATAAAAATTATTTAGCTTTTTGTAAGAAATATGACTCGCTGATCCATTTAGTGTTTCGACAAAAAATGGAGAAACGAATTATTTCGTACGAATTTTTAGATTCGGATATTCATAAACTTTCGTCAGGACGTAAGCTTATAGGAAAAATAATTAATTTTATTACTATTAATTATGCCAATTATAATATAAAAGGTTTTTTCGTGTTACTAATACCCTTTATATATCAACAGGTCGCAACTTGTACTTCGATTTTTCGTACCGCGACCCGTTCCTTTACCAAATACGTACGAGAAAAAACCCGTTCTTCGTATTCGTAACAGTCGATCCAACAAGAATAATACTCACGTGCTACGTAAGTCTTATAAAAATATTAAAATAATTAATTTCATTTTATTATTTTATCATGCCATTTATTATATTATGTACTTTCGGATAATATTTATGGCATCCTAATAACGCAAACTATTAATTTGAGAAAAAATTAATAGATTCCGTATTATGGACATAAGCCCATAACAAAATTTATATTTTGTTATTTTTATGTACATTATTACTTGTGTATTTTCGCGACATCGGAAACCTCATTGCGCCCCTGGGTCACGCCAAAATTTTTTTTTGCGTGACCCAAGGTAAAAACATATATGGTTTCTAGGTCCTGAAAATACGAATATAAATATTTCGCGTAATTGAAACTTCATTGCGCTTACGGGTCATGCCCAAATTTTCTTTGGACATGACTCGTAACAAATGATAATTAATTTTATTAAATTTTTTATGAATAATGAAATTAAAATTTCATTGCGCCTACGGGTCATGCCCAAATTTTCTTTGGACGTGACTCGTAATATATAATAATTAATTTTATAAAATTTTTTATAAGTAATGGAATTGAAACTTAATTGCGCCTATGGGTCATGCCCAAATTTTCTTTGGACATGACTCGTAACAAATAATAATTATTTTTATTATATTTTTTGTATGTGATGAAATTAAAATATCATTGCGCTTACGGGTCATGCCCAAATTTTCTTTGGACACAACTCATAATTAAATACTAATTTTTTTTAATTTTTTAATAATGAAATAAATATTCATTATACTTAAACATTACACCCAATTAAATAATCTGGACGTAATATTTTCCGAATAATTAATTAATATTAAATAAAATTTTTTCAAAAAATTTTCAAAATTTTATGAATTTTAATTATCAGTACTACTGTAATCTTACGCAAACCCCTATTGTTGTGATTTGTCTAAAATACAGTATAATGTCTCATACCTCTGAGCGATCATGGCATTTGATAATATCCGGAAACTCAACCGTTGCTGAGGAGAACCTCCCAACCCCACCTCCTCCACCAGGTTTCCCCCTGTTGGAAATTGCTGAGGAAAATAGGGTTATAGAGTATACCCAAGAGCAACTGGACAAGTTGAACCGGGTAAAGTCAAATAAACCCGCGTTCTCGGTCCAACCGAGAATTGATGAAGCCAGGAGGTCAGTCCACCCAATACCTGGTACCTCCTGGGACAGCATTGGGCCGCCCCCAGGATTCTTCAATACGATCCCACAAACACCGGACGTGGACATGGGCAGTGTCAGTTCTTGGGACCAGCAAGAACTCTTTCAGTTCTCACAAGCGGTATATACAGCCGGAGAATACTGTAAAGAGCTCAACGCCATGCTGGAATCTCCGGATCTTTCCTCCACTCAAGCACGTCGACAGCTAAAGGCTATACGCTTCCAAGTTGAAGAAATACGTCACATTCCACGCGGGGCTACACTAACGGAGACTAAAGAATCTCGCAGCGCTATCCGGGAACTACTCTGCCTGGAAGGAGAAATTGAAGAACGTTTTCCGATTCTCCAACCCGCAGTAAACACAGCTCCCAGGATGGACGTTGACGATGGTTCCACTTCACGGAAATCGCTACCGGACTCTGTTCATGTCGAACAAAACGTTGTCCCGCCAGCCGCCGGCCCCAATCTCCAAAACTTCACTGAAGAGGAATTGGATAGACTGGCCGAACAACGAATTCGAGCACGACAGGTACGGATGGAAGAAGAAATTGCGTTGGAGAACAAGAAACGTTCCATCGCCACTGAAATAGCCCTAGAATTGGCCAATATCCAGGATGTGGAACGGGACTTGCAAAAACAGAAGGAGCACCTTCAAGAAATGAAGGAGGCTGCCGAACAAGTCTTCAACACTAATTACCACGATTTCCACAATACTTACGTATCACGACCACTTCGTAGAGGTAAGCAAGTTACTTCTACTAATAACGATAATTTGGATACATCCGCAAAAAGATCGACTCCATCTTATGAAAAAACACGAGATGAACCGGTACATAAGAAATTACGTACTGATTCAACTCGTACAAATTTTAATCATGAAAGATTTTCGAAAAATGCTTCTCGCATTCAAAATTCTTTAACGGCATTAGTCCCTAAAACTATAGGTGACCAATTTAATACGGTAAATTCTCAATTATCTGAGGATTTAGATCCAATTCCTAAATGTTGGGAATTGGATCCATCCAATAATACGGATGATATCCCACTTAATATTAAGACACCTAAATATTGTTTAGATAAATGGGATGGAAAAATTTTAACTTATCCAGGTTGGATAAGAAGTTTTAAAATGTACGTACATCTACGTGCAGATATTGGCATACCCCACAAAATTAAAATTATGCAAGACGCAATGCCAAAGGATTTGGTCAAAAAATTCAACCATTTTGCACCAGATAAAGTAGGGTACGATCAACGTTTGCAATTCTTACACGATCGTTTTGGAGATTCGTCCAAAGTAAAGGCCGAGATCTGGTATCAGATCACAGCTTTTCCTAAAGCTTTAGACAACATCTCCTCTATCCAAGATAGTATGGATGGAATGGCTGTTCTTATCGACAGATATAGGATAATCTCCAATATTGTCGATGAAGAACAAGTATTTAACGTAGCGGTCAAAAAATTTCCACAACGATCCTACATTAATAATTTAAAAAGTAGCGAGAGACACGTCTCTCATCTTTTTTCAGCAATTCGCGAATTTATTAAAATTTTCGAATTAATTGAGGACAGAGATGCTCCTCCGAAAAAGGATTTTGGAAACAAAAATAAAAATAATCCCCAAAATAAAAATGAAAGCAATAGAGGTAAGCCTAAAGGCAAACCCGCTTTTGCGGCTGCCACGTTTGAAAAAACGGACAATAAAAACAAAAAGAAAGGAAAAGATAATTCTAATCCTTCAAATAAAAAACAAAATAATAAAGAAAAATCTAATAAAAAAGACAATTCTTTATCTTCTTCTGTTTCAGAGGAACAGAAACGGGCGAGTTTGCGCCAAGCGCAGAATACTCCACTGGGAGTAATTAACACACCGCACCCGCAGGATAGGCAATGCATTTTTTGCAAAGGAAAGCATCATGCTTTCCTCTGTACGCATCGCGCCTATAATACGCTTGAAAAGCGTATGGAGTTTTATAACGAAAATATGTTATGCGATCTCTGCGCGGAATCGCATCCCGGAACGGACTGCCCGAAGAAACCCCCAAAGAATTGCAAATGGTGGTTATGCCTTGCAGAGGACCATCATTCCAATCTTTGTCCCACGGCAGATTACCAGATTACAGCTGGTAAGGTCGATAACTGGATCGCGACCTTAAAGGACAGAAGAGAACTTCTGAGTAAGTTTAACATTGACTTCTAAAATGAAAAGTCAATACAAACTTTACAAGAAAACCCTTCTAATTTACAGAACAAGTTGGATACAAAAAGCATTAAGCCGATTGCACCAACACCGGAGTTGACATCACATCAACAAAAGGCGTTACCTGTAAATAGTAAGTGTTTTGCATCTTTTAGTAAATCTAAAAAATCTTCAACTTTTTTAGTTTTTGAATCATATGCTTCATCCAAACACACAAAAGAGCCTATAAAAATTCAAGGTTTTTTCGATTGTGGAAGCATAGATACTTTTATAACCAAAAATTATGCTTACAATAAATTAAAATGTAAAGGATATGATCAGGAATGGTTATCTTTGGGAAGTTTACAATACTTGAATGCAAAACCAACTAAGTCTCACTCAGTTGATTTTAATCTTTTCACTCCAAGTGGAAATATTGTACCAATCACGGCGAAAACTTTAGATCACATAACTCGTGATCTAAAGCAACCGGATTTGTCAAAATTTCGAGAAAGTTTTCCTGAATATGCAAACATCGAATTTGCATCTTTGGAAGAAAAACATATGATTCAATTACTTTTAGGAAATGACTATATGTGGTCTTTTGTTACTGAATTAAATCATATTTCTACCTCGCTGACACTTATCAATACCGAATTTGGTTATATGTTAGGTGGTCTTTTAGAAGATAGTGAGTTAATTAATGAAACTTTCTCCCCAACATTTTTTGCTGACCCGCACAAAGTAGAAAATTTGTGGAAACTCGACGCTATAGGCATCGAGTCGAATAATTTACAAGAAGCCAAAGCAGATGCCGAAGCTCTTGAATTATTTTATAAAGACATCAAAATGGTTAATAACAGATACCAAATTAGATGGCTTTATCGAAACAATCCACCACCTCTATCCGATCATTATAATCTCTGTTATAAAAGACTGGAGAACCAGTTACCAAAATTACGGAAATCACCAGAGTTATTTACAAAATATACTGAATATTTTGAATTATTAATCGAATTGGAAATGATCGAATATGTAGACCCTAACGCTAAACCGGGATTGATCCATTATATGCCACACAAAGGCGTATTAGATTTAACTAAAAGCACCCCGTTAAGAGTTGTTTTTGATGGCTCTGCCAAAACTAAACTTTCTAAACATTCTATTAACGATTGCATGTTTAAAGGCGCAAATCTCTTACCAGATTTGGTACAAATACTTCTTACTTTCCGCAAGGATAGATTTGCTATCATTGCGGATATTAAGAAAGCATTTCACCAAATAGGACTCCACCCTGATGACAGGGATGTTACACGGTTTTTATGGGTAAAAGATCCTCATAAATCGTTAACCAGGAGTAATATGGTGGTATATAGATTTCAAAGGGTTCCTTTTGGTATAATATCTGCTCCATTTTTATTAGCAGCTATATTGATGCACCATTTCAAGGTGACTGACCCTGAATTCTATGAAAAATTTGCTAATCATTTATATGTGGATAATTTAGTAACTTCATTACCCACATATCAAGACATGAAGAATCTTCATGACCGTGCAAACAAATTGATAACGGATATTTCCATGGAACTTTCCCAATGGGGCACAAATTGTATTCCATTGAGAAAGGACTTTAATCCGATAGATGCACTAAGTAAACCTCAAATTAAAGTTTTAGGTCTAACTTGGGACATGGATAAGGATATAATCTTTATAAGCGATCCAAAGAAACAGATCGAATATAATAACTGGTCAAAAAGAAAATTTTTAAAATTTATATCTCAATATTTCGACCCACATGGCTGGTTTGCACCAGCTTTCGTCCCATCAAGAGTATTTATAAAACAATTGTGGAACGAAGGGTATAAATGGGATGAGATAATTCCAGAGGCTCTTCAACCAATAGCAAATGAATTGGTTAAAGATTTATCCCTCTGTACAAATTATTGTTTGCCCCGACAAATTTTTTCAGGGACATTCAATCCGAATAAATGCCAATTACATGTGTTTGTAGACGCATCTAAAACAGCATATTGTATGGTAGCGTTTTTACGTTTCCATAATCCTGAAAATGACACAGCGAATGTTCGTTTTGTAATGGGAAAATCCAGAATTGCCCCAATGAAACCTATGACCATTCCACAACTGGGAATGGTTAGCGGCACTCATTGGGACAAGAGGAATCCGAAATATTCGGAAACCATTAAACATTGCTGCCAATCCAACCTATATTTGGTCTGACAGCAAATGTGTACTTACATGGATGTTGGAACGTAAAGTCTTAACGCAATTTGTACAAAATCGCGTTGAAGATATAAAAAACACTCCCAACATTGAATTTAGGTACGTTCCCACACAAGAAAATCCAGCGGATGTTGGATCTAGGGGAATAGAAATAACTGAATTGTTTAAGACAACGTGGTGGTCAGGACCAAATTGGCTCAATTATAGCCCAGACACCTGGCCTATTACTGATCTCCACATTATTCAATCATTACCAGAAGAAGAAGAATCTTCTCCTGTAACACAAACTCTAAGGGAATCATTTTTAGTCTCCGATAAATATTCAGGTTTAATCCCTAAATCATCGGATGACGTATTTGACAACCGCAAACCGGCTAAGTTAAAAAGAAAACTTAAATCTAAAAAATGGCAAATACCTCAGTTTGTTATGGAAAAAGAAACGTTTATGTGTCAAGTGAAATCATTTGCCACACAAAATGTTATTCCACAACAACCTCAGAATTTGGAAGTAACAGACACTCCTCTCGACCTTTCAAATACACCAGCCAAAAAAGAAGATAGTTTCCCGTATGAATACTTCATGCAGGGAACTATGACATCTCCTTTTAATATTGACCCAGAAAAGTTTAACTCTTTAACTAAATTAGAAAAAACCTTCTTTACTTGCTTAAATGCAATAAGAAAGTTTTCTCAGAAAAGACTTAAACGTAATAGGTCAATGAAACCTTATGCAATTTTACCCAACACATATCAGTTTGGGTTGCTATGTTTCATATATACAGATCAGAGAAAACACTTCCCTGAATTGTATAATACATTCTTGGGACCTAACCCCCCTGAATATATAAGTTATAACAAATTTCATATAGTAATAGATGAGTCAGGAATTCTCAGACTCAAAAATTATTTACCAATAACACCTTTTACAGAAGATGTGTTATCTCCTGTCTTACTATATCCAAAATCACACTTAACAAAATTAATTTTGTTAAATGTACATGAAATGCACTGTCATGCAGGAGTAAAATATACTATGGCTGCCTTCAGACGTAGTTACTTTACACCCAAAGCAATGCAACTCATGCCTAAAATTTTGAAACAAGCTTGCTTAGTCTGTAAAAAACATTCTAACAAACCGTATGAGCAACCAACTCATTCGGCTTTACCTGATTTCAGGTTAATGCCGTTTTCACATCCATTTACCTACACAGGAGTGGATGTATTTGGACCATTTTTAATTTTTGACGAATTCTTGAAAAAGAAAAAGAATGTTCAAGCAACACCAACGTCACCAAAATATAAAAAATGGGTTCTAATTTTTACATGCCTTTCTACAAGGGCTGTTTATTTCGTCTCTCTTTCCTCACTTAGGACAGATGAAATTTGGGTAGCGTTCCAAACTTTCTTTGCAGATAGGGGAACACCGAAAGTTATACTTTCGGATAATGCAGCCCAATTTGCATTGATTGCAACTCTTCTCCCTAAGTTTTGGGATACGTTTGTTACAAACAGTGAAGTTAACAATCAATTACTTAAAAAAGGTATATCTTGGTACTTTACACCTTCTAAAGCCCCATGGTATGGAGCCTCTTTCGAGAGGATAATAGGCATTTTTAAACCTATGTTCTATCGCGTAATGGGAGCGGACCCTCATCATCAACATAATTTTCAAATTGCTTTGAAAAATATTCAAGTTGTACTTAATGAGAGACCCTTATGCCCTGCGGTAGATAATGCTGAGCAATGGACCCTCACTCCAGCTCATTTCTTGCACGCAAACTTTAGAACGTTTACGTTAGATCTAAACAAGCCCTTGGATGAATCTACTCCAACGACTAAATCCCTACAAAAATTGTGGGAAATAGATCAAATAAATTTAACCAAGTTATGGACAACTTGGAAAAATTTATATCTCCCCTTTTTAAGAGATAAAGTTCAAAAAGGTGTCGATAATGTTTACAGAAACGTACCCTTTGAACCTAAAATTGGGGACATAGTCCATGTCTTGGACTATATGACAAAACCAGGCGTATACAAAATTGCCAAAATTGTTACGTTGCACCCCTCTCGTGATGGTAAAGTTCGTCACGCAGATGTATTACTGCCTAATTCTAATGTAATAAGTAGACCAATAAAGTTTCTTGCCCCATTAGAATTAAACAGTGATGATAGAATTCCAACAACCTCAAGTTGAAACTCTATAATTGTTCTGAAAACTAGACATACTAGACTAAGCACATAGAAATTGAAACAATGGAAATTGGCACCATACATTCAATTCCTATTTAACTGACTTTGGAGTTAAGAATTTTATTCATTACTCATTAACACCGTCCAGCCCCTTTTTAAAAGTGTAAGCGGGTGATAAGTGTCAGTAGGTACCTAACAATAATAAGATTTATTATATTTTAATAATGCATATAATAAACCTTATACAAATTTGCTAATTTCCCATTCTTCCTTCACAGAATTCCTAATATATGGCCAAAACTCTTATCCTACACCCGAAGACAATGTCCGGCAATTTGTGGACAAGCAGTCAAAAAAGAAACTATAAAATAAAAATTTCTTAAGTTTTTTACTTTTTTACGTTTTTATAATTTTTTACGTTTATGTTCCTTTATGACTTTCCTTGTAACTAGTCTTAGTCATAATATTGTTTCTTGTTTTGTTTGAATTTTTTCATTTAATAAACTTGTTTAATATTATATGTATGTCATTACCTCTAACAAGGTAATTTTTTTTCAGAACAGCAACAACTGATAAACTGACCATAGAGGTCAGATTGGTGTACACTGCCCCCAGTATCGTGATATGTTACACGATCCACTGCGCACCTACAGGGCGCAGAGGTTTGGCAACAGTGTATAGTACGCTGACTGTCTGTACTGGTGTTGTGGCGGTCGCCAAGCAGTTGCACTACGGTGAGGAGGAGTGTGACTACGTTATTTTATGAGTCTCTCGGACTATAAACGAAGTTAGGGCTAAGGCCACTACAAATATAGCTTGCATCAGGATGGCGTAAGGTGGTGTACCACGAATTCCCTAAAACATGTTTTTTCTCCTATATTTCTCCTACTTTTCTATTCTCATTTCTCTCTTCTATAATAGCCATGAAATTGGATTTTATGATGGTATTAACCCTCACTCTTGTTCGTTTCATGAAATAGTTACAGCAATTTTGTGTTGAACTAAAACTTTTTTTCTCTCTGTTCATCCTTCATAATGACAACGCCTACCTTTTTTCATGCTCTCTAACAACACGAGTGTCTTATTTTGTGATATTTTTTTTCATATGTGAATTTTACTGTTTCTTTAATATAAAGTGTTTTTCTAATATAATGAGTTGAACTTTATTCGCAATAACGTAAATCTAGTATCGAAATTATGGTATGAATAATGAAATACTCAAGCGAGTCCTTTCCTCAGGCATGAGGCTGTTAAAATGATTCATATGTTTAAAAATGAGTCCAAATACAAAAACTACAAAGCTGACCATCAGGGAAAAATCTATTTGAAAATCTTATGTCAGTCTGACAATGGAATTATTTGTTTTTTAACCTGGAAAATAATTTTTATTGTTTCTCATTGATTTTTGATTTTTCTTGACTTTGTTAGGGGAGTTGTCCAGCCCGGTTGGCATACCACACATGTGGGTATATAAATTCATGAAACATTGATAACTTTCTTTTAGGACAATTTTCACCTCAACCAAATTGAAATCTTAGATAGCCATATTAAGATTTTTATTCATAAATCTTCATAGTTTCAAATAGGTATACTAATAAAGAGAAGGGAAAAAGTTTTTTTTTTTTTTTTGCAATTTATTTAAATTTCTACTTTTCTGGTTTTGAAAAACATATTTTTGAGTCCTAAATGATTAAAAAAATGTTTCACTTTTAACAATGTTTGGATTCTGAAATACGAACCGCCCAAGTTAGGGAAAAAACTATTTTCTTAATGATAAAAAAAAAAAGAAGAAAATAGGAGTTGGTGTGTAATTGCGAACTTTGGATTTAATGGAACATCAACAAAATAATAGATGATGGTCGCGAAAATTAAAAATTTTGATAGTATATTATGTCACCTAAGAACAACGACCATGCATTAAAAATGTTTACTAATGAAAAATACCTTGCATCAGAAGTAAGGAATATAAAATTCAGATTAACAGCAATGGAGAATATTCTTAATATTCTCAGAATATTCATCAATATTCTTCATAATTTGGAAATGATCACAAAGTCAACGTCTTCACCACAAATAATGATGCGCATTTAGCTAGTACTTTATCATAAATATCACTGAACCATCATTTTGAAATAAATCTAAAGAAAATATAGCCTGTAAATAAGTAGTGGAAAGGAGGATAAGTTGGAGAAGTGGGTAAGATGACGAATTCAAGTTTGCATGAGAATGGTCGTATGTAGCACTACTGAATAATTATTTAAAACGTATCACACTTCCATCTACCATATGCAAATCTTAGTAGATATCTAACCACTTAGGTTTTCGAAGTTTGCCTTAGTGAAATTTTCGTCTAGAAAATAAGGACCAATTTCTTTTCTCCGTGAAAAAAATTCATTTAAGTATTGTATGGTTTCTGTTAATATGATGCATCACACGTAGTTTGTGTTCTAGCTTTACACATTATAAAAAAATTATAATAAAATTAAAATAAAAATACGAGGTGGGTGAGTAAGGTGTTGAGGGTAAGATAACGAATTTTTTAGCATTGTTTTCACATTTTAAATGTGATTAATATAATTTTCAGAAGCTAAAATGCCATATAAAATTGTTTTTCTCAATTCAACAATATATTATGTTTGCTCAGGTATACTATGTTTTATAGCATGTTCGTCATCTTGGACTTCATGAGTCTAAGATGACAAATTTTAACTTTCTTATTTGAAAAAAAAAAAAATTCAACCGATTGATTTCAAACTTGCATTTAAGAATCTCAAATGTTTAAGCTATTGTTAGATCAAAAGTTAATTGAAATAGCATGATTACAAAAGCCTCACTGAGATTTCAAAGCTCAAGTTCTTTACTTATACCCTCCTTTCCCCTACCCATTTATTTTTTGAATTGGCAAATAGAATAAAAGTACTTCAGTCATTTTAAAATATTCCGCTCGAAGTAGCCTAAAGCACTAACTACGTTATTAAAATGTTATGAAGTCGAGAGAATATTAACAAAATTTTTAAACCTTAACCGAAATAATTGATCGATCAATAATTCACTCATTATATAAGTGACTAATGTTTTCAAAAAATTGAAAATTGTATTGTGGAAATAAGCGAATTTAATATTAAGAACCTGACATTATTAAATACTTCTGTAGTCTTGGTTCATCAAAGGGTGGAATGAGTTCATTAAACGTACTCGTGAATTTCTTGCAATAATGTGAGAAACTTGGTTTTACGTATTAAAATGCTGAACAATTCTTCGAATAGAATGGAACACGTTTTTGTGCAAACAAATTTTAATCCAATGAAAGAAACAATTTTTGTTTCACCAACTAATAAATTTACTCGTCAATTACGAAATGTTTCAAGATTTTCATCGTTAGTTTGCAAAGGCTTATAATTAGATAAGCAATTTACACTGAGTGAGCATACGGATGCAGGGTAAGGGGACAGGAACTTGACGAAACGAACGCATAATTTAATTTGGACGCTTCGAAAATCACAGATTTCTAAGAATTAAATTCAAACTGTTGCTGAAGCTGCCGGCAAATAAATTTATAAAACGTTCGGAACTACTTACCACAACAAACTATTGATAATAGTAACAGCCTAATGTCGAGCTTTAACATCGTCGAATTTTGTGGGCCTGTAAAATAGAAATTTTTCGAAAAGATAATGAATACAATATCACAAAATGGGTGAAAAAAATCTGATAATTCTTGACCGATGTAGAATTTATTATACCTAAACGTTATACGAAGCTTAGTTCTTTCTATCTAACTTTCGTTCTTAATTTTTTCTAAGATTATTTTCCACATTGATTTTACTAAATCACGTTGACAAATAAGAAATCTCAATTTCAATTTTTTTTTTTAAATTTCGAGTAGGTAAAAGGAAGTCATTTCTTCGTGGAGGTAATTACTTAGGTATGCTTACATACAGAACGGTGTTTGGTCCTCTAGTGTACAGTTTTAATAGATTTACGTCATGTTGACATTCGCAGATGATTGATGAAGTGTGAGATAATTTGGAAATTTAGCCATTCAAATTTCTACGAAAGGAGTGGTTTTGAACCCATATAATTATGCAGCCTAATACCTATATAAGTACCTTCCTGTTAAATTTTGTCGAGAAAATATAATGAATTACAGCTAAACAATAGCGGTCCAAAGGAAAGCAGAATTTATATTGTTTTTTATTTGCCGTGCACTAATTTAGTAACCTTTATGGCTGCATTGTACTCCAGTCAATCTTGTTATTCCGCCCTAGTTCACAGTTTATTATGAATCACCTTAATAGTTCTTTTAAACCAACATTTGGTACTCTGAGCCAGATTTCTACCTTGAAAATTTAAAAGTATAAGTACTTTTTTTGCAGTTCGTGTTTTAATGAAATTGAGTCCTTCATTTTATAAGTAATTCGTAAAATGCTTCGTCGTTTAATTTTAATCATTTTGTCTGGAGAATGAATTCGCAGATACTGTTGAAGACTTCTCTACGTGTACAATGGAACACTTTTTGCAAACGTATCTTAAGAGCCAACTTCAGTACCTCGCTGTTGGTGCAGTAAAACGCTGACCATGGTAAACATCACTGCAGAAGTGAAGATTTGAAATTTTTCTCAATGGAATGTATAATTAATAGCTGTTGGTAAGATTTTCATATTGATCAAGTCTTTAGAACTTCGTTCGAACCGAAATGAGAAATGTGGACTATACTGGAGCCTCCAGAAGGAATGTAATGCAATGACTGATCAGTATAGAACGTACTAATCAATGTCGCATCCTTAGAATAAGACTATCGTAACTCTCAAATTAAAAATTTCAAGGTTTTGATCTATTTTTTAGTAATTTTTGGTGAGGAATCGATTTGAATACTGCAATAAAATCCATCAACGGAGATAATCGCTGGTAAACAGTCTTCCAAAATATGATTTTCGCAATACTTTTTGAAAACACTGCAGTACCTACCTATGTTACATACTTACGTCAATAATTCTACTTCAGTTTTTGGAAAACTGTTGTTATAGTAAAGTTATCAAAAACTGCAGTAACTTCCACATAATTATTTTTATTTTAAAGTAAACTGTTGCAAAATTTTTGTTAAACTTTAGTAAGTTTTTAAATTTTTAAAATTCATTTAAAAAAAATTGATACCTAATTATGTCGATAAAAAAAAAAAAACTTGATATAGTACCAGCAAACCCTAATTGAATCTGCCTCAAAGGCAGTACCTACCTACAAAAATGTGTAACAAAGCTAGTAGTGATGGGAATTTTCGTTCTTTTCATGGATCTTTTTCCATTATCTTGACTCCATTTGTGGAAGTACTTCTTGGAAGTACTTCATTAATTCCTTTAGTTCCAGCAGTTTCAAACAATAAGATGCATCGGACATCCTTGAATGAACGTTAGTATGGAAGGAAAGAAAAAAATGAAAACGTAATAAGCCAAGCCAAGTCATATCATAAATTATTATCCTTTTTGATTCTTGAAGTTCAAAAAGTGGGAACTGGAATTTTCATATTATCAAAAATGCAAAATTTAATTAATGTCAATTCGATAAAATTTTACAGTAATCAAATTTTTATTTGGATTATTTTGTTTATTTTATTAATTTCTGAATATTTTCAGTTTGATAACAATAAATTGATTACATAACACTCATTCAGTCATTGAACTAGAAAATATACGTATGGATTATAAAATGAACTGAATGAACTGAATAACTAAATGAATGAATAAAAGAATGAATGAGAACGAAAAAAAAACAAAAAAAAAAACAAATGATATAACTGGTTCCTTTTACCAATTAAAATGATTTGAAGTCGTTCCTCAAAAAGAGTAGTTCAATCGAAGTACTTTCAGATAGAACAACACATCACTAAAAGCTAATCATAACTTTCGAAAATATATAAAATATGTTGAGGGTCCTCTCAAGTATTGGTGATGATAAATTTTATCAAAAACTAAGAGTTTTAACTCATAAAACAAGAAATAATTGCTGGAGTAAACAAGGATTGAACAACAATGGTGTAAAAAATCAATAATTTGTACGACCAGAAAGTGGATATACATTATTTGGCTGCCTTCATCGACTTTATTTGCTGGTTTCAATTAAAATATTGAAGAAGTGCCCTATTAAAATAATATCGAATTATTTAAAAAGTTGTACATTTCTTTAGGCAGAGGATGTTGAAAATTCAAAATGTATCATCGGTGATGCAATAATTTAGAATACCTACTAACCTGCTCAAGTAGATCAATAATATGAGTTAGGAATGAGTGATGGTTTCCAATGACATATAAAATTCACCGATTTGCTTTACCTACATTAATTTAACAAATTTATTCTTAAATATCAGGGTTTTCAAAGATTGCAACTTGGATTCGTCTGGTTGTACTGCAGCAGTTGGTACTATCCTCACTAAACCGGTAAATACTGACTTTTTAATACTAAATTACTTAGAGAAAGACTATTGTATTAATTTGAGTGATAAAAAAATAAGGTCCGAGTAAAAAATATCTGATTTTTGAACCAACCATACAAAACTTGCGTCCATACGTTCTTATTCATCAGTGATGCACCTAAACACACAGACATCCAGATTTCATTCGCGAAAAGATGATGAAGATTGCCTCCGAGTGAGTTCAGATTTATGACACCATGGCAAAGCTAATGGTTACACCTACCCTATTACGTTCCAGTTGTCGGAAATCGCAGTTACGCAAACTAATAAATCGACCATAATTTTTCTTCGTGTTTGTCGATTTTGATAGTCCTTCCCCCAATTTCGAAGTATAATAAATTATAGGCATATCGAAGAGAGTATTAATATGGTTGGAGGCACAGATAACTTGACGGGGGCTGGGGCACATGATTTTAAAAATATATTTATCTACGACAAAGGACACACTATCCTGGACCATGGACATAATTGGTAATATGGAAGTAAAAGAAATTAACGAATTTCGGTCTATAAAAAATTATTGCAATTGAAGAGGTGAATACATTCTCATCAAATCTCTTTATCTGCATCCATCCCTTAAGCCGAGAATAAACTGAAAATAAGGGAATCTTCAGAAAACTGCAGGCCTGTAACCATAGCTTAATCAACCCTTGCTGATTTCATGAACGCTTAGGCGTATAAAATAATTGAAATATTTTTTAATATTATTCTTAACAAAACTTCCTGAAGTATCATCATATTTTTGACGAGAGTTTTGCTTAATGATAACTCATCATATTGTAAGCCTACATTCGAAAAATAAAGATTCTTATAAAATCGAAAACAGCGACAATCGTATTTATTTTTTAACACAAGTCACGAATTTCTTGTGGCTCATTGTATGACCCCCAGGAAATTGAAACCCATCCTTTGGAATGAGGAGATATCCTACAGGTACCTTTCATTTTTTAACTGAATCACATTTTCAGAGTCTTTCATGCTGAGTGCTGTGCAAAAAAGATTAGCAAAACGTGAACGAATGACGTTATCGACCTGTTGACAGAAAATTTATATTTTCCCAAGCTACTTACCAGAATTGGTCAACCTGCATTCCGAAACTGTCTAATAATTGCATAACTCAATGAACGGAAAGGCTTGTTCTAACAAGTCCAGCGTAGGGCCGAAAATCCCCCAGAAAAAAAGAATTGACTGAAAAATTGTTGACTCAAAAAAATGTTATCAAAAATCGATACAGAGTGGCTAAATTAAAGTTTTCCAGCTTAATAGTAATAATAATAATAATAGTAATAACAATAATAATAATAAAAAATTGATAAACTTTCGTTAAATTTATCAAATAATTTTTCTGTTGGTAAATTTATATTAAAGTAGGGTACCTTTGCCAAATTACATGCATAATTTTCCGAAAAGCATTTGATTTCTATGGTTCAAAATTTTTTTCTATGCTTAGTTCTAAAAGGCTGGTGTTTTTTTTTTTGTTTTTTTTTCAACTAAAGTATTCCACAAAATATCACTGTTTGTGGTTCTATCTGAAATTTAATACCCAAAATTTATAAATAAATTCCTATTAAAAGATATTTACCTCGATCCTAAAATTTGATGGTCGAATATCTCTCCTTGTTCTTTCGGCCGTCAAATTTTGTGAATATTTAGAAAACATTTATCATATCAATGAAATCGCGCATAGCACAAAAATTAAAAATAAATATTTTAAATTATGATATTTATAGATGCCACGAAGGAATATGTACTTACTCGTGTGTCGAAAAATCTTTTCAAAATAGCACGTCGTCAAAATGCTGTAAATTTTTCGGTTAAAAACATATTAAGTAATTTTCACCCACACATAAGACGTGAAAATGAAAACAAGGAAAAAATGAAAAAAAAAAAAAGTAAACAAGTAAAAAATAAAATAATAATAAAAATCAGACTTATATGGTATCTGTGTGTGCGTTTACTGTATATTTTATTTTTTCTTTATTGTTAAACGTGCCACTTGAAATAATTTTTTTTTTTGCCTTTGTAACGTTAAGTTCAAGTTGCACTATTAAAGCAACTAGTACACATAAAAAGATCTTTCCCTTTTTAAAATAAGAGAAAAGTTAGATGGAATGGGAAAAGGAGGGAGAGCGAAAATGAAGAAAAAAAAATACCCCCTCCGATGTCGCAAAGTTGGCACACGCTTGCGCTCCCATTTTTCACGCATAAAAATGCAACAAAAGAACTTCGAGCGCACTCAGGTAAAAATAGAAGAAAAAAAGGACGGAAAAAAAGAACTGAAAAAAGTTGGTACCAACGAAGAAAGCAGGTAAAGTGAATGGTGGAAATTTTTTTTTTTTTTTTCGTCTGTCGTTAATTCTCCGATGCAACTACTATACTTGGTCTTTTTTTTTTTTCGCTCCAGATTTAGATTTTATTATTCATAAAGGTTTCCAGGATACGGTTAGACTTTGAAAAGCTATAATTCCATTTGGAGCTGAGACAGAGGAAGTTTATTGCTTCATTCGTTACGTAAGCTATGCTAATATTTTTGTGTTTGTTAGCATAGACAGTTATGAAGAATAGGTATGTGCTAGAAATTCGTTCCGTGTATGGTGTGTAGCATTTCAAAATTTATCGGGATAAATTTTTTTTCAGACGATCATTTATAAATTATGAGCCATTGGTAATGCTCAGTAAAGTAACAACGAGAGAGGTTAAGGTGCATGATGGACCACAAATGAACATTTTGTACTCCTATCAAAAAAATATATATGTATGTAGGTAGCTACCCATGTATAAAGATTATGTAATATTATTATGGGTAAAAAAAAGTGCTGGGTAAGGTAAAGGTGGCAAAGATGCCACACTTTTACAAGGTCATGTTGGCAGCACTGTTGAGGGGAAAATGACATCACTGGGTAGTTAACATACCTGTTCAAGGTTTTGTGACAAAAAACGTTGGTCCCTCCTTGCATTTTATTTTAAAGTGAATTGTGTATTTGATGATAACCTTAAAAATAATTAACTTGAATTTTGAAACTAGTTTTTGGAGGAATGAATTGTACTATTTCCTTCGATAATTTATGAAATAATTAGCAAATTTTGAGTAGATTGCGGCAGCATTTAATTCTCCTGATATGACTGTCATTATTTAATTTAAAAAGGTAAAAGATTCCTCGAGAGCACAGATATAGACAATTGTGTGGAAATATGCCCGCACAAATCATAAAAGCTTGTCCAGACATCATGGAATGTCCCGACAAAGCAGAGGATTCATTCAGTTGGTTCCAGAATAAAATAAGAACTGCATTTGGCATAACCGCTCGAGAGGAAATTCGAGAACTGATGAGAGGCATGTCCATCGGAGACGACAAGCCTACAGTATTCATGGCAAAACTTATGAAAAAAGGGGATAGCCATGTATCACCCTTAGTAATAGCTGACCGATTTTGCCAACAACTACCTACATCAGTTGTGCAATCACTTGGAGCTTTAAATCTCACCAATGCTACCTGTGACGAGGCATTAATAAATTTGGCCAAAGCTGCTGAACAGGCACTGGAATACACAGGTAAAACTGCAATCAGTGCCATCTCAGCGGAAAAATCCAAAATAGCTGAACTTAGAGCCAAAATTGCTGCTTTGAAAATGGAACACAAAAACACCAACAGCAGCGGAAATTGTAACAGCCGTTCCAAAAACCAAAATT
The DNA here is from genome assembly GCA_011428145.1 of Ericerus pela. Lineage (NCBI taxonomy): Eukaryota > Metazoa > Arthropoda > Insecta > Hemiptera > Coccidae > Ericerus > Ericerus pela. Next base: position 2,678,395 of record WOFM01000392.1, read on the forward strand.
GGCGAGAACGAGACTCTAGATCTCGTGACCTCAGAAACAATAGCAGAAAAAACAGCCCTGGCAGAACACCACCAAGGTCTAAATCTAGACCCAAATACAAAAATCCGAATTGGCGTGAAGACTATTGCTTCCACCACAATAAATGGGGAGAAAATGCCAGGACTTGTAAAATCACCTGCCGATTCTACGCCGAAAGGATGATCAAAGATGAGCAAAAGAAAAAGGAATTGCTCACGGAATTGGATAAGGTTAGAGACAACCAAAAATCTCCTAATAAGTCAAACTAGAGAGAGGGGTCGTATCAGTGGCAACCAACCCCTCAGATAACTACTATTGCCACCTGTTCATACAGGACAGGTCAAAAAGGAGAGAATTTCTTGCTGACTCAGGCGCAGATATAAGCTTACTGCAAGCCAAGATCAAGCACAAGAATAACACTCCGAAATCCCAATTAAATGCAGTAGATAACCATAGTTTCTCTGCATATGGAATTAAAAAATGCAAAGTAAATATAGGTTTTAACAAACCAATGAAATGGACTTTCACCATAGCTGATGTCAAATACCCTATATTAGGAGCAGATTTCTTAGCCTATTATGGACTATTGATTGATCTTAAAAATAAACAATTAATAGATTCCATAACCGGTGAACACATAAAGGGAAAAACTAAAAATTATCAAATAATTAATATAATTAATGTGTGCAAGCAATCAAATGATAAATTCGTCAATATATTGACAGATTTTCCTGGTATCACCGAACCAACTTTTAATCCAAATCCTACATATAAACATGACACAGTTCATATAATAGAAACTGTAGGACAACCCTGTGTAGCAAAAGCAAGACGCTTAGCTCCAGATAGATTAAAAGTGGCTAAGGATGCATTCGATAGAATGGTAAAAGAAGCAGTTTGTAGACTCTCAAATAGCTCCTGGAGCTCACCCATTCATACCATCCCTAAGCCAGGTGGAAAATGGCGAGTAGTAGGTGACTACAGACGCCTAAATGCTCAAACAAAACCAGATAGATATCCAGTTCCTAATATCATGGATTTCAATATAAACATGAAAGGAAAAGATCTATTTACCAAAATTGATATTAATTGGGCTTTCCACCAGATACCTATGGCTAAAAACCATATTGAAAAAACGGCACTAATAACTCCATTCGGCCTCTTCGAATATCTTCAAATGCCATTTGGATTAAGAAATTCTGCACAGACACTCCAGCAATTTATAAATGGTGTATTGAGAGACATACCTTATGCCTATGCATACATAGATGATATCTGCATATGCTCCAGTGGAGGCATTGAAGTGCACGAGAAGGAAGTGAGAACTGTATTACAGCGTCTGCACGCTGCCGGTTTAACTATCAATCCTGGTAAATGCGAATATGCAAAACCAAATATTGATTTTCTCGGGTACAACATTACTTCTGCTGGAATTGCACCTCAAAAAGTCCGGGTTGAGTCAATAATAAACTTCCCTAAACCAAAAACAGTCGCTGTATTAAAACGATTTTTAGGGATAACAAATTTCTATCGACGTTGCATAAAAAACGCAGTGGCCAAACAAGGCAAATTATTCGATTTGATAAAAACAAATAAAAAATGCGACAAAACTCCTGTCATATAGACAGAAGAAGTCAACTTAGCATTTGACAATGTCAAAAATATGCTGGCTAATGCGACATTATTAGCTCACCCAGATGACAGTCTGCCATTATGCATAGCAACAGACGCCTCAGACTTTGCAATTGGTGCAACATTGTACCAAATTGATAATGATCAAAACCAGCCCTTAGCATTCTTCTCGAGGAAACTATCTAAGGCTGAGAAAAATTATAGTACGTACGACAGGGAGCTATTGGCAATAAATGCTGTAATCAGGCACTTTAGGCATAATGTAGAAGGTAGAACTTTTACTGTGTATACAGACCACCTACCTATCACACATGCATTCCAGCAGAGAGCAGAACATGCATTGCCAAGGCAAATGAGACACTTAAAATTCATAGGCCAATTTACAACAGACATCAGGTATATAAAAGGTTAATTAAATACACCCGCTGATGCTCTGAGCCGAATAGAATCTGTCTCAGTTCCATCTCAGTTACCCTATGCTGAAATAGCCATTGAACAGCTAGGGGATGAAGAATTATTAAAATTGATATCTTCAGACAAATCAAGTCTACAACTGAGACAAAAAAGACTCCCTGGAACAAAAATCATGTTAATATGTGATGTGTCCCAAGGTCAAGAACGACCCTATATTCCACAAAAATATAGGAAAATGGCATTCGACAGTGTTCATAACTTATCGCACACTGGACCTAGGAGTACGACTAAATTAATGACCTCAAGATTTGTTTGGCCCAACATAAAAAAAGATTGCAACAACTGGGCCCGTGCTTGTCTAAATTGCCAGAAATCTAAAATTGGCAGACACACGAAATTGAAACTTGGGAAATTCAGACATACTGACTGATTCAAACACATTCACGTAGACTTAGTTGGTCCTTTACCACCTTCTCGTGGCTATAAGTATCTGCTAACCATTATAGACCGAGCTACTCGCTGGCCCGAAGCAATTCCACTCACTGAAATGTCAGCCCCAACAGTGGCTGCAGAAATATATTCAACGTGGATTACTAGATACGGTGTGCCCCAAAGCATAACTACAGACCAAGGTCGACAATTCGAAAGCCAAATATTCAACGAGCTAGTAAAGACCTTGGGTGCAAAACACTGGTCCACCACCACTTACCACCCACAATCTAACGGGAAAGTGGGAAGGTGGCATAGGGCTCTAAAAGCCTCAATTATGGCACACAACACCAAAAGATGGATTGATAGGCTACCAACCATCTTATTAGGCCTCCAATCAGCCTTGCAAACAGATACTGGACACTCAGCTGCTCAATTAGCACTCGGTGAGGAATTGCGCTTACCAGGGGACTTATTCTATGAAACCAAAGAAATTAACCCCGAAACATTAGTTCAAAATATAAAAGATGACGCAAGTCAATTTTTAAAACAAGCTGCAACTCATGGCAAACCTAAAACCTATGTCTCGAGACACTTAGCGACAACTATGCACGTGTTTTTACAAGAAGAAGGGATGAAAAAGGCTTTGCAGAAACCTTACACCTGTTCCTATAAAGTAGTGGATAGAACAGAAAAAACGTTCACCCTACTCATAGCCTATAAAGAGAAAAAAGTCTCAATAGATCGTGTAAAACCTGCATTCTTAATAGCAGATGATAAACTCAATGTCATAAAAAATTGCAAGGAAAAAGACATGGATACTGACATAAACATAGTCAAAGATCCACAATAAATTGTCGAACAAAATACCGACAATCAAAAGCTACAAACACAGCCAGAAATAGTACAAGAAATGCATAGTGATGTACCCAAACCAAATTTGGAAAATACGGCTGCTAAAACCAAAATCAAAAAAGTTTTCAAATTCGATGACAACGTACAAAAATATTACTATGATCCTAAAGTGCCCATAAGGCCCAATAAAAGAGGCAGGCCTAAAGGAAGTTACAAAAAATGAAATCAAATTCCGAGTCGTAGATCAGAAAGGTTAGCTCAACAACAAAAATTGCTAAATCAAAAAATGATCACAAATACAAAATTCACTCATACGAAAACCACCAAATTCCCAAACCATAGAAAAATAAATAGTTAAATAAGAAGCAAAATAAATTTATTCACCATCAACTCCTGCATCAAAACATAGCAGAAGGTCAAATAAAAATTATAACATCAAAAAAAAAATGGTCATAAAAATCAAAAATAAAATCTTCCGCTTCCAGGATTCGAACCTAGACGCAGAGAAGAAAAATGCGAAAATAAATCAGCTCGAAAATAAAAACATCTATCGTGAAATTCAAAATAAATTCACGTGCGTTTTTATAAAAACAAAAATCAGCTGACGAACAATGAGAAACGGTGCAACTGCAATGACACACATCCTTATCGCAGAACATACCACAACCTACGTTGCAATAAGGATATCGCACCGCCGTTCCTTATCACATTGACCTATATAGAAGAATAAAAGTTCATTCACTCGAATACGTTGACCCACATAAAAGCACGTGGCAATTTAAATCAACGAATTTTGCACGTAGAATCTTCTACGTGGGAATTTCTAAATGGTTGGAAAATTCTCAATCTATTATACTGAGATGAATTATGATAAACTCGATGACAAATTCGTACCAAATCAAACAGCCAAGAGCGATATACAAATCATTCGTTTGTCGAATACGCTCCGAGCATCATCGTATTCTGAATTTCTAAAAATTGTTCAATTCGAACACCTATTTTCTGTGCCAAAATCGCTTTTGAAAATTTTCTTATTTTCCAATTGTCTTAATTGACACTTGCAATCCTGAACAATGTCTACTACCAACTCTTCTGAACCTTTGCTTGACTATGAGGAAGCCCTCCTTGTAGAAGAGCAGGAACAGAACAATCGGGAGCATGACATCATGTTTTCCCAACTTTCCACTTCGGCAAGCAATCTTGCTCTGACCTCCACTCTGAGGCCTGAGGTCAGTTCAGTCTTGGCTGAAATGACCCAACCTCTTCCTCGCCACCTTCCTATCAGCGAGACCTTGGATGCTTCACGATCCATGATTACCCCCATGGACGTGGACCCATCTAGGAGCCTTCAGCCTTCTCGCTCCAAAATCATGGTCCATAGACCAGAAACCCAACTCCAGCCTTTCGTCCAACAACGGAATTCTATTCCAAATATGAATTCCAGGAACTCCACCCAGGCGATCTGGCACAAAAATAAAAAGAGAGGAGCACGATCTCGTGCTAATTACAATCAACGGAGGATCCTCAACTATCATACAGGGACTTTCACTGGCCATGCCTTAGGCCAGGCCCTCCGAGACATCCTCTTTGGAGGAATTAGGTCATACAGAGGATGTAATCCAACCGGACAATCATCAGTCCAACGTCCCCCCAACTTTTAGAGTATGACGGGACTTAGTCTTTTCGTGCAAAAATACTAGGGGGGAGTGGCTGTGGGGACGTTTCCCTCTTTTCATCCTCAGGGCTCGGCCCTGCGTTGACAGACGGGTCGCAGACCAAAGTCCACGACCCTTACTAATTGTCCATTGCACATTAAACAGAGTACATCGTCTGTATGCACTCATACAGACGATGCGTTTCTGTGTTTACTGTTGAGGCGGTAAACTGAGGCAAGTGAGTATGTAATACTTACATAGTATATGGTACCGCATCGCTTTTGGACAATTGCCCCAGTTAGGAAGTACACTTAGTGTACGATAAGGCAACTTAAACCGGCTGGCTACCGGTACCGAGAAACAATTCGGTCGCCCCGCACGTAAACCACTGTCTTCCTCCTTAGGTTCCATGAACCCCGTGTAGGTAGCATCTACCTACAATAATAAAAAATTCAAATTGACTAATATGGCCAACAATATTGAAATTACTCGTCGCAGAATGGTATTTAATTAATTAAACTTAATGAATTATTAAAATAGGTACCACCTTATATCATTTCCTTTTTATTTCTAGTCAAATTTCAGGGAAATACATTGAAAAAATATATCGTAATTTGAAGGACTGAAGAATGTCTTTATAAAACAATTCAAACATTTGTTTTTATTTTTAAAAGCCAAGAAAAATGATACTATATAGTTGTTCTTTATTTTTAATATATTTTTTCCAGAAATTTTAAAAATTTTGGAATTAAATTTTTTGTTTTGAAATACAGGCAAATTTCCATAAGCCATATACCCACCTCATCGGGTAAGATGGCCAAAATTAGAGTTTTTGTACATTTTTTATTACTTGGTTATTTTTGAATAAACATTTGATTGAATAGCAGCAAAAGATGCATAAGCCTTTAAAGTACATGTGCCAAATATGGTATCTTTTCATCTCTCCTATCCAAACCTATTTCAATTATTTAACATCTTCGCCTCCTTTACCTTAATTCAAGTTCATCAAATTTTCGTAATACTGAATATTGCATGTAAGTGTGGAACATAGGTAGACAATTTCACATACCTTCAAAAAAAAAACTCTAGGTAGCATCACTTTGCTTGAAAATCTAATTTACCAATTCATTCATTATTCAAAATTTTGAAATCTTAAATAATTTAACCTTAGTATAGGGTAAATGAAAGTTCTTCAAAACATAATATTCAATAACATTTTTAGAAACCTGATAAAAACACAAATGAACTTGTAAAAAAAAAATTAAAGAAGACATCAGTGATTGGTCCGACACTTTCAAACTTTCATGCTGCTATCAAACTGCTATTACTTGTCTCCACATTAGCCATTGTACCTCAACCTATTTATTCCTTCTCCTCAATTTCCATCCAGTTGACTATCAGTATTGTAATTCACAATGTCACTCACTCACTCACATGCTTACCAGATGTCCGACTCTTCATACTCTCCCCAATGGCTACAACCTCCCACCCATAATAGCCACAACTCTTGCTATGAACTCCACTCACCTCTCAAAACTCATTGCTTCTCTTTATTCCATCGACTTCATGCAATAAATAATAGTAAGCTTTTTCTGGTATAATCCGGAATTTTTTGTGAAGTTAGCCCGGCGCCTTTTTTCGTTTATTGTTATTAATAATAATAATAATAATAATAATAATAATAACAATAATAATTAAATTATCCTTTTATAAAAATTATATTGAATGGAAGAAAATTGCAGCCTCATATAATTATTTGCACCCGCACAGAGGCACAGGCACAAAGGCATAAAACAAAAACAACAAAATTGTAAAACAAAAAACTTTTCGGCAATGACTATCACGAGAAAAAATAGGTTTTCCAACAAACATGTTCAAAATAATCAAAACAACGTAGTTAAACTTAATTTATATTAACAAAATTTGGTAGTATCTTGGAATATTGTAATACTGAATTAACATTTATTCAAAAACTCTCACAGTAGTTCGAGTTTTCACTTTTCAAAAGTAATATTGACATAAAAACCATTAAGTAGAATTTAGAACTAACTTTGAGAAAAAAACAGGTGTAAAACTGAAACTTTCAAAATCAATTAAAGTTTTTAGAATAGATCTTTCAAAAATAAAACTTAACATAAAAATATCTATAAATAAGCCTTCACATTGCCAAAGTTTTGTAAAAATTTGTCAAGTAGGAAGAACGTCATGCTGTGATAAAAAATAAAAAATCTCAATTAATAATAATACCTATACTGTAAATTAGTTGTATAAAACTGTATGATAAATTATGTGGTTGTTTGATTTGGAATAAAAATGACAAATGTTTCGTACTCCTCTGTGTTTTCTTTTTCTTTCTTTTCTTCTTTTCATTTTTTAGATCTGACGCTAAAACTATAAAATGGAATTGAGAATAAATTTCAAAACAGAACAAGACCAGAACTAAATATTTTGATGAAAAATTTGGAACTTGACTAAAACCCTTGCAATTCTTTGAACTTCAAATTCTTAAAACTTACACTGAGACAAAAACCATTCTATAGAATTTTGAACTAACTTCACAAAGATCAGGTTTCAAACTAAAACTTTCAAACTTATAACATTTTGAGTTTTTAGTTACAAAAGTTTTATTTGGGCTCCTAATTGCCTCAATCTGTGAAGAATTACAATATTCAGTTTATCTAAAAACTTCAACTTCGAACAACCCCCATTTCGAAACTAATAAGCGGGTCCGCCCATCATCAAAACTGACCAAAGTAGTACATAACAAAGTTTTGCCTGTCAAAATGAATAAAAATGTTCACTCTACCTTCGCCATAGATTAAGCCTATGTCTTATTTACACATATTACAATAAAATAAATAGAGAATAGGGAAATAAAAGATGTGAAAAAATACTGCATTACCCTAAAAGAATTTCTCAGTCGGTTAAACGTGAAACTATAAATCCTTGTGAAGCTATAAATCGGTTAGCTCATTTTCTAATACAAGCATAGCTGAATAGGCAAAAACTTGACGTTTTAAGAGCAGTATTGTTTTTGCCTAGTTTTTATCGATAAAGCTTGATAAATGGATTTTTCAGAACTATTTTCTAAAAAAAAAAAAAAAAAAAAGGAGGAAATAACAATAAATTACTCACTAACAACTTAGGCACAAATTGAGCAATAGAATCTAAAATTGGTACTTCTAGTTCTCGTGTTAAAAGTAATGTTTGTACCAATTTTATGACTATTAGAAGAGAATTGCAATCTTTATTGAATTAATATAAAAAATTAGCCCCCCAACAGCTTTAGGACATGAACCATAAAGTCAATTGCAACCAAATTAGAAAGCATGTTAGAATATTTTGAGTCCATGTTTGTAGGTATCAAATTTTGTGACTATTTCTCAAAAACTACTCATTTTAAAACAACTGAACTGCTAAAAATGTAACATAATTGCATCTCCCGGAGGTATTTTACAGCCGATTGACACGAAATTCAGAGACTTTTTCTTGTTCCAATACAAATATGACGTATTTGAACCAAATTTCATGACTATGAAACTAAAGTTAGGACTGTACAGCATGCAGTAGAAAACGTACATTAACTGACCTACCAGATGGACCATGCGTCCGATCGGTACCAAAATCAATAGGGTTCTTCTTTATCTAAATTCAAATAGGTATGTGGTTGAAATTTCATGACTATCCCATTAAAATTGTGCCTAGAGATGAATTCAATAGAAAAGAGGTATATATATCATAATTATTATATCCATATAATAATTATACACGAGTGTAGGTACACATATATATTTTCAAAAATAGTGTCAAAATTTTCCAGAGCTTATGAAACGAAAAACGTAATCAACCCCAACTCGAGGTCATTTCATGATAAAAATTTTAATAATTATATTGTCTTTAAAAACCTGCTTAAAAAAGACAACACAATAAATGAAATGGGAGCCTTATACGTTTGTACCTATAACACGTACACTCACACAATTTATTTGAGGAATCATTTTTTAAAGATAACCAGAATTCTATCACATAGTGTAACGATATTTTTCGTACTGTTCATAATACTTCCTAAATTCGTAATATTAATAATCATCATCATCATTATACTCAATCTATTTTTCTCTTATTTTCCATTCATTAATTCTCACGTCATTTCTACAAGTCAAGACTTGTTTGATGACATCATTTCCTACATAAACAGTTACTGTGTTTACTTATAATCAATGAACTCATTTCTTGTTTACACTATTTTTGCAATCTTGCATTATATACTAATTTCTACTAATTTATTTGTGAACACGCACTTTATGTCTTATTCTTACGAGACCATTGGTCATACTTCATGTACATATATTTCTAGTAACCAATAAGATTAAAACCCTTCTCCAACACCATGTAAATTCGCCTGAACCTCCTCTTTACGTTCGTTACAAAGGAAAAATAGTCATGTTGAGTATGGTCAAAAATGATGTCATTTAACAAAGAATGGTCGAGTCGATAATATATGAAATGACGTAACTTAAAGATAACAAGATTGGAACGGTAAATATTAGATAGTCGAATTGTGTCAATTTCTTAATGTGGGTCAAACAAAAATAAACATTACAAATTCATGAAAGAACGAGAGTAACAAACAAAATTGTAGTCATTCAAAAAAGAAGAGTGTTCTTTTTACATCCCCACACCCTGTAAACAAAAGACATTAACAAATAAAGGACGGATACAGCTTCGAAACATGGTAAAAATTCGATTCTTGCTTCTGATAGCCGGAGTCAACCTGAAAAATTGAGCTAGAGGTTTGTTGTAGAATTTTGTATGGTCCAGTTCTGATTTTGTCCAATTTGTTCTTATTTAGAGGATTACCATGTAAAACAAATACGAGGTCCCCTACTTTGAAATTACTTTTAACTTTATTTTTGTCAAATCTTTTCTTGTTTATATTATGGTTTTTACATGAATTTCTGAATGCGATTTCTCTGTCTTTTGCTAAATCCGTTACATTATCTCCGAATTTGGAAATTACTTTAATTTTTACATTGTTCATTAAATAGTTCGGAGAATATTTGGTGACAGAGTGCATGGTGTCATTATATTCATTTACTCATTCTTTTAGTAAGAGGGACCAAGATTTCTTTTTATTTTTAATATTTTCATTTACTTTACATCTCAGCCTGTTGACTAATGTCTGGTTGAGTCTCTCATTGAGTCCATTGGAAAATGGACAATCTACTGCCAGAAAAATCAAGTTTATTTTATTTTGATTAGTAAAATCTTTAAACTCTTTAGAATTTAGACCTCCGTATTGATCGGCCAGTAGATTTGAAATTTTATTTCCTTTTTTGATAGCTATTTTTAATAAAGTTATGAAATCTTTAGAATTTTGAGTTTTGGTGGTCAGTGTGAAGGCGAAACGAGTAAAGTGATCGACTAATAAATGACAATATCTTTCTTCAGAGTTATTTTTGGCAAAACCTCTTATAGTGTCAATGGACATATACTCAAAAGGTTCCTTAGCTGGTCCAAGGTGAGAAAGATGTCCGAATTTCATAGGTATTCGGCTTTTATTTTTGATACAGACGGTGCAATTTTGGCAGAAGTTTGTTATTAGTTTGTTAAAATTTTCATTATAAAAAAGGGGAAATAAAGTTAGCCAAATCTGGTTGGACCCTATGTGTCAAAATTGTAGGTATGTTTTTTTTATTATTTCTTTCGCAAAATTGTCCGAAATTATTATTTTTTCTTTTGTTCTTCTATGTTTTGAAAACATTACGTTATCTTTTATTATTGCATTATTATCTTTGAGTCTTTTAAAATCATTAAGTGCTGTTTTTTGATCTTCTATTATCTCTTTTATTTCAATGAGATTGACGACTCTGAGTTCGGAAGAGGCCTCGAAATGATCCAAAACGGGATTGCGAGACAAACAATCCGCTTCGTTATTTGTTTCTCCCGGCACGTATTCTATTTCAAAATCAAATTGGGACAGCTGAAGCATTAATTCTCTAAGTTCATCATCGAATTTTTTATTAATTTTTAAATTTTCTAAAGGCTTATTGTCAGAATAAACTTTGAAACTTCAGTCCCAATAGTCGATGTCTCCAGTACATAAGGGCTTCTTTTATGGCCAAACATTCTAAAAATACTGCTTTTTTCTTTTCTGGGCCTCATTAAGTTTTTTTGAAAATAAAGCAGTTGGTTTGAAAGAGCCGTCATCTTGTTTCTGTTTCAAAATTGCACCTATTCCTTCCAGACTGGCATCAGTTTGTACAATTGTTTCCCTATTTGGATTAAATATTGCAAGACACAGTTCGGAACATAATAAATCTTTAATTTTTTTGAAACTTTCCTCGCATTTATCGTTCCATATAAAAGGTGTGTTTTTCTTTAATAAATTATGTAAGGGGGGCAGAATTATTGATGAATTAGGTATGTATGAACGATAAAAATTTACTTTACCGAGGAATTGTCTTACGTTCTTCTGATTTTTGGGGGTTGGGAAGTCCCGAACCGGTAATACGTTATCAAAAATGGGGTGAATCGCATTATTTTGAATGTAGTGACCCAGAATTTTACTTTACTGTGTGCGAGGTCACATTTGGTCAGATTAAGTCTGAACCCTTCTTCATATATAGATGTAAAAAGTTTTTTTAGGTGTTCTATGTGATCCTCGAATGTTTTTGAAAAAATTAAAATCTCATCTATATAATTCACATAAAAATCATCTAGGTCTTTTCTCTTTAATATGTTTCTTAGGATTCTTTGAAAAATTGCGGGGCTTGTTTTTAATCCAAAAGGCATGTTTTTCCAATTGTAATGTCCAGTCTGAGTCACGAAGGCTGTCTTGTATCTGTCTTTCTTTCTACGGTAGTGAAATTAGAAAATTCAAGATTATTATACACAAAGAAACGAACGAATATACGACTAAGTTTTATCTGTCTTTCTGAAATGGCGATTAACAGACGAACGAATGAATGAATGAATTTAATAAATGAAATCGATGTTCGTTACAAAGGAAAAATAGTCATGTTGGGTATGGTCAAAAATGATGTCATTTAAGAAAGGATGGTCGAGTTGATAATACATGAAATGACGTAACTTAAAGATAACAAGATTGGAACGGTAAATATTAGATAGTCAAATTGTGTCGATTTCTTAATGTGGGTCAAACAAAAATAAACATTACGAATTCATGAAAGAACGAGAGTAACAAACAAAATTGTAGTCATTTGAAAAAGAAGAGTGTTCTTTTTACATATATATAATTATATATACCATATGTCAATTTCTTGTTCCTACAATACAGGTCGCAATTTTTGTCCGATAATCACGAAATTTGGTACGAATATTTTTTCTAAGCCAAGAACTAGACCTGTTGATTTTAGTGCAGATCGGCCAAATGGTACTTCCGGTAAACATTTTTTATTTATTTTTTCTAATTTGCATGAACTTTTCTTTTTACAAAAATTAATCCCATGTTTATGTTTTGAATTTTTTTTTATTTCATAACTTTATTATATTTCTTTGGTTTTATTTGAAATTATATGATTATTTACCATACTTTGTCATTATAATTAATTTTTGATTTCAAGAAATAATACTTTTAAATTTCAAAACGTTCAATATTTATTCGGCAGCTAACACATTTCATACAATCATAACATACCACTAACGTATATAAACTTACAGACAATTAACGCGACTATTAAAATTCATAATTATTTTTCTCGAAAATCTACTTTTTCTGGCGAGGCTTGTTGAGCTAGTGGTTTTTTTTTTTTTTCTTGTTAATCGCGAATCGGTCAGCTGATAATTTGTTCATCTAGGTAGTTTGTTTTACCAAACAGGGATAAATTCTTCATTCCTCTAATCGGATTTCTTGGTGGCTCTTGCTTACCTTGTGACTCACATCTTAGCTATTAGTTATTTGTTACAGGTTGAGAGTATCAACATGTGTTTCAGCGTCTATAATAATCTCAATTTCCATATAAAAGTTGAAAACAGTTCTTGAAAATTTTTTATCAATGACCAAAAAGTAGGTAAATGTCAATATTATCTCTCATGCTTTTCATTTTCGACTAAAAACTTGGTAAGAATTTTTTATTTTTCGATAAAGTATTGCTGAGTAGTTAAATTCAACGGAAGATCAGAAACAAAACACTTAGTCTGCATAATAATAAATTACTCGTTTATTGCAATTTCATAGAAAGCAGATTCACGCTACCTACTTCATTTAGTGTCGATATAAATTAAAATTAATTTATGATGATATTGTTTTCAGCTCCAAAATATAGATATGTATACAGGGAAATAAAAAAAAAAGAAAGAAAATAATATTGTGATAAAGGATTAAAAATGTTTATTTTTCACATAAAATAAATCGGTACATTTTTCGCGTTCGTCATCAACGAATCAACGAATCAACGAAATTATCAAAATATTTACAAAAAATAAAAAGTACAATTTTACTCGCTTTGCACGGGGGGGAGGGGAAATGAAAAAAAAAATTAAACAATGTTTTTGTGCTCACTTGCGTATGTTTCTTTTTAAAAAAAAGAATGATCACAATAACGTAACAACTTTTGAATATGGGTAGGAAGGTAGGGGAGAGAAAAAAGTAAGTCGAAGCAATATGATAGAGGCGATTAACTGATTACCTGTAGAAGAAATTGCAACAAAAATTGAACAAAAAAAATTTTTCCCAAAATAAATGTCACCACGCGTTTGTACAAATGAAACCAATAATGAAAATATTGAAAAGCTAAAAATGTAACTTAATAACACCGGAAGGGGTTTGTTATCTTCATAGTTACTAAAGGTCACAAACGTGAAACGGTAGGTAGCCTAGCTAGGTGTACGATATTTAGATGAAGAAATTCAAAAATTACAGTTTTAGATGTCAGATATGAAAATTATTTTTGTAACTGAAAAAGAAGCTAGAGCTCAAACTTGTGAGCTTTATTTCAAGAAAATTGCATGTAGATAATAAAACAAAAATAACGAGTTGATGAAAAAATATAAGTATTATATATATATATATATATATGAATATATATATATTGTTTAACATGGTTTGAAAACAAAAAAACAAACTTAGTTTGGAAATTCAGCATCACAGATAATTGACCGTCGAAATAATATTTCCATTCGTTGGATGAACATTTCAAAGTGAAAATATGAAATTAATGTAAAAAGAGTTGACATTGGAAATGAGTGGTAAACGAATCTCAAGAAATGAGCAGAACTTCAACAACGAAGAAGTAAAAGCAATGGCTCACAAACGGTTTACCCAAGAGGGATGAAATTTAAAATTTAGCCAAATATTTTACAACAAAATTACCAAATTTTGGAAAATTGAAAAATTAACAACTAAAAAAATAGACATCAATTAGCACAAGTTTACCAACAGAGATCGAGCCAGGGAGTAAGACACCTTCAAAACCTTTCAGCTCCTAAATGAAAGAAACCATTACAGATGGAAAATGAATGTGCTAATCAAAGAATGAAAAAATTCGGAAGTGGAAGTAATAGAAAGAACACATAGTTACTATTGGTACTTACTGGAGTGAACAGGATCAAGTGAAAATGTTTAGGTGCTGAATTATACTTTTACAACATAAAGATGCCTATGGTTCAAAGTCGATTACCAAAAATTTTAAGTATTCAAAATATAATCAACCAAATTCAGAATAAAACATACCTATAGTTTTTATCATTTCGCCGAATATTAGTCACGAGTGGTTAGAAATTACCAGATGTTAGTTTTTCTTTCTGTAGTCAACTCAAAAACACCGACGATTAAATATTTATTTGAAGAGAAATAAGTAATAATAATTATTAACAAAAAAAAAAAAAAAACAAAAAACAAAAAAACAAAAAAACAAAAAAAAAAGAAGTTTTCCACGTCATCAATTTTATTTTTATAATTTTAATAAAATCATATTTTCCTAACATTTAAAGGTGCTGTTTTTGATTTCATAAATGGATAAACATTCTGAAAATCCGTAACATTTTCAGAAGTAAAAATTATATCATTATAATAATGACTTTATATAGGTTATTAGTACAAAAAAAAAAAATTTCGACAATTTCAAATCCAGCTTCATAGAATTCTTTTAAAATAAAATATATCTTTATTCTAGAAAAAGAAAGCTGGTCAATTATTTTAACACCACTTGTTTAAGGATTTTTGTCCTATTTTTTAAGGACTTGCCTCATTTTCATTCTCCTGATGGTGCAATGATATCTTACAGAAATACGATTAAGTATACCTTGGTCTACATTACCTACCAAAATGAATTTTTATTTTCATGGGTATACAGAATTCATATACTTAGGTTACAACGATTCAATACCTATAGACACTAGTAATTTGAAGTTAAAATGCTTGTTTAGTGTAAAGGGTCTTTTGTTATAAGAAAATTAAATATTCTGTTTTATTCGATGATTCTTTCTGGGTACCTACTAATTTGAAAAATTCCTCGATTTTTTTTTTTGTAATATTTCCTGGAATTAAAAATTTTACTATACATTTCTTGCTCTTTCATTTCACTTCATCATTATAATTATTATCATTATTGTCACCATTTTTATTTCAAAAGTAAGACAAATTTTTAAAAATTTGATATTATATTACGAAAATATTGTACACAGGGTGGGAGACACGAATATAAAAGGCGGAATGGCCTAATAATGAATGAAAATAAAATGATATTTCAGCAAAATCATGGTATCTAAATTCGGACACTTTCATCCAAGAAACATGAAGGAGTATGAGAAATTGCAGAGGGAATAATTATGAATGTTAAGCTTAGTACTGACACAAAAATAAAAATATTAAGTTTCCTTGACTACCATTTTTTTTTTTTTTTTTTAGAGAGAAAAATTTAATCTTGGAGCAGAATATGAAAGTCAGGTTGAGTATAAAGCATTTGTTCTTATGGGTAACGTGGATGTAACATAAATTAATGCATTACGAAATTCTTTGGCAGGGCAGTAATTGTTTAGCTAAAAAAAAGTCTAATTTTTTTTTAGTGAATTATTCTAATAAAATTCAAACATGAAAATGATAGAATATTTCAAATTCTCAAATGTAAAGTATATGATTGATAACACAATAATTTAAATTGAAAATTGATATAATTTTAATATTTCTGAGAACAAAATTCGAGCGAGACAAATTTTTTTGAAGAACAGTTGCTCCCCCCATTCTATGAATCAAAGACTCTTTTAAATCTGAATAATTGAACATTACAGATAAGTCTCATTAACATAATTAAATGTAATTTTGATTGATCAATAAATACGGTAGGTAGTATGTAATTTTCTTTTTAAAAATATGGACGTCTCTCAAAAACGTGTTATGTGAATGGAAAATTATTTGAACATTTCGTTAGGGGTAAGTAACTTGCTAATAAACTGGACAAACTCAGCAGATTGATAAGGAAAATTGTTAGGTATTTGATCTCTTTTGATCTTTTCTCTTTTTTTTTTCTGATTCTACGCAGTCGCATTTTGTTGGTTAATAAAATAAATTATTTTCAAACTATATAATCCCAAAGGGAATGAAATAATGCTAAGAAAACCAATGAAAAAAAGTAATGATCTCTTATATGTATAATAAATAATCTGATATCAGTGAAAGGGCAAAACCAATGTTGCCATTTTTAATTCCAATATTTTCAATATTTTGCCAATAATTTTCTACTATCTGTGAGAGAATTAATTTAACAATAAGCCTATTTGATAGCATGTCGAAAAACATTTATAAAAATTTATGAGCCATGAATATAAAAACTCCTTCACTTGAAAAATATATTATAGCTACAAATTAAAAAAAAAAAAAAAAAAAAAAAAAAGACAATACAGTATTATGTTTATAATATTATAATCGGTTAGTAAAAAGGGTAATTATGCGAGAGAACAAAAATTTGAAGAAACAAAAATTGTGTTTTACAAAACTAAAAAAAGTAAATTTTTGAATCTCTGGCAGAAAAAATACTCGCATTTAATAGGAACAATGAAACAATAAAATTTAAGAATTTTTCGTAAGTAGGTACATAGGTATTCGTTTCACGTTACATCAACGTCGTATGTTTTCTCCCGAGTAAGTACTACTCTTTTTTGAAAGCTCAGCTGGCAAGCAGAATATTATTACAGTTATGGCACTAACATACGACGTCATATTTTGAATGCTTTTCAACTCATATAAATATTATGTATACATAACATAATGAAGAATTTGATATGCGTTGAGATTTTTAACGCCCTCCCAATAAGTGGAAAACATGTATAAAACAGAACAAAAGTAAAACAAAAATAAAAACAAAGTATCTTCTGACACTGACTAGAATAACGATTATGCTTAAAAAGCTAACATAATAATTAACGACTGTACACGATGTATAAAATACGTATATAAAATAATCACATATTAAAATGAAGGTTCTCGAATTTTCTGTTGTATTTTTGTTGTTATTTTTTTTTTTGCGAAATACCAACTACTACGCCTGATGAGCTATAGGACATTGATTTCCTTCGGCATATAGGCATGAGGATTCGCTGCAGGAACAACTGCTATTACAACTGACTCCATCTTCATCTTCATAATATTTCTTAGTTTGCCAATTAACTAAAGACAAAAATATTTACTTTGTAATATTAGTATGTATACTAACGAAAATCAGTTCAATATAATGTAGAAATTTTATTTTTCAACCATCAAGAATTTAATTGTAGGTACTTACTATGATTATAATTAATTAAACTTGGTAAAGAGGATTGAACACTACAGTCTTTATTCAGAACATTAGGCGAGTATCTCACTTGAGGGTTTACATACCTGTAATTGGAAATAAGATTCATTAATTTGTGTAAATAAGGTGAAATGAAGAGATTATTTAAAATGCTATTACATTCAGATGAACTTTGTTGATATCAGCTTGACTTATTGAACCATGAGGTAAAAAGTGGAATGTTAGGTACAAATTTCAGTCTTTGAAAGTCATGCTAATGTATTGATGTTTTTTAAAAATTATCAAAGGGACTTTTTGGATTCCCAATTTTAGAAAATATAATTCAAATAAAGTTTACGATGGCCTTTTTCAATTTTACAATTCGTTAGAATCATATATGAAGCACAAATTGATCTTTCAAAATTGTTTCCGGGTGCCTTATTTCATGGTTCGTGAAATTTAATTGGTTTTGTTCGTGGAGAAAACGAGAAGAATTTCTACAGAAATTGAGTTATCTTTCGTAAATTATATTCTAAATTTTAAACGAAAAACAACGTGGATCATTCAATTCAACAGGATGTATGAACTTTAATAGTAGATGGTACGTAAACGTATTTAATACTTGTTAAAAAAAATGTTTTATTGTGTCTCGACATTTTCAACAGTCGAGGAGCTAGGTATACTAAAAGCATGACGTTAAGAAATATATTTTAAAATTGTTATTTGACTGTGTAGATTCATAGTGCTTACGACAATAAATAAAAAAATCCTCTACACTTTTTTCCTATCTTATACCGCAAAGATGCTATGGATTAAAAAAAATAAAAATATTTAAGATATTTAGGTATAATTATCTGGCTTAATTCTTCAAACTGGTTTTAACGACGTAAAAAATACAGAATGGGTATAAGTGGATGGAACTTTTTTGTTTCTCAGAGTGAGCACTGTAGTTTTGCAACGTTACACAAAAAAAAACAACAATTTTGAAGTAAATTTCTCAATTTCATGCTTTTAGTATCCGTAACTCCTTACTCGTTGGGAATAGGACTCGTCGAGTTTAAACTTTTTCTGTTTAACTGAAGATGTTTAAGGGAATTCTCAAGAGACAGAATAAGAAATGTAAAATTTACTTTTAATGTGATCCGAAGATGATTTATGTCTTTTACATCATTTCGTTTTTGAGTCATTCATAAAATAAATGTCAGAAAAATACAATTTGTTAGCTTAAAAATTTTTTTAATTTTCCCAATACAAAATTACGGATGGTTAAAAACGTATTTTATAGAATGACTTGAGTCTGCTGTATCGAATTAATGATTCTGACTTATCTTTGATGTACCTTTATATTGCTCATGAATTTGGTGAGGTGTTTTCATTTTCATTTTTTTTCAACATGCTGGAAAATATAATTTTAAGAACTCGTTACGGTTCTTTTTTTTTCAGCAACTTGTTCAGTGATTGTCGAGTGTACCATGAATCCGCCAGCCAAGAATTTGTATTGAAATGTAAACATATTTACTTCAACATTTTATTAAAAACTAACAAAAGGGGACCTCCTAAAAGATTGAATTAAGTACGGATATTTTCGCTGACCTCGTACTGAAGCATAACAAAATGGTGTTCAATAATCGTACAATGAATATTTTGCTGAGGAAACTCACCATACACTATCACACCTAATTACATCGACTACCTATATTAAGCAAGATTGTACTTAATTATTTTTAGACTACCTATACTAATTAGCATAGCTGATTAAATTCATCAAATTCATTCCAAAATATTCTGTATACTAATTTTGTTTCTCGTTATACATGATTCAGGCTATATCGGAAATGATGTTAGAAATGTATTAGAAAAGTACGGTACTTAAGTTCTAGGTTTTCAAAAAGTTCTGTTCAAAGTGAGTTCTCTATCCAAATGTATTAATTTAATTCAGTGTGAGATATTCGGAGTGACAAAACAAATAAAATTCATGTCTTTTAATAGAAAAATAGACGGAATCTTTTATGATACAAACAAAATAATGAGACACACAGAGAAATATGATTATATGCTCAGAAGAGAACTTTTCATCAGAACGTACACAGCGAATGAGGTGAAGAAGTTTGATACCTTTATATAACTACAGTTCTTTCCAAATTCGACCCTAACAAATGAAGCAGCCTTTTCTCAAAACTAATGTAAAAATTTTTTCATTATTTTCCAAATAGAACATGAGTGGCTTAATAATTTTTCTTCGAGATTTCACACGTGCATCTGAATAGATACTAACCGCGAGGCCTCATTCTGTATCTCCAGCAACGAAGAGTTTTCAAATTCAGACTCTGATGGTATTTTCTGCGGTGCAAGGTACTTGTGTCTGCTCTTGCGCGAACAATAACTGCCACTGTTGGTGGATCCGGACGAGTGACTTTGACTTGGAGCATGATTTTTATAGGCTCTACGAGAAAATGGTACCTGTAAGCATAACTAATTGTTATAATATAGCTTTAGTGTTGTGATAGAGGTAGGCATGTACTGCAATTTATATTAATAACGCAATAGTACATTATTCTGTCGTTGACCACTCACTGGAGGTGGATGTTCTTCCGGTGGAGGATGATATCGATGGTCAGATCGCACCGCACTGGTGGCTCGACTATCGTTTTTGGTGCGGTGCGACGGATCCGCATGTTGTTTACCGAATTTATGACTAGAATGGAGCGTTTTTTGTGAATTCAGAAGACGATTCGTTGATTCCGAAGACGAGGGCTGAAAATCGGACCAATGGACCACCGAACCGGAGCTACCGCTGCCTTTTCGTTTCTTTTCTCTTTCGACGGAGTCACCTACGAAGAGTACAAATACAACATTAATTCACAGATATAAGATGAAATTTTCAGAATCATTTGTTTGAATCAATTTTTCTGAATGATTTCAAGCAAAGAGGAATGTGTCAAACATGAATGCCACTTGTATTTTCACTTAACTGATCAATATCATCGATAAAATGCGTTTTTTTGACTTTTAAGGTTAACTGGAGCATAATTTTTCAAAGAAAGTACTCCCAAAAACTATTCGAAATTTTTCACGAAAAAGTCTTAATTTCAAACACCAAAATTTTCACTAATCTGAGTCTGTACACTCTAAAGTGTAGTCTACCAATTATCTTCTATCAAAGATAATTTTGTGTAGCCTCAACCTAGAACAAAACTAGTCCACGTCCAAAAATGCTATTTTGCAGGCGAGTGAAAAGGAAGTTCAAAATGTTGAAATTTTTTGTCTTTGCAGCGAGATGTGAAACCAGATATAGTATTCGTATATTAATAAGAGCAACCAAGTAAAGACATCTTTTATAAAAAAAAATTGATATTCTATTATTTTCTTCCAAGTTAAGGGACTTACAAATATAGTAGTATTAAACTGTTATACCATCCAGAGGTATCATAAGTCCTACATTAAGTTACTTCTGCACTGAGCACTGAATGAAAATATTAGTTCAAAAGTCGCTTATCTTGGACTTAAGACTGGTCTACACAAATAAATTAATTTAAAAAAGTGGAGTTGGGTTACTTCTACACAAACTAATTCTTTTATCCCAGAAAGTAAAGAACGTAGTTTATCTTGGACTTCAGATTGTTCTGGATGAATAAATTATAAAAAAGTGGAGTTAAGTTATTTCTGTTTAAATTAAGACTGTGGGCACAACATGAGCATTGATTGTTGCAGTGTAAAAACGCACACCCTTCACGCCCAGCATCAAAAATTTTTAATAATGAGCGTAAGCATTAGTGCTTAAGGTGGCATCCGCAGCCTAATTCTTTCACACCCAAACATAAGATGGTATGCATTTAGTGTTTATTTGAATTTCTAAGCAATATGGATTTGAGATAGCCTTACTAAGTGATAGAGGGCAACACGAGGAAAATTTTGATATTATGTACCTACGTATAGAGCAAAAATAGCATTTTTAGACTTAGACTAGTTTATTCTAGGGTGACGAAGGTAGCCTACCTACACTTTTTTGTATGTACATACATATACATGAAGTTGCATAACATCTCTTTGCTAGGAGTAAGTATAGCAGTACTTCTTTTTTTAATACTTTCTTTTTCGTCTACCTACCAATTTTTTGGTACAGGCTATGTATTTTTACCTATTATTAAAGGCTAATTTTCCGTATTCATAATTAGTATTTTCACATGTTTTTAGATTTGGATTGTTTTGAAAGGTTTTATAAACAAACAGTAGAACTTGAGAAGAAAATAAATGAATAACTTAATATAGGTAATATAAGTAGTCTATTCTGCTCCACTGACCTTTATACATAGGTGAGTGTTGCTCTTCATTATTTTTGATTGAGTCATTTGAGCTGAGCGTTTTTCTCTCTGTTGAGCTTCGAGAACCACATGTTTGACTGGATTCCTGCAAAGAATGAAAATACAGTTACTAGGTGATTCTTCTCAATCACAAGAGTAAAAAATATGGTGCAATGGCTACAGTTTTTTAGCAAAAATTTTGTTCGAATTCTGTAGTGCCAGCCACTAAATTTCAAAAATGTGAGTATTCTTAGTATGCTAGGTAGATGCGTTTATATTTAATGATATTTTTCCGTCAAATATTAATTTCATTGATATTTTCTTTGATATTTCAATCTTTATGAAAAATGCGTCAACAATTTCATAGTCTTCATGGAACGACAGAATTTTTAGATTATTGTAACACTTCAGAACATTCATTCTAGTTTGCTTAAACAATGGTCACAAATACTGGAAAATGTGGTTATTAATAGATCTATTCAGAAACAAATTCAGAATTTTTAGCACTTTTTAAAAAAAGGCTGTTTATTTTGAAAAATTACGGAAACGGTTTTCTGAAAAAGCTGCTCGATTTTTCAGGGCA
This sequence comes from Ericerus pela, assembly GCA_011428145.1. Classification (NCBI taxonomy): domain Eukaryota; kingdom Metazoa; phylum Arthropoda; class Insecta; order Hemiptera; family Coccidae; genus Ericerus; species Ericerus pela. The sequence goes on from WOFM01000392.1 coordinate 2,701,010, forward strand.
AAACTACAAAACAACTTTCTCAAAAAGTGTCGAATTGATAAACAGTTATACAAATAATTGTAAGTTCCTAAAAGAGGTTACTAGGGAGTTCGTATAGGAGGTGTCCTGAGAGTATAGACTGCCCTTAGTCAAGCAACAAAGAACTGACATCTCAAAATGGCGTGTTTTTGTTGGATTTAGGGATCAACCACATTAAAAAATTCCCTTCTAAGAAACTGATCATATTTCTATCACATTACCTATGCATCTTATCATTTTCTTAGAATCAAAAAAGTTCGTTAAATTGTTTCATAAGTGATATCAACTGTTTCAGCTTTTCCTCTTTACAGAACTGATTCAGTACTAAAACCGTATGGTAGAACACTGAAAACTAATTGTTGAAAGAACTGATCCAGATTTAAAACGCTAAATGTAGCTCTTCTTTGTCTTATCGAATACAGTTAATAGAACTAAACAGTTATCATGGAAAGGTAGAAATTTCGTCGCATTTAAGCTGCTGTAGCATAAAAACAATAAGTTTGTTTGAGGAGACCATCAACCGCAAAACTCATATAAATGTAATATACTACGAGTTTTTGTAGGCACAAATTTACTGATGGATTCGTATAAAATTAATGGTGCCATGTAAAGAACGTGGATGTGATTCGATCAAATTAAGCTAAATTCACAAAAAAAGGGACGAAAAGACGCACGGTATCGAAGCACATAAAAAAACAGTGCACCCTCAGATAGGTACTATCCTTCGTTTCAAATATAAATAAAATTACCCAAATGAAGAACAAATATGTACTTACATTGCATTCATTAGCACCTAGAAGCATGGTGGTCGCATACGGCGTTGGATTTCCTGGAGATGGCATTCCCTTACACGGATTATAAAATGTGGACAAATTACAGCTGTCCACTTCTGCATAATCGATAGCACTGCCATCTTTCGCATTCGTCGAGTGTATTTCGTTTCCTTCCTTCTCGGGTACGTTATGCCAGCCTCCATCAATCCATAATGTATCTTTACCCGGATTCATGCCTCGAATACTAACCATTTGTAGATGCGCGAGATCGGTACTCATTACAGGAACTAGAAGTCAAAAATTCCCTTGCATTTTACCAACAAATTTTAGTAAAGGAGACTGGGGTACCATAGTACAAACGAACCATGGACAAAACTGACTTCTTTTTAATTTTTTGACAAACTGGTCCCATAGCATTATAATTATATCATACCTATGGTAATACTTCATTTATTTACTATCGTTATCCAGTTTGTTCTTCACAACGAGCATATGAATTAATACTATAGGCATAATTTGCTCGGTTTCAGTGAAGTCGCTATCACTACTCCTTAACTATAAAAAGAACTAGTTATAAGTACTCATCTTCATGAATTCACTGTTTTTGAGCCTTATCACCAGTTGTCTTTAAGGTTATTTTACTGGTAACATTAAATTAAGCCAATTTGATGCACTATTTCATTTTCTTTTCAATTTTCTCGGCTACTAAGGACTTAAACTTATTGCTTTTGAGCTCGTTTTATTTTTTGAAAGCTCCTCTAAAATTTGATTTATTACAAAAAAGTAGCTATTTCATTAAATAAGAGAATTATAGCCAAAAGTTCGGGTAAAACCACACATTTCCTATGTATTTTAAATGGGGCATATAGGTTTAATGAAGTGGGGGTAGCTGGCCTCAATGAACATCGTGTAAAACGTAGCGTATTACGCCTTTAGTATTAATTCATATGGTCGTTGGTTCTTCAAAATTTATTGTAGTATTTATCAAAACTATACCAAAAGAAAAATTTTGATAACTCACAAAAAGTGTGACTAATGGAGAAGATGAGCATTCAAATTTTTGAATGTTTGTCAAAGAAGTTTTATAGGCAGTAATTAATTATTTCTAAGTTACCAACACTCAAAAACACTTACATTAAACATGCCTAATGATAATTTCTGGTTAACAAAGTAAACGTAATGTATCATGGTGTAAATTTTCTGGTGTAACATGGAACATCCTAAAAATTCCTTACAATTTTTTTCAAATAATTTTCAAAATTAGAACTCCCCAAAAACATGAAACATTGGATCTTGAGAAAGTTGAGAATATTGTGAAAGATCTCTTAAATTGGCAAATTCATAAGAAGAGTATGAAAATTGAAAAACATTCAATTTTCTTAATAATAACTGTATTATTTAACAATTCAAAAAGCAGATAATATCATTTGTTATCTGAACATAATTTCTTTTAGATGCAGGGCACTTCATATTGTATAAGATAAAATAAATTTAAATTTTTAGTTTAAAATTTTTTTTATGGGATTTAACATGTGCCGTGGAACATTATCCTTAGTTCCATATTACACTGGGTTTGTGTACCATGGAACAAAAAAGGTTGCCCACTCGAAGATTGAATTAGAAAAAAAAACTAAAACATCTTAATTATTTCTTTTGGTTTTGTTTTGTAGATGAAGGTTTGTTCTTTTCAAATTTATTAGTCTAAAATTTCCCTGATCTCCCTTAACAATTTTGACTTTTTAAGACATAAGCCTTGGAACCTATCTGTAAAATATATTTTACTTTAGTGAACGTAGGTACTTATCTTACCATCAAAGTGGCCTAAGGTTTTTTCCAAACGTTGTCGTTTCTTCAGGAACACAAGTAATACGATGCCAACAACCAAAGTGAGAACAAACAATGCAGATATGGCAAAGAACCAATACTCAAGGCTGGATCTGGATGATGATATGTTCGATGATACAAAAGGGTCCATATAGATGGGCATTGCACTGCTGTAGGGTCCCAAACCAACTCTGGTCAGGGCAGCCACTCGAGCTGTGTAAGTGGAGCCAACAGTCAGGTTATTCAACAAGATCATCAATGTGGTGGAATTGACGTTAGTTTGAGCAAGTATTTTGGAGCTGTTTGTCGGTTTTACTTGAATCTAAAAAGAGGCAAAAAATAAACTAGGACTAAACATCCAATGAAGAAATTGTAAAATATTCACAATAAATAAAAATATGAAGGAACTAAGCTATATTAAGTATCATTTATTTGTGATTAGTTTCATAAAATGATAATTGAAATGGAAGTCAAGATAAGCAAAAAAAATTTATATTTGGATATAATTATCTCTACCTACTGCCATACAGTGTCACTGTATTGAAATTTTTGATAGGGCTGAAAACTACTCATTTATCTATTTCTGGTAGTTTTTACTGAGTGATATAGGTAAATATTATGTACGAGTGGATACATAGGTTCTTTGGTAAGGGGTGACATATAGATATCACTGCAGTATAATTATAACTCTGAATATTAGCCCATCATAAAATCTTCAAATTATTTTATTTAAAATCTACAATGAATAAAGAATGATAATGACGTCACCCTCAAATGAAACTAGCCTAAATCCAAAAATGTCATTTTTCCATTATAAATAATATAAAAATTTTTCTTGTACTGTCCTCTATCATTTCATAAGGCTATCTCAAGTCCATATTACTTGGAAATTCAAATAAACACTAAATCCATACTATCTTATATTTGGGTATGAAAAAATTAGCAGGTACCAAAGTAACTTAACTCCGCTTGTTTTTATGCGTAGCTAACTATCTCAAGTCCAAAATAAGCTACTTCTGCTCTAACGTTTTCACTCAGTGCTCAGTGCAAAAGTAAGTTATGTGGGACTCAAAATATATCTGGATGATAATTTTATTCAATAATATATTATCTTTAAAGCCCTGATCACAATCCAAAAAATAAGGCTTAAATAATAAGACTTACGCTGGACTCCACTGACATAATACGTTGCTGTTCACACAACGCCATAAGTCATAAAAATTTCTTAAAATTACAGATCTTTTATCAGTTCAAAATAATACTTGAAAATTACCGGTAAGAATGGGAAATTAACGCACTACATATAAGAATCAAACCAATATATAATAAAATTCAGTTCATCATATTCAACTTGTTATCGACAGCAATTACAAGGCAACCATTAATTATAGAGAGCTGAAATTTTATGGAGACATCAGGATATGTTATCTTAAGATTTTTTAATAATTTAGCTGCAGTTGTACCTTTAGTTTTTGAGATATTGTTGAAATTCAACAACTAGACTGAATTCATATCAAATTGAATCCCAGTATCCGAACAGAATTTCAGCGATATCTGGAATACGATACGTACAATTTCAGCCAAATTGTCAAAAATCTTAAGATAACATACTTTGATGTCTCTGGAAAATGTCAGCTCAGTTTTAGGTACCTAATGTTAAGTGTCGAGATATCGCTGAAATTCTGATTAAATTGTGTGATTGAAATGTTTGATAACGATGATACCAGAATATTTTAACTCCAGCAGTTCCCAAAGTATTCTATTGCAAACAAAAATTCGTTCAATTTTAATCAAATCATTAAATAATAAAATTCATCATTTCATCATCTAAAACATATATTTCGGTTCACCAGATCAATTAACAAAATTTCTTAATTCATATGCCTACATCCAGTTTGTGAATAGAGCTGATTTTTAAGTTTATGTTTTGTTTCTCATTTTTTTGGATTGTGAACAGAGCCTAAGTCCCTGAACTTGGAGGAAAATAATAATTTTTTATGAAGAATTTCTTTACTTGGTTCCTCTTATTAATATAATATAGTAATTATTGATTCCATATCCCACTGCAATAACAGAAAAATTTTAATATACTGAACTTTTTTGTCACTCTTCTGCCCCTTTCTTTTCAGGCCTGCTTCTGAAGTATCTCTATGACGTAAAAACTCTATAAAGATAATACTAAAATAATGTTACTATAAGTACTCAGTCCCAGTAATAAGAGCTTGGTGTCTCAAAAACCTATCCGAGTGCACGGCCAATCAATATAAGATCACCAGCACGAAAAACATAAAAATCAAAGTTCATCATCATTCCCTAAAAGATAGATAGATACTTGTATTCTTAAGATGAATATACTAGGTGGTGGCCTCTACAAATTATTCATCGCCGGCTCCTTGGCTAATTGGCATAAATTTTCGAGTAGAACCAAAAGAAAGCATGGCGGTATTTATTATCTGCTTACTTTGTATCCTTGCAAAATTCCATTCAGTTGGTGTGTTTGCGGAGGTAACCATTTGACAAAAGCAGTGGTTTCGTTTACGATACCAATTTGGACGGATTCAGGCGGAGCAGATGGAACTATACAATTTTAAAACATATCAAAAATAGAAAAAATGAAGCGTCAATAAGTATCCAAATTTTCATAAGTTTTGATCGAGTAGCAGCTAGCATAATATTAAATAAGGTACGTACCATCTTCGGAGGTTTGTACAGCCATCGAATTCGACGGCTGTCCTTCGACCGATTTGTAAAATGGTACGAGAAAAAAATCGTATTTCGTATACTTTTGTAGATTGGGTACCGTATATGAGGTGGCATCCGTATTCAAAACCGTAATCAAATTATACGTTAACGAACCCGCGGACAAATCTCGAAATCGAATGTAAATACCTTCTATCCAATCGACATTATTTATCACCTAAAAAATACCCAAGTTAAAATTAAAAATTATTTTCTTAAACCGTAAGATGCGATCCTCTTCGACAGGGATCGATATAATTAATTTGAAAGGTGTAATTATAAAAGAAAAAATTGATTACAATCGATACCGTACCTGTAGTGATATTAGTTTGGCCCGCGTTCATGTAGGTAAAAATAGTAAGGACGTGAATATTTTATTATTATTTTATAGTTCACACGCCTGAACCCTAACTAGGTATATTTACGTATCCTTATTAATTTGTAAAACCACCCTAAATGTGGTTTGGGAGGTAAATAATACCGCAGGTAAAAATTTGAATCCGAACATGAGACTATCATGAGATTTAAGAGGCTGCTCTACGAAAAGCTCTCAATCAATTTAATAGATACTTCACCACCTTCTTCGTTTCTTCAGTCAATAATACCTTTTTTAATATGTTTTCAGCAGGTCTGTAAAATGCCTTTCCAAGGCCAACTTTACTCATCAAACGACATAAATTTCTGATAATTTTCATCATTTTTTCTCAGGTTATGCTTGAATATGTGCCCAAAAAGTGAAGCTGGCAACTGTGTTAAGGAACCGATTTTCGTTTTACTTTATGGCTTGATAAGTAAAGTTGGCTTTGGCCTTATAGATATTTGTTGGCTTCAGAATGCACAAAGATCAGCTAAAATTAACCATGTAACTGTAATTTTATTTTTGCAGCTGCTTGAAGGCCACACTAAGTCTCATTTTATGTTTCTAGCAGGTTTTTAAACCTGCTCTTTATGGTATGTTTTATATCATATCGATTACAAGGAATCAGAGTCATAGTCATAGGGGGCATATTAGGGGAAATTAGTCTCCCAAAAAATTTTAACTTGGACGAAAAGTTGAAAAATTGGAAATTCTTAGGAAAATTTATGATTTTGTAATGTTTTTGACGAGCAAAACAAAAATTGAAATTTAGCACCCCCCAAAATTTTGTCTCTCTATGGCCTTACAAGGAAAGAAATATCGATATCAATAAAGTCACAGATTAAGGTTATAAGACTGAAGCCCAGGTCACCACAAAAGGCAGTTTTGGCTCTGATCTATTAATACCTTTCAAGGAATTAACAACCTGAAGTATATTAGCATGAGATATAATAATGTATAATGTGATAACAAAACTCAGCATAATCCGACACAGTGTTTCCCAAAGTAGATGATACTACTACCTGATGGTGCTGGAAAGATATATGAGATAAAAGTAACCTTGAAAAAAATTAGATGGTACTGAATAAGAATAATTAAGGAGATGATAGAAGCACGAGGAAAAAAAAAGTAAATTTTGAAAAAGTGTTTAAACATGTTCATCAGTTTTACATAACTTGTAATTAATTTTCTAAGTACAGAATGCAAGTTTTAAGGAAGTATTTCTTCATCTCTCTTTCTAAGCCAGTATGTTATGGTGTATTCTGTTTCTCTCTCTTCCTCTTTTTCACACTTTTTTTCATTTTTTCTATGTCCTTCATTGTTTTGGTGCTTTTTCCATATGACGTATCCATCTCTAATTCTACATTTGTGGTTCACTATTTTTGTATTTTTAATGTTTAAACCTCTTATTGTTACCATAATATTTTTATAGATACAAAAATCGATACATAAAAGCATGCAAAATGGTGGCTGGATCATTTTTTCTTGTATTCGTTCGCTAAAAGAAGCATAGACTTCTAGGGGTTTGTTTGTTCAGAAAGGTTATTAGGGCTTCGATCGTGAACTGAATGGATAATTGATAAAAGTTGATGGCCTATGCATTTTAAATTGGGTATCAGTCGCTATCAATTATGAATTCAGTTCATGATTGCCGCCCAGGGAATATTAAAGTTTCACTACAGATATCTACACTAATATAAGCTAGATACCTAACTTGCCGCTTTCCTTATGTTTAGCGTTCACCCCAATGGAGTGTTGAAATGTTGCATCGATCCCCTGTTCTGTCAGCAAAAAAATCATGTACAATGTATTTCTTACGCAGAAAAGGCTACCTACATTAAAATAACTGCTATATGTTTATTAATTATTGTTCTGATGTCATATTTGGTGTAAATGTTCTATCAGTCTTTAACATTTAAACCAGGATACCAAAAATTATTGTTACAGGGGAAAAAAATGAATTTCTTGTAATTTTCAATGAGATATTTTGTATTTTATCATTAGATTAGTGAGTATAAGTGTGATATAAATGGGTACACTTGTGTGGGTAAAGTGCTAACAGCTTTTCTTTATTTTGGTGCGGTGTGGTGAGGGTAAGTGAAGGTGGCTGAAAACAGGCAAGTTAGGTATCTAGGTTATATATAGTGTGGATATCTGTTAGTTCCACTCTACATGACTCCACATTTACTCTACTCAGTAAACACAGTGAGTGGGTTTGAGGAAGTATCATTTTTGTATGCAAACTGTATACTGGAGCATAAGATAAATTAGGATTGTAAAGAGTCATGAAAAAATTCATGAAATTTAATGACAGATGATTTAAAATTATTGAAAAGTTGAAATTACTCTAAAATACTGGTGATAAAATTATTTTGATCAAAAATTTTATTAATATTTACAAATTATTATGAATGTCTCCATGTTGGTGGATTATTTTCCTAGTCTCTAGGGGTGTCTTCAGAAACATTACCAGAGAAGATAAACCATGTGACTGCACATTTACCCTACTTGGTAAACACAATCTGAACGAGCTTGAAAAGGTAACATTTTTGTACAACAAATTATATGAATTGTTACTGCGGGGAATTATTTTCCCTGTCTACAGAATTGAGGAAAAAAATTACTCTCCCAAGTACAAAATTACCTATCTGAACGCATCGAATAACACTTTTCTTTCCCTTGTAACTTTTCTGAACGCCCCTCAGAGTTGGAGAAAAAAATTACTCTCCTAAGTACATAATTACCTTTGTGAACACATGTGACACTTTTCTCTCCCCAGTAATGTTTCTAAATGTGCCCCAGAAGGTATTATGGAATTTTTTTCATAAAAAGGGACTAATTAGTCAAATAAGCTTGAAAATCGGTATTCTAGACCATTCATAAAATGTTGAAATATTGTGCAACAGGCTAGTCACAACAATTTATTAAAGAACTACACCAAACCTGCAAATTCTTTAGTCATTTCATGAAGTACAAATACCCTTTAGACTTATCCTGTAGCACCATTAAAACTATATTATTTTATTTCTCAAATTTATAGTTGGATATTTTATGAAATGACTGTAGGTATTTACTTAATTATGTTTATAATGACAAGAAGTATTGATGGATAAAGGATATTACAGGGAAAAAAAACATAACACGAACATTCCAATAATCTTTGCCCTCCATTAGAGAATTTAACTGATTTTCTTAGTGAAAATGTTTTATTATAATGAAATTTTTCTTATTTTCAAAAATTCTCAGATAATCAGATTTTCTTTATTAAACCAACCAAAAACCAATTTTGTGTTTGGTTTATGACTGATTCTTTTCTGCAAATAAATTTACCATCAGTAGGCTACAGAATCATTTAATGAAACATCAAAATAACTGAAAAATACAGTTAGGTACTATAATGAATAATACTGATTTAGCACCACCCTGCGAGCTGAAGATTTTTGAACTATATTGAGATAAAAAAACATTCTGAAGTTTGGTATTGGCTGAAAAGTCGTCGAGAGTGGTCTGGTGCATTATTTCTGGACATTTTACGAATTTCTAGACTTCTCATCAAGTTCCAGATTACATGAAGTAACTACAACTTATAGATAAGGAAAACGAATAGCTACTCCTATGAAGTAGTCAAATCCAATATTTCCAGATTTACACCACTACATGAATGTGAAAAAATATTATCCCTACCAGATTTCAAAGTATCACTTGAATCGTTAACTACCTACATTAATGTATCTTTCTTGCGAGTAGGTAAGAGAGTTAAGGGCATATATTAGGGTGGTCCTGGAGATCTTAACTCACCTTAGCCAAGAAAAAAGGATTGACGTCTAAAAAATTTGCGTATTTTTATCAGTTTTTGTGATGTTTTGTTGTGGGGATAGGTCAGAAGAGACCACTGGGAATGTGTGAATCCCCCTTAAGACGGTGATATATACGTCCTTGCAAGCAGGCTCTTTTCGTAAGACGACGACTGTAACTAAATGACCCTAATTTTTACTTTATCAGTACAGAAAACATGCTAAAAACGCACGATTTAAGCATTCTAACAAAGAGAAAATCAATCGTAAGGGCAATTCTTTTTAAAATTTGAATACTAAATAGCGTTTAATAATAGGTACGTCCTAACGTTTGGAAGGGGGAAAAATACAAAACCAAAAAAGTCGTCGATCATCAAACCATTTGGAACATAAATCATCTAACTGCTACCACATACCTGATGGAGTCAATATTAAAATTTTCCTCATCGGCGAGTACTTTTAACATCAAAAGAGACGAAGGCCCATATTTTCGTGAAATAAAAATAGAAGAAAGAAGCGGATTGTATTTGATAGCAGGTGCGTCGTTAAACGCCAATATTCTCGAGAAGAGAAACGAAAAGAAAAAACAATTTGATTTATTGACGCCCCCGTTCGCATTTTGTAAACAGTCAAAGACCGCTAATTGCGTTCGAGTTATTTATTTTTAAGAAGATGTCGATTTATTTGATTTGATTTTTCACGGCGAAGGTGTTTCTGGCTGCTCATTATAAAAAGTCGAGAAAAATTGAAAGAAGATAGAAGCAGTTAAATGAGGGGTAGGAAGTGAAGATGAAATATAGAAGAGATTTATGGTTTACTTAAAAGAAGGGATATAACGGTGGTAGAGAATACAATAATAGCGAACTTTATTGAAAATCAAACGAACTAATGAGGAAGTTTTGCAACCGATAAAAAATGGTTTGGTTTCATTTTTTTGGCATTCATTCATGAACAAGTAATAGTTAATTGTGATATAAGTGAATAAGGTAGGTGATTTTGATCAGAGGGTTATTTTTGCAGCACAAACCGTGGGTGAGTGATGCAAATCACAAGATTATCAATCACCTACTATGTATACACGTGTGTCACACATTGTTTTTTGAAACATCTCCCTCCTCCTATAAAAATAAAAAAATTGAGATAAATGAAAATTTTTGTAAATCAAAAATGTACAAGCCTAAACTATCCCCTATCTTTTAACCAAACCTTGTGGTGTAGTGGGTTTAGTGCTGGCTTGTGAATGTAGATGTCCGAGGTTTACATCCCTATAACGGAGAAACTTTAGGCAACTGCACTATATTTCGTTTTGCAATGTGGGAGATTTTTTCACATATAATCGGTGTTATTTTTTTCTTTTTTTTTCTTTTTCTCTTTTTTTTTATATAATCCACTGTTCCGTCACCTTTTTGCAGACAATTCAGTTGTCTATAAAAACGTGTCGAACAAAATATAGACAACTATTATTCCCAATTCTTGGAATAATAGCTGTCTGTATAATACCTACTTCACACAGACAAACACCACCAAATATGCTGATAATTAAGAGTCATCATATTTGTGGATGTTCCAATGTCACGGCACCTATTTTAGGTCAGCCATTTTGAAGTCATGACAGTAAAATTATGGACACTGTATTCTCTTCTTTTGAAGATGAATTCATTCCTGTATCGCCAGTCGAACGATGAAGTTAAGGTCCATACTCGTTGTTTATGGATGTACCAGGTTTCAAATATTGTATAAGTGAAAAAAGTACAGTGGTAACTAAATGTAAAGTGAATATTGAATTTGAAATAACAAAGAGATAAGACAGAAGATTTTATTTCATCATTTGTTGAAATATTCTAAATGTAGAATATCTTCTGCAATATCCACAATTCTTATTTCTACAGGAAAGAGAACCATTGAATTACTCCTAAAATCGTTCTACATAGTACTTGGAATAGTTTTTCATTCAAAAAAGAAATAATGATTTTTAATACAAAAATTAAAAATTCATTCATAAATATTTTGAAAACATAATATTGAAACAGTAAGTGTATTTTATTGCATGCATCATACTTGTGTGATATTTGTAATTTTTTTCAAAAAATATAAATATTTTATTTATTATTTTATTAGAAAAATGTTGGTGATAGAAGTGATTTTTAAACAAAGAAAATTTATGTTTGTAAATAGTTCTAAATATTCCAAGGTCAGAAAAGAATAATAGAACAGAATGTTTTGTGTTAGAACAGGTTTTCAGAACTGCTATTTTTTCAACACTTGACCTTTGAAAGAAAATTATAAGCATCCCACTGGTAATAAAGAGTTCTATTTGCATACTGCATGTGACCTTGGAAGATGATCGAAAGTTTATTTTCCTATCGTGGCAGAAAAACGTAAATTTGAGCTTGCACCTGCATGAAAACCTATGCCAAGCGTAACTCCACAAACTGCATTCAAACATTTTGCTTTATATAGGTAACACTCCCAGTAATTTTTTGAAATAGGTACAGATAACCAGCATGTAACTACAGTGCATAAAATTTTCTCAAAAAAGCGTATTTTGTGTTACTTTCATCTTTGCACCGCTAAATCTTCAAACACCCGTTTGATAATAATTCACCCTCTTGTTTATCTTTTTTCAATGAATGTGTAGTTAATAATAGAGACATTTACCGCTCATATGTAAAGCAAACTATCAAACAACAGGTACTCACATCCCAAACAACACGAACGGATGTCGACGATAATGGAAACAAATCTCGCAAAATCAAAACCTTGCCATTCAACTTTGTTCGAGCATTTTCCAGTAAATGCTGCGAGGCGCCTGCATGCGTCGCACTGGTGCGTACAAGTGCAGAGAGTCCACTTGGTATACTCAGTCCGTGTGAATTTTCGGATCTAACCACAAACACATACGCTGTTTCCGGCCTCAAGTCCGTTATCTGAAACAAAAATCAAATTTGACGAATAAAAATAAATAGGTACCACACCGCGCAGGTAGGCTACCCATATTGTGCGATTTGAGCACAAGATTATCCATTTAAGACGCCATAGGAAGCAGCTACGGTGTGCGCAGAATACGTCAAGTATATATATATAAACGCCAGAAATAGGACTTAATTTAAAATTTTTGTGCTGCGTGAAAGTCCCATAAAGAGCACATCAACACTCTAAGGACAAGAGGTTCCAAAAGTAAGATCGAAGATGAAGATTTGTAGACACATACTGTATTTCTAAGCCTGAACAACCAAATTACGGGGACCGAGCGCGTACATATACCTCACACATACTTACACTTTGAAATAACTCGTGAAGTAATTTAGTAAATTTTGTTAATTGAAATAATTATATTTGAGACAAAGAAGCGAACATAAAAAAGGAGTGTATCTTGAAAAAATTAATCTAAATCACAAAATGACGAATAAACTTGAACATTCAACGATCGCGAACCATGTTGAAGAAACAAAGGTGCAGACATACTTTAATACTGTAGAAAAAGCGAACTTGGACCACCGTAGAAAAGGAAAACTTTCAAGAGTAAAATATGATTATTAAAATTGACTTCATCTTTTAAAAAAGAGACTTGAATCGTAATTTAGAAGAAAGAAAAAAGTAACTACTTTGAAAAGATGGTAGGATAGGAAAACTAAGTGAAGAGAAGTCAGCACAAATGAGAAGAGTTTGAGAAGGAAAAAAAATACGGTGGTCCAAGTTTTAGCAGCCAACAATAGGCGCCTTCGGTTTTTTTTTTTTGAAAAAAAACAACAAAATAATAATAATAATAATAATAAAAGAAAAGAAAAATAACGAAAATTACGAAAAGAGGTAAAAATAAGGCCCACACACTACAACCCCTGCTAGACTCCTACAAGAGTTGAATGCTGAAAAGAAAACAAAAGAAAAGATGGAGAACACCTGAATTCGGTGGAAAAGAAAGAATCAACGTAAAAGAATAAGAAAATACTAAAATAATAAAATCAACGATCGACTCCGCCGCACTGAAGAGAGAGATCATCATCGCGCGATACTCACGGTTGTGGATTCGGATACGATTCGATGGGCACCAACCAGCCAACCGGTTTGCAGTTCGGAGCTGTAGTACTCGACGGTGTAGCCGATCAGCGGCGATATGCCAACCTTCGGCGAGGACGCACTCCAACTCAGCGTCACGGACGATGCGGTCACGTTCACGATTCGCGGCGTGGCCGGAGGATCTGGCAGGTTGGACGTGTCCGGCGCACTGGGTATCGCGTTTGAATTGCTGGCCGATTTTTCGACCACTGCCAGCGTCGCCGACCATGACGTTTCGCCTCGTGGTGAGAACGCGGTGCACGTATACGTGCCCGCATCCGAGGCGCTCGCGTCTGAAAAAGTGGACAAGAAGGGGTGGGGTTAAACTTTTTATACGCTCGTGCGCCTCACTCGAGAGAAAATGCGCCCACTATAAATGAGCGCATTACCAGCTGGGTACGTACAGGGTGATGCGTAAAACGGACAATAGAAAATACGTAGACTGAGCCGGCCATTTGTGTAGAAAAGAAAAAAAACAAAAAAACAAAAAGACGAATGGATGATTGCGAAACGCACCATTCGGTATAATTGTGGGCTGAATTCTTTGATCCCGGGCCGAAGATGTTCAGGCGGATATTTTGTCAACTGGTGTAGTGGGTAGAAGCTTATAATTAAATGGTTTAAGGTCCAACGGACCATATAAAGTTGGTTGGAGTCACACACCTGCATCGCACGCCTTGTAACTCACAACTGCCTCGCCTCAACACCAGTATCCCTACGTAACTCTGTTAGGAGTGTAGTAGGAGAACCAGCGCACAGGCTATGCGCTGGGACCTGTGGGCGGAGCCACGACAACTGGTAGCAGTAATTTGTGTGTTTTTTCTTATATACTTATATTAATTAAGACGCAAATTTTAATTACGCGTATGTAGGGTTGTTGGGTGAATCCCTTAGGGTAACATACTAAAAGCCGCACCCTCTGGGCTTCATTCAGTGGGTGTTTCAGACCACTAAAATTTGGTTCTTCTCATTTTTATCTTCGAATTTTGATTTTGTGATAAAAATAGTTCATTAAAAAATTGTACGGTGTAAAATTTCATTTTGTGTAACGCACCACTTTCCCTTCAGAGGGTCTTGAAAATAACCATTCTTCGGTGAATACCTATATTATACGTTTCCTAGGTAGCATTATATTATGTAAAATACATGGAACTCATAATTTATTATTATGTTATATGGATAATTAGTAAACCCAACATATATTTGATATCGCCATTCTATAACACCTTATATTGGACACGGGGGCTGTATGCCCATTGAATTGATTGATTGGTTGGACGACGAAATAGAGAAGTAAATTAAATAAAGTAATTAACAAAAAACACTTCAATACCGCACTAAATAATTATTTATTGTAAAAGAGTAACACATAACATGTCAACTCTAAGAACACCAAATAGAAGAGTGAGGAACAAAATGTATCGAGAAAATAACTGGGTATTAGTAATAGTAATATCAGTGTTGCCAACAAATGCTCAAATAATCAGTGTAACTCCATCACCTTATCATGCCCTCCTTCTTCGAAGTTTTATTTCATGAGTATAGGTCAGCTGTGAAAGTGAATGGGATGATAATGGATAAGGGAAAGGAGGTCGGATGGGTAGCATTTCTCCATGAGAAGAAGTCAGCTGTGAAGATGAAGGGTATTGTAAGGGGTTATGTAAAAGGCGGATGGATACCAAATAAAATATATAATTGTATATCAGTGCCTCGAAAGGAATCCACTCGTTTAATTTATTAGTTTTGAGAAAATTCAAAAATATGTCGATATGTACCGAAGTATCTAGTTTTTCTTTGATTTTTAATTCGACTAATAATTAAATCATAAGTACATCGAATAATTATGTTTCTAATGAGACACTGATCGGCTTGCACAATAATGATTTTTAAAGTTTTTTAAAATAAGAATTTGGGGTTTTAAGTGAAAATACAACCAAGAAGCTACATTTACTTTGTAAATGTTCCGAATGGGGTCGTTTGAAAGTACGATGTTAGTATTTTTCGAAAATATGCCGAGCCTCGTGTCGATCAAATTGTTTAACTACATCCACGTTCAGCCTATTTTACTCAAAAATGAGTTTTCTCATTTATAAAATTACACTAAGTATCAACATTTTTTTATATTGGCCAATTTCATTGTAACAAAATGCTGGAAAAGAGTTCATTAAACGTTCGACTGGTACATAAATCAATTTTCACGTGGCACGTCGATAGTACAATTTAAAATTGTATTCTCAGCGACATTCGGTACCATAATGACCTTGAAAATTATGTTTTATTCCATACAAACCTACACTCTTTTGTGGGAAGATCTATTCGTAACTTACGATCAAGTTCACCTTTCAGAAGCCATTTTGAGGTATAACTCTCACCTTTGATTTGTAGCATCTCGCTGTTCAATAATATTCTGTCGTATTTCCCCTTCGTCAGCACTTCCGAATTTTTCGACCATCTAATACCCGGTGCTGGATTACCAATGGCCCTGCATGGGAACATTGCCGTCGAATGGACAGGTACCGTTTGATTTGTCGGACCAATTTGTATGATCGGTGGCATATCGTCTACGGACATGACCTACGAAGATTGAAAAAGAATGAGATAAGGGAAAGAAAACAATAAAAAAACAAAAAGAAAGTAAAAAAATTAATAACGCATTCGTCGATAACCACGCAACAACTGTGGTAACAACAACAGTATTAACTACAAACGTATATTATAAAACTAGTAGGTAACTATTATAAAAGAACCAAAATAAAGTAAAAAAAAAAAAAAACGATAAATTTAACTTTGATTAGGTATAATTAAAAAAACAAAGATGAAAAAGAAATTAAAATTGAAACGAGCAGAAGAGACAGTGCGAGAGTGAGAGCGAGTACCTATAAGTGAAGAAATACCTGCAAGAAGACACGCACAGTCGCCGATCCGGCTGCAGACAATGCGGAGCACACCAAATAACCGGCATCCTCTTTTTGTACGCCTTGAATTCTTAATGCGCCATTTTGGGTGATGTGAAAATGGCCGTACGCGTTGCCCGGAAACATTAATACCTGCGAGCCTTCTCTATTCCAGAATACCGACGGAGTTGGATTACCTTCAGCCACGCACTCGAACGTGGCGATGCCGTTGACGCTGACTTTTTGGTCCTGGGGCCGAGTGATGAACGATGGCGGAGCTGCGATTGAATGTTAATCGAAGATCGTGTCATGAAAATTTCATATTTATATGTACCTATTTAGGCAGCTTAAGGCTATGTAAAAGTGAATACGGCCCTAGGCTACCTGAACAAAAGGTATTCGTACGAGTGGACTTTGATTTCAGAGTCTTGGAGAATGGAGTGTCTAGTTACGCTAAGATTCTTCCCTAGCAGGTGTGCGTATGAAGGTGATACAAGATGAACCGCCATTTTGTGTTATATATAAGCTAAAGATGGTGAAGATGCCACACTCTCACAAAGTCACATTGGCAACACTGTAAAGGGGAAGATGGCATCACTGGTACGTGCAGGGTAGTTAACAGGACGTCTGTTCAAGTTTTTGTGGCAAAAAAATGTGAAATAATAAAATATTCAAATCAACTAATATGGCCAACACTCATAGCAACTAAGATGCCACACTAATATTGAAATTACTCACTGCAGAATGATATTTAATTGATTAAGTTAGTGAATAATTAAAATAGGTACCACCGTTTGTCATTTCTTTTTTTATTACTAGTAAAATTTCTGGGAAATACGTTGAAAAAATATATCATGATTTCAAGGAGTGAAGAATATCTTTAGAAGACAATTCAAACTTATTTGTTTCTATTTTTAAAAGCCAAGAAAAATGACAATGTATAATTGTTCTTTAATTTCCATAAATTTTTTTAGGAAATTTTAACAATTTGGGATTTAAATTTTTTGTTTTAAAATACTTGCGAATTTTCATGAGTCATCTTAGCCGCCACAATTTGGCATCTTGCTCACCTCATCAGGTAAGATGGCCAAAATTAGAGTTTTTGTATTTTTTGTATTACTTTTTTATTTTTGAATAAACATTTGATTGAATAGTAGCAAAAGATGCATACAACCTTGAAGTACATGTGCCAAGTATAGCCTCTTTTCATTTCTCCTGTCCAAACCTATTTCAGTTATTCAAAAAGTGTTGCATCTTTACCTTTTTTACCTTTTATATATATATATATATATATATATATATATATGTATGTAGTAATAATAAACAATGTAAAATTTGTAAAAAAATGAATAACACAAAATGGTGGCTCATAATTATCTTGTCACTGTTGCGTGCATATCTGCTAGTAAAGAGCCTTAGTTTCACCTTCTCACTCTATTAACTTGTAGCCTCATAAACAAGTGGTGAGTTAAAGAGCTAATTTTAGTGGTGACAACTTTTGTGGTGGGTGTGATGAGTATGGGAAATTTTAGCAACTTGTGAAATTTTCATAAATTGACTGAACATAGAAATCAAGGCGAAATGAAATTTCTAAATTCAAATATTCCTCTATCAAGTGTGCGACAACACATAGGAAAAATATAAGTTGCTGTCACTGGTAAATATTATGTGGCAAGAGTCACTGCAAATGCCATTGAAAAAAAAACACATTTTTGTATGCAAGAGAAGAATCTTATTGCGTAAGTTATCAACACGCTGTTACAATGAAACCTCCTTTAAAGGACAATGGTCAATGGTGGACACCTCTCCTCATAGACAAAATGGTTAAATCCTGACAAAAACATAATGTTAAGTAAGCTGTTAGATACTTCTCAATAGCAGACCCTCCTCTAACGGACAATGGGCAGGGTTAAATGATCCAGTGAACCAGATTTCACCTCCAAAATAGTGGACTAGGCGGACATGTAGGCCTACTATCAGCTTAAATACCTGATTAGCTTTTTCAGACTTTGTTCTGATTCCTACGTAGATAATAGAAATTAATATGGTGGAATATTGATAGTTTTGGGCTGTCGATATTCATTATTCTTTTCATGAGAATATCGATGGACTTGTCAATTAAAATTTTCCTTTTCCTTATTTTTCTTTCTTAGCTTTTGCAACACTTGTTGATAAACTTAATTTTTATTCGTACCTTAATGATGTGTAAAGCAGGTAATTTTAGAATCATTTAATACCTATGTATAAAGTCCTTTACTTTATACATTATCTTGGGTATATGCGTCACTTTGTACACTGGTCCTTAGAAGTACATAGCCTACACTGTCATTTGCTTTATTTTTTTTTTTTAGATTTTTTATATATACCTATATTTTTTTATAATCATTTCTTTGCTATGGAGATTTGAACCACTCACTCTCAGTTATCAAGCCAGCACCATAACCACTACACCAAGAAGGGTCATTGAACTGAATGTGATTTTTTGCATTTATCAGTTTTCTAATTGCTAAAAGATTTATTTATCTCGATTTTTTTTGTTTTGTTTTTTAGGGAGAAGGGGTGTTCCAAAAAATAATGTGTGACACACGTATATACATATAGTAGGTGATTGATACTTGTGTGATTTACATCACTTGCCTTGGGCTCAAAAATCACACTCGGATCAAAATCATCTAGCTTATACACTTGTATCACAAATAACTATTCTTAATTTCTTATCAATTTTTCCGATTCACACTCGATTAATCCGTTCTATGAATTTAATGTTGAAATACTTGTTTTTTTTTTTTGGTTTTTTTCAAAGCTATAAACATTTTTTTATTCATAAATTTTATGCTCAAATTCAGCAAAAAAAATAACAAGAAAAAGGTATCGATAGCTCAATGAAAACTATCGATCGATTGAGCTTATCGATATTCCACAACACTAGTTCCACTATCAGTAGCGCAACAAGGATTTCTTCGAGGGGGGAAAATTTTATGACCTTTTTTTTTCTAATCACTTCTGAAAATTTAGAAAGAAACTTAGCGTCTGTTCATCTATATTAGTTGCTGTCGCATACTTATTACTGTAATTTTTTTCAGACATAAAAAGTCACAAGCCAAAAAAAAATGACGAGTAAATTGCCTCCTTTACCCCTCTTTAGCTGATAAGACAACATACCGTCCATTGTTTTGCTTTACTACAAATCTATTAGCTGACTGATCACAGTTCCGCTTAGGATATAAATTTTTGACATTACATAATTTTATCAGTTATCCCGAGAAAACAAGTTGAAGGTTTAATGTAGGCTAATATTGAGTTGAATAATAATGTCACCTTTCATACCTAATTATTATGAAAAACGTCTTGAGATAGCAATGCGAACTAAAAACTGTAACGTATATTTTCGTCTATTTTTAAATATGACGAACAATATTCGGTGACACTGTTTTTGAATACCAGTAATTCAGGTATTTGACCATAATCGAAACATCCTACAGTTCTTTCTATACAATTTTAAATGCTCAAACCAAATATTATGAAAATAGGAATACTGTCTTTATATTCAGTGACCTAAATATGCCTGTCCCTCGATTATATCACGAGTCAGCACATCCCTATAATACAAAGTCCCTATCTCACTCAGCCTATCTACCACATACACTTACATACCCTGAAAAGGTATATAAACCCTAGTACGAATTAATCAATATTCAATCTAGTCCAGTTCTAGTTCAGTTAAAGAAATGGTTCTAAAGGTTTTTATCCCAATGTTAAAATAGTATTGAAATATTATTGAATGTACTAAGGTGTACGAATTATTATTTTATCAAAGTGTTTAAAGTATTCTTTGTGTTTGAAATGTTTTTACAGTCTCTCAACAATTAAGGTCCACAATAGTTCGTGGATATTAAATTAATTATTTTAAAATATTACAGAAATATTAATACTTTTCCAGTATTAATATTTTGTGTATGGTGCAACACTGAAAGTAGTCAAACTTCCATAATTAAGATCTTCTTTTGGCCATTGCAAAAACGATGATATGGCATGACCAATTCGACACTAAGTATAGAATTTTAGATGGAATTAAATTATTTTTACAGGCCAACAATACAGTGTATGCGGAGAACGATGGTTCAAAATAGGCCAACTGTGGGATGTTACACAGGTCTTTCCACTCACCATGTACAACGAGGGCCGCTTTAGCTGAGATTGAACCAATTTCATTTTCAGCGTCGCAAACATATATTCCTTCGTCCGACGGTGTAACACTTGTGACGCGCAACGAATTCGAGTCCAGAATTTGAGAACGACCTAAAGGCATTTTGTGGTTTTCACGCCTCCACATAATTTTTGGCGGTGGATCTCCACCCACTTGACAATCGAATTCAGCGTCACGACCGGACACCACGGTGATATCACGAGGTTCGGCTAAGAAAAATGGCTTTTCTGCGAACAAATAGATAATTAACGTGGATTAGTTTTTCACACGAGCAATGACTATGAACAGCGTATGTAGATCTGCGGTTAGTCTGACTGTAATGATCATATCTCACCGTGGACTGTAAGCTGAGCGGTTGCGCTGTGTCTTGAGCCAATCATATTCTGGACAACGCACTGGTAACTTCCTTCGTCCTCTTTGTGGACACTCGAGATCAGTAAATTGCCACCGTCGACAATTCGCAATCTGAAACTAAAGTTTTTACCAATAAAATAATTTATCTGACGAACTTTTACAGAATAATGGATCAATAGAATTTCATTCATTGGCGACATAACAGGGCGTTTTATCTCTAGGTTATACATCCGTATAATCGAAGGAAAGTCTTATTTTCACATGCTTTTCCTTAGTTCACCAACACGTACGTACGTACTTTTGTACAGGTATTTTTAGTGCCGGCAGTATATTAGTGACAACGCACGAGCAAAAATAAAAAAAAAAATAAAAAATATAATGGTGAAGTGAAGAAAAATAAGAATAAAAATTGTAAATAATTATGAATAATATTTATACTAGATAATTTATTTAGAAACAATTTCAACAACTACGTAATCTTTTCAAAATCATGAAGTACCTTTAAATAAGACTAAAAAGTAAAAAATTTAAGATTTTAATTTTAAAAAATTTTCTAAAACATGCTTTTCTGAAAAAAAAAAAGTTAAAAAAATTGAACTAAAAAGTAAAAAATAATTTTTTACAAGAACAATTTACCAATTAATTGAACCAAATTTTTTAACACGTCAATTTTGAAAAATAACCGAAAATTAACTACAATTTCAAATAGAACGTTAAACATCTTTAATTTTTGACTAAAAAGAAAAGCGTGGGCCCTAAGCAACAAAGTTACTGATAAATTAATATTAAATTTTATCTAAAATATCTAAAATAAATAAATAATATTGTTTAAATATCTAATTGTATAATAGAGGTATCTTAATGAATGTGAATGGGTAAAAAGTTTTTGAATGGGATAATCGTTTAATATTCATAAAGATGGTCTATGGCTCAACAAAACTTATGGTACCTGATGATAAAAGAAATAATGTCGGAGAATATAAATTACATTTGATAAAGACATCCTCCAAAAAATTTGAATTGATGTTGCACAGGGCCCACACTTTTCTTTTTATTCAAAAATCAAAGATATTTAACATTATTTACAATTATAGTTAATTTTCATTTGTTTTCAAAGTAATTGACGTTTTAAAAAATTTGGTATGATTGGTAAATTGTTTGTGGGGACAATACTCGTATGAGGTTTTAGGGGCTCATACCCCTCGATGACAGTTGTCGCCCAAAGGCTGGCAATTATTAGCCTCAATGACATTAAACAAATACACACTCGTGCGTTTGTATGTTTGTACCTGTATGTACGTACAGGTAAGATACATTGCACGGGCCATGATCAATTACCTGATAATGATCTCGGTGATGTCACAGCCCAATACCAAACATCTTGCGTCATTTTTTATCACCTCGACGGAGGCAGGAAACGACGCAACGGATGACATAATACCATATGTATATGTACCTATGTGTGTCTGTGTGTGTATGCCAAATTCTATATATAAACTCTCGAAACTGGCTACAAAATTGCCAGTGTTCGCCAAGGTTTTGGCTCTCCCATACTTGACAGTATGAAGTGGCAGAACACGCAATAACTGTAGAAAACCTTCTTCGTGTGAATACCCGTCACAATAAGGTATTCCACATTGTTCTTGTAAAAAATTATTTTTTACTGTTTAGTTTAATTTTTTTTTATCATTTTTTTTAGAAAAACATGTTTTTTTTTTTAAATTTTTTTATTTAATTTTTTTTTTAGAATAGCAACTCAAGTAGATTTGGGACAATGTAGGGCGGTGGTCTTATCACATTCCTTTGGGACCATTTTCTGCTTTCACATTCTTATAATTCGCAGGTTTCAAATTATTTTGTTTTATTGTATTTTAGAATTCCTATGGTGGGAAACTGGTACATTAGGCTGTCCCCTTTCAAGGTGGCCCTCACTTTTAGCCTCGGTACCTTGCAGTATTTTGGAATGTAGTTTCCTTTCCTCTGACACCACAGCCGGCAAAACATATACAAAATAAATAAAGTGAAAGTGATACCAATATTTCTTTAACATGGTCCATTGAAATTACTGACTGAGAAAATTTTTATTTTTCAATAATTTTTGAACTGGGTGAGAGAAGTCAGTCGTTCCGCACTGGTCCTTTTCCACTGAAAACCATCTTCGATTGAGTTCTCATAAATTTGTGACAAAAAATTGGCAGTAAGAAGCGAAAACTTCCAATTTTCTCATAACTACAGGTGCCATAGAATTACATTGTTCAATTTTACTGTAGCCTGGGAACCCTGAGAATGAGTGATGAGATTTTACTGAACTTAGTTAGATACTTTATCTTTCATTGTCTATAATTATAATTGTGATTAAAGTATATTATGCAATTAAAAAATTTCTCACCCAAAAATATAAAGAATGTTTCGGTTTGCCTCAAAAAAGATGTAAGTAGGTGATAAATACAAGAAAATTAATAAAAAAATAGTACTGAAATTCTCTTGCATTAAACTTTTGGAAGAGTATCATAGAAGCCAATAAAAAGTTACCCTTAACCGAATTCCTTGCACGTGTCTACATTTTTATTTTCGATCAGTAGGCCGACGCTAAAAGTTGAAGATTTCGCGACCATCTTTTATAGAACAATAATAATAAAAACAAAAAATGAATAATTTTTACCAATAATAATAAAAGTGAAAAACTTTCCTTATTTTTTTTACCGAATTTTTCGGTTTCGATAAAACTTGGAAAATCTTATGAGTATATGCTGCGATTCACGCAATAAATATATGCAAAAGCATTTTCCAAAGGATGGTAGAATTACTTGCCACTTGTGTTTTGCTTTTTAGAATTTTTTTGGCATTTTTTAGGAGAATTGAAAATTTTATTGGTTAAGTACAGTCCGTTATTTGAATATAGAATAAAATAAAAAACAATCCGATTGCTTCTGTCACCTATAGGCCAATTTTTTTTTCTCACTCTCTAAAATATACGGCACCACGTCACTGGAAAATCATTAGTTCAGAAACATGTTGTCAAAGGATTCCTTTACTGAATAGATTTTTTGTAGACCTCGTAAACTGCGAATCATCTACATATTGTTGGCGATACCTAACCCTTTTTTTTTTTTTTGCACCGTTTGTTCTCCAGATAAAAGCACTGTGTCACATGAATATTAAATAGTTCATCCAGTACAAAAAGTTACATCTGCAGTTTCATTCAACCTTTTCTTTATTTCTGCTGGCGTAAGAATTGAAAACGGAGTTACCTATTTTTGGATGGCAAACCCAAGTCTCGACCACGATATTTTTGTTTGTTAAACTCTTGACTTTTGTTAACACCTTTTGGCACTCTTGATTCGTACGTCATCTGCAAAACATGGCTTCCTTTTTTCGATTATGAATATATTTTTATTTCTCTTTTAAAATGAAGTTATCAATTTTTCCAAATTAAAATATTTGAAACTTTTTCGTTGATAATGTGGTCAAATTTGCAGTTTCTGTACTCTAAAAGCTGAAGTTGGCACCTCCGTCTTAAATTTAGTTTAGTGCGCTACGTTCATTTCTCCATAATTTAATTTTCTTTTTCATAAATTTATCTTTATCTAAATATCAATAATGTTCCGCACTCAGAAGTCGATCATCTTTATTTATGTAATATAAAGTATGGTAAATTATAATTTGAACTAAATTTATTTAACCTATTCAAGGTGGAGTGTGTATGAGATGAGTTATGAGCACTTGATTCCCCTTTATTTTCATCGGCCCCATTTTGAAATAAATTTTCTGTCCAGCAAACCTACATCTTTCGATTTTCCTTCTTGATACATTGCTTCTGACTGTGACTGCGCATTCGTCAATACATTTCGTACACAACAACATTCTACATGAGTTTAGGCTCAAAGGTTACCCTTTCATTCCTCCATTCAAACCAAGCAAAAACAGTATCATAATATAGTTTTATATCCCTATCTAATATAAATTGAAACTGATTTTTTTCTGCTACAGCGTTATGCGCTCCTCCAACTCGATTGATTTTCACAAAATTCTGAAGCCTCATTAGGTTGTTTTTACCGAGTTTTGCTTCGAATTCTCTATTCTGAGAGCTGCAGTCAAGTTTGAAACTTATCACTAAACGTTTTACCTCTGAAACTGTCCTGTTTGAAGGTTAGTGTTCAGTTTTAGGTATTTAAGGGTTTTCGTGTTAATGGTGAGAAATTAAAACTCAAAAAAATTGAGATCTATAATTGAGTTTGAATATTTTCACTAAAAGTTTCATTTCTGTACCTGTTCTGTTTAAATGTTAGTTCTCAATTCTATTTGAGGATTTTACTTCAGTGTTAGTTTTGAAAAACGAAAGTTGGAAAAAAAAAAGAAAAAAGTTGTAATCGTGTTTCAAAGTTTTCAGTAAAAAATTTTAGTCCGGACCAGTTATCTTACAATAAATTAATTATGTCATACTTGCTCGAATGGCGTGTAATTCAGCTTGTATCAACATAAATATCAACAGGTATATGAATCTTGCGAATCGTGATACTTTATATCCTGTAAAATAAACTAAATGGCGTTTCTTGGAATTGACCTGGGTAGAAACGCTGGAATTGTAGCATTGCGCCGTAAATACACGACATAATACTTCCCGCATTACACGGAGAATAGAAATTGGTGGAGCTGAAGCATTTGTAGGCCTGCGTGCAGCGACGGTGCCATGTTGCAGATATTGCAAAAGGCACTCATGCACAGTTTCTCGATCTCTCACATTAATGAACGCTGGTGTTAAGGAAAATTTACGATTCATTTTACACGATCCTCACCGTTGCATTTGTGCGAAATCTGTATTTAATTTTTTTTTTTTTTTTTATAATTCCAAATCAATTTTATAGCTCCTAAAAAATACTTTTTGTTGAGTAGGTAGATTAGGTTAAAAATTGTCGTTTTATTTTTCTATTAACTTGTATTAAGGAAATAAGAGGAGAAATCTGAATGAACAGAGTGGAAAAAATTACCATACTTATCTATTCTGAGAAAAATGGATTCCATTAATATATCTTACATTATGGATGAAACTGACACAATACATTCTGGCTTATGATGGCTTCATCAAGTTGAACTAGATACCTATTCATTAATTTATTGTTTTTCTACAATACCTCAGTATGAACGAATAAAAAATTTCCTTAAAATAGTTATTGGATAATTAAATTTCTACCTTTTCGTAATCTCGATATCCACACGTTTTCCGTTTTTTTGCCAATGAACAGTCGGCTCAGGTTGTCCTTTTGGAGGTCCGCATTCGAGTAAAGCCGTTTCACCAGTTGCCACACGCGTATCTTTAGGTTCGATTCGAAATTCATCTTTTAGAACTGCAAATAAATGAGAGCAGAAAAAAAACCACGTACTTGAATATAACGATAATTCATAAAATTGACATTTAATAATAGTACCTATAGAATGCAAAATTAAGATATCTCTAACGTAGACCTGTAGATTAAGTTAATCAACTATAAAGTCCGTTTGTGAGTGCACCGAAGAAAAAAATACTATAGCATATGAATTATTGAGCATGAGCAATGAGCATAAGTGGTAGAAAATTGCACGCGATAATCAAGTTTTTACTACCTATATACTTTGGTATTTTTTTTTTTTTTTTTCAATAGGGCATTAATTATTACACTCCAGGATACCTAGTAAATGGAGGAAGGCTGTGGAAAGCATACCGCTCAATTTACAAACGAACAGGTTGTTCAGCTTGTTAATGCATTTAAAAACATAATATTTTCAGTTCTGACTCGACGAGTGCGATCGACAAATGAACTGGATTTAGAAAATCTGCAGATCAAAAAAAAAAAAAAAAAAAGTGAAAAAATAGAATTAACTAAAATATAAAGAATTTGACTTTCTACTATCTACTGACCGGGCTAAAAAAAAACTAATTTTAAATTACTCAATTTTTTACTCCTCTGTCTTTGGCTCTTTAATTGCACAATTTTTAGACGAACTTGTTGCCCCTCGTCACCTGTTATGATGAATAATATTACAGGCAACAAGGTACTCGCTTTAAGTGATGCAGGCAATTCCAAAACTGATTACTCCACTTACTGAGAGTAGTAAAGTAAGCTTTCTTATAGGTATAGATTATAATACATCTCTCTCTCTCTCTCTATACATTTGCATATTGTGGAGATATTTTTGCCAAATGATTTCGGGAAAATTTCTTCGTCATCATAGAGGTGATTAGTGTGTGTGTTTTCATCATTTTCAAATTTTTATCAAGTGGGGTTTTGTCCTCCAAAACCCTCATTTTTTCTTCTTTTTTTCTTTTAACTCAACTCATCTGACCACCCAAAATACTAAAAAAATTTATAAAAAAAGCATACTTCACCTAACAACTCACTATACGAAAAACATTATAATAAAAGCTATTTGCCATTTCTAAATATTTATTTTGCGAAAAAAATTTATAAAAAATAATAAAAAAATAATATCTTGTCTGGGAATAAAACCCAACACTTCCTATATGGCAAACACACACTGAGACTACATATCGCAGCAGCTGATGGAAGCTAAAAAATCATTTATGATAGTATTATTTTAGCTGATCTCTCTCCTCCATCACTCCCCTCCTTTTTCCATCACACTCTCTCACTCTACAATTCCCTTTGTCCTTCTAAGAAGTTAAATAATTATTTTTGTTTCTATAAAATATAAATCTCATTTTTCTCACAATACAGCTATAGGTATAAAAACCTGGTTCAAGGAAAAAAGATGAGAAAATTAAAAAAAATTTTACTAATTTAATTCAAGCTAGGGAATTTCATAAATATATTTTTATAACATATCTCGATTCTCGAGAGTAAAATTAAAGATTGCAACTATAAACTCATTATTTCATTAGTCATAAATCATAATAATCCTATGTAGCCTAGGTCTATCAAAATTCGCTAATAAAACTTTACCTATCCGTTACTTTAAGCCGGGAAAATTTTTCATCATTCATTGTTATCGCTTACTCTACTGATGGATAAATTGAGATGCTCATATTTCTGTTCACCGAATTTTCTCAAACTTGGGACCTATCTGGCTCATTTTTTTGTTCTCAAAAACATATTTCCTGTAAATTTCAATAACATTGTTGGTCTATTTCTTCAGAACGCTGTTACATACATACATACATACGTACATGCATAAAATTATTGCTCGTATTAGAGTATAGGACAGTTGGTAGGTATTGATTTTGAATTTTGTAATTTTTTCTAGCCTCATATCTCAAGAAAAGGCAATATATGGAGTCATGAATTTTTTGGGGTTTACATATGTCATTAAGTACAATACGTTTGCAGGAAACAAAATTCTTAAAAACTTTTTTGCTGGTGAGGGGGAAAAATTCACAACTTCACTCCTAGTGGAAATATGGATTCCGGATTTTGCTTAAAACCTTCTTTAGGACAACACAAGTCAGCTCTGAAAATTTAAGCTCGATCAAATAAGTGATTCTGAAACGATGGGCATACATGACTGATAGATAGACAGACAATTATTCACATTTATACATAAATATATATATGTATACAGATAGGGAGTTAAAAGGTAGCCTACATTTACATGTTTAGGTAAATTTGAACAACTAAGGATTGTGTCAGTTGACTTGAGCTTAAAAATGTGGTGTAAACATCAGGTCTGATGAGAGGGAGAGGAGGGATTCCTCCGGGCCCGGGATTTTTAGGGGCCCGGCATTCTCAAAGAAAAAAGAGAAAAATAAGTAGGTTTTGGTAGAAAACATTCTGAAAAACGCTTAAAAATTTTTTTTGGCCGCTCCACTTGCAAAATAGACTTTTTAAGTATTATAAAAACCCTTTCAAAGATAAATTCGTGATACTACACCTGCACATAGATGCAATTTTCAATTTTTTAGGGAGCCCACAAATTTTTTCTCCCTGGGCCCGTATTTCCTCTATATGGCCCTAGTAAACAGAAATTCGGGCTAAAGTATCTGGCCCATTAGATATTTTACTCGAGCTTAGTGCAAGTCACCATATTTTTTGGACAGTATAAATATTTGGATGTGTAAATACACTTGAAGTTAATAAACTAGGCAGTTAATAATACAAAAAATTTGAAAAATTACAAATAAAACAGAATTAAAATAAGTTTAGGTTAAAAATTTGTTTTTCGAAGATAAGCTTTTATTTTATTTTTTTGGCTTTAGCTTTATGCGAAATAAACATTATTTTATTGTGGAAGGTAGACAGCAGTATTGGTATATTTTATAAATCACATTGGTGAGTAGAATAAAATCTTATAAAAAGGATAAACCTACATAAAAATAATTTTCTCAACTCATATACCAAAAAGAGGTTATTATTAAATCGATTTTGATTAGCAAAATACGAGATTTTCAAAGAAATTTGGAATATCAGAAATGGTTTTCATTTCTTCACTAAGTATATAAACAGTACAGAACTAAGTTTTTTCTCAACTGTTAGTTGTTTATTTCTTCACAGCACCGTTTACACGAACACAAGTTGCAAAATCTCACAATGAAAACAGGCCATTTCACATGGTGATGCTTAACAAAGTTTGCTTCTAGATAATATTCAATTATATCTAAAATTCTATTTACGAATGAAGTTTACCCATTTAATCGAATAAATAATGACCTCTTTTTGGTGGATTCGTTGAAAAAAATACTGTACTCATCTAGTTAGCCACTCGTGAAAATCACTCATTTTGCTAACTAGTTGAGTAAAATACTATTTTTCAATTCATACAATAAAGAGAAGTTATTATTGAATCGATTTTGGTTAGAAAAATTCGAAATTTCCAAATCCATTCAGAGCGGTAAAAAAAAACAATTTCATTTCTCCACTAATGTAGAAATGAGTTTTTTCTTAATTGTTTTTATTATTGGCTTTAATTTAACTCAGCCTAGTTGTTCAGCATTTAGTTCAGTGAAGATTATAAGTGTAGACAGAATTTAGACTTTTTATGATAACTACAAAAGAAGTTTTAATTTTTGTTTTTTTAATTGGTACTGTTGTTTGAAATTATAATTTTGACTTACGGTTTGGAAATGTAAAAGTTAGGTAATAAATTTTTAAAAGACGTCGGTAACACCTTTAATTTTTTTTTTTAACACGATGACAACGATTTGACAACTTTGTTAGTTGGCAGATTACAAATTAAAACGGTATTACGTTATCAGCCTTGTAAATCTGTAAAATTGGCACTTAATGGAAAATATAAATAAAATTATTGTCCAAAAAGTAGAAGAAGTCATAAAAGATAAACTTCCCACACGAAATAATAAAAAACAAAAACATACCATCACAACTGAAATTCTACGAACAATACTTTTGAATTGCAAATTTAATTTGATTACTAAACGTCAGCATAAATAACACAAAACATCATTTTTTTAAACTAATTTCAAAAAATAATTTACCGTCAAGCTTCCTTATAAAAACCTATAATTTTAAACATTGAAAAATTTATATCTTAAAATGTTTCGAATTTCTTCAAAAAAAATCATTCGTCTATGCATAGACGAAAGCATTTAGATCTTTTTGTCTGCTCCATTTTATCCGTGAATGTTGTTTATAACTTTCTTCATCTATTAATCTTAAATGGATTTTTTTTTTTTCATTTCCATTTCATTCGCTTGGAAAAGTACCTACATTTAGAAAAAACCAGCGAAGAGGTTGAAGTTATAGGAAATATTAATTTTCAGAACTTTTTCCTCCGACCTTTCAGAACTATATTCGATGACAATAATAATATTAATTTACCTAAAAACTGAAATCTCTAAGCGACATAAAGCCTGTTGACCTCCAATTCGTCGCCTTTGTTATTACCAGGAAAAAAAAAGAGATTTTCTAAAAGTCAACTCGCGATGAACTGAAAAAAAAAATGAAAATTAATTTTTCCTTTGTTCTGTGAAACTAATTGATGAAAAACAATATCACTTTCTTTCTTTTTTGTTGTTCACCATTCTTGGGGAAAAATAAGGTAGGAACTTAATTTTTGTTTTTTGGGGGATTTTTTGGATTATTTTTAGACAATAACTGTAGGCCTATGAGATTTTAATTCGACCTTCGGAAGAAGATAAAGGTGCTGAAAATTGAAAGTTTTCCAATACCAAAATACCCATTAAACGTTGAAAAAAAAAAGGGGGGCAAATTTTATTATAATAAATGAGTTTTTCCGGATGACATATTTTTCACGAAAATTGACGTAAGTAGATGAAAAATTGAACCAAAATTATAAAACCAATACAGAAATGAATCATGAAACGAGGACGTTGAAGATGTGATAAAAATGACAAGAAAATGAAAAAGGAAGTGAATCCAAGAATAGCTTGAAAAAGAGGATGAGTTGAAAAACGTGTCAATAGCACCGACTGTTGTATTAAATGGTAGACTTAAGTAGGTCTGAAATTACTGTTTGCATTTAAGGGCAGTGTAAAATCTTTAAATGGGTACGGGCTGAAATCACTATAATCAACGTGCAAGCCAGCTGAAATTATTCGTCAAAATTATTTCACGATTTTATTTCGCCCATATTATTCTCTCATATTCGATATACATGTGCCACTACCCAAACGGCCACACATATATAAACACAAAAAAAAAGAATTTTTGTTGCTACCTTCGAAACAACGAATTATTCAGTGTTAACCAACTTGCCAACAAAAATCCAGGTCCTGCACAAGCCAAAGCACTGCAAAGTTGCGCATCAGAGCTTATATTAGAATATAATTATGCTGAATTTCAATAATCGAGCTCATATGTCTCTGGAGAACAACAGATAGTCAATAACTCAGTACCTTAACAGCCTTGGAGAAGTTCTTAGTTTTTGAAGGGTCCTTTCATTCTAGGAAATCAATGACTAGACCAGTTGTAATACTGATGTCAGAAAATGAATAGGTTGATATCTTGCCTAACAATATTATATAAGGGGACAGAATACTCATTTCCTCCTTCATCTAAGGGTTTGGCCCTACAATGACGCAGACCATTTCCATGACTCACACGATTGAGCACTGCTCATTAAAACAATGAGCTATCATCTGTGTATATGTGAACAGACAATTTCCAGTTATACATAATTTGTATATATTGCAGTTATGAAGCCAAGTATATGTATACATATACATATTTCCTGATACAGTGTGTTTAGTGACGGATTCCCAGTCATTTTCGTAAGTCAAAAATCACAAAATCCATTTTCACAGCAAAAAAATTTCAATAAAGTTAAATTTACAGATATCTATTTTCACCAAATCTATTAATCATGAAAAATTACATGAACAAATAAAAATAAAAATTACCCATCTGACCTACCAACCACTAAACAAAAAAAAATTTGTGAAACTTTCTGTTGGGAAGATTGATTTGTGAAAATGAGTGTCATGAAAATAGAGGTTGTGGAATTTGATTTTTGGGAAATTGTCTTTTTGTAAAAATGGCTGTTGGAATATTTGATTTGTGAAAAGAGTAGGTTACAACTGTGGCAGATGTAACCCCACTGCGGATGAGTCATACGTTTCTGATTGCTTCTGATGTGACATCGGAACTAAATGAGCTCGCTACCTCTATTGAGAAATGATTTAGTTGCTAAACATGCAAATGAAAAACTACTTGGTAAGGTAGCTTGTAGATAGTAGTACTTATGATTTACCAGTAGGTAAAGCTGCTTTATGGTTAGTTAAAGGTGCCATTACATATCAACTGATTCACATCTGAGATAGATAGGTAGGTTCCATTTATTGTAACATAGGTCTATTTTAATCAAATACTGATAGACAATGAAGAAAGTTATGGCGACCTCTACTTTTTATCATTGAGTAGGAACACATAATTATATCAATGAGACTAATTAATTTGGATAAACATAATTTAGGAGGTTATCTTGGTGGTTTTATGGAGCATGTTTGAAACAGTCTTCATACTAAATTTATGAAGCATATTATCGTGGTTAAAATAAGTTGTAAATACGTAAGTTAGTTAATTACATTTGGAGTGAAGAAGAATATTGGAGGTCGATAATGAAAAGGCATCTTTTTTTAAGCCAATGAAAGATAGGCATTTGTACTTGTAATGAAAATTTTAGACTGAAAATGATTGATATATTCAAAATACTTCGACAGAATTACGGCAAACTTTAGTAAGTTCAAAGTAAGAATTGTACATCACAAATTACTATTTCTAGTTTGACACTACAGACTCGGAGGATAGATTCTCTTAACTAAAGCTTTACAAATACAAGTCTGGCAATAAGTCATTTTGTGTCCTACAGATCATAAGTGAATTTATTAATATTTATTTTAAATTTCAGAAATTTTATTGTTATAAATTTTTTTTATTATTTTTATAAATCTTTCTCATGGTTTCACTTGAAATATAAGTTTGCCCTACAAACTGAAGGGCCGAAGGAACAAGCCTTTTATTATACACAATTTTATGGGATCAAACACAAAAATCAAAATAACTGAATGATATTGTTGCAGATAGCTGAACTTTTAGTGAAACATTAACATATGTTTGCTAATGATTCTGTGAAAATTTTACTGAAATGATAACACTGATTCTTGAAGATGAAATTCTGAAAGGGTTTTGTGAATTACACTGTGGATACAAAATGGAGTATTGCCATATTTGTATCTACAGGGCTTCACCTTAACGTTTGCTGATTACAGTAGAAGTGAAATACACCTAAATTTGGATTAATAAATTAGGTTAATTATAAAGTCGGTAGCAGATGAATATGCTATATGAAATGAAGCGGTTGTGAGATGACCATTATGAGATAATGTCATACTTGACTAATAAGCTGTGATGAATGACCCTATTCTAATTAATCAGTTTCTACAAAGTAGTTCTTTTAGATAATTATGGAAGAGCATCTAGAAGGTTATGATGACAGCAAAGATGGCACTCTTTTTTGGAAGTTTGTTGATTAATATTGGGCATGTCAGGAATTTGTGTGAGAGTGAGGGAGTGATAAAGTATAACGCAATTGCATTCCTGTGTAGCACCTAAGTTATGTCCACACTATTTAATGAAAAGTGTTATACTGGGTGGATGATAGTTTATTGGTGTGATGATATTTGAATACAAGCCATGAAGGGCTGCTCCGCAGCACTTTGGCTTGTGCTGGCCCCAAATTTCTTGTATTACTGTAGAATTCGTTGTTTTGTAGAAAAGAACGAACATTTTTTTTGTGTCTGTGTGTGGCTGTGTATGTAGTGGTGTATGTGCATCAAGGAAATAATTGGCAAAATAATATCGGGAAATAATTTTGTAAAAAAATTAATGGCTTCTACGTTTATTATAGTGAGGAGAGTTAAGAAGTAGAAACATATTATTTCAATACCATTGATCGAAATTTTTTTCAAACATGGATATTTATGGATGTTCTTACAAAAAATATCTTTACAATGATAACTGAGAAAATGTAACTTTAACATTCTCTCTTGGAATTTTACACTTTTTTATAAGCTTGCCCTGACATAACTACGTATTGAAGGTGCAAACGTCAAGTGTTTCCATTATTCTATCGTTTTACAGAGATACCATGCTCTGCTTTAGGTAAAGGTTTCTTATAATTTTCTTGTTTGGAAGTTAGAAACTAATGATGTTCAGTATGCTAACAATTATTGTATCACGTGGCTGCCAATAAAATATGCGCTCAAATTAGGTATGAGAATGTTCTCATTTTTGTATTACAACTACTTCTAAAATTCTGAAAATATACTCCCCTATAGAATGATCAGAAGGTAATTTAGTAACCAGAAAAATAATTCGAAAAGATTTTAACATTCTTTCTGCGAATATTTCCGACATACATAGCCAGCATTTGTACCACGACCACCTGCTATGAGAGTGCCGATGAAAAAAAAAAAAAAGCCAGATAAATTATTTTTGACAATATCCGTTGGATGTCCGAACATACTTTTCTCCCAGATGTACTCCAATCGAGTACAACAATTGGTATATCATTATGCCATGGGATGTAGGATGGAATGTAGTGCTACTCGTGTGAAATTAGGTATCTTTAGTTACAAGTATACAATCATTAGAATAAACAACTACAATCTAGTACAAAAGTTTGCAAATGATGGTCCGTGGATTTCTGTGTGCACAACATGTTTTCAAAGAGTTCATGATGAATTCCAGATTCCGAAATAAAACAGAAATATTTTAATTAAATGGATCGGGCTGTTTTATAGAATTTCTTCATTTATATATATTTTCACAGTATGCGGTCTTCTGTAAAATCAAGGATTTACTTGGGATCCAGGAATGAAAGTTAATAGGGACCACTGAACTACAGCCACCTGCAACCTGATTGTTCATAGAAAAAATAATTAGTTGTATAATCACTCAGCCACAGGCCGCAGCCATTATCAGTAGAAATTATCTTCGATGATGAACGTTATTAGAACATTCCCACAGGTATCAGTGGTATCATAAGAATATTTTCACCCAAATTAAACCTCGAGTCACATTAAAAAGGAGGCCATCAATTGAACGCAAAACCATAGAGACAATTACCGTGTGAATCTCCCAAGATGCTAAACTATTCAGCTATTACCTTACCGATTACTGTATATGAGTACCTACCTATGTGAGTACTACAATTCTTCAACAACAGTACGTGTAACAATAAGTATATATGTTTTTTCATCGCCTCTACCATCAGTATATTTATAGGTAATCTACGGTGATGATATATCTGCATATAGGCACCCAGTAGGCTATACCTGCACTCGACTCCCACCTGCTAACTCGAGCAAATTCTGCGATGTTCGATGCTGATATGGTTGTGGTTTTTTTTTATTTTTTTCTTTCTTTCACCTTAACCTTACCCCATTCAAACCATAATTGCAGTCGCAAAAGCTCTTATCTTGGTCGTCGGCTTCGTTAACAAAGTCTCGCATTCGTTATCGAAATCGTGGGTATTCCGTCTTCCATTGAGCCGAACATTGTGTGTGTGTGTGTGTGTTTGCGCGTGTTTGTGTATGTTTTGTCGTTACTTCGCTTTCGTTTTGTGAAAAACTCATTTTCTAATTCAACGAACTCACGATTTTGTCTTTATGATAATTGAACATTTTTTGAAGGAAAGCTACAGCCAAAGAGAAACAACCAAAGGAGATGGAGGATAAAAGAATGAGAAAAGAACAAAAAATAAAAAAATAAAAACCGAATACGCACGTTTTACTGCGCCTGCATTTTCCCTTGCAATTTTTCGACAGAAGCATTTAACTATGCGGCGAGAAGAGTGTGGGAGTGTGGGGGGAGACTTCTAAGAAAACGATAAAGAATAAAACGTAAAAAAAAAGTCTCTGTACTTGCGGGTACCTGTACCCGAAACACAAAATCGTCAAATTTGTCGACACCATCTCCATCCTTAACGAGATTCTCTTTCGTTTCGCAAAAAAACGATTTAAAATTCGTGATGGCTTCGTAACATAATAATATTATGGCTCTCATGTCTTCTTCATTGTGCGCATATATATGAGTAATTGTACCCAAGAGCACACCCATCAGTTGGTACCAATTATGGAAACTAGCATTTAACTGGTAAATGTAGTTTTTTTTTTTGTTTTTTTTTTTTTTGTAATGTGATATCACATTTTGTAACGGGTGAAACTGAGGTTATATTTTACCTAACGAAAATTATATTTTTTTTTTTTGCAATGATTAAATTGGCTAACCATTAAGATGTAGGTTACTCTGTTGTCTTGACATTTTAAGAGATCCCTCATGTTGAGTCTAGATGCAAAATATAGTTACATTAAGGAAAGAAGTTTATGATGCTTGGGACCACCCATTTTCAGTTTGGCTGTGCAAGAAATAAGTGGGTAGTAAATTTTTTCACCAAAAATTCAGAATTATAGTTGACAGGCATTTAATGGAGACAATTATGAAAACTGCTGATTTGAGCTTGACGAAGGTACAAAGGAATCTTTGCAGTTATGCAGGTAGACTTGAGGAGAGAAACTTCAGTTTCTTAACGTACCAGAGATGGCATATGGAAATGGTTTGTGATGACCATTTTCGACCACATACCTCCATACCTTCTCCTTTGGTAATGTCATAGGATCGTGATTAATTTTTTATGATCATCCCAAGGCATTGTTAATACCTATTATATTCCGGAAAATGTTACGTCTAAAATTGATTGTGAATTATAAACTAAGTCCCCACTACCAACAGACCGTTGAAGAGTGCTTTCTCAGCAGTAATAGAATCTTCATCACTCGTTGGTAGCAACACATTTCAGCTGCCTCCAACAAATTCATTGTACTTATTTTCAGTGGCTACATTTTGCAAATTTATAATAGACAACTATAAATAACCATATAAATATGCAGCATTTGATTCATAGCGAATTCTGGCGCTTAGCGTTAGGTAATGGGCTGTTGAAGTTTTCCTCATTTTTTTATGCAGTTTGTCCTTTTTTGCACATTCAATCCTAAATCAGATGTCTCCATCCGGAACTCCACTTTAATTGATCCAAAGAGCAAGATAAGTATTCATAATGTTTTTCATTTTTCAGTTCCCCACTCAGCAACATTGGTACCTATCTATTTATATTTAATCTATTTTCCTATTCATTCCATAATGGCTGTGCTTAATATGGTTAAAAAAATTCCACACTACAATATTTTTGTCCCATCGAACATGCAGTTAATATCATTCATTGGGAAAAAATTTCATTTGGTTTGGAAATATCCTAATATCTAAAATACGGGAGCTTTGTTGCCCAAAAAATTAAGGGATGTAAATTTACTTTCATATTAACTTACAAAGTCAGTTTCTTTATTTTGTAAAGCTTATTGCATGAATGAACTCCATTTTTTTAGTACTTTCGCCTAATTACATTAAATTTACAAAAGATAAATGGGTTGCGATTTTGTGTAAGTGGCCAATATTGTTTTCAGGAAATATATTTTGCTCTTGTAATGGTCTGGTTAAATTACAAAAGAAAGCGTTAAAATATGTAGAAATTTATACCTCTATTATCAAAAATCAAAGGCATGCGTCACAAAAGATAAATGGGATACAATTTTATTTTAGTGGCCACAATTTGATTTTGTAAAAATACTAATTTCTCCTATAATGGTCGTTATTGGGTGACCATTATTAGATTTTTTGAAAATTGCGGTGTTCACATTTGGACCAAAAAAAATTTTTTTTTGTAAGCTTGTTCTTCAATGTGTCAGTATTTAATACTTTTTGAACTTTTCATTTGTCAGCTTGTAGAAAATTTCATCTTCTTTCACAAGATACCTTTTTCGGACTTGTATTAAGTTAAGAAAAAATAACCTTCGAGTGGTCACCACTGGGTATTCTACTCATATCTTTTCAAACTCTCTTCTTCTAACAAAAACAGATATTCTCAGAGTCGTCAGCCTGCTTTGTACTTTGCTGGAGTAAAATATTGTATAATACATTAAATTATTATTTTAAAAATCAATAATTTTCATTATTTTTTGAAAAATAGTTTTGAATTAACATCCACCATTCGACTTGACTTCGATTAGGTTTACTCGTTTAGCCTACAGCTGGCAGAAAGAAATTACTTTAGCTTTTATACCAGTAGACACGAGCACATCTAAGTGGTCGATGAGCATAACATTAATTTACCATAATTTAAAACGGTCTCTCTGACTTTACTCTATTCTCGTTCAACACCTACACGCCATATAGGTTTCGCATTCGAACTCGCAGTGATTTTGCAAACATCTTCCTGATGAATTTGCAATGCCAGAAAACCTCACCATCATATTCGTCGGTGACTGCAAACACGTATCGTAGGTACCCTCACCAATTTCTTGGCAGAATGAAAACGCATTAATCAAACAACGTCACCATATTATATCAGAAGAAGTTCGTACCAGACCGTCGGTATGTATGTATGTATATAGTACGATATACCTTGCCAAACTTCGGCATATACAATTACTTACTTATCCCTATCCTCCTACATCTCTCACATGCAATACAACCAATAGAAGATTATCGTATAGGCTATCTGTTATGGGCTGAAGTTAAACGCCTTCCGCAGTTTTAATACCATTAATCATTTTCTGATTCTATTGTTCATGCGTTCGCCAAAAACATCTCTTTGGATCTTGTTATAAAATGTTTTGTGCTTTCTACCCAGTTTTCTTGCAGTCGGGGTATTAAAACTGACCTCACTAGAGGAATGAGGGTGGGGGTGATGAAAATTATCCGTTTCTTAAGAAAAAAGAAAGAATAGTACCATTTCCCCATTTGAACTAATTTTTATTTTTCATGTACATTAGCCTATATCTATGTATCATACCTGGTTCACCCGATGTGGAAATTAGAAAAAATTTTGTTAATTTAATTCAAACTGTAGGGTTTCATAACATATCTCCATTCTCGAGAATAAAATTAAAGATTGCAACTGTAAACTTATTACTTCATTAATCATAAATCATAATAATCATTAGAAGACTAGGCTTACAAAAATACGCTAATAAAACCATACCTATAGGTTACTTTTAGCCAGGTAAATCTTTCATAATTTTTTGTTTTCTATCGCTTACTGTGCTAATCTTTGACCATGTACCAGATAGACTGGCCCTGTACAATGCTTTCCCTTGAAGCAGTGATAAATACGAAATGTGACGTCACATTGTGGCAATAAGTTGTTTTACCCAGGTTATACTGTTGTTATTTTCAGGTTTTCGAAGTTGATTTTAGCCAGGATGGAGTTTTTTTTTTGAAAAATTGTGCATAATCATTTCTTTTTTTTTTTTTCTATTAAAAAATTCATTTCAGAAGAAAAAATAAACTTTTTTTGATTTTTTTTTCTTTAAAAAACCTTATGGGATTTAACATGCATTTGCCACATTGTGACGTCATTTATGTGTGCTTCAATTTCCATTGCCATAGCCAGTCTACCTAGTATATGGTCGAAGTTGCTGATGAATAAATTTAGATGCTCATATTTCTGTTAAACAAATTTTCTCAAACTTGGGACCTATCTAGATTGTTTTTTCATGCCTAAAAACCCCCTTCCTATAAATTGCAATAACATTGTTGGTCTAGTTCTTCAGAATGCAGTTATATATATACATACATAATTAATACATTCATACATACATAAAATTATTGCTCGTATTATAGTATAGGATAAATGTATACATATAATATGTGAATAATATACATATATATACAAGCACTGAAATACCCTCCGCAGCACTTTGGCTTGTGCCAGCCCTAGATTTTTTGTGGTAACACGGTAGAATTCATTATTTCAGAGGAGACAACAAACTTTTTGTATTTGTGTTTGTGTAGGTAGTAGCATATGAGAATCAAATATGAGAGAATAGTTTGCAAAATAAGATTGGGTAAATAATTTTGTGAAATAATTAATGGATTGCACTTTCATTATAATGATATATATTATAAAATAATATATATATATATATATATATATATGTATGTATGTATGTATGTATGTACGTATTCACAATTTTGTGAAAACTACGAAACAGATCGAGTTGACATTTTCACAACACACAGTTATCATATAAGAACCAGTCTGAAATAAATTTAGTAACTATGGAATTGGATGTTTTCTGAGAAAACTAGAAAATTGATAGGGCTGAAATTTTCACAAAATGTATTCCCTATATTATGCGACCAAGTATGATGAGAATTTGGTACCTACTGCGGTTCAATAGTTAATGAGAAAAATAGGAAACAAACAATTCCAGAAAATTAGTTGTTATCAATAAAACATTGATAGATTGATTTTTTGTTAATGTCACAAATCTGGTACAATTTGTGAACTTAATAATAACAATTAGACCAAGTTTTCAAAACTGGTGCAAAATCCAACTGTTGAGATGTCCATTTTCCATTTATTAGTTCACAGTATTATAGGTATGGTAAAGGATAATGTGTAATATTTGTTGTTTGGTTTGTATTCGTTTTGGTAAAATAATGAAAAGAAGTCTTGTGTTTGGGTTATACTCGCAGATCTAGTGAGCTGGAGTGCAATCATGAAGACTTTGATGAATTTGATGAAATGATCAACATTGTTAAAATTGTTAAGCTGAATTCTCAAATTTATCAATTAATTAAAAACAAAAACAATGCAATCATGAATATTGTTGTAATTTCTTTGATATTTTGAAAAAGTACAGTGTGAACTGTAAAGACTTACAGGAATTCTTCAATCAAACGAGTAAATAAGGAACCACAATTCTACAATCTTCAGCTGAACTCACTCGACGGTAATTACAAATTTTCACAGAAATTACTCTCTAAAACTCTTGATGTTTTCTCATGATAAATGGAAATTTTCACAGAATTTTCATCAAACATACGATAATGTTTTTGCAAAATTTCAGGTCTCTACAGAGGATGGTTCAATCGTATTTTCGCTTGACAAAATAGATAGTATACATGGTTTTACCTCATCAAACCCAGTTCCTATATTATATTACGAAGAATAATTGAGAAATCCATTCAACTTTCAACCTCATTAAGAATGAAAATACTCATCGAAACATGTGATATAGGTAATCATATAATTGATCATAAGTAGGCATAACTAAAATAAAATCTTTGCGGTAATCAAAGAACTTTAGATGATTATCAAAGGTATCAAAATTTAACAACTGAGGAGAGAAGTTGATAACTAGCAATCCATATCAGTCAAATTATCAAGTTCACAAACTTTCATGATTGTGTTGATAAAATCGTAAACAATCCTTAGCAACTCTTGACAATTATCAACTCAGTTCATGATGGCATTCCTGGGGTAGTATTCGGTTCTCAGATTTTCGTGACAAGTTATATCGATTTTCATAATTTCTTTACCTGAAACTAGCAATTAAATATCGACACATCGATATGTTTCGCAAATATCGATAACTATCGATATTATTTTGCAATTTTTTTCCAATACTATTTGGAATTCAGTTTTTTTTTATGAATTATTGATGAAAGTTGGCAAACTGGGTTTTCTTGGGAAGTATTGCTACGCTAGATTTTTTTATTTTATTTTTGAATTCCTCTTTTTCCTATAGGTAGGCTATTGTTCGACTTTACTCATTTTCAAATTCTGTTGAGCTGCTGCAATTTTAACCAGCAGAATATATGTACGATATTCTTTATACGAAATAATTTATCGTCGTATCTTTTCGTGTTGTGTACCTTTTTTCCTCTCCCTTTTTCTTTTTCTCTTTTGTTTTATTCTATTATTTAGTTGTTCTTCTTGTAAAATACGGTGTATGTGTGTGATGTTATTTGTTGTTCGATGCTACCGAAAATAAAAAGAAGATTATGTGGCACGCGAGCTTTGATACCAAAAACAAAACCAAGTTTCCAGCTATGGATGATCGTTATATGTATAGGAAGAGGAAAGCAGCAGGAATTGCACTGAAATAACATTCGAAATTAATCTCTGTAGCTTCTTCTCCTCCCGCTCCTTCACTCATCATGTTAAACGAATAAATAAATGGATAAGAAAAAGTTTTCGAAAACCGTAATTTTGAACCATCGCCAAAAAAAATATTCAAAGTGTTGGCGAAAACTTTTGAATATTTTACCTTCCTTTCTCTCACTCATTCTCGATGAATGGATGGAACTGGAAGGTTTTTTTCAATGGTTAGAGTTTTTTGAATCGTATCTTTGTATATACATCTATAATGGCTTCTCTGCGAATAAATCAAGAAAACAGTTTTGTCACGTAATTTATATTCGTTGAACGTGGAGCTAATAATTTTGTGTTTTCTTTTCGAGCCTTGTTCTGGGTCGAAAATTTCTCGTTTTTCAACTACGCATCATTCATTAACTAATAGACGAATCGGTGGGTTCAACGTTAAGATGATTAACTTTTTTTTTTCTTTTTTTTTGGCGATTTATTTTTGTAAATTGATGAATCAGTTTTGATGTTTCAATTTTCATAGGATGAAAAAAAAAGGGTGAAAGTTGGAAGAAGGAGATTAAAGTGTGTGTGTGAACTTGAGATTAGGGTGAACCCCAGATTTTGGTATGGCGACAAAGATTTTTGTGCAGACTAAAAGTTGACTGTTCATTTCTTTTTTATATTTTTTGTTCTCTTTGACGTTTTTGTGCTTGTCAAATATGTCATGATAGTCGTGACGAAGACGTCAAGTTTAACAAACTTTTCTTCTTTTTTTTTTTTTTTTGATTTTCAATTGTACACAAGGAAAACATTCCGTGCAATCATTTAAGAAAAGTTTATGCAGAAAATTCTACCGAGGGTAGTTTTTTTTTCTGTCTTCTATCTTGTAATTAGAGCGATGAAATCTAACCATTTTCTTTTCTTTAGAAATATTAATTTCATCTTTTTGCCAAACCCTCCAATTTTGTAAGTATTTTCAACCAAATTGGATGATTTCGCTTCCTTCGAAATGTTTAATTTTTGGTTTCGATAAGTAGTATCTATATTCAAATCAAATCGGAGATGTAATGACGAGTCCTCCTGGATTTTGATTTATTTCAAAAATGGATGTATTTTTGAGCACTGAAGAATTCTTTTATTACATTACCTTTATCAGTTTAAGTTCCTGGATCCTGATTTCGATATCATTTATAAGTAAAATAAGTCTCTTTTGTTTCATATATAGACATACTAATTAGTCCCGTCAAAACAGCGTCAAAATGAGGAAATGAAATAAAGTTAGCACACAAACTTTAACTGTATAAGGTTGTTGGGTGGATCCTCTGGATTAACATACTAAAAGTTGCACCCTCCCTAATTCTTGCATTTTCGGAGAATGGGTGTTTATCCCCAAAATTTTGTTTTTCCTGGTTTTCTCCGCGAATTTTTATTGTGTGATAAAAATAGGTCTGTATAAAATTGTTCAGTATAGAATTTTCTACAAAAAAATTTCTTGTAGTTTTCTGTCCGACATCCCCCTTTTCTACCAGAGAGTCTTTAAAAAAGTATTCTTCACTGAACATGTTCAATAGAATTATATGGGAAATATAACTCGTAATTATCAAACAATGTAGATAATTCGTAAACTCAATACATATTTTCTACTCATCCACTCCCCTTCCATATCCTTTTATCATCCCATCAGTCTTCAAA
This sequence comes from Ericerus pela, assembly GCA_011428145.1. Lineage (NCBI taxonomy): Eukaryota > Metazoa > Arthropoda > Insecta > Hemiptera > Coccidae > Ericerus > Ericerus pela. Next base: position 2,745,118 of record WOFM01000392.1, read on the forward strand.
TTTTTTTATCTGACCCCCCTTAACTTTCAGAAAATCTTGAAAATAACTATATTCACTGAATTTGATTGTTTTCAAGACTATTTCTTTTTTTTTGGAAGGGGTTATGGAAGGGAATGGATATTAGAAAATATCTATACGGTATAATAATGATATGATAATTACGAGTAATATTTTCTACATAATGCTATGAACATATTCACTGAAGAATGGTTTTTTGGAGATTCTCTGGAGAGAAAGGGGGTGATTGGGAAAAAAACTGCGTTTCACCTTTTTTATGCGAAATTTCAGGGTACAAACACCCCACAAAAATTCAAGTTGTTTTTGTGAGTGTGCAACTTTTAGTATGATAATCTATGGTAATCACTCAACTATCCTATATAGTTAGAGTTTATTTGCTAATTTTTTTTATTATTTGTAAAATTCGACTGAACTACGATAGACTCGGTACAATAGCAAAATAAAAATTCCAATTTTACTAGAATTAACCAGAAAACAAAGGAATACAGTTGTATTTACATATGAAAATTTATTTTTGCGCTTGGTAGAACTGGAATTTTCCGTAACACGCACAGGACTTACACAGAATCAGATGAAGAAAAAACAAAGAAGTTATAAAGGTTTGTTTGAAAGGAATATGTAGTATTTCATTAGTTGGAAAATTACCTCAAAATTACTAATTATATGATTACCTCAAATGATTTACGCTCATTTGAGAAGTATTACCGGAAAATCGAGGAGGAGAAAATTGAGTTTTTTGGCAAAGAATTGGAAATTTGAAAATTAGACATTTCTTTTTCAAAGTTTTCATACAACATAACTTATTACTAAGTATGGTGCCTGTAACGCATATTTTCGCCTATTTTTAAATATGACAAACATATTCGGCTACACAATTTCTAATATCAAAAATGTAGGTATTCATCAATAAACAAAACATCCTATAGTTCTTTGTAAATAACCAAAAATTTACCTGTACTTAATTTTATGAATATAGATATACCTATTGTCTTCGTATTCATGGCCTAATTATGCCTGTCCCTCAATTATATTGCGAGTCAGCACATCCCTATAATAACAAGTCCCTACCTCACTTAGCCTATCCATCACATACACTTACATACTCTGAATGGGTATATAAACCCTCGATTCGAAGAAATTGTTACACAGTGCTACCAGTTAGCTTTCTAATAGACAATCTTTGTCTAAAGGGTTTAATCCCAATGTTCAACCTAGTTTATAATGTTTGAAATATTATTTAATGTACTTGTGTTGTACAAATTATTATTTTATTAAAAGTGTTAAATCAATCTTGTGTTTAAAATATTAGTAAAGCCTCTCAAATACGTTAAGGTCCACAATAGACGTGGTTGATAAATTAACTCTTTAAATTATTATAGAGATAGTAGTGCTTCTCCAGTGTTAAATATCTCATGTATGGTGTAACACTGAGAGTGGTCAAAATCACTACCAATACGACCTCTTTTGGCCGTTACAGTGCCTACCTACACCTGATTTACCAGGTAATATTTATGTTGAAAAAATACCATCAGAGGAATCATTATTACCCCTTTGATTGAGTAAAAAAAATAAAAATCCACCCTTTGTGTGCATAAAGATATTTGTAGCCACAATTATTGATGGAGAGATCAACAATTTATTATGCACCTCAAAAATTTTTTTTGTATATTCGCATGAATGCCACGATCATGTTATTGAAAATGAATAGGTACCTACGTAAAACAAATTACAAAAATTTTGTTAACTTTCTACCATTATTGTCAATAATTAAGACAGTACATAGTGTCGTAATTCTATCGATATTATTACCTAATTGTGTCGGTTTGAAAATCATAAAAATCGCCACAAATAATATAATATTTTATACTATCATGAGTACAACAATATCATTTCTATATCGATACCTATCAATATATCATTATTATTTCTATCCACAAAAAAGGGTTGCTGGAAAAAAAAGGAAAAAAAGAAAATTTCTCTCACTCATTAGTCGTAGGGTTTAATGCAAATCGAGGAAGGAGCAAAAAATGGAAAATTCTTGCTCATTCTCATCCTAATAAGCTTCGGTGACTCTTGTAAAAAGGGTTACAAAAAGAGAAAATTGGTCTAAAGATTAAATGGTTTTAGAATAGAAGGAAAATTCGCGATCTCGCCAGGCCTAGGCTCGAATGACACTTCGAAGAGGAAAAAATTATGAGAAAAATTCGTGAATTCCCTCATCTGAGGTTACGATGACGGTCGGAAAAAGGAAAAAAAATCAAAAATCAAAAATCAAAATCTGGCAGTCGCCAAAATCTGTCTGTCGCAAATTTCAAAAATGTCCCCAATTAATATCATTTTTAATGCACTTATTATAAAACAAAAAAACGCAAAGATACCAGTGACTCATACTCACGTGCACTTCTTAAGTTCAAGTAGGTACTCGTTTGCTATCTTGTAGACCAATACGGAATTCCATTGTAGTTTTAGTGAATATTCAGTTCAAGTAAAGTTTACAAAAATCTTCTCTTTGTTACGAATTTTTGAAAGAATTTAATAGTATTTTCTTCCATTAACGACTCGTCATTAACACATGGGTAGAGTCTACATCGATTCCAGTGTGTTCGGTATTCATCTTTATTTTATGCGTGCAATAGGTACCAAAGATTAACGATATCCTTTCAGTAGCAATTATAATGTTTTTAAGCTCGTGTAATTTGAATAAAATTATTAAAAAATGAAAACTCGACTCCAATGTGACATTTTCATCTATAATTTGCGTAAGTACATAATTATGGGTAGGTACAGATAATTTGTAAGTTTAAAAAAAAAAATTTTAAAATCGTAAAAACACTCGGATAATAACGCTTTCACCCACAAGCCTAGTAACCCATTCTTCAATTCAGACCACCAAGCCATGTTTTGTTTTTTATTGTTTTTTTTTTTTAACTCACTTCATTTGATTATAAAGTTGTAAAACACACGGATCAGAAATTTATTTTATAATATTATAAGTATAGAAGATTAATCGAAACGGCTACCATGTTGTTATTTCCTCTTTTTTTTTTCTTCAACAAACTAACAACCAACCTCCAGCATCTTTCACGACCACCTACAGTGAAAATGGTGTTTTCTGGACGCATCAACTCATTTATTAATTTTTATATGGTATAAGTTACTCCTCCACCAAACAAATTTATCCGAAAATTCTCCGACATTATCCAATATCGGAGCAAGTAAAACCGCATTTACTACAGGCTGTTATAATAGTCATTTAATATATTGTTCGATACCAAATAGCTCAGCAGCGTGAATTGTTAAAAATGAATTAATAAAAAATTGTTATTTTTGATACAAGTGTAAAAAGTTTATGATTTTTATCAGAGTTCTGCAAATCCACCAATATCAATCATCTACTATGCACGTGTGTCACATACTATTTTTTTCAACACCTCCCCCCAAAAAAAAAATGTCAAATATTCACATGCTTTAGAATAAGTAATAATTATTTTCACTTTTTGTAACCAAATAATCTCCTCACCCCTCTCAACATCTCAACCCCAGAAAAATTAACTGAAAACCTTTTTTTTTTTTAGAACTAAATAATTAAAATAGTAATTTATTTTATTAAAAAAAAAAAAAAAAAAACTGAGAAAGTAGTCATATTTGGAAATGTGCATGCGCTCAATAAATTTTTTTTTGCGTCATATTGAAATTTGCTACTTTTTATTCAGTCAAAAGGCATTAAAAAACGTATTTTTCGGTAGGGTGTTGCAAAAATTCGTTTTTGCAACTCATACACTAAAAATTAGTTATTATTGAATCGATTTTGGTTAGCGAATTGAGAAATTTATTTTATTTTTCCACTAGTATAGAAATTTATATTTTTCTTAACCGCGTGTTTATTTATATCTTCACGGCGCAGCTAATACGTAAGTGGCGCGACGTCAGTTTGAAAAAGGGGCTCAGCTATCTGTAATTATTTAATTATTTTATCAAATTCTGTGTTAATAAGGGAAGCTGACATATTTCATTGATTACAAATACCGATGGGTAACCGCTTTTTAATGAATCCGTTGTAAAAAACATCACGCTCACTTTGATGCTTGCAAAAGACAAACTTGTGATTGTAGCTCTTCTCTGCAGGATGTGCTGCAATTTTACAACTCATCAACAATCATTTGTTTTGAAAACTGGTTGCATAATAGTTATTTATGATTCAAGTGCAAAAAGAAGGTGATTTTGTTACGTGTGTGAAATTTGCTGCCGGAGTGGAAGATTAGTGTCATCATCTTATTTGCAATATCTTCTCTACATACAATCCAAAAAAATCAAGGTAAATAAAATAATATTATTAATTTTTATAGATTTTAATGATATTTTACGTTTTTCAAATGTTTGCTTCCTGCTCCCAAAAAAGGGTTACATACAAGAAAGAAATTAATTTTCCTGGAATGGAGTAATAAATTAATAGTATTATCTTTTTTTTTTACAAAAATCAAATTGACTATGATACCTACTTATTTTTAACAAACAATTGAGCTGTGCAAGAAAGTGATTGACCCATGCCAGAAAGTAATTGAGCGGTGCAAGAAAGTCAACTTGCATGATGGTGTGCATGCACTAAATAATTCTTTTTCATGTAGCCTTGAAATTCTCTAGGTACTTTTTGTTTAGTAAAGGTGCACAAAAAAAAGTATTTTTCAATTAGGTGTAGTAAAAATAGTTATTTATGATATGAGAAATTTGATCCGAGTACGATTTTTTCGGCACGAGCCAAAGGAGAGTGATGAAAGTCACACGAGTATCAATCACCAACTATATACACGTCTGTCACACGCTATTTTTGCAATATCCCCTCCCACTAAAAAAATAAAATTAAAATAAATTTTGCAATTGGGAAACATATAAGCACAAATTGTCCCCAAAATTTCAACCAAACCTCTTGGTGCAGTCATTATGTCATTGGCTCGCAAACCTTAATGTCAGAGGTTCAAATATATGCTGTAGAGATATTTTTTTATAAAAAAAATTAAGAAAAAATTTAGAGGCACCTGGAGGATGTATAAATCAGGCGATTTTAGAACAATTTTGGACCGATGTATAAAGTAACACTAACTTTATATGACTTTATACATCGTCTTGGGCTCATGCGTTTGCTTTGTCGTTATTTTATTCAATTATTTTATTTTATTTACATTTTCAGCAGGTGTTGCAAAAATACTGTTTTATCGAAGTTTGAGAATTTGTTGTTTGTTTGGACTACATTATAAAGGGTGATTCACATTTCAACGTATCATAAAAAAATAACATTTGTTGCCTCGAAATTTAAGAGTGATTTACAATTTATTTCTAGCACAGAGTATAAATTATTATAATACAGGACGCACGTGAAACAAAAAATGGCACTAGGGTGAGTGCACCAGTTTGCAACACTAACCCATTTGGCTGTATTCAACTGATAAAAATAATATTCCATTCTGCTAAAATTCATCTCTTCTTTTTTCATTAGAAAGAGAGGTTGTTATGGAACCTGAAAAATCTAACTTGTACTTTTTATCTCTGACTGGGAACTGATAATAAATGAGAATTGAACGTTGTATTCCAGTTTTTTCAATTGTGTTGATTTTCTTGTTAGAATTGAAAGTATTAGTTCAAGAAAAGCATATCAGTTAGCGTAATTATTCTGAATATGTTGCCGTGAAATTTTTTTTCCAAGATGGTGAGTACTCTTAGAATTGATATTAAACAAATGAAAACGCAAATTATCATTTTAATTTATTGAAACACAAGTTTTGCATATTGGTTCACAGAAATTCACAGTATTCAGTTTGCAACGCTTCAGAAGTGAGTGTTGCAAACTGGCAAAGTGTATTGAAAATGGAACCCCCAGTATGCAACACGCATTGTTTAAGTTGAAAAATGTTCTTTATTGATATTTTTTTTCTATTTTAGTTTGGTGTTTGTTCAAAATACTCTCCAAATAAGCTGGAAAAGCCCTTATCTGAGGTACAACAAGGTGTACTGACTCCAACAGAGGCTGAAAAATTATATGGTATTCCACAATCAACCATTTTCTGTAAAATCCATGGTCTACGACCAGGAAGCATTATATAAATACCTATATGCCAATTACCATGCTAAGGGCACCTAAGGGCTGATTGCAAAAAAAATACTTGGGTCATTCTTTCATTCTCCCCATCATCATATAATTATATACTTACATACATAAATGAGTATAATTATATAAATCTCAATGGGTAAGTAATTCTTAAGAAATATTTTTTATCCTATGTATTGTTCTTAGATTCAATCATAATTGCATTTTGAAAAACTCAAAATGACATTAAAACTGAGAATTAAACTCAGATTCTTGCTTTTCTGAATGTGTTGCAAACTGGTACAGACAGTGTTGCAAACTGGCACAAAGACGTTGCAAACTGGCACAAGTAGTGTTCCTAACTAGATCATTGATGTTGCAAACTGGTGAACCATACTTTTAGACATTATTTTGCAGAATGTAGTTTTCAGTGTAGTTAAAAATTATTTTCAATGAAATTTTTGGATTTTTTATGAAAAATGACATTAGACTGACTCATTTCTATTGATATTTATTCATTTTATAAGCAATATACAGTATTTTGAAGTTCACAAATTTCTTAAGGTGTTGCAAACTGGTGCATTCACCCTACATTCACAATCAAAATATCTTCGACTCCTAAAGTACCTACTAACAATTTTCAATTTCATTTTCATCTACAAAATTTGTGTTCATTGACACAAATTGTGTACTACTCTCGCGAAGTAAATGGGTGATTCAAATTTGGAATCTTCTCATTGTAAGTCCAAATGTGATTCACCTTGTATAACCTAGGTACTACATTTACGATATATCGAAACCATGCAAACATAGTACGAAAACTCATCAATTACTGTAAAAATAATATTTGCACTGATTCGAAACAGAAAAACAAAAAGGCTTAGGTTTAATTTACACCTTGAAGAGACGCTTAAAACACCTACACATACCGGGTTAAGTTCATTTTTGTTTTTACGATTGTTTACTAAATGATACATACTGCTGTCATAAAGAGAGAAAGTAATTAATATTGCAAGAGAATATTTTCGTGAGGAGATACTTGATATACAGTTCGAGTAAGTACATATATATATATATATATATATATATACATACTTTGGTTAAGTAATATACTTTCTGTGTTTTCAATTTTTCTATACCTCTTTTTTTTTTCTCTCTTAAGCTTCTTATATATTATTTTTCTCTCAATTGCTTCAATTCACTCGAACTCAGTAAATGGATACTTTTTTTCACGCTGGGATCTGATAGTTTGAATTTAATCTTTGAACTCAGCACGATACGTAGTACTTTGCCTTTATTTTATTTTATTTTAGGTACCTATTCTTCGTTTCTCCTTGCCCTCCTATCGTACCTTTCGTATGAAAAGTTATTTTTCAATCATTTACTCGTATATATCAAATGGAAATTAGGTTTTTTTTATTTTTGGTTCATCGTTTACGACGTCTTTTTTTTCTCGCTTAACACACATTTTACTACTGACAGGAGTGAAAATTTTGATTTTTAACTAAGTTTTTTTTTTCTTTCGTCCATATTTTCAAAACGTTTTACCACATCGTTATAATTTATACCGTGTGGGCACTATTTTCGGTGCCATTTCTTTTTGTCCAATTTCGATCGATTTGGAATAATAATAAAAAAAAAAAAGAAGTGTTTGTCAGGCTCCTATCGTTTAATTAAATTTTCGTTTACAGTATTCTAACCGATGGTCACAAAAAGTCCAATAAAACGCGAAGGGGAGTCGAACTTTATTCACGCACCGATCTTTGAGCTTTTTTTTTTTTTGTACCATTTATAAGGCCTCTATTATTGTTCTCTACCGAGTATCTACCTATATCCAGCAAAATTGTACGACTGTAGCTACCGAATAATATTAGAATTTCGCCATTTTTGGGTGTTTCAATCTACTATCTGTCGGACACGACGATTATAACGAGCAATATAATATACAGTCAGCGATAGTATTATACCCAACAACTAAATTACTTTTCATATTAAACGGGGGCCTATTATCACGAATATAATATGCACTGCATTAAAACCGATTAGTAAACGCAGAAAAGTATTTGTACGAAAATGGTGAGGTCCTCTGCGACGAGATAGCGCCGCATTAGACACCCTCTGCTGTGGATCCTATTAAATATACCTACGTCATACGTACCTATAGGTATTGTGACAGTGTCTTAAATACTTGCCTTATGCGTACACTGCTCGAACAGCGAAATTTTGATGCTTCGTTCGGGCAAAAGGGCATATAAGTTATTTGGTCGTTTGTTGCAGATAGGCGCGATAATGTTGTATAGAGGAGCATTCCCAAGGATGAATATTATATTTGTCTGAAATTGGGGTTAATAATCCTTAACGAGTCTACAGCCTCTGATGGAAACGAACTCCAGTCCAAAATTAAGTTATTATTAAGCGTTTGTAAGTAGATAATTAATAATATTATGTACTACCGTATATTATGCACGGCCGTCACCACACCTAAAACGCATCAGCCCTAACCAAAAAATTCAGAATTCAGGTTCCCATTTATACCTTATTTTATGTTTATGTTGTGTTTTACATCTCCCATCAATAAGTATCCAGGTCTTACCTTTTATATAGGTTTTCGAAGAAAATCTGCATATTAAAATCGATCTGATGTTGTGACTCAGGGTCAGGGGTAGGTTTTTTTTGCACCTCATGACCCCAAAAAACTTATGACACTAACATTAGCCGAAATTCGTGTAACTATATGTAGCCTACATATAATTATAAATATCTGTTTATTATATTATTACACACAATATAAAAAATTAGAGATAAAGTATATGATTGTTTTTTTATGGTCTATATATTCATTAGACTATGTCAGAATGGGAGTATATCTTGCTCCTTTTGTTCTTAACGTTGATATTTTTTCATTCAAAGTAGCTCCCTTTTTCCTTTTTCACTTTTATAGGTCACCATAATATTACACGTTAACTTTAAAAACAACTTTTTTTTTTTTTTTTTTTTTTTTTTTACAAATTATAGGAAAGTACTATGCAAAATTTATGTGTTGGGTAATGGATATCATGAAACAGAAATAACGTTTCCGCCCCTCAAGTTGATCCTACCCTCGTTTACAGCCTCATAAATACAACACTTAGTAAAGTGAAATGTTTAACAGCTTTCAACTCTAAAACTATACTGCCTATGAAAAATACGTTAGTAGTTACTTGATTTGTTGAAAATTTTAATAACTTTTCACGAGAATAAAATTTTTTGTAAGGTTAACCACCAGGCGAGAAAATCACGAAAAAAACTGTGGATATGGTTTAAAACATATTGGCGAGCTGAAGCGGGAGGATCAACTTGAAAAGTGGTGAGTATTCTATTTTTTGTAGTTAGTCCCCTAAAACAATAAACGACCAAGGGGGTAAATATTATCTTCGTTGTTTCCTAAGAAAAAGGGGAGTGGTAATGTGGCGGAACAAAAAATCCGCCAAATTGCAAAAAATACGCGTCATTACCTGTTGTTAAGAAAAAAGTCCCCCACATTACTTGTAAATATACGAAATAATATCAATATTATGAACGTGCCTATATAATATAGTGTAAGTATATTTCATACACATATATTTCGATTTAACTCTGTACATATCGCAATTTTCATCAGATAGTCATGAAATTTTGTACAAATATTTGAATCTAGAAAAGGATGAACCCGATTGCTTTTGGTCCAGATCGGCCGTATGGTTCGTCTATTACACCCTGTTATGTTGCATTTTTGGAGCCTAAATGGCTCTAAAATGCGTAAGCAATAATCACGAAATTTGGTACAGACATTGAATATATTAAATACGTTGGATCAATATGCGCTATAATAAATTATCTTAATTTAGGTATATTATGACACTCAATGCACCAAAGAAATTCAGGAATTTTATGAAATTTATAGGTAGCGATTTCAGACAGAGTGCGAAAATATTGCAAAATTATACAATTAGAAGAAGCATTTCGTGAAATGACTGCTAACAGTCAGACGAAGTGTGAAATGGAGGAAATAATTTACACCATACGTGAATAAATAATTTACCTGCTTAGTATAATATTAAGGCAAATGAAATTCTAGCGCTACAAGTTTTGTCAGAAATTTAAAAAATTCAAACGCTGTATGCTCTGTGGGAAAAGCAGATTTTGAAAATATTTCCTGATTTTTAAATTTTAGCGCTGCATTCAGAAAGCTTTTAACATTGGAAATGGTTGAGCTGAGGTACATAGTAAAAACATGACGTCATGTGCAAACGAAAAGTGAAAAATGTAAACGAAACCAAAAAGCCATGATTGTTTTGTAAGTATGAGTGTGTACTTGATTGTATTTACAATTCAATAACGTACACTAACACAAAACAGAACTCGTTTTCAAGAACTCAACGAATTTAGCGATATTACTCTAATATGAAAACTTTTAACGCAGCAGCTGCTCCATTAGAAATAGTAGGTTTTCGAAAATTATAAAATTAGGTATGTAGTCATTAAAAAATTATTAATACGTTATAATACATATTTTTTCAGAATTACGTTCCTATTAGTCTAAAATTAGTCATTTTATAACCAAAATAAAACGAAAATAGTGTTACCGGACGTACCGTACGACCGATCCACCCCAAAATTTATAGCACGTTATAATAAATTATAATGAATATTTATTTCAAATTTCGTAGTTATTAATCAAAAATTGAAAATTTTAGAGTCAAAACAAAAATAAAAATAACCATACCGGAAGTACCGTACGCCCAATTCACACCAAAATTTATTGCATGTTATAATAAATTATGGTGAATTTTTGTTTTAAATTTCGTAGCCATTGGTGGAAAATTGGAAGTTTTATAGTCGAAGCAAAAACGAAAATAGTCATACCGTAAGTACCGTACGGTCAATTCACACCAAGATTCATAAAAAGTCATTATAATTTATAGGGAATTCATTGTTCAAATTTCGTAGGAAAATTGAAAATTTGTTTAACAAAATGAAAACAAAATAGAAACATAATTTCCAATCTATCCTCGACTGTGCAAGAATCGCAAATTCGTGTAAATTTTCTAGAATTTTAAAATTCCATTGCAGTAGGATTTGATAGAAAAGCAAGTTTTCGAAACTAACTAAAATACTTATCAAAATTTTGGCGCAGTAAGTTCTGTTGAAAGAACATATTATGTTCACAAGTCACAAAAATTAAAAAATTTGAGAAAAGCAAGTTTTTTCGGAGAGGAGTTTGCGTTTTGGAAATCTACCAATCTTCGAATTTTCTTTACAAAGTATAGTGGGAAGTGGCCAAACGTACCTAAAAATTTACCTGCGTCTCAGATTTGTAGTAACTGAGTATCCGGTGCTATATATATAACGATCTAAGTCCTGGATACTTCGTAAATTCCTTGCTTCAAAGGACAAAATAACCAATATTTACTTATTTTAAATTGGATCTTATTTTTGAAAATTTCTTATTCTTTCAAGACAACTTTCCAAATAGCTAAACCAAACCCAAAATACGTTGACGTGAAAATTCGATCATTCTTAAAATAGATTCTTCGCCTAAGTTCCTATAATCCTTTTTTTTTTGTTTTTCAAAAATATAAAATATTCCAATATTGTTTTCTCTCGGTGATTTCGAAAGAAAAAAAAAACTACCAACCAACCTTCCCTAGGGTCAACATGAAATACAGAAAAAAAAAACAGAGGTACCAGAAAATCCCTGGAAACGTTCGCACGCTTTTTGGAGCATATAATTTTTTCACTGTTTTCTCTGCCACACACATTTTGTGAAATTGATAAACGTCGCGAAGGAGAGAAAAAAAAAAGTCTTTTGTCCAAAATTTACGAGGCGAAAGAAATTTCTTCGAATGGAAAAAGAAAAAGAGGAAAAAGAAAAGAAAGAGAAAGAAACTTCGACGTGCCATTTTCAACGACGAAGCGAAACTGAGATTTCGAGATGGTATCGAAACGAAATTTATTCTCATCGAATAAATCATCACTTATCACAGTTTTCCAGATTATTACAACATCTCGTTATACTTTCTCGTTGCTCGTTTCATTTTCTATATTTTCTAATACCCCCCTCAGCCGGCAGCCGGTTCATTTTTCATATATCTATTAATTGCATCTTATTTATTTATAGTATAAGTGATTTTTACTTTTGAAATTACTACATCGATATGACATTGGATCAATGAATGAATAGCACCCTGCACCCGTTGCAGTTGCCATTTCCTCGAAACCGCTCCTGGACCATAATTTCAATTAGGTAAGTTATTCCTTCTTTCGAAGCCATTAGACTTAAACATTAAAATAATTTTTAACAGAGGAGTACTATAATTATGATTTCTTCATTAAGAATGAAAATATAGGCTAATAATGAATTTCAAATTTCGAATTTTAATTTCAATAGGTATTCAATACATAAAATGTACTTCCCTCTAGGTTTTCTTTCATTAAAAATGGAGATTTGATACGAAAACAGGAAGCAATGTACTCGTATCACAAATGGGTGACGAACCAGTATTTCTTCATGAATAGGCCCATTTACATCAATTAAAGTTGGAATAAATAAAGGTCTTTGAAAAAATTACAACTAAAATGTTATCGATAATTGTTTGGGATAGGTTACTACAGAAAGCTCATCTAATTAAATGGCAGTTTACTCGAGCATTTCTGAAATTATGAGAAAGTAAATTTAGCAGATTTAATAAAACTTTATTTCCCTTAACTGTTACCTACATGAATTTATTTCATTAAAAACGAATGACTAACTTTCTTCAAAATATATGTTTTAAAATTACCAAACCGAGTAATTCATTTTAATGAAGTATTTATTTTGGACACTTAAAACATGATGTGTATTCTATATGAGTACTATTTCAAGTAGTTTTTCGAGCTAAGGAGTTGTTCATACGCCTAGGATCATTCACCTATCAACGCCCTTGATTAATTAATTTATCTATGGCATCTTTCTAGTAGGTAGTGTAACGGCCAAAAGAGGTTGTAAAGTACCTAATTAGAACCACTTTCAGTGTTACACCATACACGAGATATTGAACACTGGATAAGCATTAATACCTCTATAATAATTTAAACATTCAATTCATCATCCACAACTATCGTGGACCTTAATATATTTAAGAGACTCATTAATATTTAAAAACACAAGTTTGAATTAACACTTTTAATAAAATAATAAATTGTACAATAACAGTACATCAATTAATAAGTTAATAATTATACATATGGGTTTACAACCCTTCAGATAAGACTGTCTGTTCACTAGTTGCTCTACAAGAGAGGTTCCAGGTACTGAGAAGTAACTGTCTAGGAACTGTGTCTTATTCCTTCGAATCGAGGGTTTATTTACTCGTTTGGGGTATGTAAGTGTACGTATTGGATAGGCTAAGTGAGGTAGGGTATTGTTATTATAGGGTTGTGCTGACTCGCGATATATTCGAGGGACAGGGACAATTATGTCATGAATATACAGACATTATATCTATGTTCATAAAATCAAATATGGGTAAATTAGTGGTTATTTATAAAAAGTTATAGGATGTTTAATTGTTGATGAATACCTATATTTTTGGTATTTGAAAATGTGTCGACAAATATGTTCGTCATATCTAAAAATAGACATAATATACGTTACAGGTAGTACCTTCACTAACTCTATATTATTTTAATTCATATCATTTTGCATAAATCCCTGGGCATTAAAAAAAATTAAATATCAATATTTTTATGTGTGGGAACATTATCCTGACTCCTTCTCTCTTGGAAGTCAGCCCCACAACAATGGATGTGGTTGTAAACCATTTTTATCACCTATCTAATAGTGCCTTACACTATAAGCAAACGTTACATTATCTGCATGCAATCATGCAGATGATGTGTGGCTACACTAATGTGTAGACCAGTGGTCTTCAACCTGCGACCCGTGATGTGAATATAGAAACTTTTTCAATAAAAAATAACAAACTGTTTCTATTTATCTCATGAACAGTGAATAGGTAGATAAATGTGGTTTGTTTTTGTCCATTTACGTCAAATAGTATTATTTCCCCTTTCAATTCTATTACAAAGTCAAGGGTTTGTGGGAATAAATTATTCCAAAAAATTTTTGTTGTAGCCCGCAAGCACATGAGAATAGAAATTAGGCCTTTGTATCTTATAAGGTTGAAGACCGATGGTGTAGACTGCTTTTAATAAGGTGAGTATGTAGGCACTAACGTACTTACTGATGAAATGCATGTTGTAGCAGATGCCAACATGTATATGGCCGACCATGCTTCTATATGAGACATAAGCATTAAACCCAGTTGGCAACCATTACCTATAAACGATTATGTCATAAAGCACAAGAAATAGTATATTAAACACCGAGGTTCAAAAGTGAGCATTTACATGTGAGGTAAAGTTTGCAAAATGCAAAGAGTAAGCAATCCTGAGTTATTTAAACTTACTTTTGAACCATGATGAGGAATATATTTTATATAATAAATTAATCATCGAAAAGCGACAAATGTTAAAATTTTATCATAATGATGAATCTAGCACAAAAATTGTAAAAAATGAAACAAAATATCAACCTTCCATTATGACAGATTTAATGTTTCATTTAGAAAGTGTAACCCGGAGACATACAACTAAAGAGATGTCCAACACCAGATCAAAAACACATCATGGAACGTTGATAGAACATTTTGAACTTTAATATTTATTACTACGCATGTGTCATACCTTGATAGTGTATGTGTATTGGTATGTAGATGCCTGTTTTCAAAATGAAATATGTGCAGTTTTGAATGCATAAAACATATAACTGAACTTGTTTCATCTCTATGTTTCACATATTTTTAAGATACAATACATATGGAGCGTTGGATATCTCTTTAGCTGGACGTCTCTGGTGCAACCTCTATCCGGATGTAAAGTGAACGTCCCTCTATGTAAAAAAATATTTCACGTTTTTATATGGAAGCGCATTCACTTTACATTGAAGTTACATTCATCAATGATAAGAACAACTTTTCACTTGCACAATACTAGCATGAACAGTACATTTCTGATCATGTAGGTATTATACCTACTATAAAATAGTTTGCTTGGCTAGATTCGATGCGGATGAAATTACCTACCCTGAACAGCCACATCTTTACTCTAATTTTTGAAAAACAAAGTTTTCTTTTGGGCAATGAGAATTTTCAGCAACTTAGTTGGAATTTTGGCTTTTTTTTTTTATGATCATAAACAAAACATCAAAATTCTCGTTACTAATGATGGCGCCCACCAAAAAAAAATTTCGTAATTTCGGTCTTGTCTAAAATATCAAAGAAGTTTTATTAGGTACGTTTCATTTACACGTATTGACATAACCTGGCACTAACTGTTTCGATACAAATGATATTTGGCAGAATTAATAATAATTTGGTATAATTTAGTATCTATAGATAGCACAATCGTAGTCTAATTCGTTGCTGATGGTGTTCATACTTTTATACAGAAGTATGTCCATAAAGAAAATTAGCTAGTCAAAAACCTTATGGATCGCACTGTGCATTTAGCATTTAATTTTGTTTTCTCCTCATTTGGACATCTACTGTTGGTAATAAGTTATGATTTAACGAACTGGGGAAGACCACAATCAAGACGAAAACTGTCAATGTCTTGGTCTTGGTCTTGGTCTTGGTCTTGGTCTTGGTCTTGGTCTTGGTCTTACTTCTAAAAAGTCGAAAACTAATTCGGATCGATTAATCCGCCTGATGATTTGACATTAAATGATCGCAGCCACCACTAATACATTTAGCACCTGTAATTAACGCATAAATCCATTTAAATCAGCAAATTATTGCACAAATGGGCTCATTTGACATTGGGCACCATTTTATCGTTGAACATTTTCCCACTAGCCTACGTACTACGTTGGTAGAAATGCTGCATTGGTGCAAAAAACAAAACACAAACAAAACCTGATGATCTCAAGAATAGGTTCAAAGTCAAACTTCTCTTCGTGGATACCACACCACGATGTCCCACACATATTAGAATCTGTAACGACGCAACGTTCACGATGTTTCCTCTGCTTCAATTTCAATTTTTTTTTTCCTTTCATTTACTTTTGTTCTAATAGATAGAATCTTCTCTTTTTAAACTTGAGCACGAATTCGAAGCGAGAGCAAAATCAAAAGAGAAAGACAAAGAGACGACGATAGTGAGAGACTGCACAGTAGAACATTAGTAACACATCTTCGGCTCTAACTACCGATGTGTACAAGTCACAGAACGTTTGTTATAAAGAAAATATTAACGAAGTAAACGCTTGATTTTATTATGCGAACTACTCCTTCGGTCACGAATCCTGAGCAAGTTGCGTGTGCTGGCTTCAATGCAAAAGAAAGAAAAAAAAAAAAGAAAAAAGAAAGAAAGAATGGAAAAATAAGAGAAAAAAAAAGGTAAGGACATGAAACATTTTTAAAAACATAGTAAACGTATATTACTACATGAAGGGGATTCTTTTCGGTTTCTGTTTCTTTTCGTACGAACAAAATTGTCGTCGTTTAATTAATTATTTCTTGTGTATTTTTTTCTCTTTTACCCTCCACTTACGTTATATTATACCTACCATCACAAAGATGAAGCGGTCTTTTTTATACAAAATTTAAAAACCCCCTGTGACGTTAATTGAATGGATGATGCGTGTTCACCAATTAGGTACAAAAAAGTGTTTCACGGATTACCTAACTTTTTTTTAGACGTTTCTTTCTTCCGTTTTTTTTTTTTTTTTTGTTTTGTTTAAATTTTACATTAGTTGATTTCTGTTTTAAAGTAGCTGGCAATCTTGTGCACTTTCCATTTTAGAAGCGTTTGTCGTTTAAAAAAGGTAAGCCCCAAACATGAAGAAATAATCTTCTCAAGCATGAAACGAAAGTATAACGAAAATCAAGGTAGCTTAAAGATTGATAGGCAATAATAATAGCTTCATTCGAGGTGGAGAAAATACAAAACATTTAGCTATTTTGTTAACAGGATGTTCTGCTTAGAAAAAAGCAATACTAGTTATCTAAAGGGTATTCTGTTTTCTAAGATACGACGTAGAACTTGAAAATGACTTTAGTTCTCAAAAACTGGATGTTTTCTGACTCAGCTCTATAAGAGGTTTACCTCAATATTTGAAAAAGAAAAAGTGGTACGAAATGTTTTATTAGTGGAACATTTCGGTGCAAATTTAGAACAATTCATGGAGCCCAATTTTTTCAAAATCGGATCAGTTGGGGGCTATCATTTCCCCAGCCCCCAATAAACAAATGTAAATAACTTGAGAAGAAAGTCGGTATAAAACGTTATATTTTCAGAATATTTAGGTACAAATCAAGAACAATTCATTGAGCTCAATTATTTTAAAATCGGATCAATTAGGGGGCTATCATTTCTCCAGCCCCTAATAAATTTTTTCAAATATCTCAAGAAGGAAGGAGAAACAAAACTTTTTACTAGCGGAACATTTCGGTACAAATGAAGAACAATTTAAGGAGTCCAATTTTTCAAAAATCAAAGCATTTGGGAGGGCTAGGGAAATGAACTTTTGTTAAGAATGTTTTGATAAAAAGTTCCCTTCTAAAGATATGAATCAGTTTGTATCATCATTTGTTCATTGTCAAGCAGGTGACAAGTTTTAGAGTGGTGTCTTTAATTTGTTAATGGAAAAACTCTTTTGAAATGAAATGTTGTAATTTAGAAGATTTAAATTATTTGATAAATTTCAAAAATAATGAATCAAAATATGAAATATTGTAATCAAACTGAATTAAATTCGTTATAATATTGACCTTTAACTCGGTCCTATTAAGATTAAGTCAACTGGGACAAAATACATTGATATGTCTTCGGGCTTTTAAAATGAAAATTAGATGTTTATTTTTCAGTTGCAATTTTAGAAGTTCAGAACTGGATGTTGACTCAATTGTCGTCCAATTAAAAATAATTTTGAGATAAAACTGACTGAGGAATACCTTGTCCTGAAAATAATATTTTCACCAGAAGATAATCAAGAGATTATATTTGCGTGTTCTGCCACTTCATATGTAAACATACAGTCAAGCCAATACCTGGGCAAACACTGGCAATTTTAGAGCCAATTTTGTGAGTTTATATAAGGAAATTGGCATACTCACACAGACACACATATGTATATATATATATATGTAGGTATATGTTTTGTAGAAAGTACATCATTTCTTAATCATTGCTATGGAAATTGATAAGAAATGACATAATATGTTCGTATACCAGTCTGAGACATTGACAAGATCTTTATCTATCAAATTGTCATTGGCCAAACATTGTATCTTACTTCCCTGTGTGTGCAAGTAAGAACATACAAACAAACAAAGTGCATGAATGTTGTAGAGTATAATACACTTGATAAGGAATGATGTAGTGTGTATGAGATGTATAGTCTCCACACTGACTTTACTAAATCATCATCAACATAAAGGACTTGACAGGTGACATGGGGGAGCCGTTTTAGAGAGTAAGCGGGGCTGTTAAGTTTGGATAGATTTATTGAAACAAATTCCAAGTAACTAAACGTGGAATTTATTTCTTTTGAATTAACAAAAGCAAATTAAAAGATGGTCACTTGGAATTTGCAAGCTTCTGCCATTTTTTGGGAACTTATTCTCATTTTGTAACTGTTTTTCCATTTACCTTTCGAAAGAGTAAAAGAAGATATAAAAAAACATTGGAGGTTCGAAATGGTGACCAGTATCACAAAATTTTTTATACGATTGATAGGTGCCGATATAAGCTAAATAAGTAGGTAGATGTCTTTTTGTGGTAAACTATTGTACGTATTAATGTGATGCGCTAGTTTACTGAAAAAAGGTTAATGTTTCCAAAGAGTTACATGAATCATGTTACAAAAAATTTTGATGAAAAAATAGACGGAAATAAACATGAAAATGAAAAATGAGAAAGAATTTGGGAACCTACCTGTTGGAACGTAACAGATTTTTCTTTCATCAAAAAAACTATTTTAATATTAATCAATTTTTTAAATTTTTGTACCACAGAAGTAGAAACTTGGGATTGAATAAAATTCTCACCTATTAACATAACTTCTGAAGACGTCAGAACCAGGGAAGTTGCGAAAGCTTTTTTAAAGGGGGAGAAAAATAAAAACTGTCAACTGAAATTTTAAAAATTTCTATCTAAAAAAATGGTCATTAACTGGCATAAGATTTTCAAACTATTACTTATATTATACTTATTTTATACAACTGTTAATTTTTCCAGATACAAAATTATTAACTGCTACAAAATTTTGGGGGTGCTTTTCCCATCCCCTTTTAGCTACGTCACTGCCTACAACTTGAAAACAACACTTTTATGCCAATTGGAACAATGATAATTTTTCATTAATTATTACACAAAATTTAATGAGGAATAGAATAATTACTGTAATATAAAATATTCTGGAATAAAATAATGAAGTTGTGCAATTTGAAGATATCTATTTTTTGAGTTATTTTCACTTCACATAATTTACACAAATCTAAAACCTCAAGGTTGAACAGAGAACTTATTTTAAATAGAACTTGTCAAAAATCTAGAACTTTGGTGCTGAATATTTCCGCTATACTGATCTTATGTACCTATAGGGAGAAAAATATCGACTATGGCACATTTTTTCCATCAGAAGGATAATTATGTAATTAATTCGAATTATTTCATGGTAGTTGGAAGACTTTAAGGTAGGCAAATTGTTTCAAATTTCAATTTTACCATAGATACAATTGTGCAGTTGAAAAAATAATTTGGAACAGAGGTTTGAGATTTATGTGCCACCTTTACCCCTTACTCCTATGGGAAAATCACTGATATGGATGTCGAATGTAATAATTTTTGAAGTTTTAAAAGTAAGACATCAATTATTTCAAAACCTGGATTAGAAAAGCACGTCTAGGAGAGGTGGGTTAGAGCCTCCTTAATTCCTCGAAAGAAAGAAATCTGCAAAATCTCCTCAGTCTGAAATAGAAAAGTCAACTCTGAAAATTTTTTCACATTATTCTTTTTGTATTTCTCTATACTTTGTATTACGTGTTCTCGAGTGTCGATCAATAACTTGAGACATCCATCACTAATTCGAAGAAAGTTTATCTTTCATTTCAAATTTGTTGTAAAATGACAGAGATAAGCTTCTTTGATGTTTTGAGCTCAAATTTTTATTTTTAGACATGTTTAAGATTTGGTGATAATAGTTCCTTCATTTTGTCAAATTTATGGTTTATGGTTGTTAGTGTTGTTGCACCTGATTATGAACAATGTTTTGGTATTTTTAATATGCCATAATTTTATTTTCACATTTGTTATAATATTATGTCACATTTGTTGAGAAAATATTACCAGAGTTTTTTTTTTTGTAACAGTGGGCAGGTATTTATTTAAAATAAAATAAAAAAGTTATTGTGGAATACCTTGTTGTGAGAAAGATATTCTCATCAGAAGGTAAATTCAACAGAATTTAAGCGTGTTCAGCCACTTCATATTTTACATATGAGTAAGCCAAAACCTGGGCGAACACTGGCAATTTTAGAGCCAGTTTGGACGGTTTATATTCTGGCTTATTTACACGCACACATACACACGTACATAAGGAATATGTAAGTAAGTGAGAGCGGCCCAGTTGCGTCATCTCTTGTACTGATAAGAGATGATGGGCCGATTTGTGTATGGATTGTGACATCATCGCATTGTTGAGATAAGTCACAATTTGGTACTCGTACATTACCTGTAAGTACATGCAGGTAATTACGATTGAATGTAATTGTATTTTCATTTAACGTCGCAAGGATGAAAATAAGCCTGCCTTTCATCGGCGATTGTTATTGGGGGCTGAGCCCCTACACCTCATACCAGAGTCCCCACAGTAATCTTACATCATTATAAAAATAATAAATAAATAATGTGCCTTGGAATTAGAACAACCAATGTCTCAACCCGCCTAGAACACCCTTAATTTAAACCCAATATCAAAAATGAATAGAATATTTTAGTTCTAAAACAACCAACGTATCATTAGTTATTTGGTTTCTGAAAGAACAAAAATACAGTTTTCTATTACTTATAATGTAAAAACAACTTATGTTTAAATTACCACAAGCCCCCTAATTCAAACCTTGAACTGTGGTACCAATGTCTCATATGAATGGAATATTATAAAGACTAAACCAATCAATTAACATTGGTTGTTTTTGTTTCTAAAATGAGCAGAATAGCATTAATAATCACATTTGCATTAGTCCATGATTTTTTTCACACTTTCTACCTCAAGTAAAAACAACAAACATTATTTTATCCAAAATCCACATTTTAAGCGTGGTTCAATCGTAAAATTTCATTTTTTATTCCATCTTAATTTCATGCATAAATAACCAATGTTAAATTTTTACAAATTTAAGGACCAAATAAGAACAACCAATGTCATTATTCTAACTTTTATTACTGAAAATTACAAAAAAGAACAAAAAGTAATGAAATACATGTTGCTACGAAAATCAAATACCAAAATCTCAGCTTATTCTATGAATATAGATCAGAGTTATGAAGCAATGAAGTGGTAGAAAATAATTGTATAATTGCATTTTTCGCAAAACATGAATTTATGACATTTTGCTTGTTTTAATTCCAAGGCACAGTATTTATCTGAGACGTACGTGGCAGGAACTGTGTGCTAAATTCAATTTTAGAATATAAAATACTTATCGGATTATTCTACATTTGTCATTACACAAGTGACTATTCGTTGCGTTAATGTGTCATCCATTTTCGCATTATGAAAATACAAATTTACGAATTAGAGACGATTCTGTTGGATGAGAATTCTCAGCACACATTTAAGCATCTATGACTGCATGTCAGAATTTTCCGATCTCCCGTTATTGTGCCTAAATGAAAATCGCAAAGCACAGGTAAAATTTATGTCATGGTACTGCTTCACCCACGACGTGGAACAAATTTCTGCGTTTGTTTCCATCATATTCCAGCAGCAAAACAATACGCTACCAGTCTGCTTTATGACTATGACGTTTTTCCTCGTGTCACAGATGAACCTATGCAGAATTCAGCAGAACTCTTCAAGTCTCTTTGTTTACTTTATTAATTTTAATGCCTGTTAAAATACTTCACGCACATTTTTCTATCCAGCAAACTATACCTACCAACAATCTCAGCATGAAAACGTAATATAACCCCGCTTGTCACGACTCCATGTTTAATGAAGAACACGGCTGGAATATAATTGCGTTATTTTCCGAAATATATGCATGTGACTTTTTATCTTTTTTTTTCAACTTCCTCTCTCTCACTCCCCATTCGTCCTTTACATTACTTTTTTCCCAGACATTATGGTGAAAATGTGTTCTATAATACAGCTATCGTGCTTAATGTTTGCAAATAATATACCTATGTATAAAAAATAAAAATAAAAATCGAATACATAATTTCATCGATGGAACCGCCATTTTTGCTTACCTACGTTACAGGCCATTTTCATGTGAACAAAGTACAACGCGTACAAATCACCTAACCTTTGGAAAAAATGTTGGTAATTACGAGATGATGAAGAAAAAGAAGTCGAAAAAAAAAACGAAAGAAACAACCGTACAAATAAACGGCAAAAATCATAAGTGAAAGCTCAGGTATAATGGAATAGCGAGTGGTGAAACTCCTAATCAGTATTAAAGGTAATTAAGGCTATATAGCCTATCTAATAGGCTGATCTTTGTGGTCGACAAAATGTCGATAGTAGGTATTAAATTGGATTAATAGTCTATCCTGTGCTTTTGTAATTAAGATTTACGAACGTATATCTGCTTTTGCGTTGATATCGCGTTAACGAGAATCTAAAATTTATGGCTAGCACTATTGGGTCGTCACATAGAGTGGATTAGACTGTATATATATATATATACATGCACGAGATATGGGTACCTACAATACGTGTGTGCAAAGGAAATGGTTTGTGAGAATACAAACAGTGCGCTTGAACGAGTACCTATAGGTGTTTAGCCTATAATCGACAATTTAATGCCTTTTCGTAACATTATGTAGACATTCTAAATACTAATTCACCATTTCGTAAAAAGTAACGTTGGAATTTTGGGTCTGAAGATATAGGGTGTACCTACCTATGTAAAGTAGAAGTGACGAAATTTGATAAACTAAAAAATCAGACGAAGTCACATAACATTATGACGTATCCACGAGACAACCACACAGGGATAGACGTACACCGAAGGTTACATTTCCTGGCACCATTTTTTCATAAAATCTAAATTAAAATGTAGCATTTATTTATATCTATTAAAGAAAACAATCGACTGCGAATTGCAAATACTAAAACAATGAAACCACTCAATTTCTAACCTAGCCAACTCAAAATTTTATTACCTTTTCATTTTCTGCACTATTGGTGCGAAAAAACAGGAAAATTTGTCTTCATTTTATCACATTTGTTTCCTCCTTCTCACTGCCAAAACAAAGAACTTGATAATGACAATTAATAATGGTAGAGGTTCCTTCAAATGGGTTAACTTAAACGTTGCATTTAGCAAAATTTGCAAAATTTACGTAAAACTGAAAATTTTACCATATTTAGTCACATTAGCTACCCTTACTCCGCACCACCAGAGCAAATAATAATTGCAGTAGTCCTCCCCAAAGACATGGCATTTTGCAAAATTTACAAAATATATGTATGTGAAACTGCGTATTTTCTCTTATTTTGTCGCATTTGCCTCCCACCACTTCCCCACCAAAACAAAGAGCCTAACCTTACCTCAAGGGCGTTGATAGCTGATAACTCAATCTACTTCTCAACTGTCACTTCTTAGTCTCCTCGGTTTAATACAACTAACATCGAAAAACTTGCCTATTTTTATGTCAATCTTTTCGCGGCAGCTGCAAGGGGTGTTCCACATCCTAAGAATTTTCTTCTAATCTCCGCTTTCTTTTTACAATTTCAATAATTGCAGTAGTTCTACCGAAAACGTTGCATTCTACAAAATTTACAAAACGAAGGTGAAACTACAAATTTTTCAGATATGTATTGATCATATTTTTCTCTCCCTCTTCTCATCACTTAAATATAAAAACTTAACTGGGACGACAACGATAATTTGTGGTTTCCTCAAAAAAAGGTTAATTTTACATAATTTGTTATACTATCGTCTAATTTTCAGAACAGAAACATTCTTGAGAAGCGTGCTACATGTGCCGAAATCTGTTGAGGTGTTTCCAGCTTTTTTATCACAATTTTTTTTCATCTTCGAACGCAACACTTTACATAAATTAAAAACCTAGATTTGCAATATTACAGCATTTTTGTTGTTTTTGAAAAATGCATAAAATATTACTCGTCACCCTGGATCAGAACTTCCGTAATTTCGAAACTGGGAATTTTGAGTTTTTGTTCTTGAATGATTCTTTATACTGTTGCCCATGCGTTCATACTTTTGACTATAATATAGTACAAAACCAGTAGAGCTCCATAAGCCCAATGTAGATTTTAATGTCAATACAAGCCGGCATAAAAATAGGCAACCCGAATGTACTTTTTGCATACTTTCAATGTTTTGCTTGAGTTTACCAACTTAGAATATATTTGATAAAAGTCATCCTTTAAATTCACAAAGATTGCATACATAAACACAAAGCAAAGTACGTTAAAAGGTACGTTCTACTTTCCTATTTAGCGCCGGCATGTCTAACCATAAATCAGCCTTCTTTACTGGTCCAGTGTTGTACAGTCAAAGGTCGATACGTCATTCGAAGTCCGAAAAACAATATTTTTGAGTCTGGGCCACAAAACTAATCTATTTTAACTTTTTTAACGGTCAAAAAATTCGAACAGAACCATCCGAAGTCACTAAAAAAGAGTAGAATATAGCGAAAAAATGTCTTAAGTCAACTTAAAATTCCATCCCAAGTCTCTGAAATAGAGTTGGATATGATGCAGAAGTATCTGAAGTCCACTTTAGATACTTCGGTATTGAGGGAGTACCACGTTTACTGGTTAAACTTTTGTATCTAATTACGATATCATTATGGTTATGATAAGAGTGATTCTATTGTTTGATTCTGAAGAAAGAAATTGAGAAATGGATACAAAGTTTTAACAATGTTGAGTTGTGTAATCAATGTACTGTACAGAGTCATTCTCATAGGGATAATAGGGATTTGGGATAGTGTAGTGCTGAAGTTAAGCGTCGATTGCTCCCTTGACTGCTTTAATTTCGCTCGCAATAAAGATAACCTTGAAAAATTGTTGAGATCGGTAATATAACAACTTTACCTACCGAATAAAATTTCCTCCCTAATATACACTCATCCGTTGGAAACTGACAAGTAGGTACATAACTGTAAGTCATTTCTAACTAACTTAAAAGATCATGATTTCTGAACTTACAGTAGTTCTGATTTGAAATGACAATCTGATCCCACGCCTTCAGAAGCTTCTTTTCGATAAGTAAGTAGTTGAATTTTGTACTCCTCAACTAGGCTAGACAAAAGGAATCAATCAGGTGAAAATAATCACGACAAAAATGTCTATAGTCCTAGAATTGCCGACTTTCCGAACTAGTTAGACAATAATAACTGATATTATATTTTGAGAGATAGCAAACAATCACAGATTTTACAACAACGCACGTAATAATCAGGGTTTGGTGTTTTTTGTCAGTTAGGCATGAAATTTTGAACAAAAAATGTCGAAAATTAATTTTTATGGGAACTTCTAGGTAATTTATAAATTACTCGACTAGAGAATTTCTGCTTGAAATTTTATGAAAAACTTCCAGAAAAATTGTTGAACCTCAGAAAATCCTATGATTTCGCGATAAATCTGTTCTTTTCTTTTCTCAGAATAACGAGAATATTACTGTGTTTTGATTATTGTACCTATATCAGATTGTGATGTTATTAAATTATATAATACGATGACGTGTAAGTACTCTAACTTAAAAAATATTATGGAAATTATAAAACAAAAAAAGAGGTTCACTCGTTCCAAAAACTATATCCCCAATAAGGCACCCTACAGCTTAGTGTCAGATTGGCTATTTACAGCCTCTCTCCATACGACGATGAGATGGCTGACCTAAACGGCTAACAGTTTTGCCAAGAAAAAATATAACGTTATAGCAGAGTATAGATTATAATATTCGTATATATCATATTATGATTGATAGGGACCACATATACGGATAGATGACTGTAGATTATCTCGACAGATGAGTGCCTTGGCCATGCAGCAGCCATTTACCTACATCCAGCTTCTGCACGAAGACGAGTAGAAAAAAGCGCAATTTAAAATCGTTCGAGGGGGTTTACTTTTTCCACTCGAAACCTTTTCCGTCTTCTTTCTCATCATAATTTTTCGTGTACGTCGAAGGCCTTCTAAATGAACTTAACCATGCTGTGGCCCCATCGACGAGGACCGCCCAAAACGACGATTAACGCATATGGCAAAGAAAAGTTAACGTTGAAAAAACAATCAGTTGTTTTTGTTGTTGTTCTTTTTTTTTTTTTTTTTTTTTTTTTAGAAAAATAGGAAAAAATAAGTTCATTTCTTTTAACACTGGGCCCTTATTTTTGTAGAGAACGTGTAAAATACCGTATTATGCTATCTTCTGTATGCTATCCTTAATAACTAATAAACTGGAGGACTGAAGGATAGGCTTCATTTTACGGTATAGCGTGTATATGGGTGTACGTAAACGTATAATATATAGGCCTATACTACATGTGGCATATTAACTCGGTTAAGAGAGTGTGAAACAAATATATACTTAATTAAAACAATAATACAATGTAACGCGGTGAGTTTAATTTTTGAGTCGTATTCGAAGGTATTAATTTATCACGAAAAGAAATTTTACCGCCAATGGGTTGGCTTCTTCTCCGCAGTGGTATTGACGTTAATTATAGTCGTTGGCGCATTTACCAACTTCTATAATAGCTGGTCTCTTAGGGGAAGGATGGCGAGCGAAAGAGACGCGAAGCTAAAATAAAGTAAAAAAGAGCAGGTTTTACGCACGAAAAAGTTATGCAGACAGACAGACAGACGTGCACACTATATAGGCTGTATACAACAACCTTTTTTTTTTTATTTTCTGGAGTCTTGCAGCGTACACGATTCGGGAATTAGCTCTTCTTTTTTCCGAATCATTTGTCGCCCAATCAAACCATGCGTGACTAAAAGCAAAACAAGGGACGATCTGAGTAAAAACTTTGCCACATGAATCGAAAGTTAAATTGAGTTAAAAAGGTTGTTCTATCGTTTTGTCATCCTTTTCACCCTTTGCTAATTTCTAAAAGTCTGTTGTACCCTGAATTCGCGATAGGGTAAAAAACCTATTTCAAAAGAAGATGGTCTTCAAAATTTTTTTTAGGTTAAATTTTTTTTGGAATACAATGAAAATCTTTTAGCTTACTGAAGGCACCCAATCCGAGACGTAAGTACAGCTGAAGAGATCCCAACGAGCTTATCAAAAACACGTCGAAGATGTAAGGTTTCCTTTTCGAATATTTATTATTGATCCCTCTAAATAAACGTTTCCAAAAAATTCAATGAAAAATTTCATGAAATGTGCCTAGTTTTAGTTGCTCAGAACGTAAAACTTTGATAGTTTGTTTTCATCTTTGACGTATTTTTGTACCCCGGTATGTATCGAGAATTGAACATTTCTTTAGCTGTAGGTCTCTGCACTCAATTAGCCAAAACGAAAATTATAGTCAAGGGCGTAATATGTATATAAGATAGGATCCTGGGGGTCTGGAGACCCTCAAAAAAAAAGAAAAAGAAGCTCGACTTCCAAAAATGGCGTATTTCGGTCATTTTTGGTGATTTTTCGTTGAGGGGTGGGTCAAAAGTGACCAATGAGAATGCGTAGGCCCCCTTCCATAACGACGGAGTTATGTACGCTCTCGATTGCACCAATTATTACTGTAATCGGTCTGGAATCTGACAAAATTCTGTCCATATTGATAAGCGTTATCAGTCTTTTTTTCAGTTGTTATTGATATCTTTATACTTAAATAGATATATGAAATTTAAATTCAATGTAGTTTGATTGTACTTACATTATATTGTATCTACTGGCAAGGCATTTGAGAGGAAGGGGGAAAGGGTACCAAAAGTACCGGGCCCGAACATCTTTAAGGGGCCCGGGATGGCCTTAATTTAGAAATAAATTGTAATTTTTAAGTATAAACGGTGAAAAAGGGCGTCAGGACCTATCCATGATGAGGTTTTTGGAAGTAAATTTTCCGAAGGTTTGAAAAAAACCCACTAAAATACATGTTTTAGAGCCCAAAATGTATCTAAAAAATTTATTTCGTGAGAAGAGCGAGCGAAATTGTTTTCTGAATTTATAACCCCTTTCCAAAGACAAATCCTGCAGCTAAAGCTAAGAGGGGCCCTTCAGTTTATTTTTCCTAGGCCCGAAATTTCTCTCTGAGGTCCTGTCTACTGGTTGAACAGAAAGTATGAAGTTAGACATAACTGTTTTTAATGGGCCATAAAGCTCGCATTAAAATTTGTGGGTTGGAACTCCTATGATTATTATTTTTAAATGAATCTACTTATGCAGGTGGTTGCTGCAAGTAAATGAGTTGATACGAAAATTCATTCACTACCGTTAAAATTCATAAAATGGCCTAAGAAATTCGTTGACGATAATTTGTTTACTCTCGAATGTATAAATAAAGAAGAGAAAATTAAACGTATCGGCAAATTTATTAGGATGTTAGAAATTTCAGTTAATTTTCTTAATCGTTGATCATACTCGTAATAAATATAATCACAGGTTAAACAGACGTTATTTTTCAGAATTCTTACAGACAACTTACACCTATTCTCTCTCGCCTCATACTTTTATTTTCGGGTTTAAAAGACGTCGTTGCTTCAAATGTAAATTTATTCTTCGTTTAGGATACACTATTACCATACATCCGTTTACTTTGGCTAAGGCTACTTCCTTTTATACTTGCTATCTCTTATTTCCAACGACATAGATAAAATGACTGCTTCGTTACTGCTAAAATTTGTATTGAATTTCACCATTCCTCAGAGCCCACTTCAACTCACTCGTCCATTTCCTTAGTAAAATCGCGTTATAACTGTCATAAGCATATATTGTATACATACAGTAGAGGAAAGAGATATGAAAGAATGTTTTCCATAAGAAATGGTGTTCATCTTCCTTTAGAAGGTTTATCAGGCTTTTGACCTTTTCCTTAAATTAACTTTCTTTTCGGTAGATTTCGTAGAATTTTCTTATTGCGTAGATCAGCATATCATGACTTTGATTTAATTTCATTATAGTTTTTTCAGACAGTGGTCTCCAGACCTAAGGATTAGTCTTGAGGAGGGCAAAGGGGGCGATTGCCTCCGTGACCTAATTTTTATTTTTTTTTTTTCTGTAAGTTTTAAAATTTGGAAAAAAATTTAGTAATAAATATGCAACAGCGGGATCCATAGATACAAAATTTTTCTAATTTTCTAAATTTCAAAAGTGACGAGCAAAAAAAAAAAGGTCATCAAATAAATTTTTGACTCCCCTGAAGAAATCCTGGCTGCGCTCCTGCCCAGACACCAAAATACCCTCGCCCAAAAGTTTGTGTAGGTAATCATATACAATATTTTAGATAGAGGAAATTTTGCAATCAAATTGAAGGGATGGATCCAAACGAAATTTCACATGTGAATTGTTTGAGTTCATATATCAGTTAGGATCAATGATGGACCAAATCTGCCAATTAGTGTCCGAATGGTGGCTGCTTGAAGTTTTCATTAAAATACAAAATTCTTAAAACCTACAACGAACGCAACCCGCAATACATAATTTGCAATTCTACCTATTCTGGGCGTAATCTACCTAACAACGGTATCGGGTCATCAGAATTTTTCGGTTCTTAAAAAAATTTTCAGCTACGTAAGAATTCTACGTTTTCTGAGTCTGTGTTCTCGGATGGACATAGTTGGAACTAGTGGCAAAAAATTTTTTTGTTGTTTGGACAAACATTAAAAATTAGGTTATGGTGGCACGTGTGTCTGAAATAAATTCCATTAGAAATATTGCACCAACACCTATATGTAACGGGTTAAGGTTATAATTTCGGATGGAAAAAAAAATCGAATGCACATCTCTTTAGGTTAATTGTGTTGCCTTAAAAATTGATCAGTTTCACAGAAACCTGACAGCTGAACAATTTAGGTTCACGTTCGAAAATCCATAATAAATTGTTCTACATCTCACCTGCAGCTACCATAACACTGCATTAAATCAATTTTTACACCACCATCATATTTCGGCACTCACAAGCTGCCTAAGTCATCGAGTAAAAATTTGTTGTAATTCTTATTTACCCGAACATTAAGTATTTCGTTTTTCGGTCGACGACGATAACGTTTCCTAAAGCGGAACCATTTTTCTTTTCGATCTATCATCGTTATGGTAATGATTATTCAGTCAGCCAAATAAATCAAACAAACCTATTTAACTCGTCCCGGCTAAGTTATTTCTTGTACATTTTTACTTTTCGTATTTTTTTTTTTTCCATTTAATTCGTCTAGCTGCAGGTAAACTTGTACCTAATGAAATGGTTACGCAAATAAAATCAATGTAAATATGGCATCGATTAAGAATAAATCGAGAAATATAATCGATTTCCTCGCAGCAAGTATTTCAAGACTTCAGAACAAGGAGGACTTAATTTTTTTCAGTATCTAATTATTGGTTCTCAATTATCTTTATCGCATTATGAACGCTCCTAGTCACGGACAAACATTATTTACGTCATTCCCTATGACAATTATATTTGAGTATCGTTTATTTAGAATAAACTTCATCTTCACTTTGAGTACTCTGATATGATGAAGAAAAACAGAAGCAAGACAAAGTTGATTCTAGTCAATGCATCAAAAATAATCAGCCAACTTTGATGATTCAATCAAATATTTTTCCAATAAATTTTTTTCACTTGTAGAGGGAGGATTGTAGGCAGTTCTGAAGCTCCGCTGCTCTAATGGAAAAGCCATTTTTATGTTTTAATTCGTTATTAAATGTTCAAGAAAATCATTCTGATTCGTCACATGAAAAATTTTGTGGATGCAATGTGACGTTTCCATTCATTTACTAAGTAAATACATTAAATTAAATTTTCAGTTGATGTATTATCTTCTCATATTTGGACACTACCAATTTTGGATAAGTTTTTTTCATGGTCATATTTTAGAGAAAAATAGATGGAATGCAATTTTCCTTACTACTTATTGAAACGACTTTTGTCCCCACCTCCTTTGAACTATGAGCTTTCAAAATATTCCTATTGCCTTGACACCCTTCAAGGAGAGAGTACCAAATGTGAGGCCGTCTGACTAGAAAAATTTTTCAAAATCATGATAACTGTTTTACACCTAAATGTATACCATTAGCTTTGTTCGCACATTTCTTAAATCATCTGATCTCAACATACAGTTCTTCAAAAATTTACCCCTTTTTCACCAGTTGTGAGTCGACCAAAAATGTTTATACTATATTAAATACCGAATTCAGCGAGAAAACGGAAGCCAACCGCCGCCATCTTAGAATTGGGCATAAGCACCATGTAAATACATGGGTGAAATAGGATTTTCAAGTGAGATTGCATTTTATATGGGTATATTGCGTTTATTTTAGTTTTAGGTACATTATGTAATAAAAATAGATCTAATAAAGTGATAATTAGTGATACCAATTTTTGTCTCTCGAGAGATCAATTTTGAAAAAGCAATTTCTGAAAAGTTTGATCATAAAATTGAAAAAAATCGATACAAAAAAAATTGATCTGATTAAATTCATTTTTTCAAAGTTATAAATATGCGTATTTCCATGCTTTCGTAGTTTTGTAGTATTTCCACCAAAATGTATACAATTATTGTACCACAAATATTGCACAAAGCTTCTTAGGTATTTTTTTTCTTTTTAAAATAACCTTCCAAACAACATTTCTTGATCTCTCCAGGTGCTTCATTTTGCAAAATTGAGAAGAAAAGAAGTAAAAAAAAAAAAATACACGATCGATCACGATGAAATGAGAAGTAAGAACATTTCATTATCAATTATCAGAATATTTCAGAATAATTTAAATAAGAGAAATGTGATCGATCCACTGTTAATAACGATCTATTAATTTTGATTTTTCAACGCTCGATCATCTTGTAAAACCGATCGTTTTAGGGTTGATCTCAATCGATTGATCAAAAATCGATCATAAATTGCGATCACTAAATAATATCACATTTTTATTTTTGAACATAAAATTTTTTTTAGCATAAATCTACTTCATTACGTTTATTTTCAATATATAATATACCTAAAACCAAAATAAATTCAATTTTTTCAATATAAAATGCAATTTGACTTGATAATCTTATTCCACCGATGCATATTTATACGGTGCTTATGCCCAATTCAAAGATGGTGGTAGTTGACTTCATGTTTTGTCCGTGTAGAATGATAAGAGTTTGGTATCTAATATAGTATAAACATATCAGAGGTCGACACACAACTGGTACTGATACTTGAATTGAATTTTTTTCAAAAAATGGTAAAATTGTATTGACGAATAATATCGATATTAAGTGTGCATCAATTAATATATGGTGCATCATATTATGTAGGAAATTTTCTATAAAAATATAAAATTAAAAAAAAATGAACCAAAAAATTAATTAGGTTCCAGTTGTGGGTCATATCAATTATGAGTCAAATTTTGTTTTCACTTCTAAAGTTGGAATGTGATGGAATACATTCACCTACACTTCTAAACGTTCCTTTTGATAAAAAAACAAAAAAAAAACAAACAAGAAAGCCCCCGCAAAAACCAAAAAATAACAAGAAAATAACCATTTTATGAAGATTATAAGACATTTTATTCCAATTTGAATTCACTCCACCACGTGAGTGTTGGTTGGAAAAAAAATTCAAAATCAATAGAAATGTGTTTTATGGCAACCACTTATGTATTAATGTAGCCCAAAAAATAGCATAATAATGCACTCATCTCAAATCATACCCATTTGAAAATTTTCGAACAAATTTTCTTTAGTAAAAACATCACTATTTTTTAGTATCACACTTCGCACACTTGTAGCATCGAGGGCTGGTAATTAATCGTCACTTTAGTATCCCGTCGGTATGCGGAATCAAACTGCCAACGGACAGGAAATTTACAAAAAAAAGTCACAGTGAAAAATTTACCTTAAAAATTTTGACCAATAGGAGAAATCCAAAAGTGGTAGTTTACCTTAAATCATTATCCAGTAAGTACCTATGAAGTTTTGGAAAAAATTTTTTCCAAAAAATACCGTGGATCGTCATCAATGGTAGGTACATAAAAGACGTTTTTTCTTTTCATTAAAACGGTTGAACTTTCCGATTTTAAGTGTTTGAAACGGACGAAACACAAAGGCTTGGGCTCAATTTCTGGCATCCCTTCTTGGAGTATTTTTTTTATTTCATTTTTTTCAACGGAGAACATCCTTCCCTCAAAAACAAGCTCAACTACCCTCTATTCCAAAATTCTTTCGATGCCACTACGGAAATTCGAATCTACCAAAAACAAAAAAAAAAAAACCTACATCCCTTCGTAACTCGGGTAGATCGGTGAATTTTCCAAATTTTTTTCCATGACTTATGTATGGGGCGGCGAACTATAACATCGTGGAGACGAATACCGTGTATCGTGTATCGTCGTAATAAAAGTTATGAAATGAAACGTTAATGAGAGTAGGAATACGAGGGTGTGGTACATATTTTCTCCCCCAAATGTCTGCCGCATTTGCACACCAGAATCCAACGACTAATGGAGAAATCGTGCTTACAAAAAAATACTTATTAAACGATTTCGATAGCCTTTTAGCACCGTATTTTTCCCAATTCGATTTCCACCACTTCCCCAACACCACTCAACCCTGCTCAGCGCCATATTTTGCACAGTACAATGGTCGTCGACTGAATAGCAACTCCCATGTGCGATGCATTTCTATTAGCACACTATGTACACGCGTACATATATACGTATATGTAAACTAAGTACATATATGTATATATATAAAGTATTTACCTACCATGTATTGTGTACGTGTATATTATTATGTATGAAATGTGTTAAACGTATGAAAATATCAACGTTCGTGTATAATTTTCAAAAAATGTGTGCCACTGTAAAGATTTACACACGATGCGGAATTTTCTTGTTTTTGTTTTGCTCCTCTCCCTCTTACAACCTCTTTTTGTATCTTTTTTTTCCTCCTTCATTTCATTGCGCTCGTATAATATGAGTATAGACGATGTAAACACATTCGTAGGGAGAAGATAAAACAGCAAATGAAGCAGAAATAAAGCATTTTTTCGGATTATAATACTTTTTTGCACTCTCTGTTTCTCTCTCTCACTTCCTCGCACAAACAAACTCATATTCTCTCTCTCGAACGCTTGACAAAATAAAACGTTAGGAGGGTTGTTTCGCTACTTCTTTCTGGGATAACAGTTTTAAATCGTTTAGCAAGAGAAAAAGAAAAAAAGGAAGGATAGAGAAAAAGCGTCGAATTTTCTTCGACGTTTTTAAGTAATGAAAAAATATTTCGGGCAAATTTTCACCCAAAACGAGAGATAAGAGATGGAATAAAGTTTTGCCTAACTGGAAGGATGACGTGTGAAAGAAAATAAAAAAAATTATCTTCTCTCCAGAACGAATGGCAAAGGCAAAATGCGGCGACTTCGAAATTTTCGTACTTGTGACTAATTCGTGAGAGTTTTGCTATTTTTTATTCGACGTTTTCATTTTTTTTACTTTTTTCTTCCATAATAAAAACGTAAGTATGAACTCTTCGAAGATTTTCAATTTTATATCGTAAATAACTAATATTATTTTGGTATCTCAATTGAATCATTTTTTGTTGAACTCGATGATATTTAAGTACCGTATGTACTATTCACTTTTTTTTTTTTTTCAAAAGCATTTTTTTAAATGGGCTCCGTTATTTTGTAAAACTTTTTTTGAATAATTTATTTGTTACGAACGACCGCGGATAATTTCTGCATTTACGTTGAAGAATTTTTAATAGTTTCTAAAGTGGTTATGTTTTGTGGGTTGCCGTTACTGTACGTAGGGAGTCACCTTTGAAAAAGTTGGCTACGCTTAGAAGCTCATCAGGTGTATAGAGAATTATTGTGGAGGAAGAAAGTGGGGGGAATTCGCAGCAAATGATATTTATCCAGAGAAAGAAAAAGACGAATTAAATATTAACGCCAGAGAGCAGTGAAAAGTCCATCTGCTGAGGTAACTGCAGAGGCGCAAGGGTGGAGAACATAAAATCACGTAATTAAAATTCGTGTAAAAAAAGGAATGGAAAGAGAAAAATTGTAATTAATCGTTGCCTACTCTTCATTATAAATGTCTACTTCGAAGTAATTACTACTTTTGAAATTTTCGATTAATTTGTGAAATGAAAAAAAACATACACTTTAACGAGACGAAGATCAACATGAAAATAATTAACTTGGCTCGTGAGTTAGACTCGAATTAAAATATTCCAACTATAAATGCCTCTGATAGTTGAAAAAACATAATCCAAAGAGAATTAATAACGTATAGGTGTTTTTATATTTATAAAAGTTATTTGGTGAAAAATTATTTCTAATGTTCGAAACGAGTTGACTGCAGAAACGGATTTCGAGATAAGATTTTTGTTAATGATTCCTTAGAGGGTGATGTACCTCTTACTCGAATAGGATTTCCAAAAGTATAGTTTTGAAAAATTGTTGGTTTGATTTCTCATTTGAATGATAAACAGCAAATAAAACAATTTAATGAGAAACGGTGCCTGTAGACGAGCTCATGGACACGATATCTTGGCTTTAACATAACTAATCTTGGTTCTGAGACTCCTCAAATCTTAGCAGTTGAATTTTTGAGTTTATAAATTTTATACATTTACTAATTAATAATGATAAATAAATTATTATAAGTATATCTATCTGGTATTTTATCTTTAAATTGACCAAGTTTCACAAGTGTATCAATATATAGATGTGATTGATCATGAATGCTCATCGATTTAAGCAATGAGATAATGAAACGTTTTTTTGTCATTGTGGGGACTCACATGTATGAGGAATAGGGGCTCGGACGCCTCGACGACAATCGCCGCCCTAAGGGGCAGGCAAATATTCGTCCTTGTGATGTAAAACTCACACAAATTATGTTCAATCGTAATTACCTGCATGTACATGCAGGTAATGTACAAGTACCGAATTGTGACAATAGAATGATGTCACAATCCATACACGAACTGGCCAACCATCTCTTACCACAATAGAGGATGATGTAACCGGGCTGTTCTCACTAACGCACGTATTTCTTACGTACGTGTGTTTGTGTGCATGTAAATAAGCCAGTATAAAAACCATCTAAACTGGCTCTAAAATCGCCTGTGTTCGCCTTGGTTTTGGCTTACCCATATGTAATATATGAAGTGGCAGAACACGCTTAAATTCTGTTGAATTTACCTTCTGGTGAGAATACTTTCTCACAACAAGGTATTCCACAGTTATAGTTTAATTTTTATTTTCTGCTTTAAAAAATGTATAAACCCCCATCTCCAAGAAATAATGAAAATAGTAAATTTGATGTAAAATTCAATTTTCTTTAACTTTTTGTTTTTTGGTTAAAGATAGTAAAATTGAGGGGTAAAGATACAATCCATTATATTTTGCTTCTTTCCCAAAATATTATGTTTAATGCTGTAAATAAAATTGGTGGCAATAAAAATAAAGTTCAGTATAGTCCTAAAACATTTCTAGAAGTTTGTGTTTTGAATTCATCCGAAAATTTTGATTTTTCACACTTTTTATTTTATCTGTCTCTACAATCAGAGGACTTAAAATAAATTAAAATTGTGAAAATCCTATACAATAATACGAGCAATAATTGTATGTATGTATATATTATTATATGGGTATATATATATTTATGGGTATGTATTATTTTATGCATGTATGTATGTAACTGCGTTCTGAAGAACTAGACCAACAATGTTATTTAAATTTACAGGAAAGGGGTTTCTGAGTATGAAAAAATGATCTAGATAGGTCCCAAGTTTGAGAAAATTCGTTGAACAGAAATATGTGCATTTCAATTTATCCACCAGCAGAGTAAGCGATAACACTGAATGATGAAAAATTCGCCTGGCTAAAAGTAACTGATAGGTAAGGTTTTATTAGTGAATTTTGGTAGGCCTAGGCAGCGTATGATTATTATGATTCATGACTAATGAAGTAATGAGTATATAGTTGCAATCTTTCAAGAATCGAGATATGTTATAAAAATATATTTATGAAATTCTCCAGCTTGAATTAAATTAATAAAATTTTTTCTGATTTCCACATCCGAGCAAAGCTCGATGAATAAAAATGGATAATGTACTTCGATGTAAATTCGTCTCGAAAACCAAATTGATTCAAGATTTTCTACGAGGTGTAAAATCGATTTGCTTCTCAAGATTCTTTAAAATTAAATTTTACTCTCGGTATGGTATTAGAAAAATATTGGTTAAAAGAGTCTACCAGAAATTCAGTAACGAAATATAAGTTGAACGAAATCAAATCACTATAGTTTAAGGAAATGGAGGTGTGTGAAAGAGATAAATTTTGTTCGAATAATGAAAAATTAAATAAAAAACTAAAATGATAGAAACTTCGGTGCTCGGTTTGACAAACAAAAAGGTTGTAGGGGTAAGACCCAACCATCGTCACATTTCTGACCCAAAATGGCGGTGTGTACGATTTGGTTACTCCTACAAGTGATCGGAAAATTCATGATACAAGACTATCAGTCAGCAGATCCCGACTATTGCCTTCGCCCTATTCGATATCAAAAATATTCTTCAGACACTGAATAAAAATGGTCAAGTTGCAAGAGCCCCTCCCACAAAACAAAAAAACCTAGTAACAGCTGATTGGTGTTCATAAAAATGATGATTCAATTTTACTGCATATAAAATGAGCGAATAAAGTAAGCGAAAAAAGTAACACGATCACACAGTTGTACTGAAGAGAGGGTATATCCTTCCTCAAACGTCATCAGTAATTTAACTGAACTGAAACAAATAATTTTTAAGAGAACTATACCAGTATTACGATCGTGTGAAAACTTGTCAAATATTTAACTTAAGAAAACATTTAAAAATCGGTTCTATCAAGGTATAGTAATGGGCAAATCGATTTTTTTTTCTCCATAATCGAGATAAGTAATATGGTAAATGTACCGATTTTGGAGTATGTACTAAATATGGAGTACCATTGTTTTTCTTAAACTATTAATGCAGTCTGCTGGAAAAAAAAAATGAAGGTATTGATTAAGACAATTATATTGTACCAATCCACAATAAAAGTCGAAAGAAATTAGTTTTCTTCTGTTTTTAATATTTATCACTACTCTCTTAAACTTTTTGCAATTTTAATAACATTTTTGGACAAAATACTAATGATATTTTGAAATGTGATCAATACAAGCAGAAAATTTTCACATTTGGCTTCTATTTCCAAGAATTTTTGGTTCTGTCAGTTGATTAATTCAATGGCGTAACAATTATTTATATTTAAAACAACCAATAATGGAATCAGAATTTTTTAAGTGGTATTTGCAACCTTTGTAAGAAAGATTCATTAATTTTTATAACCATAATTTTGATGTTTTGTATAAATTTTCAGGTACCATATAATTATTAGGATAATGTGGCACCCCATATTGGACAAGGAGGGTACCTCAATTTGAAAACACCTTTTGGGGAATCATTATTTTGAGTCACGGAAAAAAAAATTCGTGTAAAATCAGAGATTTGTTCCACAGAATTTTAATGTAACAAATTATGACATTGAGTACCATTGATCCTGATTCCTCCGTAAATTTTAATTTAAAATGTTTTTTAAAATTTATGTACAATTTTAAAGTTACATAAGCCATATTTGATACGTTTACCTTAACTTGACTGGAACTGAGTCAGAGTGAATATCTTAAAAATGAAATATTCTGAAGTTACTTGTCCAAGCAACGCTAAGTACAATACCAAAACTTAACAACAGCCACCTAAAATTTTTTTATTTTTTCTTCAGATTCTGACCACCCAAAAAAATTTCGTAGTTCTCAATGAATAGCTGACACTTCGTCTGTATGTAACACATCAATCAATAAAGCATGAAGCACTCTACATGTCAATTTTTCTCCTTGCTTTTGCTCTCTTTTTACATTCGAACAAGAAATATTAAGAAGAAATACTCGTTTTTCAAAACGCGAAACATATACATCTTCGCCAAGAAAAAAATGAAAAAAACTCGAGATTCTCCATTTTTCTTCATCTTTACCGGGTATTCGTATCGTATAATTCATATATCAAGAAATTGTTCGCAATATTCTCGCGTGCCACCATATAAAAATACTATACGTGACAAACTGACTGTTTTATAGTGGATAACGAAGAGAATTTCATTAATTATAATGATTTTTGAGACTCTCGGAGGGCCGGGATAATCGGTATTATAAAATAAGGAGGAAAAAAAAAATGTCGAAAGGTGGAAGGAAAAGGATAAAAAAAGAACTTTCTTTTTTTTTTTTTTTTGCGAATACATTCGACTGGCTGCACTTAAACGATAAAAATATCGTAATATGCTTCCTGAATTATAAAAAAGACAAAACAGTGTTACGAGAGTTAAAAGTTATTGCCTTTCGAAATTGGAGAAGGGTGAAAGTTTAACTGTACCGTAAAAGCTAAATCTGTACGTGACAGGATCGCAAACAGTACTGCTCAAAGTTTGTTAAAATAAAAATACGTAGTTTTTTACAAAAAAAAAAATACAAAAAAAAAACAAAAAAAACAAAAAAAACAAAAACAAAAGAAACAACAAAAAAAAAACCAGATAGGTACAAGAAGATAGGTTAAGCTAGCAATGAGGCGTCGAAATTATCTCGTCCGCATATGTTATTAGTGATTCGAAAGTTCGAAGTTAAAAAGAAAAAAAAACAACTAAAAATAGAAAATATTAATAAAAAAATATATAAAAAAAAGAATAGAACGAATTCATTTTGGGTTACACAGCATACACAAAAAAAAAAAAAAAAAGATTACTTTTTAAACATTTTTCAGCCCTGTATAATGATGGCGGCATACGTTAGGAATACAAAAGAGAAACACTATTGTAATTCTAAGCACATACGGGGTTCGACGCAGGATTTTTTCTCTTTTCTGGAAAATAACGGTGTTGGAAATTTTCAGGATTCGGTTTACCTAACTCAAGTTTGCAATATTGAAGTGACTCGAGGCGTATGTTTTTGTTGGGAGAACTGTGGAATAGAGTTGGTGCCAGCAGACGAAAGAAGAAGGAAGGAAACTTATTTCGTGTTTTCTTTTTCATTTCTTCCATACATTTTGTTATTCTATTTTATTTTGCATGAGCATGTGATTTGGAATTCATTTATATTCTTGATATGGTATCGAATTTTTGATGAAAGAAATTTTCACAGACCTGAGCTGGAGATAGTTTTCAAAATCATCTAGGTGATAAAAATAAAAACGTACTGTCTCGTAGAAAGTTTCTATTTACAGTGCTCCTGAAGGCGAATCAAAATACTCTACAACTGCTTCCTTTATACTGTAGCATGATTCAATTGGCAAATTGGTTGAATACGACCAGTGTCCACTTTCTTACCTCATGATTCCCTTGAGGCCTTGAATATTTGAGAAAACTTGTACAGTATCCCAACTCACTTAACTCTCTGCAACAAATTACTTGAAATTATGAGCATTTTAAGTCGATAAGTTTTGGTCCATTAGCTCTTTCATCTTATCGTCTGTAGCTATAGGTCCCCTCGTTGATGCTTTCCACTCTGCCTTTCTTTTTCTTTCTCCTGAATTCCCTTTTTTGTTTTTCTCTTCTCAGTTTCATAATAATTTATTAAATTTGCCTTTATATTTAATCATTAAAATAAAATAAATAAGTAAATAAATAAATAAATAAATGAATTGTGGGGATGAAGAATGTATGCACGATTGCGCCTAGGCTATATTATTAGTACCGTAGCCATGCGATGCGTCGCTATTTTTACAACCTGTTGGTTGCCAGTTCGAATCCCTGAACCGTCAACCCACAGAAATAAATAAATAAATAAAATAAATTTCTTTAGAATACTATAGCTCTTTGCATATATAAATGTTTGGATTAGGGGTTCCCAGAGTTTTCGATACTGTGGACCGCTTTAGGTTTAAATTGGACACTTGTGGACCCACCGTTAACCTGCCCCATACGTTTGTGTCAGATTCTTCCTAATATGCTTGATAACGAACAAATAAATTAGGAATTGAAAATTAC
This sequence comes from Ericerus pela, assembly GCA_011428145.1. NCBI lineage: Eukaryota > Metazoa > Arthropoda > Insecta > Hemiptera > Coccidae > Ericerus > Ericerus pela. Next base: position 2,786,689 of record WOFM01000392.1, read on the forward strand.
AGTAGGCCATAAAGTAAACAAAAATCACATATAATGTAAAGTAGCAAGTACTTACCTATAATCAATATATTATTAGTGTTAATGAAATGAATGATATTGTTATTTCAACTTCACAATCTCCAAAATGTTGGAGGTATAATGGGAACTTAGTCCCTCGTTTCCTGTCTTATTTTTACTTTACTTATTTTTCACTACCAATTTTTTCCTGTAGACCATTCACGGAGCCCATTTTAAAAATTTCTGGTTTATTGTATGATTATAACAATTATTACCTATCAGTTTTGGCAGTACATTCGCAAAATATGATCCACGATAAGAAAAGGGACGTACGGTGCAGAAAAATTAGTTTTCAATTTTGGATGCTCTACACTTATGAAAATCTGTTCTTTCAGACTTTCACGCTTCACCCGTGGCTTCACCAATTGCTCTATCCACCCATTTTCAGACCAAAATTTGCATTTAAATTTGCCTTCATCTTTTCTTTTATATTCTCCAGAATACGTCTGCGGGGCACTAACTATTTTACTTCAAAAAATATTTTCTTCACAAAATAATATGATACGAAAAGTATGGTTGTATCACGCAAAAATCTTAAATTTAAACTTAAATTTGATTTTCAATATTTTTAGCTTAGGCAGTTCCAAACACAAACAACCAACTGAAATTGAACAAATTTGCTAATGCGTTAAATAAAAAAAGACAGTTATCCTCAGATGCCGACTAAGCGACTGAAATGATTTATCAAACAACCATACAAATCCATCACAGTATATTATGCGTACCACCATTAACTTCAGACATATTCTAGATGACGGAGATGATAATATTTAAATAAGGGTATATGTTTCAAGATATTCATCTCCTCATTCAATCTTTCTTGTTTTTATTCATCACTGAACATTGAAACACATCCTAACTTTCAACCAATTCCGCAACAGCCACTCTAACAATTTTCGTAGTCATGTTCGTATTTGAGAACCGAAATACTATAAACTTACCTGGCCAAGAAAAAAAACAACAATCTTCATGAATGATGATGATAAAATGATATTCGAATGATACGAATTCAGTATAATATTAGATATAAGTTAAACTTTTTTTTGGCATTCTTAACATTTCCAAAGTGAACGAAAAATCACTCTTCGATGTACATTTTGATTCATTTTTTATTTTCTTTATTTCGATATCATAACCACGAAAGCATATACTTTTTCCCCCTCCAGAATTTAAAATATGATTCCTACACGTAAAATACCTATACTTGCGTGAAAGAGTAAACGAATGAGAAGAAAAAAAAATTTTTGCGTAGCAACCATTGGAAGAAAAAGAAGGTTTTCAAACAAACACTTTCAAATCATCAGAGCACAACAATTATGCAGGCACATTGGTAGAATCAATTATTTATGACGTATTGACTTTTTTATTCACTCGAGAGCATAAATCATAGGGTCAAGTATTATAAAATTTGGAGATGTATTTAAAATTTCGTGACTACCCTATTTTTCAAAAATTACGCATGTTGGGGATATTAAACTGTCCAAAAAATGCATCGTAATCGGACCTACTGAACCATGGGTCCGATCCAAACCATAAACAATAAGGTTCGTGCATGTCTGGATCTAAATATACGTTTCGTGACTATCAAACAAAAATTGCGACCTACGCACATTAATATACTTGTAAATAAACCTCGAACTTTAGCTGACAGTGTCTGAAATTTCCGTTGGTCATGAAACGAAAAATGTATCGTATCATAAGATCGAATCGATTTTAATTAGTAGATTCTCGTAGAAAACCTACTAAAAAAATGTAAAATCACTTTTACTATTCAAATCGAATACTCGTTAACACGTAGATACCTACTATAGAAAGATAAGTTCCAAAGTACCGTCATTAATATATATTTTTTCCATTGTCGAACGTCGATATAAAGAGTAAAAAGTCTTCTTTCTTTATTACCCCTCTTCATATGAAAGGAAACAAAACTTAATAAAACGTTTTATATTTCTTTTTTTTTTTTTTTTTTTTCAGTATCTGTGCTTAAAAACTAAAAAAAAAAATTAATAATAATAATATGTTATAAATAATTCATATAATAATTTCGTACGATATTTTTATATGTCGTTTAAATGTTATAACTATTTTTCTAGTGTATACATATACATATAACTTATAGGTGTATAATACGTACGTTATGCATGAGACACCGTTTGGAGAAGGCTGTAAAGTGTATATGTATATGTTCGACAGTATCATTTACATGGACCACTACTCTCCTTTTTTATTGTATGGCGTTCCTCTTTATGTATTTTTCTTTCTCGTCTGCATCCAGAAAATAGGGGTGCCTTTTCCCTGTATTATCGACGGTGAAGTGGAATAACGCGGCACAGCTACGCACCATACTTTTTACAGAATTAATCCGATTACAGGGATATCTTCTAGGTGGTGGTTGTGTACGGCGTAGCCAAGGGTCGATAACAAATATACAAATTTTGACGTTCTCGATGAAGACCTGCCCCATTTACCGAAGGTAGGTACTCTAACCCTAATTACGTCTGTATCGCGTTGCCAAGAGCAAAAACTCATGCACCTTTCTCTCTACATAAAAGCCTCCCCGATGAAAAAAAATAAAAATGCTTCTGAGGGTGGCTCGCTTCAACGTCCAAAAAAAACACGTTTTTTATCGTTCGTTTGGCTAAAGCTAAACATAAAACGTGTCGAAGTAAAAAAAAAACAAAAAAAAAAAAAAATTATATAGCAGAGAACGAATTTCGAATGAGAAGGAAAACAGAAAAAGTCGAATACAAAATACTTTACCAGCGTAAAAAAAAAAAAAAAAAAAGTTAAAAAACAAGAAGGAGAAGAAAGTACTTTTCGATTCGAATCAATTTTATTCCGCGACACGTCCAAAGTTTCCCCAAATCAGACCAACAAAATGCAAGTAAAATGCATTTTCTTCTTTCTTTAAAAGCTACGCTGAATTTATCGATCGATCTTTCTCCGTGTAAAAACGATTTCAGTGAATTCGATGAAAAGGAGTTTCGTTGTTCTCGTAAGTCATAGGGTTATGATGGTGCATTTTTATCGAAATTTTAAGGTGTTTTCATAAACATTTTATAAAAAAAAACCTTCCCCTATCCTATCGTACAAACATAATAAATACGGAGAGTGGTTGAAATGAGATAACAATATTTGATATTGGTGTAGCTTGAAATTTTATGACCTGACATTGACCTGCATGGTAGCTAAAACTTTGGGATATATTCGCAGTCTTTCGGTTTAATTATGGAAAATACTTAGGTGTACTATTTATAGAAATCGAAGATAAAATATTGCATACTTAAGCATCGAATTTTCGCCGAAGTACCGTCTCAAAATATGGCCTAATGTGAACTTCGAAAATTACTCTCATAGAGCTTGAGACTGCTGCATAATTTTATGCTGCTTGAAGTTTTCCTGCATTTGTTAACAGTCTATCCCAACACCACTGATATTAACTGAAAGGATGAACTGCATTAAGCCATTTTTAAATGTTATTAGTTCCTGATTAGCTGGTATACTTACGAGATACTCATTCAACACGTGCAGTTTGATCTCACCCTTTGATTACCTTCGATTCAAGTCAGCCACATTGAAATACAAACTTCTTTAGTGATTCAACATTTTGATTTATTTCATACTTATAATAAAATTAGAGTATACGAAGAAATATTATACAATCTAACAAAAGAACCAGCAAAGCATTTCAACAAGATTGCACAATTTTACTCCTACCTACTAATCCACGATGTATCTGGTTACGGATTATGCCTAATAACATTTTGGATACTACCACCACGACGTGATTCAGAGAATAAGGTTAATAATTCCTTCACCATGATGTACTGCAGAAACCAGTGTTACACGAATTTCAAAACCCTGTTTAAAGATTAGAGTCAACGACTCTACTATTCTGCCTATTTCATAGAAAATAAGCACATATCCTGTACACTAATTAGCGGCGGCTCTATTGGGTACTTAATAGTACAGAAAAAGACAAAATTGGCCTGGCCTTTTTACCAAAAAGGCATTTTAGCCTATCGTAGTATCATATAAAATTATTAGCTCATATATCCTGTAACAGAAATGGACCTTTTCAAGCATTTGCTGTCAGAGGCTTTTTCGTAGATTCACCATTGATACCCATACACAATGACTGAAAAATAACTGCCTGCAAAATAACTGCTTGCAAAATTACTGCAAAAAGACTGCAAAATGACTGAAAAATGACTCTTGACAAAATTTTATATTGATAAGATCGTGAAGGCACGATATCTTTTATAAATACGCATAATTGAAGAAATACAGTCCTCCCAAATTTCCTTTTTATTGATGATTTTTTATATCGTTCACGCTTGAAAGATCTATAACAACTGAGAGATAAATTAATTTTAACCAAAACGAAAAATTTACAATATTCAATTAATGGTAAAGTTGTCAAACTATTGGTGATAAAAATCATCTTCCCCGAATTATACTTATTATGTTGGTTTTACCCGCACTGTAACGCCACCAGAGACATAGAGCTAAAGAGATGTCCAACGCTCCATATGTGCGGTGCTTTAAAAATAGATGAAAGATACAAAAAAAACAATTTAGGTTATATGTTCTGCGCATCCAAAACTGCGCTTATTTCATTGTGAAAATAGACATCTCCATACCAATACACATTCACATACTATTAAGCCACTACACATGCGTAGTAACAAATATTAGAATTTGAAACGTTCTTTCTTTGACGTATTTTTGATCCGTCATTGGACATCTCTTTAGCCGTATATCTGTGACTGCCAACCCTATTATACTCAGTCCATCAGCGCCATAGCTGGGGGGTAAATAAGGGAATTTCCCCCTGGTCATTGCATTTTCCCTCTATAAATTTTCAAAAAACAAAATTACCTATATAATTATGCAACGGATTTTTTCGTCTATTATTTCATTGACAAATACATTTGTACACACATGAACAAAAATATGTGGGAAAATGTAAACAATAATGCATTGTTTATAAATTAGACTCTTCTTCTTCTTTATGACAAGTCTTTTTTTTCTTCTTCCAGTTCATTCTTCTTCTTCTTCTCCTTCAAAGTCACTCTTCTTCTTCTTTCTTACCATTTATACACACATTCTAATACCTATTTTACATTAATCGCAGTGAACATTATTATACCTTTTTGAGTATATAAATGCATGTTCTTGTGAAGAAGATGCTGATTATCATTCAATCACTTATTACGTGAAATTGTATTATGTAAAATTACCTGTACTGTATGCGTACAAAATTATTATATTTTAAAGTATCAATTGAGTTGTTATATTTTATTTAAAGACTGAATTCAGAAAAAGTTAAGTTTTGCCATATGAATGTTGATGATAAATTAATTAAAACAACTCACATTTAGAGGCATTAATATTCAGTATAATACTGATGTACTCGTGTAAGGTGTAACACATAAAGTGGTCTCACCTAAAATAAACAAACTTCTTTTATGCAGTTACAAATTATATAAGAGAAAATTTCTTATTTTCTGAGGGAAGAGATAAAAAAAGTTTTTAGGTAAATATTTGCATTTAGGTTTACCCCCCCCCAAGAAATCTGTTCGCCCCTTTTTAAATAATGATCTGACTACGGGCCTGCAGTCCATATAGTTATAATTATAATATGATCAAAGCTACAAAATAACAGCCTGTAGTATAGGTGCCTGCTAAATAACGTCAACGAACAAAACGTACAGCGAAGATATTAATAATTATGTCCCAAAAGTATTGGTTATTGCGATGGATCTTTTTTATGACTGGGTGCCGAATAACGATTTTTCTGATTCGATTTTCGTTACGGATAGTGTGATGACCTTATAATTATGGACTTACGTTAGAAATACGGATTAGGTGGTAGGTAAGGAGTATGAGAGATGTCATGGAGAGGAGCAATGACGGAGCGCTTAAAGGTGGTGATGATGTCATAATTTTGGATTTAGAAATTTTCCAGTCACGGCGAGGGGTATGAGACATATCCATGAGCCACTGTTTTTCCCTCAGAAGGAAGAGTTTCATTATACAGAGTGTCCGAAAATTAAATACCATAACTGGCAATTGTTTTTGAAAATCTGTTAAAAAGTCAAACATCAGTCCTTTTTTTTACTGAATGCGGATTCATTGCTAGAATGTGATGAATTTTTAATAAGCATTATAAAAACTTTTAATTTGAACATGGGCTTGTTTTCATTGTAAATTGGGTTTTGACTACAAGACTTTTTTACCCAGCATTTGGAAGATAATATATTCGGGGAGTAGGGATCCTATGGCCAATAGTCTACGAAGTACGAATTTTTGGACCTCATACTGGAGCATCTACTGAAACGAATCGAATACACCGCCATTTTGGATCAGCAATATGACGGTGGCTGGCCTCGAACTCACAATCTTTGGATCGCAAAGCTGAGCACCTAAGCACTACACCATGCCGACCACATTATTTAAGTCAAGTAAATTGGAACGAAAACATTCACGGGTAGAAAAATTGCTGGATAAAATGTCTTCAAAACAGATCCCAAATAATGCTGTAGCTGGCAAAAAGAGAAGATCATGCATCGTCAAAAATCAAATTTAGCGCTCTCTACATCTAGTTTCACTTTACATCCTTTATCGACTTTTACTAGGGAGAGTATAGGATAATATAAGCCATTTTCGCGTAAAGGGATAACGTCTCATACGAATTTTATCATTTCATAAAATTTAGGGTCGAAAAAAAAATGAATTCCAGCGTAAATTTAAACTTCGTAGGTACCTAACAGTAAACATTCATTTTTTTATTTTCATTTGGTTTTTTTAAAGTACGTACGCCGTAAGGAGGTGGGTATGGTTGTACCCTTTATGTTTTTAGATACACAATTTCTTTTTCAAAAAAAGCAAAAAAAGAAGAAAACGAACGCTGTAAACTGTTGACTTTATATACCATACCTGTTTACTTTTCTCGTAAAATTTTACGACACCAACAAATGTAACGAAATTCAAAAAAAAAAAATAGAGAACACATTTTTTTGTCCATGTTGGTTACAAACAATGTATAATAATACAGCTATATGGAATTTGGTAAAAAGATGTAATGTCATTTCTCCATTCTCCATAATTCACCGAATTCCGGTTCTGGAATTTTAATTTTCGTTTCTTCATTCGCGCAATCAAAAAGGAGCCGTTGAGACGAAAAAAAAAAAAAAAACCTCGAAATTAAATCGCATCAACTATATTCTATATAAATATACGAAATGCCCACCCAAATGTTTTATCTGTGTAACTTGTTTGGATACATTCAGGATTTTTTTTTTTTTTTGGCAATATTTCTCCGTTAACAAATTTTTGAATTTCTCTGTCAGTTCTTATCACCGTCGAAATCGTTCAATGGCCGTACACTTTCGTGACAAGATAACATCAATATTTCAACTCGCGTAATTCAATAATATTTATGGTAAGTACGAAACGAATTTTCATTCACTAAAATCTAATCAGTTTTTTTATAGCTAGGAGAGCTGAAACAAAAAAAATAAATCATAAGCTATTTTTTGATCGGCTAAAATAATACGAAACATTTAAATACCTACGTTTCACTGCTCTTTACTAAAACGTTTTTCATTCTTCTTTTCTTCAACCATTTATTGGAGAATGTAATAGGCTCTTTGTCTTGTTCGTTGTTCGGCAGAAAATGTTATAAATGATGGACGAAAATAGAAACTCGTAGGTATAGCCTATACGTAAATTATGATCGACTGCTTAAATAATACGACACTTTTCAGCACTTTGATTAATAAAAAATTTTACGACTTGAACGATGTTTGCTAACGTTATTTAGTGCCGGCATTCTATGATCTTAAATGTAACTATTCAAAAAGTTAATTTCAAAATGAAAATTTAACGAGATCTTTGCCAAAAAAAAAGTGAAAAATGTGTTAATGACGTCATAGACCAGTCGAAATTGTCATGAAAGCGCCTTACACTTACCGAGAAACATGAACGTAACATTCCTCGATGGAATGGACGTTTAATTGGTTCAAATCAAAAATATAATTTTTGTGAAGATACGAGTATCTGTCTACACTATAAAAATATCAATTTTGCTTCGTATTTTGATATTACTGAATAATATTTGCATGAATAAAATTGTTGATTATTACTGATAACTTTACTGCTATATAATGAGTTATGAATTTTTCAATAAGAATATAGGTATGCTAATTTATAATCGAAATTATACTTCTCATATTGAAGATGGCATATAAGAGGATTTAAATCATTGAATACTTATTTTTCAGATTGAGTTCTGAAAATAATTCTTAAACTTGATTAGAAATTAGTCTTTTTTTTTGAGGGGGGGGGGTTTGGCGGATTCCCCCAATAAATACAAAGTGAAGAAGACAAAAAGTGAATCACACAAAAAATGCTATAATATTGAGACATCCGAAATCCCATGGCCTTCCCTACGACACCATAAAATTAAACTTATAGATATACTAAGTCAGGGAACGGCTCACAAATATTAAGTTTGTACTTCAAATTATCACAGACAAACAAATTAAATACTCGGTACAAATATTCCCATTCTACAAGATATACAGCAATACATTTTAACCATTGACTTTATGCAATGAGGTGACGTGTAGATTCTAAAACTCGATCAACGGTGAGCCAACGGACTTCATCTTTCTTTACTTTAACTGTTCACGTATTAGGTTTTACTGTGAATAGTCAGTCTCATTTCTAACATAGAAGTCTACCATTCATCGTGAACATTTTATATGTTTACGACACGAGACAGTTTTTGATTCGACATTTTAAGTCAAACTATTAATTGTTTTTACCGAAATTAAATTGAGAAGTCAACACCGATAGTGAAATTGTTCCTCGTTATACTAATAACTATTTATGGTTCAGATCATGAATACACTTGATTAGCTGTTGGCTCACCAAAAATTTGGAAACCTTGTGGCAATACAAATCTTAACAATAGCATGAAAAATACACGTCTTATTTAACTGTAAGTGATTTTCATTCTATTAAACGTGAAGTGTACTGATGGGGTTGGCCTACTTATTTAACTCACCTATACAAAACTGCCCGACATATTACGTAGGACTTGAGAGCTTTTGCTAGTAAGCTGGTGGCCTAACTGTTTGAGCTGACTTGTGGTTTTGACTCTATGATTTCTCGAGACTTCTTGATATACTTCACCTGATGATTTCAAACCCCAATACTCAGGATGTATGTCATTTTCAGACATCACAACATATGGTTATGAAAACAAAAAGAGTCATAGTTTAATAAAAATAACAGATAATTTTAATTAGGAAGTTGATTTAAATATTATTGACCAAATATAAAACAAAACTCATTAGGTTTAGGTAGACCTCTTAAACAAAATTTTAAATCAATTTCTAAAAATATAGATTTTACTCCTATCTTCTCTAAATGAAAAACAAAAACAATGGTCAAAATTTAAGATTAGATACAAAACCAGCATCTTGATAAATGTTTGTCTAAGTTGCAATGCATGGTAATTAACGATGGTAAATTTTGGGAAAATCTCTTTATTCAAGCCATTCCTGGAGAAAAGAACGGAGAAAAAATCATAAAAATACATGAAATAGGTAGGTACTTACAGATAGTTTTGAGAATTTTTTTTTTAGTATCACCTCCAGCGAAGGATAAAGGAAAGTGAAATAATGAAGAAATTATAAATTTTGAAAGTCATAATTGAGTAGTTTATAACTCTGTTATATCAGTGGCATTGAGCGGGGGTATGAGAGAACGTGTCTCTCAATATTTTTTCTGAGTAAAAATGAATATTTTGTTGATATAGTATCAAATCTGCTTAAATTGAAATTTAACTCTGTTAGGGGTAAATATTTCAATAGTTATTTATAACCTGGCAATAATTTGGCTCACAAAACGTCACTTGTCTGTGTGTCTAGACCCTATGCTCATTAACATTATGGTATATTTTGGAAAATGCTCCATCTTTGATGTAAAACTGAAATGTTTCAAAAATTTGTCTTAAGAAAAATATAAAATTTGAATAATATCAACCCATAAGACACGTAAGTTATTACTGTGTGGCACAATAAAATAAAAGTCATTTTAAGAAAAATTTGTTTTGGAACTATGTACTATTTTTAAACAAAAATAGAAAATAAAACAAATGAAAAATTTTTAAAATCATGAATAGGTTAATACGTCAAAATAATTATTTATGAAAAATGAGATGAATTTTTTGAAAATTTTAATAATTTATATCAAATTTAGGCACAAATTATTTGTTAGTCGATGAACCGAAGTTTTGTGGGAGCCACTGCAGGATTAATGCCTTTACAATGGTGAAGAAAAAAATTCCTAGTTTACATGCATAAAAACGACATTTTTTAAACATTTTTTAAACATTTTTTGACCTGTTTAGCACCATAAATTGTAGGTGAAAATGAAATATTTTCTCCGAAATTCAATTTGGCAAGAAGAAATATAACCAAAATGCGTGGTACATTGATTGCAGCATCCTCATCGAGATTGAGTGATACGCGTCTCGTCACCATACTACCGTTTAATTGGTTACTGCTACCTGCAGTATATTTTTCATATAATGACTCGTCAGCGAAAGTAAGAATAGAGGAATCGAAAAAATACAACTCAGTATAGATTAATACATTTCCGTATAGTTTGTAGGCACAGGCAGAAAAAATATGCAACTTGCAATACATTTTAATGACCAATCTAAAAAATGACCGCATGAGTGAAACGTGAATAATTTGTCAGAAGAGAAAGTATTTTGAAAATATTCTTAAATCATTTGCAAAAATTTTCGATTATGTACGGTTACCTATTCCAAAATCAATCCGTCAGTAGAGTAATCGTTTCCTTTTTAATCCTCAATGAGAAGCAGTGCACGACTGCACGTAATGTTTCAAATCTAAAGAAAATGGAAAATATGTATTTCAAATATTGTTAAATCAAGTAGATAGGTACCTACATAGTATTTGATTGCAAGGAAAAAAAGTCCACTAAAAATTTGTTCTCAGCATTTATGGAAAAGAACAAACTACTTAATACAGATTTTACCTAAATTTGTGTGATTTTCTGACATTAGCTAGCTCATTTTTTCAAATATTTATCCAAAATTTTCAGAAAAAACGGCAAAAATTCGTACACACTGAATATTTATAAACCTTTTCACTCATTTTATTATCTGTAGATGTACGATGCTGATGTAATATCGATTTCTCCGATTTTATTTTAATCATGGCGAAATACTAGATGCTTTGTGACGAGTCAGTCTGTGCAACATTAGAACTTATGACTTCGATTGGTGATGGGTTAAACTGTGTCCAATAAAGAATCACTCAAACAGTGACGAGTCGCACAATTCCTTTGAAATCATCCGACCTATATCAAATGCTAAAATCAGCTAACCTATAGTTTATGAACAAATTGATTCGGCTATCTACTAAGCCTGTACTGAAGTACTGAAACAATGGTGCAAAGTATCCATACTTTTGTGGTATCGACAGTAATATCGATAATTTTTTGTAGCATTAACAGTATGGACGATGCTTTTAGAATAATGTTATACGTTACACTAATTGTCATTATCAAAAAGATATTAAGAAAGACCAAAAAAAAAGCCAATATTATTCCTTAGCTTTTAAGTTTCAATAATTAAATCACTTAAATCGACTGACAATGTGATCGACTGTGTAATATTTTCACTATTTTCATAACTTTATTTTGTTTAAGATAGTTTTATGAATAAAACAGATGTGATTTTTGAAATCCATAATGAATTTTATTTCAAAGGAACAAATCATACAGACTATCGATACTATAGATACCCATTTTTCTTGAATACTTTACAAATCCTACAGAATGAAAAAGGAGTTGAGTTTCCAACTCCAAAATAAAATAAACAATTTTTCAGATCTTTCTCCAGTAATTACAGTTTATATTACAATAAATTTCATAATCCTTGAATGCACACTACAATCGTCGTATTATTTTCATCGCATCCATTCATACTGAAGTAACATTTAAACAATTTTCACCCCACCAGATCAGTATATTCGCCCTTTCGAAAGTAGGTACTACATTATTCGATCATTATTCTCGATCAATGTGGGCTACTCTCAGACATCTGGACTTCTAACGATGAAAAATGATTAAAGAAATTATGTGTAACTGTATATCTCTATCAAATTACTGGTTATGTGGTGCAAAAAAAAAAAAAAAAAAAAACACGAAAAAAACAACAACTTTAAATTTACATCCATATACGTATGAACACTTACATACAATACTGCATTCATAATTAAATAAACCGATCGTTGAACGAACAACTTCATTTATCTCAGAGATTTGGGCGAAACAAAAAAAAAAGGGGATGCTAACACGTCGGACGTTATAAATCAATGAATGATAAAAAAGAAAAAGAAAAAAAGGGTGTCTCACTTCCCTGTTTTTTTTTTTTTTTTTCTCCTAAAGTGTCTTCAACACCTGCTACTGTCTTGATTAATGATAAATAGGAATATTTGATTATAAATTGGAAAGTTTCCAAGAGAAAGAGAAAAGGCAAGTGAAGGAAGATAAAAAAAAAGAAAAAAAAAATAAACAGACAAAACTTCTAACACACGCAGCAGGAGATTGATTTTTAATTTATTTAATCGTCGATAAAATCATTTTCCAGCACCTATACACCTATTTATATCACCAAAAAATTCCATAAAATTGATAAAATATACCCGTGCTTTGTCGTTTCCTTTTATGGTGAAGGCTGGAAAAATTGATACACATGAATGGGTCGTCGTAAAACACAAGGAAAAAAATTATCCCTAATTTGTGAGAAAAAAAAAAAAAAAGAAGTAAAATAACCACCGAATGGTTGACAATTTTCAACCCGTTGAACTTTCATTAAATATTTCCTCCCTTTCAACGCGAGTTAATCATTTGATGTGCTGGTCTGAGCTCTTTTTGTTTTTTTGTTTGTTTTTTTTTTTTTACTTCTTTTACTTCTTCGTCATTTTAATCATAATCTTTTTTTTTTTGGAGAACATAATTCAGCGAAGTCAAAAATTATACGATTTAAAGTGTCACAAAAGATTTCGTAGCTTAACTTTTTGCTGCTGCTGCTGTTGCCGCCGATGTTGCTCCAGCCATCGCTGCTATGTCGACGACGAGGACGACAACGCCACGTTTTATTAAATTTTAAATTAAGCCGAACAACATTTTAACTACTCGCATGGGTGAAATGATGGCGATGTTAATTACTACGTAAACGAAATTTGCAGTCAATTAAAAATTTAATTTCGAATATTGTGAATGGGTTGGATGCGGCAGTCAGCCGATGATGCTGCTGCTGCCGCCGTTGTTGACGTATACAAGATCCGTGCTTATGGTTTTCTGCATGTATACGACATGTATAGTCTGGAAATGTATGTATGTAGTATATATAATATGTATATTTAAATATAAACTCAGTTTGCCTATCTTTTTACACTTAGCCTACACACGTATTCAGTAATTTCACGCATCAAATGAATTATGGACTCATGAACCGCACCCCTTTTACCACCTACTGTAGTCTTAAAAGTGTCTAAAGTCGGCACGTTTTCCAACATCGCTTCGTTCAATGTGCATTTTTTTCGATTTGAATTCTCAACTCTGTGCATATACCTACTGTAATGTAGATAAGTATTTTCAAAATAGGTTTGCACTGCAGCAGCAATATCATCTTTCAGTGAGACAATTGAATAAAATTTAAAAAGATAAGACATGGCGTACCTAATTTCGAACCATTTTCTGGACTCCTCTAAGTGTTTGTTTCAATGAGAACCAAAAGGAGAAACTTCTGTTTTTTTTCAATAAACAGTGAAACCTCCCAGTAATGGACACGAGCGGGACCAAGAATTTTGTCCGCTTTTCGGAGGTGTTTGTTATTGAGAGGAAAAATGTAAAATGAAAAAAAAAAAAAGATAAATCAAAAAATTGGATATATATATATACATGTAATTTTATTACAGGATAAAATAGTGAATGATAGGTATGGTTGTTACTTTTTACAAAAAAATTTGATCATTAAAAGTTACTTTTGAGATTTAACAGTAGTTTTTTGTATTGTACTAAACTTTTGGCACTAAGTCAACACATTCAGAGGATTTAATACACTAATATAAGCTTACCAGACTGCTATTCAGAGGTGAAATCCGGATCAACGGTCCCTTTTACCCTGTCCGTTATCATTCAGAGGAGGATCCGTTATTCGGAGGTATCTAATGCCTTACTTTACGTATATTTTTGCATGATCAAACACATTTTGTCCTTGAAGAGAGGTGTCCACTAATAAGAAACGTCTGTTAAAGGAGTTTTTCTGCCTGTTTATAATAAACTCCATTTTTATGAGCTTCTTGACGATGTATAACGCAGGCAATTTCAAAATTATTTAGGACCAATGTATAAAGTACTTACTTTATACACTGGTCTCCGCAATGGAGATTCGAACCTCTAACTACAGCGGTGGTAGACCAGTGCCGTAACCAACGACGCCGGAAGGTTTCGTCGAACAGATAAAGAAAGTTTGCGCTTATATGTTTCTCATTTGCAAAAATATTTATATTTATTTTATTTAATTATTTATTTATTTATTTATTTTTTTAAGGGGAAATGTTGCAAAAAATAGTGTGTCACACACGTGTATATAGTAGGTGATTGATAATCGTGTGGGCTCAGCCTACGTTGATGGACGGGGTTGATGGATTATGTCCATGGCCCAAATTACAGTGCAATGTAGATTAAACAAAACAGCCATCATCTGTGTGCACACACACAGACAATTAAATGCACACACCCAGTGTAGAACATATTTATGCTTGTTGCATATTTCAGCTAAGCCACATTTTAAACATCCCCCACCTATTGTGGTTTAAGCATCACAGCTGATTACAGCTATATGAAAAAATTCACAGGTTTCACAATTTATAACAATGAGTGGAGGGCATTGAAAATGAATAAAAATTTTTAAAAATTAGGAGTGGTTCATTTTTCATTTTCTTTCATTTTTGTATTCCTTCCATAAACATCGAAACAACGTTACCACCTCCACTTTATTTTTCATTACAATTTTCTCATTCCAATTTTTTTTACCATCGTTATCTATCCCTTCTCATACAATTCACACATTAAACATTGGTAAAAATTGGGTGGCAGACATTTCTTCACAACTTGACTCGAGAAGCATTTTCAGTGCTAAAATGCACAATTTTCCACAATAAAAAGTAAACAAAATCGAACATGTTGAAGCTATGTTTTTAAATTTGTCACAACTTCGCAATCACTGAACATAAAAAATGTGACTTATTACATCTCTGTAGTGTGTGAATCATAATTGCTAAGAGATATTTTGAATAGGATGTACTTACATACTTCTGATACAGTGCATGTTACGGGGGATATAATCCCGATGCTGACCTACTGTTAGTTGCCGATTGCTTCTTAACATGAATTGACATTTTAGAAAAGGCTGGCTACCTGTACTAGTAAATAATCTGGATGTCAAATACTCGGAAAAATTTTATTGGTTATAGGTGGTAGTGGTGTGAAATATCAATATTTTTTGCATTCATATGTATTGATATTTCAGGGAAAATATTGTTTCATAAAATATCGTCATTATATTGTGTAGATTTTGAGTTAGTGTTTTCATATATCGATATTTTTTGATATTTTCTTGAATTGATATGCAAAATATCAATATTTTTTGCACCACTAATAAGTGGCTAACCACCAACACATGAAAAACAATTTCAAAACCTGTCTATAGACAGACAATTATTGAGGAGAAAGTAAAATAATACAGTATATAGATGAGTTATGGTCGTATCCAATGTCACACTGAGTTGATACAAAATAGCAATAATATTTTAGTAGGTACATACTACAATAGGTACCTACTTATTCGTTTCCTCTGGGTATAATAAAATCATAGAACTCTGAAATAGTTATTTGTGATATAAGCA
Source organism: Ericerus pela (assembly GCA_011428145.1). Taxonomy (NCBI): domain Eukaryota; kingdom Metazoa; phylum Arthropoda; class Insecta; order Hemiptera; family Coccidae; genus Ericerus; species Ericerus pela. Next base: position 2,802,771 of record WOFM01000392.1, read on the forward strand.
TATAAAGTAGATGATTTTGATCTAAGTGTGATATCAGGAAAGATGTCCCCACATCATGATATTGTGTTTATTCAATCTCTTAATTGGAAATATTTATACTTTTTTTTTACTACAACACATTTTTAAATCTGGATAATTCTTAAGCAATAGAAAATTTTTTAATGAACTTTGTGAATGAGCTATAAATTGTAGTTTTTTAAATCTTAACCAACTTTTCGTATACTGTAAGCAAAATGGGGGAAGACATTAACTTTGATGCATGTTTTGCAAATTTTGAGAAATTTTTGTTCAATTAAGAGGAATTTTTAGCCAATCTCACCAACTAATTTTCAATTAAAAAATTTTATTTTCAAAAATTTACGAAAATTGTCTTGCTTTAAGTCAACTTTGATGACTGTATCTTTAAATATGTTCGTATATATATGAATGAAAAAAAATGTTATTTACAGAATCGTAGATGAGCTTATGAAAAAAATCGAAAATACTTCTCAAAACAGAACAGTTTGTAATACTCCAGTAGCAATTGTTTTAATTTTCAAAATGAAATATTTTCTGCTCAATGAATACGGTGAATAGCAAAATAATTTTTTTGCTTCGAACTTTTTAAAAACTCAGTCATTTGATGATAAAAATTTTCAGTTCATTTAAATAATCAAAAAAAATTTTACTAGACATAAAATTTGTTAAAATTTACACAAGTAATAAAATTTTAACTACGTCTGCTTTACTTTCACGTTCATGGCGAATGTTAATGAAAAAAAAATGTACCTAATGAAAAATTCTTTGAAGAAGATACGGTGAAAGTTTCGTCAGTGTATTTCATATTTATCAAAACGAATAAAAAAATTTTCCCGAGTTTTTCATGGAGTAGGTAAAATGTTTGAATTTTTTTTATCGTACATACAGAGTTTTAAAAAAACCATACTTATCCTAAATCAAATGAGACTAATCATTGGAGCGAGTTGGAAAAAAAAATTTCGTATAAGAATTTTATCAAATAAAAAAAAAAAAAAAAAAACGAATTGATGAAATGAGTCGAAATCGAAATCGCGATAAATGAATTTTTCCAAAATCTATTTTTTTCTCACAAATTTAAAGAAATTTGAAATTTTTTTTTCAAATACTACTCAGTCACATATTTTCCATTATGTTTTCATATGAAGAGTGAAAATACTAGCGAACGTAAGTATATTTTGGTAATCTTTTAACAGAGTAAAATAAATAAACGTAATTGGACTAGTAGGTAGATAATGCTATAATTACGAACTTATCTTCTCCTTTGTTAATATGACTGAGATGACTAATGCCAACTAAATTTTCAAAGTGGTAAATAATATAGCCTCACATTTCACATATACTCTTCTTAGACCCCCAACTCACAAATCGTATTATCACTCCGATTACTCTAAAAAATTTTAAAAAATTGTTCCCTTACAAACTTCGTAGGTCAATTATAACTCTGAATAACCTTTGTGCTGGTCACTTGATAGCACCATATTCAATCAAAAATAGAAAAATTTCAAAAGATGTGCGCAATACCGTATGTAAAATCACTTTATATAATATTATGCAGCCATTAGTTACGATGCACCTGTTTTTACAACCAAAATTACGAAAATTTCTTCACCAATCTTCACCTTTAATGCATTTCATTCGAACCTACCGGCATAAAATAGAGCACTAAACCCACACGTTTTCTCTGCACCATTTTGTACAGATCGTTTCGTTCATTCGAACCAAACCCTAATCAAGTACCTACATGCAAGACCTATCTACATTTCGCTTTTTACCGGGTCATTTTTCACAAAATTTAGTATAATTTTCCATTCAAACGAAAACCGCACCATCGAATATTACATTTACTGCAGTATAGGTACCTATATATATACTGTAGCCCAAAGACCCAATTAAACGAAAATACCAATAACACGTGTGCGTCCCAAGTTTTATCAAATCACCAGCAGCCATCTCAACGAACGCCATTTACGTTTACCCGAAAAACGTTCGCCATATCGTACGTTTATGCCGCACTCTTTTCAATTGGGCGTAAAGTAAGTTCCGAAATTAAATAACCCAAAAATGCGGATACCCTATCGCGAATTAACTTTAACTTTTACTCCTTTTTTTTTTCGTTTTACTTTTTTTCCCTTTCTTTACGCCTAATCAAAAAATTGGAAAGAAAATTAGAAACCGTGGAAAATGGGGGAAAAAAAGGCTCAAACCCTTATAATGTGAGTCAATTTTGCTACTTTTAACCCTAAAATACGCATACTATATGGGTGAAGCGAGAGGAGGAAATTTCAAGTCGAAAATTGCATCAGTGTGGTTGCAGGATATGTTGTTTGTTTTCGTTTTTGTTTTTCCACCTTTAAAATTGTCCAGTCGTGAAGATGGAAAAGTACTCGTAATTTTACCGATAATGGTTTCCACCAACGTAACGAGAAAATAAACTATGCTGGAATTAACTCCTTTAAAAATAAGGTTACTCTTCAAACATTGTAATAGGGAGAAATTTAGAATCTACAACACTATAAATTAAAATAATGCAATCGACACATAGAGAACAAGAATATAGGCTGGTAAAGAATCTTTATCTGAAGAAAAGGCCTCCTTCTAAAAAATAACTGTCGTTAGTCATCAGTCATTGGCTTATTTCATAAAATTTACTACTAGAATAAATTATGTTATTATTTTTTCTACCTGAAGTAGCTTCATCCCTCAAAACATTACTTTATTGATGAGAATATACCAAGAATACTTGATTTCACATGAATTGAAATGGGTATTCCCTGACGCTGAACCATCTTTGTTAAGATTCCATGAAAATTAAAAAGAAAATTGAAATATCCATCAATTTTTTTTGGTAATACTTAAGCAAAAAATTATTAGCTTTTTGAGTAAGTAGTACTATTTACCAGCAAATTTGTGTAAAATCCGGGCCAAAAAACTGAACGTTAGAGAGTCGTTGTGATTTAGAATAATGAATTTTCGAGGAAGAAAATGATGGTCCAGATACCTATTCCTTGCACCCGAAAGAAAATATCGGCATTATTTTCGAGCTACCTGTAGCAACACTGTGCTATAGATTCCAGCCCATGATTCGATCTTATGATTATCTTTTCTGCATCTTTTTTTCCATTTAATAACTAATTTCTTTAAGCAATGGAGTCATTTTTGTGGCACACCAAGTACCAATACCTACTCTCGTATATAAATATTTGAAATTAGTTATTACAGTCAAGTTATTGTTAGAGACCAAATTTTATTTTCTTTGATTTTAATTGAAAAATGTACGTAGGTGTTGCCACCACTGGGGTTTGAACCCAGAACATCTACATGAGAACAAGAAGGAAAAATCAGCAGACTTATCAATGTGACCACGGTTACTATATTCACTTACTCTCTAGTTGATTCGAGTTAATATGTTTGTGATCATACACATTCTCTACAACACTTTCCCCTTAGTTTGTTCAGTTTAAGTGATTATACACCTATTGCCATCAGGACTAATTTTACCCCTAGATCTACGCAGGCTTCAGCCCAACGTGGTCAACTATGTGGAATGGTAAAATTTTCAGCCAAAACATTACGCAAAACAACAGTTACTAATTGTGTGGGGGAGTGAGAAAAAAAAAGGCAAAAATATTATATCCCTGAGAGGCAAAGTATGTAGGCCTACTTGAAACATGCTCTCAACCCAGCTCAACTCTTTTTACACATTCTTGAAACCAATCCGAACTATAATAATAGATGGTCCAATGTGTTGTCTTGCTGGGAGCATTTCTGGAAGAACTTTTGGGCATGTCCTTCCAGCAGTCTATCTAAAGTCTTACTCGAAGAACAAATACACTTCAATTCAAACCACACTAAACCTTCCAGAGGGACCAGATTTTTCCATTGTTTAAGACACCATGAATGTATAAGCATGAAATATAATGTTTAGACTACATTCTAATGCAGTGGTGTTACTGAAAATTGAGAGCCTTCATTTTTTTATTGGAGTTTTTGTTTCTTCAAAAATTAACCAGGGTTCCTTTCAGCTCCTCCTTCCGTAGTGACGGCTCCGCTGACCCTCCGTCATGCCAGCGTACTGATGGAAGATATTAGTAAGTTAATTTCTTTGGCCATATTTACATCTAGGTATAGCCTAGTTATTCATTTTTAGCTTACCAATATGAAAGTAATACAGATTAATAACTGGAATCATTTACGCCTCAAAATATAGCGTAATATTGCCACGTTTGGACTGATAATAATCTGAGAACAAAACATTCAATAGCCCATAGATTAGCTTCGAATTAAATTTTTGTGTGTAGGACTGGGAGGATTCAGAGTCTAGCCGGCAGTACGTTGGACTATCAATAAATCAACTGAAGCAGTGAATACCCACTTTTATTGATTTAGGTGCTGGTTAAAGGGTGAGGTTCGCAGTGTGCTTTGGTTTATTACCATTCTAACAAATGGCGTGGATTTATCTGATTCTGTTTCTGAATTTGATATTTTAACATTCAAAGCCTTCGTTTCTACAATACTTGCTTGCGCTCTGGTTCAGAGGTTCTCTAACTTTTTTGTTTGAAAAACCATCTTATTTTTTTCAAGAAATTTTCCATAATAGTGAAGATTTTTGTGGGCAATGTTTTTTGGTATTTGTACAAATATTGTCAGTTTTGTAATTGTTAAACCTTAAAAATTAATTACACAAAAATTTTCTCTCATAATGTCTAAATTTCATAAGATTTTGCATACCATTTTGCTACCACTTGTGAACTTCTGGTGGTACAACTGTTCAAGAACCTCTGCTCTATTTGTGGGAACCGCCATACCTTGCTTAATACAAAATACATTCACCAATTATAGTTGGCGGTGAGATTGCTGTGTGGTTAAGTTCACCGCTTTTAGCTGGCAAATATGTAGGTCCCAGGTTTGATTTCCCAAACCAACAAAACCTATATCTGGTGACCCTCAACATGTGCTGGACATGCACGCACCTTAGTGGTGCATGGTCAAACTCACAACTCTCCTTCCTAACTTGAGTTGCCAATAGATGGTGCCCTATATAGTGGAAATAGAACCTATATAGGTAGTATAAGCCTGTGTGAATAGGTATAAGAGGTATTTCTAGCTCTGCTCAACCTTCCACAGCATCTAATGTCATTTGACTCGTGTTGGGTCTCTCTAGGTTGGAGTGTGTGGGAACCACAATACCTTGCTTAATACAAAATATATTTGCCAGTTATAATCGGCAGTGGGATGACCATGTGGTTAAGTTCACCGCTTTGGGTTGACAAATATGTAGGTTCCAGGTTCAATTCCCCAAACTGACAAAACCTACACTAGTTAATTCAGGTTGATATGTTTGCAATCATATACATTCTCTAAAATTGACCATGAACTTGTTAATTGGCTGATTCAACTATATTTGAAAGAATTTAAGAGTGGGAAAGTGAATTTCAAATCAGTAATAAATAATTAAAAATAGATTTTTGTGATACAATTGCAAAAAGTAGGTGTTTTTGGTACGAGTGTGAATTTTTTTGTACAAGCCAAAGGGGAGTGCTACAAATCACATGAGTATCAATCACCTTATCCTTGAAATACTTTCCCATAAAAAAATGACAAAATTTGTTTTTTTTCAAAACCAAATAAAATTAATAATTTTATTTTTCTTTAACCAAAATATATCCGCACCCCTCTCAACAACCTCCAAACTCAAGAAAAAATAATCAAAAAATGTTTTTCAGAGCCAAATAGTCAACTTGATATTTAGAAAAATCAAAAAACTGCGAAAGTAGTCGAGCTGTGCAATAAAGTGACTGATCCCAGAAAGTAAACTCAAAAGTGCGCATGCGCCCAACAACATTTTTTAACATTGTATTGAAATTTACTACTTTTTTTTTCAGTTAAGGGATATTAAAAAAAATATTTTTTGGTTAAGTAATGCAAAAAAGTCCTTTTTGTTGATGTGAAAAAAAAATTTATGTACCTGCATTGAATTCCAATGCATTTCTAATACAGTAGGTAATCACTCGTGTTCGAGTTTCCTCAGCACTTGTAGACATGGCGAACGAGTAGCTCAATTATTATACCCACGACGAACATTTACTGTGTGTATGTTTACAGCAGTAGCCGGCCAGAATTTTCTTAAGGCAAGAATTTGTGATTTCCCCTAAACCTCAGCAAAAATTTTAAGAACTTTTTTCGCAGATGGGGAGGCACCACATGTGAAATTCGGTCAACCATTTGAGTGAAACAAATAATGTGAGTTAAAACTTATCGACCTTTGCATTCCTCGCCAAGGTTGTATGCAGGATTCATTAAGCAGGGGAGGAAAATTTATAAATTAATTGAAAAAATAATTTCGCGAGCAGAGCGAACGAAAAAATTTTTCTTATACTTTTGGATATGAATTTCGAATTTTCATGCTAATCGTCATTATTTGTTATAAAATTAAAAAACAAAATTGTCTCACTTTGAAAAATTCTGCTTTTAAAAAATTCATAGGGGGATTTATCCCTGTAATCTCCCCTTACTACGCCACTGGAATTTACAGATGCGGAAGCTAGCAAGAATGATTACAATTATTCTGCGAACATTATGCGAGTATCTCTCGCACCAACAATTTGAAAAATACATAAATTAATTAAGGTTTCGAAAAAATTTTTTTATAAACATGGATTTTCCATTATTTCCTTTTCACATTTCAGGAAAAACTTGAAGAAAAAACACACAATCCATTTCAAAGAAACACCATATTCCATGTAAAATTAGTAAATTAATATTATTATTTTAGGGTAACTTTGTGCCATTCGTGTGTAAAACGTAATCAGTTGTTGTGCGAAAAATATCGATACGTACCTAACGATATTTTCCCGGTAGTATCGATAATTTTTATTAGTGTTTTCTTCAGGTTTTATCGTCAAAATTTCGAGGTTACAATAAGGCAAGAATATTCCAATATACTTGACTCTCGCAATGTTTACAAGTTGTATTTCTATGGATCTTTAAAATTTTCTCTTTCAACAATGAATAGGTATACAATTACTCGTATGTATGGTCGAATTATTATCAGATCAATTAATTACAGGTGGAAAACATTGGGTATGAGAGAGAAAATTATCGATATTTCGAAACTCTTCCGATCAACGTTGAAGTTATAATACTTTTCTTTCATCACACAAAAGTCACACCATTTTAGTACCACGTTATATTAAATCACTCCAGATAGACTATTAATACAAAATTAAACTTGTGAAATAAAATGTTCTGGAGGGGAAAGAGGAGCTTCCATGAAGACTAGGATTCCATTCAAATGCTTTCTTTTAAGTCCACAATAATTTATTTTAGACCAATAGGCGGAAGGTACACACATTATCATGACATCATTGTGACAAAAACGACTTGGAAAAGCATTAGCAAAGGAAAAGAAAACAAATTGTCGAACGAAAAGAATATCATCAATCAAGTTTCGCAAGAAAAAAAAAAAGCCGATTTTAGCGAAGTAAGTTTTCACATATCGAAATCTGACTGAAAAAAAAAAAAAAAAAAAACGATAAATCAAGTCAAAAAAAAAAACCTGCCAAGATAAGTATAATAAATAAAGGTTGAAAAAAACAGAGCTAATTTTATGTAGAGTTAAATTGATAAAATTTATTGGGATCCTATTAAAAATAAAAAAATATACCAATTCTTATCTCATTTTTTACAAGGTTTTTGAAAATCTACATTGGTAAGTTAACTCTACCCATGCAAGAAGAATGAGTAATAAGACGCTGAAGTGTGCTGGTTACGTTCGGTATACTTATACAGATCACGATAAAGGTTTCAAACCTACACAAAAAAACTGCACCATATTTAGTTTTTTTTTTTTTTTTTTTTTGTAATTTTTATCCAGAATTAATAATTTGGCTGGTATTGTTTTTTTTTTTATATATAATTAAATATTTTTTTCCTTTAATGATGTACCTTACCAACAAACTATATTGTGATTCATCCATTTAGGGCAGAAACAAAAAAATGAAGGGAAAAACTGGTCATTTAAAATATATCTATAATATTATCTTCTCGTGCATACTGTATAATATATATAATATGTATATATATATATATATATATATATATGTATTCGCACTTTCGTTGTTCAAAATGCTACTCTAGAGTTTTATTTCAGAATAGAGAGGTTAAAAAAAAATTGTATAATTTTCTGTGTAACTAATCTAAAATTATAGAGTCACAAATTCTACGTTCTCGGTTCGAATAATATACAGTTTCCAAAATGAAATGTAGAGTAAGTAGGGTATCCGATGTTAAAATTGGTATCCATGTTTTATACGCAGTTCCATTTAGTTATAGTAATTATGCACATACGAATAACACAGAAATGAAATTCAAGTGACGTGGCTGTGATTTACGGAGCTCTCCTTAACGCCATATTTGGAGTTGGAGGCACGTGTTCTACAAGTACTGCTTTTTTTTACACATCTCTTTTCATTCTTCTTCTTTTTTTCTTCTTTAACTTTCCTGGAAACCGCTGGGCTAATATGTGATGAAAAAATAGTGGAATTTCTGGTGCGCGAGTGATGTTAGGTACAAAAAATTTAAGCCTACTAAAAATTCGAATGCTATATTTCACGGCAATAAAGTTACTGCAAATGAAGTGATTTATAATAAGTAGCCTATGGTAATTTGCTGGCAAGTCACAGATTAAATTTTTATTAAAAACCGTATACGGTAACATTTGCTAAATATAAGAGGTTGAAGTTTTTTTTTCACCCCAACGGAAATTATGCACGTTATTTTCATTAAAGCTAGAATTCCACTTGCTAAACTAATTAAGGATTTTTTTTCAAAAGGGTTTCAACGAAGTTGAAAAATATGTAATCGCAACAGGTGCTGTCGACAATAGTTATTTGTGATATAAGTGTTTAAAGTAGGTGATTGCCATAAGAGTGTGATCCTTGCAGCAATAGCCGAAGGCGAGTGATGCAAGGATCACACTCGTATCCCAATCACCTACTTCACTTGAGTGTCACATGCCATTTTTTTCAACGCCCCTCCACCAAAAAACAAATAAAATAAATGGAGAAAAATAAATATTTTGGTAACTACCAAACGTATAAGCACAAAGTATTACAACCCCTTCAACCAGAAGTCGTGACGCGGTGATTAAGACGCTAGCTTTTAAATGCGCAGGTTAGAGGTTTGATCCCCCAGAGCAGAGCTTTTATTAATAAAGAAAAAAAAATAGTGTACAAAAAAAAGTAATATCAAAGTGCATCACGTTTGATGAGACTTTTAGTGTACATGTGTATGAAAAAACGAAGGTCACAGTGTTTAATAATGTAAAAAAGATCCAAGTGTGCTAGCTTGAAAAATGATATTAAAAAATAAAGTTTAAATATCTCCTTCTTCACATATTGTTAAAAGGCATGAAAACGTCTGTATTTAAGTTAAGGTACGTGTTGGAAGAAATAGTTTTTTCAGCTCATATACCAAAAAGAGGTTATTGTTAAATTGACTTTGATTAGCAAAATACGAGATTTCCAAAGAAGTTTAGAACATCGAAAATGATTTTTATTTCTTCAGCAAGTGTAGAAACAGTGTAGAAATGAATTTTTTCTCTACTGTTTGTTGTTTATTTCTTCACAGCACTGTTTACACGTATGCAACTTGCAAAATGTCACAATGAAAATACAGCCATTTTACATGGTAATACACAACCAAGTTTACTTTTCGATAGTATTTAATTACACCTAAAATTCTATTTATGAATGAAATTTATCTGTTTAATCGAATAAATAATAATCTCTTTATGGTGAATTTGTTGAAAAAAGTATCGTACTCAACTACTTAGCCGCTCATGATAATCAACTCGTTGCACTTCCAGCCCTCACTTGTGGCTCGTTCTGCACCTATTCAACTTATTGAAAATCACTCATTTTGTCAACTAGTAGAATAAAATACTATTTTCAGCTTACAAATAAAATTACACTGAAACTTCATTTATAACTAGAATTTGGAATAAATTCAACCTGCATATTATTATGGAGTTTCATGTCTAGTTTATGTCAAATCAGTGTTTTCATTCTGGTTGCTCATACAACATTAATGATTAACTTGTGGAGAATTTCCTGAGGGAAGCATCTCATTTTTCAAATAAAATCTGTTACAAGTATGCATTAAAAAAAAAAAAAAAAAATCAAGAATATTCTAATTGATTTAATTCAAATTTTAATAATAAAATTGAAGTTGACTGGGACCCACATGGTTTATCTGATGCTATTCTATTGGACTGTGCTTCAATCGTAGATTACATATTTACTTAGTAATTCCTTCTCAACTTATTTTTAAAATTATGTAAAACAATATTAAAGAGTGAAAATTCTTCTACAGAATTTTTGTCGCTTTCAATAATTTTGTAACAAAAAATTAATCCAGCTGTCGATGCTTTCCAAATATAAATTTTTCAGGCATCAGTAAGTGCACTAAATGGACCAAACTGAAAATACCACCATTTTGTGCCAATAAATTATCATCTTGAACATAAGACCTAATAGTTTTCAGGTTTTAAGCACATGATCACTTTGCCACCTACACTCACGTGAGTAAAGATTTAATGAAAAATGGGTGTAATATAGGTTGCATTTATCCTGGAAATCAACAAAATTTAGATTTAATCAACCTGAGTGAAATATGAACTTATTGTTTATTTCTGATGAGAATCAGCAATAATGAGACATGGAAATTTTGAGGTTTTTGGAAAACTTTCTTCGAAGATCTAATCCTACTCACTCAAACATCCTTCGGTGCTTATATTGTTTGTTGTTTGGTGTAGAAAGAAATCTTTGAAAATTCCATCAATTTCCAGAGCAGTTGTTTTCATACAAATAACTATAAAAATCATAAAATTGTTACCTGACCTCCCAAATTCTTCATCGTTTTTATGTCAGATTATGAATTGCAATATGTAAAAATTATGTTTAAATGACGTATTCATACCTGTAACAAACAAAAATAAATTTTTTTGTTAAACACAATCAATGATCTATATTATTTGTAACTACTTATTGTCTTGAAGCTTACAAAAAAGAAGTCAACATGACCACGCAGTTAGGTACCTACTCGATTTAATGACTAAGATAATAGGTTTGCAACAACCTAAAAATTCTGATTATTTTCAAAAAGCTGATAGGCATGTTGCTTTTTGGCAGTTTTGAGTTCACCATTAGGGTGGTAAGGTTGCCAAAGTCATACAACTTTTCAGTTTAACTGTCCATAATGATAAAAATAATTTTTTAGAATGCCCAACAATAAATTTTCTGATTTTTATTTTCTTTATTTCTATTATGTTTTCATTCACACTAGCCTCACTTAAATATTGTTAAAATTACAGTTGATTTTATCAACAAATTCCAAATGGTATGATTTAGGCAATAGACTAGCCACAATGTTTTGAAACACATGACAACAAAAATTGGTAAATTTAGGAAACTCATTAGTGGTATAATTTAGGAAATAGTTTTCACTTCCAATAAAACTTCAATTTTCCATCTTCAAACAATAATTTTAATTAAAATTTTCTGGAAATTTGATAAAGATGGTTTTAAATTTAACTAAATTAACAATTTTGAGAGCTGAAACATTTTTTTTAATTTTAGGCTTACTAAAACAATATGATCAAATTATTTATCATTGGGTATGATTTTTTTCTTAAGCTTGTAAAGAGGAGGAAAATGAGTATATTGAGAAAATTTTTAGTTTCTTTGTGGTTATTTCTATTTAGTTTCATTATTCATCACAGGGATCAGTAATTGACTTTCTCAATTTTTAAATATCAGCAGTGGTACGATTTAGAAAACAGTACAATTTTGATAACCTTACTCTACAATAGAAGAAAAACAATTTTAGAAAGTGACAAAAGATGATGTTTCAGTAACTGATTATTCTTCATCATCAAATTAGCTTTAGAAAAACTATATACCCCTGATAAGTAGGCACTAAAAAACTTGATATGTCCAATTTCTCAATAATTACAAGTTACTTTTTGCCAAAACATGATTATGTCACCAGCCAAAATTGATAACTTATGTCATAGAATATTTCCTCTCTCCCAGAATTGTACAACAATTTACTCACTCATTCAAGTACGGTAACTCTCGTGATTAACTGAAACTAGACCCCTCAAAGCGCTATTCCACTACCTCATACTGAATTTTGTTAATTTCCTGAATTTATACGTTTTGTAGCTAAACTTCTTTTTCTTCTCCTGAAAAATGACAAAAAGTGACTAATAAGCTTTTCAAAAATAACCACAGAACCTGATTCGATTTTTATGCAAATACCCAGTGTTCCCACACATATGGTTGGAAAATTCATGTTGGAAAAACACTGGATATCTGATTCCAGCTTATTCAATCGCCCGGTCTCATCAAAATAACTTTGATTCCAGTCGTTAGACACTGCAAGAACCCAATAAAAAACATTTTGTTAATGGAAACTCTTGCAGAACAATAAGTCTTCGATTTTTTGACATTTTTGACAGAATAATACAATAAAATCCGCTTATTGTAATTGCGGTTACTGTTATAAACTATTTACTGTTACGAAATCATTGTGGTCCCATTCTCCTACATACAAATGAACAGAGATTAAGTTTCTCATTATAATGATTAGTCTCTTATTATAATGAAAAGTCGATTATTGTTACCATTCACTGATGTGGAATATGATTAATCATATGCAGATTTCGATTATTAGCCACCTATTTTTGGTAGTCGTGTTTCTAATTCAAAGACTGTGGACTATAGTTACACTGGCCTCGAAAAGCGCTATTCTAGAAAAGTGAACATTGTCTCTATTTTTTTAAGAAAAGCGCACTAAATAATTGCAGAAATTTGCATAAAATACGTCCATACATATGTAAGGAATGCTCATAGTAAATAGGATTTATTTCTCAAAAAATAACATTATTTATTTTTTTTAAAAAAGAAGGTCATTATTTTGAAGTTATTTTATTCCATTTCTAATTAAGGAACAGTTATTCATACTTAGTGAAAAAATATTTAAATAAAAGATCCCTAGGCCTAATAATAAATTTCAAAAGGCAATGACTTGCAAACATTTAAAACGAATTAATTTTAAATAAAACATGCTATCAATTTCATTGTTTTTAACTAATCGTGATTCTCCATAACATGCACAATATTTTCATTTTCTATTGTTGTTTGATTTTTTTTCTTTTTAAGGTTTACTGATTTTTAAATAAGTCTCTGCTCGCATTTACATGGGCGCATTCCTGACAGCAGATAAAATAATGCATAGGTATGGAAATATTTTGTACGCTTTCCATTCATTGAGCATGAAAATTTTTGTGGACCTTTTTGACACGTCCACATTGTGAAATTATTTGGGCTCGTGTCTTTTTCTTATACAGCCTTCAAAAAATAAACATTGTGAATTGAAGTTGAGTGAAAAACTAGGGATCCCAAATAAATTTTCCAGCTTACCTAACGTGAGTCAGACCACGGTGGTATTAGAATTCGGAGTTTCAGAAAGCGTAAATACAACAAAAAACAGATTTTTTCGAATGAAATGACTCTTTGTGTGTGCATATTACTTATTACCTTATTGACGAAACAGAAAAATATTTTAGCTATGTTACTTTGGTATTATAAATATTAGAAATATAATATACATATACGTTACCAAAATCAGTCAATTTTAGTTTTGACCAGTCAATACTATTTATCCTTAACCCTTTTTGGCAATACTGGTTTTGACTATTGAAAACTAATATTGACTGATATTTTACTATAATCTCAATCAATACTAGAATCAGCTAGAATATGTATTAAACAATATCAGTCTTGACTGGTCATTACTAGTATTAACAGAAAATGATTAATGTGAAAAGTCGATCTTATTCAAAACCAGTTCATATTCATTATACGAATGTGTAGAAGAAATGATGGAAGGCTTCGCCGTCCAAACATCTCTTTTTTAAATTTAAAAATTTTTTTAACTCACCTCACCCTTACTCTCTCAGTGCGATAACGGCGTAGGAAAAAACAATTTATCTCACCTTACCTTCCATTACATGGTGAAAGCAGCCATGTATCTAAAATTATTTCAAAAGAATTAAAAAATTTTAAAAATCACAACGAAAATAGGGTCATATGAAATAATAAATTAATTTTTTCAATATAATTTCTGACACATATACTGGCCCATGTTTTTATCATATTGTGATCATTAGGTAGAGTATGGCCTGTTTAAATAAAAAAAAAGTTAATAAAAAAATTAGAAATAAAATAGAAAAAACGGGGTTTAGAATGCAAAGCCCACCATCATTCCTTCTACACATTCGTATAATGATTACGAAATGGTTTTGACACTTCACCAAATCACCGGCCGCTGTAAATTAAAAGCAAAGGTATATGGCATTCAGTCGATTTTACTGTAGGTATCTAATTCAATCATTCACATTTTTTTGAGAAATTCTTTTTGGTCGAATATTTTTATTCATATAGTAAGCCTATAATAACAAAAATATCAAAAAAATATCGATTTTTTGTTTATAGGATAAGGTTGCCAAAATCGTACCATTTCCTAAATTATACCATTGCTGATATTTAAAAAAATGAGAGTTAATCACTGATCTATGCGATGAATAATAAAACTAAATACAAATTAGTTAAACACAAGGGAACCATAAATTTTCTCAGTATACTCATTTTCCCTTTCTATACAAGCTTAAGAAAAAAAGCATAACCAAGAACAAATAATTTTATCATGTTGTTTACATAAGCTTAACCTTGAAAAAAATGTTTCAGTTCTCAAAATTGTTAATTTAGTTGAATTTAAAACCATCTTTGTCAAATTTTCAGAAAATTTTAATTAAAATTATAGTTTGAAGATAGAAAATTTAAATTTTATTAGAAGAGAAAACTATTTCCTAAATTATACCACTGATGAATTTCTCAAATGATACACAGTTTTATAATGGAAGTGAACTCTGTTTCCTAAATCATACCACTGATAAGGGTGATGAATTTCCAAAATCTACCAATTTTTGTTATGTATTTCAAAACATCGTGACTAGTCTATTGCAATTTATTTATTAAAAATATCCCTAAAAATACCTATGCTCAAAAATAAAAACAAAATAAAACTAATACCAAAAACAATGAAATAAGCTATAAAAATAGAAAAAATATCACATGTACTATATAGGAAACTAGTTACCTAAATCATGCCATTAGGATTTTGTTGATAAAATAATCTGTAATTTTGACAATATTTGAGTGAGGCTAGTGTGAATGAAATCATAATAAATATAAGGATATAAAAATCAGAAAATGTATTAGTTGGGGATTCTAAGAATATTATTTTTGTTATTATGGGCAGCGAAACTGAAAATTGGTACGATTTCAGATATCTTACCCTAAAATTTGAAATTTTAATGTTTTTAACGTGAACAGGAAAATAAAAAGCTTAATATTAAAAAGTTCAAATACAATTGCACTCGGAAGTACTTCAATCGACAGATTGAGACTTCTTTTTATAAAACGTAATTCCGCTAATTTACAAACTTTGTGAAACTATCAATAGGAAGAAAAAAATTTATATTCAATACGGACAACGAAAATCCATTCGAAATTTACGCATAACTTATTTTGAAATGTGAAATTTAAAATTCAAATACATGAATCTTCTTCCACAATTGGGCAAAAAAAAAAAATTTTTTTACCAGTCACCACCCTATCTAACTAAAAAAAAAACACTCTAGGATACCTGTCAGCCCCTACGAAAGATGTAGAAAAATAATTGCTTTCAATATAATATTATATAGCCCAATGTCCGTTCAAATCAGCAAGCCTATCACGACTTGCCTACATTCGTATAAAATCGTCTAGAAAAACGAAAACCGTAGGTAACCCGTATTCGTCCTATTCATTCCAAATCCAATTACAATAGCACATTATACAGATTTTCTCAAATAAAATACCTTATTAGCTAACGTCTGCTGTTTCCACGATTAGTTCGTAAACTGCATTTCATTACCATTCGATTACACCAATATACAGACGTTGTCGCGCATCATAATGCAAAAACCAGTTCAACATATTTTAAAAATAGGTACAGACCAACAGACTATACTTCCTAAAATTTTATAGGTATTGATTTTTCCCAAACTTCCTACGTTTTCACGTACACCCATAGATATAGGTAGTAGGTACGTAAAATCTGTACCCCATACTATATACTCGTACTTTACGATTATATCGAGACAGACATTAAAAGAGAAAAAATTTTCGTCAATACCAGAGATCGTAACAAAAAAAAAAAAAAAAAAAAAAAATAGTTACAAACCCAAAATTATTTCTTCGATGGTTGAAAATACAGTATCAACACTTACCACTCGTTACATTATCTTCCTATAGATACGAATTAAATGCTTTTTTTTTCTTCGTTTTTTTTTTTTTTTCAAAAAAACTGGTTTCGGCTTCTTGTCTTTTATTGTTTTCCAAAGTACAGTTTTTTCCCTCCTCCAGCGTTTTGTCGTGGTTTTATAAACATTTTTTCTAACTCTCTTTCTATAGGTTAGAGGGTTAGTATTTTTAATTGAATAGAGCATCTTCTTGCCTACACACGTAGATATATATATAAACGCACAAACTAACGCAAAGGTACAAGAAATGACCATATTTTCTTTTATTATGGAAAATATATAAATATATATATATTTTTTTTTTTTTACATGTCGCTCCGTCTCAATTGGCATTTACGATAATTTAAAAAGTTGCGGCATCGATTCGGTAAAAACGTTTATCGAATAAAATTCTGGCCGTTTTATTACGTGTCAGTCGTTATGCGGTGTTGTAATATTTAATATAATAATTTTTCGTCCAAAATTTTATAGGTATTTTTCAATCTCTATGATACATCTGTAATTGCCACGCCATCTTTTTATTGGGTACTTCCACGAATCCATTTTTAAAAAATTTTTTTTATTGAAGTGCATAATTATATTATAATTTAAACCTGTGTAGACTTAAAAGTAAATTGTACGTATAATGTATATTCTATTTTTGGGTAACGAATTACCGTTCTTGATTTGATATTAGTTTTGGTAAATTGTGTTTCAATCAGATCGATGATTCGAATGTGAAGGCTTTTAGCCTATACTTTTGTTGTAAATGAAATTTTAATCCATTGAAACTAGGTGGTTCCTCCGTCGATTATGGTTCTATTTTCGGGATCACTCACAAAATTTTAATCGGGTGTTCATGAATTTGATGACTTTTAAATGATGCTCCGATGGTAGTCATTAAAACTCAGAAATATGGATACACATAAGATTATAGGTACCTACAATCATTGGTGGACATTAGGTAACAGTTCTGTCTTATGCCTGTTTTCATAACTAAAGAAATCAGAGGACTGAAATTTAGTTGAATTTGCGGTATTATCTCGTTTCAGAAATGTTTTTTAAGAGAGAAAATTTAATATGACGCGTAGAAAATTTATCATTATCCCTAATTATGATAAATACGGCGAGGTTTTATAAGCTGAAAAAACTAGCGCAGCAATATTTCGCTAAAAAACAAGTTTTTCATTTTTAATCTACAATAAATTAAAAAAACAAAAAGAAAAAACCAACAAACAAACAAAAAAAATTAGAACCTAAATTAATGCAATACAGAAAAGTCGCTCGTAACCCTTTGCACCGTAAATTCGAAAATTATACTGCAAGCAATGCATAAGCAACATGTTTTTCTCCAGAAATATTTTTGTTTTACAATTTACAGAGAAACTACTGAATCAATAAACATCAAACTCCTATCAACTTTGGTCCGACATAAGAACTACAATTCTCGTCGTTTCCTCAAAATTTTGGAATAGCCACTTTTCCAGAAATTTTATGTTCTCCAGTTTTCTCAGAAACTATTGAACCAATAGGCAATAAACCTCAATCAAATCTGGTTCATCTAGGACTACATTTCATGAAAATTTCAGCCCTATCAATTTCGTATTTTCTTCAAAACCGTGAACACTAAATTTTCTCCAACCACTTTTTATTTTCCAGTTTTCTTGGAAAGTATAAAAGAATTAATAGACACTATAAATCTCTTTCAGACTTGTACCTACATAAAAAAAATCTACCATGTAAATTTCAGCTCGATTTCTTTTTTAGTTTTCTTAAAATCACCGAAATAATTTTTACAAGTATTTTTGTTCTCCACTTTTTTCGGAAACTACTCTACCAATGGGCTCTAAACTCCTATATAAGAACTAACTTCCACAAAAATTTCAGCTTTATCACTTTCGCAGTAATCTCAAAACTGTGAACCCAAATTTTAGCCTATACAAGCGGCCACATAGCCAAAGCCCATTAAAAATAGTCCTCAAGTAAATTTAGTTCATAATGGTTTCGTAGTTTTTGAAAAGACTGAAAAATAAAAAAGGCAAGACAGATTTTTATGATCAGAACATTTCTCCTAGGTTGGGAAAAACGGTGGATCATCAGTGTGTCTATCAGAAATTTCAAACACAAACAAGTGCCTCAACCGCTAGTGTGCCCCTCAAACCTTTCATCATGCCCCTGATATTCTGTAAGTCCATAATTAGTACGTCATCATCCTCTACGGACAACCCCTATCATAGTCTCTCAAAAGGAAAATAGAAGGAAAAGTTTTTACACAACACAAAATACTCTAATTTTTGACGGACCCTAGGCTAAGGACATAATTATACTTAGTTGTCTAAAAAAAGGGGGAAAACTGTGACACTAAACTCTCTTCCAAATTTTCGACTAACTCAGCCTAAAGACGTAGAGATGTCAAAACAAAATTATCTGTATGAACAATTTGGCAATCCTCTTGAGTATCCTGACCACATAGATTTATATTTCACTCAAGTAGAACAATTGTATCAGAACTAACAAATAAAATTATCATGTAGTACATGCGATTTGTCAAATAGAAATCACCAAATCAGTATGAACTTCTCAATACAATAATTTTAAAGCATACTTTAGTATCACTAACTTTTAAAATAGATACCATGTCTCACTGTAAGCCGTGTCATCTGTCTCCTATACCATAACATGTGCACTATAAGGTACACAATTGGCTATTTTTTCTATTTTCCATTTTCAGTTATAATGCCAGTTGCGATACATTATTTAGCACTGTATGTCATCACAAATATCTGAATCAGATTCGAACAGTATATGATAACACTGACAATAATTATATACCTACCTATTTACCTCAATAAATTATAATTTGTCTTATCAATCTGTTGGCCTATGGGTTAAGAATTTGGATGAATAATCGAGAGACACCTGTTAGAATCCGAGTTTGGTTAAGAAATTTTTAAAATTATTAAATGCGACATTAGGGCTACAGACCCTCTTGGGACTGATGTGATTACTACATCTGATCACAGATGATAAAATAGGTAATATAAAAAAGTGACAAGTTTTCCATCTATATAGAAAGTAAGTATAATACAGTGGAAACCACTTACTAGGGACACCGGATAAAGGGGATAACCGCTTAATTGGGACAAATGTGAAAATTCACAAAACTAATGATGTAAAACTATAAGAAATCAGATCTCTTATTAGGGACAATGCGTCGGTTTATTGGGACAAAAGAAGGCAATGGGCAAGGAATAATTGTCCTTGAACTGTTACTGAGAGTAATGATAATCTTATTTCAGCTCATTGGTGATAGAATAATTATGTTAGTCTTTGTAATTACTCTTCCTTTCATAATTTCATGTTGTCTTGAGCCTACTAGTTTTAGTTTAGGTTGTGCAAAAATACCTTCTACCATCTTTTTCCAGCCGAAACCTCCAGTTACCTTTTTTTTTTTTTTTTTTTTGTTATAAATATACGTAGGTATGTATAATATAATTTATTATTCAATAATTCAACCGCTTTTAATGTGACTGTACCAGAAGTCGAATACTGAAATTCACCATTAATTTTTTTAAATTTTATTTGTACTCTCAACGTTGTTTAATTAGGACACCGCTTATTAGGGACAAAAAGCGTACCGCCTAATGTGTCCCTATTAAGAGGTTTCCACTGTATAATTTATTATTTATCTACGGGGTAGATCCCCCCCCCCCGAAAATGGAGCTATTTACGCCCTCATTCTTGTCTTTATTCTTATCAATCTTGAGTAAAATTTTTTGCATTGATACACCTTTCATGATTTTTATAAAAACCTGCTCGTAATAAACACTTACATGATAAATAGTAAATAATTCGTTACTTTTGTCCCTAAAGAAATGAACCCTGGTATTTTCAAACATTATTTTTTCTATACGTCCATTAACCTTCAATGGATAAAGTGAAGAAAAAGTGGCATTTCGTGAAAATTGACGTTTAAGATTACAATGGAAAGTGCTAGCTGATAAGGTAATCAGCAAAATGTTGTTTTTTCCTTCGACTATCTTATTACGAACAGCTAGGAGGTAGAGAAACAAAAGTGAATACGGAATGTTAGGGCACAAAGGGCGTTTACGTACAAAATTTTCTGTTTTTGTTCTCATCACTTATCAATCAAAGTATTGCATGTGCCTTTAGCGCTCTAGCCAATTCCTTTCCCCGCACTTTAGACGTTGTTCTCGCTTTCTTATCAATTTCAGCAGCTCAAACGCAGTAATATACATATAATCAAAGATTTTCCCACTCGAAAACAGAAGGATATAGCTACACCCACTTTTCGTTGGCTTACCTATAGTTAATGGATATTATTTGTTGGGTTGAAATTTTAAATACACATTCGTTTAGGAACCATCTTACAAACAACCTAAAATTTTCACCTCCTACACAAATGAAGTGGAAAAGCCAAACAATCATTCTGAGGTACACATCCCCGTTAAATCATTTCACAAATTTATACGCGTTAGCAGCCCAATTTGTATTCCCTCGACAACCATCGATTCTTCAATTTTTGTGTTGGCTATCATCGTTTGTCAATTAATTTTCTCAATCGATCTCGCCTCTGCCAGCACTTTTCTAAAAATGATAACTTTCTTCGTTACCTAAATCTTTTTTCGTAACCATCCATCATCGACAGCGTTCAACTTTATGCTTGTCAAATTAGCCTTCAACAACCCGCCATCGTAATTTTTGATCTTAACTACCTATAAGTACCACGAGTGCTTATGCCAAACAGGCAGCCGATAGTACATTCTTTTTTGAGTCCATCGCTGAAGTGATATTTAATTTCGAACCCGTAGAAAAAGGTATACGAAAGCGAAAAAGAAAACGCTGGAATTACGGTGGGTGATACTTTTACGAGTTTGTTAAATAATTATCACAACGTGACCGAAGTGCATTCTCATGTTAAAAGACTCGTACGTAGGCTCCTAAATTTTGTGCAATGAATACGAGTGTAAATCTCCTCGTCGGGCACTAGTAGGTACGTATTCGAAAGAGAAATATACTAGATTCTTCCACAGCCTCTAACCCCCTAAAAAAAAAAAAAAGAAAAAAAAAGAGGAAACAAAATTTTCCTCAATGTATAGGTATTAGGATGATGACATTCGAGTAGCTGGTATGAAGTAATAAAAAGCCAAAGACGTAGCTACTTGTCGAGAGAATCTTGATTTAATAATATTAGGGTGCTGCTCTTCGAAATTAGAAGATTAATTCTGGATAAAAACAATCTATTGCTTCGGTTTTAGATGTCATAAACAGACCACATTGAGAGTCGGTTTATGGCTCATTAAAATGAGTAAGTCCACATTCGCGAAGTTCCGATATACTATAAATCCAAAAAAATAAAAATAAATAAAAACTCTTGAACTCTGTACTTTTTCTTCTGGTTTCATCTTCATTTTTTGCAAATAAAATTCTTTTCAATATTGTAAGTTAGAACTAACTTCTGACAGATATTTAACTGAAAATGGTAGCCAACCGTCGATATTTCGTCAGTTTCACATATTAAAAATGAAGCGAGCCGCGATTGTGGGGGATTTTTATTTAAGAAAAGTTAATTCACGGTAGAAAAAATAAACGATTTGGCGAATACATATTATTGAAGGGCTACAAAATACACTCAGAAAAACCAAACTCACTAAACTATACCTTATACCTAACCGGTTATGGTGAACTTACAAAACCACAAAAATGCAAATCGTCAATAATTTCGCCTACTTGAAAGAAGAATAGTCTTTCGGCGATACATGAATGTTTAGGTGTACTTATTTATACATACATATATGTATTACCTATGCGATTTCATAATTCTTCTTACCAATATTGAATGCATCGCATAAATTTTATAGCATATTTATAAAGGCAGAGAATATATAGACGTATACAAAAATATGGATACAGAGGGTAGGCACGGTGGTGGGTTATTGGGTGAATGTAAATTTATTCGAACCCGGTCGTTGTTGGAGACGAATTTTATTGGATGGTGAGAATTTTTGCACACACTACGACTAATGAAAGAAAATGGATTGGAATATGGACGTAAAAATAAATTTAGAATATTTTATGAGTAAAGTTTCGAGAACTAGGCTACCATAAAAACTATTTCAATAGATAATTTGCATAGGTATTATCAAAGCACAAACTGATAATTGTTTTAGTTGAATTTATTATTCACCATCTAGGCACCGGCGAACAGGCAACAGTACAGTAAAATCATGTAATATTGTATCTTACAGTACTTTGATTATTCATTATATTTTTTAATGAAAGAAATAAGGAAAGAATGAGATGGGTCAAAGGAACAAGAGAGGGTTCGTGGAAAAGAAGGAAATCCCAAAGTGGAGAGTGAGGGAGGAGAGAGATCTGTATTTTATTGGAATTCTGTGTCAGTTGGTTGACTACTTTTGGTCTAATATATAAGAAACTGATATTTGCTACCTGTTGCCCTGAGCCGAAAACAACAGTACTGATATAGTAAAATTATTCGGGAAAAAAAAAGTTACAAGAAAACAGAAACCAAGCAGACAACCCCCACCAGTATAGTTTCATACCTCAGCAGAGGAGCGATCTCCCTGAGCCCCCATCAGCTCAATCTTTTCTTCGGGAAGATATTGTGAACTGTGGAAATTCCACTGCAGACCTATGCGATGCAGCAGGACTTTTTACATTGAAAAAGTCTTGGATCAAGCTCTCAGCAGGAGAACATGGTAAACTAAAGTTTCCCTTTGAGGGAAACCTCCACTGAGTGCATTTTGTGAAGGATAAGAACACCAGGAACTACTGCTCCTGTACCCTCAATAGCTCAGTTCCCCTACAGTGGTTAACATGGGAAACCTTATGATTATGACATCCCAGTGTGACATTCTAGTGTAATGTTAACCACATTACACATTTTTTGTATATAGTTTTAATATTTCCATATCTTTTCTAAGTCTTCTATAATTAGTTTTTACTTATTCTCGTATTCTATAAATTCATTTCAAATATACTTTTGTACGTTTTCCTTCATGAACCATCACGTCATTTGATCAAGTCTTACTTGTCCAGCGACATCTCTATTTTCTCTAACTATTTATTTTTGAACAGTTATCAATGATGTCATCTATTCCTTAGAATACATTTCCTTAATCTGAAAATATTATATTCCTTTTAATTTCATACATACACGTTATCAGTTCCAGTTTTCACTGGCTATATCAGTATGATGTATATTTGTTGCAAACAATAAGAAATAACCCTCATAACCCAATTTATGTAAGATCACTCGAAGTAACTCCCTTAGTTCTAAGCCTAACCTATTCTGCACATTCGTTCTTGTGCTTTCACTCATAATTATTATACTCCGCAACTCTTTGTATTTCAATATAATATACACCATTGTAAAAGTTTAACGGTGTTGTGTATCGTTTCTGTAACATTAATACAATTACAGTAGTTAACTTACCCTACACTAAGGTTTTATCGAAGTCAAAAGGAAGTCAGACAAATATTTGGAAGTAATTTGTTATTTTTGTGTGAAATAGCAAGTTCTGAATTATGGGGGTAGCCTATTTATTCCAACAATTTTTGAGGGGGCAGGATCTGGTCTACTTTCTCAATGTTTGAGCCACTGGTTGAAGTAAACTACTCAAACCAAAATCTAAGTAATAAGACAGTGTAAGTCTTAAATAAACGAACTAAAAAGTTTTATCTTTACGTTTGTTTTCGTCTAACAATAAGAATAATTGTTGAGAATGATCCTACGTTAATCCAAAAAATTGTGCTGAAATTATTAGGGAGAGAAAACAGCACCATGATAAACTAGTTGATATACTAATTTTATAGAGTTACCGTCCTCTTGAAATTCAAATAAAAAATTTATTTTCAAACATATTAGTTCTAACATAGGCGAACGTAAGAACAGAAACACGTACTTTGAAAAATCGTTATTGGATAATTTATTAATACTCTATAAACAAATAGAAAAAATTAATAATTATATAGTTATTGTGGAATACCTTGTCGTTAGAGATATTCTCACCAAAAAAAAATTCTACAGAATTTAAGCATGTTCAACCACTTCGTACACTAGTATGGGTAAGCCAAAACCAAGGCGAACACTGGCGATTTTAGAGCCTGTTTGGGTGGTTTATATACAGCTTATTTACACGCACACAAACACACATACGTAGGATAATACATACGTTGGTGAGAACAGCCAGGTTGCATCATCCCCTATCGAGATAAGAGATGACTGGCCGGTTCGTGTACAAATTGTGACATCATCTTATTGTGTCACGATTCAGTACTCGTACATTACCTGCAAGTACATACAGGTAATTACAATCAAACATATTTTGTGTTGTTTAATGTCGCAAGGACGATTATTTGCCTGCCCTTTGGGGCGGCGACTGTCGTCGAGGGATCCAAGCCCCTATACCTCATACGGGAGAGTCCCCACAGTTATGAATTATCGAATTATCTTTGTTATTTTTACTAAATTCTATTAGACCTGTTAGTAAATTAATTTTGTACATTTCAAGAAATAATAAATTTTTACTGGTTCATTTGACGTTTAATCCGAGAAAGATAAAATTATTCTATTAGGGTCTATATATATATATTCGACGATTGAAAAAAACTTCACGTCTATTGCTATGAGCCGGTAGCCATTTTATTTTGTTCCACTGCATTAAGAAATTAAATTTTCAACTTCCGTTAATAAAAATACATTTTTTTTTATTCTCGTTCATTGCAGCGGAAAATTAAGTTTTTTCGATTAAGTAAGCTGAACTTAAGAAATACGATTTTCTATAAACTTGAGAGGCGATTGTTTTTTTAAGTAGTTTTCAAAAAAGTTACCTGCTAAATTAAAATACGACTTGCGAAGAAAAAAAGATAACAATAAAATTAGTATTAGAATACTATGCTTAAAGGTGAGTTTTAGATAGGTACATAATCAGGGCGATGGACCAATGATGAATGAAAATAAATAAAAATAGATTATCCACAAAAACAATTTTCTCCAATATTAAAAACGTTAGAACATGTTGAACTCGTGAACACCTAATGAAACATGAATAGGATAAAGAACATCAGAAAATACTTCAGAAATTTAAATAATCGATAGTTCAGACAATTTCACTGACAATTATTCGAAATTTTGTGTGCGAATTGTAAAATATATTGGTTTTAGTATTATCGTAGGAATCCTGCATGATGTGCAGAAGCTGCATTTAAATTATTGATTAACCTGAATAAAATGGTAAGTTACCATTCCAATTATTTGATCATTTCTACAGATATTCAACTGGATGAATGTGTGTACCTTAACATATTTGAGAGCAACAACTGAATCAATATTTTTGTCTGGGTACAAATCTCTCAAAACATATCTCCGAGATCAAAACTCCCAATCGTTTTCTTTAAAAGTAGAATGTCCCAGAACTACAAAACTTCCAATCGTTTTCTCTCAAAAGTAACATTTCACAGAAGAACAAAGTATCGAATGCAAAACACCAATTTCACTTAACCACCCACTATACCCACGATAAAGGTATGCATTTTTTGGATTTTGGGAAAAAGACTCCTATTTGATATCTTAGATTATTTCTCTATGTATACTACGACACTTGAGGGTTTCTGCCGGACAGTAGATAGCACAACGTAAAAAGGATTCTAATAAACGAATTCTCAAATGGTGATAAACTGAGTTTTATGCAACGCTTACCTACGTCTACAAACGTGCACTTCAACACTTCGTTCATCGAAGGAGTAGAAGACATGTTTAGAGCACGATAAAAATTCACAGCGAGTACCAGTTTCAAAGGTTACTCTACTGAGAGTTGAAAAACTCCTACCCAAATTCAAATACTATATAACCTGCGAAAATGGAACCGTAAATTTTCAGTGAATTTATGTAGGGTCACTTGGTGCGGGTTGTATCAAAAATTAGTTTTTTTGTAATCTCTTAGCCATATTTTATCAACCAATTACAATGGATGAAGGCTCATTCCCCGCAAAATTAGGTAAAATATTTCCTTTTTCAACCCTTTCTCTCAATACTAGAATGAAAGAAGTAGGAGCACTTTTTTGATAGAATCTACAACAATACTGTTGTCGGTTGTATAAGCTTATTTTCAGTGACTCCATTCTTCTGTTTCTCTGAATTGCTGAATAAAATATAAAATTCATTTTGATATCAAGCTGGAATGAGATTCACTGTAGAAAAAAAATTTTTTCTCAATATACTGGTTGGGTGTATTGTAATACTACTTTACTCAACTAATTAGCAAAATGAGTGATTGTCAATGAGTTACGTAGTTTCAGCATAAGCTGCAGGCAAGTGCTGTAAGTGCAATGAGTCGATTATCACAAGTGGCTAACTAGTTGAGTACCATATTTTTTTCAACGAATCCACCAAAAATAGGTTATTATTTATTCGATTAAACAGGTAAACTTCATTCATAAATAGAATTTTAGATGTAATTAAATATTACTGAAAAGCAAACCCTCTTTTTGGTGTATGAGATGAGAAAAATAAGTTTTTGTACTACCAACGCTGCATTCTTTATTTTTAACTAATGCTATTGTTTCATTGATATTTTCAGCTACAGGCTGTATGTTAAACACAACTAAGTATGATGTTTAATTCCATAATTTTCGATGAAGTAAACTGGTGAGATGCAATATACAACAATGCACATTGTTTACTTCTCTCAATCAAAACTATTTTTATACGGTTTTACTGCACTTACGACCTACCGCAATGAAATATGACCTAGTTCATGTTCTAACCACTGTAGTCACTGAAATTGTATTTAGTTCTTATCTGTTATCACTTACCAAGGTGATTTTTTTCTCCTTTTTACACCCATAAAAGCATTTCTTTTAAAAATTAATTTTTAACGAAATTTCTTAATAAAATTTAATTCATAAAATGTGATACAATAGATACACTAATTAATTCTGTAGAGTAAGAGCTTCCAAATGATCAAAATTTGGTTGAGAAGACGAAAAAGTTTCTTTTAAAATTTGACGTAGATATAATATTTCTTATACAGCTTAAAGAAAACAAAAATTTCACCGTACGCACCCATAGCTCTCAACTACATGGAAAAAATTTCAGAATTATGTACTCAACCTTTACAAAATTGGACAAAAAAACATGCGCCAACTGGATTTTTTACCCATGAAGTTGATTTTGTCGGAGAGAGTTTTAAAAATGTCTATCTACAAGATTTTACTACTGGTAAATCAGTTATATTTCAGTAGGAGTGCACTTCTGGGAGTCAATATTAAAAGGGAATTGTAGCGTAGAATATCTCTGCTGTGTTTCTTTTTCATTTTTTTTGTCCGAGAGATGGCGTGAATATTCCATCTCCCGGATCACGTCGGGGTCACCACTTTAGGTGTTCAGGCGGTACGGGGATTCAAACCCGTACCGGCCGAACACCTAAAAACCTCCCTCGTTCACCGTCACAAAAGGCAGCACCGTACTCACTCGGCCACGGTGCCGGGTGACGGTGATCGAGGAAGTGAGTATAGTTTATGTGCCGATGTAGTGTGGCGGCCGCCACACCACTCCCCCCCAGTATAGCGGAGCGTAATACGAATTCCCATATGGAGGCGCCTAGGTAGGGACGTACACCGGAACGTGGTGATGCCCCGCCCTCCATCACCGCTCCGTGGCATACGCCCACCAGCGCCGTCACGCACAGAAATGGCGGTGTGACGCACCACAGTTACAGACGGTAGTTTGACTAGTGTCCGAGAGATGGCGTGAATATTCCATCTCCCGGATCACGTCGGGGTCACCACTTTAGGTGTTCAGGCGGTACGGGGATTTGAATCCGTACCGGCCGAACACCTAAAAACCTCCCTCGTTCACCGTCACAAAAGGCAGCACCGTACTCACTCGGCCACGGTGCCGGGTGACGGTGATCGAGGAAGTGAGTATAGTTTATGTGCCGACGTAGTGTGGCGGCCGCCACACTTATCAATATTTTTTCTTTTCTATTTTTTTTTTCGGCTATAATTATAGAATTTATGTGGGTAGACAATGTCTACCTTATCTTCCCTGAGGCTACCCCTCTGCAAATGATAACTCTTTTTCCTACCTTGAATGAAAACAGCCCTTCCAGATACAAATTAAACAACGCTTGAGAAAAAAGCAAAGCGATCTTTAAAAACCTATTTTCAAAATTTTTAATATCAGAAGTTAAGCAATGCCAAATGATAAAACCTATAGTTGGGCATCAGATGATCCATCTGCAGTTACAATTTCATTCAAATTGCTCTGTTAAATCGCTCAAAAATCGTCTTTGTACAACGTAGTAACAACTTTAAACTTGATACCACGTGACCCTACCTCTCTAACGTTCAGCTTCTAGTATCATTGGCGGATCCAGAGCTTCGTTTTGTGGAGGGGAAATGACAAATTTTTTTTTGGAATCTAGCTTTTTCCTTTTTTTTTTTGAACTTCACAAATTTTTTGATGGATTCTATGGTCGTACTTTCATTTTTTCCCTTGAACTTTTGTCTTTCTGTCTTTGTTTTTCTGAATTTTGGGGAAAATTTCCCCATTTTCTCCCTGAATCCTTCACTGGCTAATTTTAGTAAGTTCTATTGCAAATTTTAGGATTGAAGACATTAATTATGTCAAAAATTTAAAATTTTACATAATTACGCCATTTAAAATGACAATTTTCGATATTTATTTCTACAAAAATTCGTATAAAACTCGCTAAAATCAGCTAAACGTCACACAGTTACACGAAGTTTATATATATTCAACGGTTTCTGTCTGCGTAGGTTGATGTACTACTACCGAATTTATTGAATATATAATTATCTACATAATGATGAGATCACCATCCAGGTATCGAATAGGTCTTTCAAAAATTTTAATTTAATGAAATTAAGACACTTTTAGTATACAGGAGCATATCCTCCTCCACCTCCTCCTCCTTCACCGCCACTACGCTGCATACGTTAATAATTCTTTACAATCGAATGTTGAATACATTCAATACGAAATTAATAATGCGCTTTTGACCTCTTCGCCATCAATATACATACTCGTCTGAACCAGAATAATTTTTCTCTTGGCAACTCTTTGGGTCAGACAATGTTCCCGCAGTGGGAGGTTATTTAATTTATCCACATTATCGATTTGTTATTTTCTAAATTGAATAATTAGAAAGGCGATAAAGAAGTAGAAAACACACACAAACACACACGCTATACAAATTATGGCAAGTAAGGTCGTACCGTAGGTATAGGTATACAGAGCACAAAACGACGATTCGACTTTAATTGAGTTGCAATAGGCTGAGAATGTCTATTATCTTTAAGCTGTTGTGGTTATCACCAGAATATCTGATCAATTAAACAACGATAGAATAAAAAAGTTAAACAGAAGAAAAAAGTAGGTACTTATCTTAGTTGGCACTATTTCTTTATAACCCAGTTCTGGCACCAAAAAAAAAAAAAAAAAAGTTATTTTTCAACTGAAAAATATACCCCCTTAAATAGCTTTTTTTTTTTTTTTTTTTTTTTTTCAAACGATGCCGCCAGTTTCTCCAGCAATTTTCAACATTAGGCGCCCGTTAATCTTTTCACAGGATCGAGTGTAAAGCATGAGTTAATAAATTCATTCCATCGTAGTTTAGTGAGTAAATAATGTTGATTTTTTGTTGGTTTTCCACAAAGACAGTATACGTACCATGGGCCTGAATATAATATATTTTTTAAATTCTGTGTAATTAAACTAGGTTAGAAGAAATAATAATGTTTTTGTTGTTGTTTTCGGTGTTTTTATCCATTTGTCGTGGTCGCTTTTTATCTGAATCCACTATCAAGGAGTGATTAAATTCAAAATAACAATAATATCTCTTTTGGGAGAAATTTGTACCTACGGTCGTCGTCGTCGTTTAAGCTCATGTTTAAAGTGAAGTTGGAAAAATTAACGAGCATCATTTTTCTTTTATAGAATTTAATTATATGAGATAGCTTACTTAAAAATAATTAAAAAAAAAAATCCAGCCCACATTGTTGATGGATTCGTTCGTCTTTTGTGCGTATAATTAGGTGTACAAATCCCGCTTGACATAAATTACTATATTATTCACATCGAAAGTGTACCTAGGTATGTGAGAATGGAACTGAATTTTTTTTTTTTTTCAAGAAGAGAATTTATCATATGTCAGTTTATCGGTACCAAAAGTTATTCAATTTCACAGAAAAACCGTAAGTTTTTGCGTAGCTAGGAAAAAATGTCATTGAAAGCCATATTAAAAGGTGAGAGAATATCACTTCGAATAAAACTGTCAGAAAAATAGAAGCCAACAAAAAGAAAGTAGTATTTTTCAAAGCAAGTGAGAGTAAGAGGATGTTGCGCCTGATTTTAGTGTTGAGAATGTAACTTGACGGATGCAGATGAAAACCCAAAAACTTTGAAATGTCTTTTCTTTATAGGTTTTATAAAAAAATCTCTAGGGTCGCAATACTTTCCTAGAAAACCCAGTTTGCCAGTTTCATCGACAGTTCAAAAAACAAATGTGAATTTTAAATAATCGCTAAACATTACCGACAGTTATCGATATCTGACAGACATATAGATCATTCGATATTTCATTGCCAAAGTTTCCAGTAAAAAATTCAAAAAACTGTTGATGGTTATCGATATCTGCCATTCATATCAATCTGTCGATATTTCATTCAAAATTTTCAAATAAAACAACTAAGTACAGAAAATAATCGATATTTATCGATGACAAAAATAACAATCTATCGACGTTTTATTGCTAATATTTTAGCGGTTTCATTGAAAAATTCTGGGCAATAGTTACAAAATTTTTACCAAACCTGTTCCTGTAATTATGTCTACTAAACACCTGCCACCAAAATTTCAGTCGTATTACTGCACCGTAAGTAGTTTTCTTGTAATATTGAGAGGACCCACTATTGATATTTTATAGACAACGATTTTAAAGTTTTTCACTTTTTTTATAAAATACTAAAGCGATAGTCATGAAATTTTAACCAGACTTGCAATTTTTCAAATAAACTTCTTTTCGATAGTAACGAGATGAAATATTATCTAACATTTACACTTCATTCTCCTAGTAACGTTTATGTTGACATTTAGGTCACATTTCAGATCTCATATTTTGGCTGTAGGTTCTTTACAATAATTTGACAGCACAAATTACGTTTTCTGATGCCTCGTTTTCATACATTTCATGTAAAATTCGACTCTGTACCATCGCAATAGAATTCTGTCAGAATCTATGGTTCATTTCTCTGTGATCAACCACTCCAATTAGCTGAAACTGATCTGATTATTATTGAGTTTATTCACATTCATGAACAAAAACCTTTTACCTACTATGTCTTCTGGTAAACATGTTAATAATAATTATTTTTTCTATAAATTCAAAATGGAGATTTACAAAGAGCATATAGGTGCTCTAAAATCACATGAATTAATATTTTATTTGTCATCCAAAGTCCTTTTACCTCACAGGAAAAGTTGAGCGTAACATTGTAAAGAAAACTCTTACCAAAATTATAAATATGTAGCCCACATCTGGAGTAAAAAATAGAAAAACTATTGGATAACAACGAATAAACCACATTCTTAATAGTAAGGAAAGCTAATCAACTTTTGAAGATGAGGTTTTTCAACCCTCGTATTTGGCAAAGAATGCCTATTTGTAGTGGTAGGAGTTTACAGTAGTTCGTTTAACGTCACAAGGACAATAAAATAAGTCGTCGTCACACACCTAGCTCTCGCCTCTGTGTTCAGACAACAACTGAACAGCGACGCCTCAGCCCAGTATCTTCCAGTCGTGGCCAGTTCCCTGCGCATCGCTAGTGCGCAGGGGACTCGTGGGCGGAGCCACGACACTATTGGCAGAGTTGAGAAATAAATGGCATATAATTAGGGGCATCTGAGCCCTCCAAAGTTGCCAAACACTTGACGTAAAAAATTTTTAACTTTTGAGAATAACAAAAAGATAACAATAAATTATTGTTTTAATTGAGTAAAAACATTCGCGATAGGACTACGAGCTCCCACTTCCTGAGAAGTTTTATCGTTGCAGGGAGCTTTTGAATACCTTCAGTCTGGAAAAGGATTCCGCAATGAAAGGTAAACTCCAGTTTGCATGTTTACCAGCTTTGTACATTCAAGTATGGGAGAATCAACCACAGTAAACACTGGCAACAGATTTTTGTTTACCGGTGCCTTTTACACTTAGCTCTGCACTCGCACATTAACTTAAATACATACATATTTTGTATGTGTGGGGACTCACTGGTATGAGGTAAAGGGGCTTGGACCCCTCGACGACAGTCGCCGCCCCAAAGGGCAGGCAAATAATCGTCCTTGTGACGTTAAACCACACTAAATACGTTCGATTGTAATTACCTGCAAGTACATGCAGATAATGTATGAGTACCGAATCGTGACATCACAAAACAATGTCACGATCCATACACGAACCGGCCAGCCATCTCTTATCATGATAGGGGATGATGTGACCTGGCCGCCCTCACCGATGTACGTATTATCTTACGTACATGTGTTTGTGTGCGTGCAAATAAGCCGTATATAAACCCCCCTAACCGGCTCTAAAATCACTAGTGTTTGCCTTGGTTTTGTCTTACCCGTACTTATGTACGAAGTGGCTGAACACGCTTAAATTCTGTTGAATTTCCTTCTGGTGAGAATATCTCTCACAACAAGGTATTCCACAGTATGTATTGGTGATCCAATTACATTGTACTTTGAAGAAAACAAAGTACTACAAACACGCTTGTCAACATGACATAATTGGTGATAAGCCAATTTTTCACAGTCCAACAATTATGTATTACATAGAGAATGTAACAAATAATTTGTGTAAAGTATGAGCTTAATGTGCAGTGCACTAAATTAGCCAGTTTTTCCATGACAACTGTCATGGAGTGGTCCAAGCCCCCCTTAATATCATACACTGGTATGATCTCCTCAGTAGCATATAATTTTTTATTTTGTTTGAAAGAAATTTTCTCGATAATGACACCATTAATACGAATTTATCGACTAATACTAATTTCAAATTTCATGGATTAGTGTCAATTTTTTCATTTTCAAAATAATTCCTTGTAGTGGCCAAAAGATGCGTTTGGTACTAGAAAATGACCTCTTTTGGTATGGTTACACTTCCTTCGATATATTATAATATTCACTAAAATATTATAATATTCGAGAACTATTTTCAATTAATAAAGTTTATTATCCACAACTATTATGGACCTTAACTGAATTAGAGACTTTAGTAGAATTAAAAACACACAATAATTTTATCACTAGAATGAGAATATTTTGAAACACAATATTTAATATACAATAAATCATTCACAGTATAAGACTGGAAGAATGTTAAAGTTATAGTAATAGACTGAATGAATATTAATTTTACAATATAAATATTTTAATGGAGACAAGAGTTTATATACCTGTCAAGGTATATATTTTTCCATAGTATTGTGCGTAAAGTAGGGATTTGCTGACTGAGTATTTTATTGTTTCGAGAATATTCGGGGACCAGTATATTCAGGTAACTGAATATTCCGTTAGAAAATGTATTACAGTTGCTGACAGGAAGTAACAGTACTTTCGCCAGTCAACTGTACATATTAAGGGAAAGAATTGCTGAGTAAGAAATACTTTTTTTCTGTGAACGAATATGTACGTCTATATTAAAAATATGACAAACATATCCGTTACATTCCCGATGTAGGGGAGACTGGGGCTAGTTGACCACAGGGGTAGGTTGACAAACTCATTATAATTTTTTCCAGCTGCTGGTTGGTAGCATTGCTTTAAGTACAAATCAAGTGTATAGAGTGCACCTATGTACAAAAATTATCATTTTTGTGTTGGCATAAGTTGTACAATGCAAAAGCCAAAAAAACTGATTTTCTGTTTTGTCACTGATAAATTTTAGTCGAACAAATTTTCATATTCCTAATTTTTATGCAATTTAATCGGAATTTTGAAGGATGCATTAGAAGTAATGGTCATTTATGAACATTTTAATGTGTGCTTTCAATTAATCAACTGAATTTTAATGCCAAAATATTGCTGTGCAAAATTTATCATCATCTGGGGTAAGTTGACATTCACTACTTGGGGTAAATTAGCACATTCATTTCTCTAGTTTTTATTTTTTCTAAATTTTGGTATGCATCGGAAATCCTAAAAAAGTGTTAAAGGAGACAACCACGAATAAGCGAACAATGACTACCACTATATTAAAAGACACACCAGAACTAAAAAAATTACAACAAAAAAAAGCAAGAACAGCAGCAAAAATCAAACAATGATTATTCCAGTCCGCTAAAAAAAAGGCTACAAAACAGTCAGCAAAACCGCGCACAAGAAAACCAAAAAGTCGTGCTAAAAAACAAGCTTCCTCTGATGAATCATCTGATTCTGACTTAGACTGCAAACCCCTCGGGCAATGTTTGAAAAAAAGAAGCACTTTATGCGATGCTTCTGAGTCTGATGCAGAACCTCCTCCTAAACAGTTTAAAATGAAACTCGCACAAAAACTCCGACAAAAGAAAGCTGCTGAATTAGAACCTACCTCATCCTTGACAACTATTGAAAAAAAAAATGAAGATGTTCTTTGCCTTGTTTGCGATGAAAGTTACAGCCGATTGAAAGAAATTTGGTTACAATGTATCACCTGCTACAGATGGGCTCATGAAGCTTGTACAGATGGTAATCCGTGTTATGTTTGCCATACATGTGAATAAAATTATAAAAATAATGTTCTGTGCTGTATAATTTTATTTTTTGCAATTAATTCCAATAGTGTCAACTTACCCCGGGGTCGGAGTAAGTTGGCCAAAAAAAAGGTTTTACAAAATGGAAATTTTTTCATGATTGTATGCTTCTATAGAAAGATATCTGTATGTCAAAAGATAGCCAAAGGTTCAATTTACATATTGGGATACTTAGTTATTGAATAAACAATTAATAAATATATTCAAAAATTAATAATAAAAAACGTGGTCAACTAGCCCCGGTCTCCCCTACATTTGATAAATCAAATTGTGACATACTTTATCACAGGAAGAAAAAAATATAATTTTTTTTATTTCGTAACAACGTGGGGTAGACAACTATAACTCATTAAAAAGAAAATTCATAACAAGTTACAATTTTTTTTATTCAGCCTATTCAAATTTACAACTTCGCTTCGAGAGCGAAGCAGTCATTAAAATTGTTACGTTCTTCAAAAGGTTCACCTTCTTTTTTATAATACACGATCAGAAAAGCAATGTTCACAATCGTATTTTTTAGGCGAAAAGCAGTTCTTGTTATTTGTGAATTTAAGCTAGCCTCAAAGTATGGAGAATTATAATTTTGTAGAAAAATTTGCCACCTACGTTGGAATTTGAACCTGCGACACCTTCACACTGGAAGACAAACTTCTTAACCATTAAGCTACACCAGCTAGTTAAGGAAAGGCAGTCGGTATGACTATATCTATTTATTTTGATTATTTTTTTCTCATTAAAATTGGTTATTGATTATTTCGTTGCTTTGTGATCATTAATTATGAAAAATATCTTCCTTAACAAGGTTTGAAAGTGAGTTTACATGGCTCGTAAATTGCTCACTCGCTAGGCTCATTTTGCAAACTTTCCCTCGCATGTAATTACTCACTTTCAAACCTTGGTGTATAATATACTATTTCGTCCTCTTAACCGAAGATCGATTCATATTAAACGCAAACACAAACGTGACTAAATCTTATATTTTTAAAACTGTGAAAAATTATACATATCAAATTTCATCAATTAGAAAAATAAAAAAAAAATAAAAAAAATATGTACCTACTCGAATGCGTCGATTTCACATTCGTGAAATGATCAGAAGGCCTACCTATATACTTAACCCTAATCGTAAAAATTATAAAACTTTTTTTTTTTTTTTTGCCTGTATAATTGTCTGAAAAAGTTACTAGGTCTATAAAATTATTCCCCAGTGTTTAATTAGTTCGTCGTAAAAACGTTATGTCATTGACGAGAGACGTGGATTCGCGCCAAATCCAGCATCAAAAGGGATTCGATCAATAAAATGATATTGCGGCGGCGATTCATCGATGTGATCTTGGGTCGAATTTCATTTAAAAAAAAAAAAAAACTTATTTTTCTCGTCGTGCGAACTGTGAATATATTTGCTCAAATTTGGTCGTCAAACCACTTCGTAGAGAGTGAACGTTGATAAAAAATTATAATATTCAAAAGGACAGCTCTATAGTATGATAAGCATCATTCATCAGGTCGTACTCCGATTAATTTTTATATTACTATTCGAATTCGTACCACAAACCATTTTCTAGCCTCTTTTAACGGAGAGATTCTAGCAATAGGTCAACGTTTAAATAAAGACCCTACCCTATAATTGCCGTTGTATATATACTCGACTGGAAGACAAGAAATAAGTTCTTACCTATAGACTAATTTTATATAAAAATTTTTATTTTTGAGATTTCATGAAAATTTAACGTTTATCTTTGTTTCTACATGTAAGAATGTGTCAGTAGAGTCCAGAGTTTCCCTAGGTCAAGGGAATTACGAATCACTTATTTCCATGAATTTTGTTGAAAACATCGAGTATCTTGTGAAATTATTTAATCAATTTTACGTAAAGAACTCTTTTGGATTTCTGTTCTTTAACCGACTTCAAAAAAAGGAGGAGGTTATTAATTCAATCCGTGTATGTATGTATATATATATATTTTTTTTTTCCAGCATAATTTCTCCACCTGGGCACCGATTTTGATAAATTATCCCATAGTCGTAGTATTATATTTTTTTTTTTAGAATTAATGAGGTATTTTTGGACTTATTTTTAAATTAAAAAACTATTAGTTTTAAAGTAATATTGCCACTAACGCTAGAAACGAAAAATCATTGAAAAAAATTTTTTTATTAAACAATTTAACCAACTTCAAAAAGAAAAATCGAATAAAAGTACTCTAAAATGAAAAAAAAAAATCTTTTAAAATTTCTCCAGTAAATTTTACTGGAATTAAAATGAAAAAAAAAAAAGCAATTATGGTAAATTAATTTTATTTTTTCAAAAAATAGAACCAACATAAAAAAAGAACAATAAAAAATGCGTTACAAGAGAAAAATAATCCTTTTAATATTTCACCGGCAAGATGTAGGTCTTGGGATTGGAATTATTGAAATTGGCGCTAATTAAAAAGTTTTTTCATAAAATTTGTCGGAATTGACGTATATTAAGCCTAAATGGTACGGGAAAGAGCATCGAGACTCTAGTGAGTGAGAGCCATAAATAGAAACAGAGACTTAGCTGTTTTATCCTTACCTTTTTTCTCTTATTATATTTCAGTTTACAAACAATGGAGAAGTAAAAGATATTACTGGGAGGAAAATCTAAAAATTTGTGGTCAGGGACGCTACAGACTCCCACTATGACTTGAAACCGTTTTTTGAGACAACCCACTTGCTGAGAATGACCAACTCCTGTATATGAAATGACCTTCTTCCCTCCATCACTCTTCTCCCTCTGTTTTTTACCTTCTCTCTTATTTCGTTTTCAAACCACACTGCCATAATATATTAACCTACACCTCATTTTGTAAAATTTTGGTGCTTCGTATCTTGAAAAAGGAATGACGTAGAGGCATGAAATTTTTTGAACTTATTGTCCTGAGGACAAATTTGTTTATGGGTGGGAAAAAAATTCCAAAATTTTTTTTTGAGTGACGGTGTAAAAATACACAACTTTCTCCCTATGAACTGTTTCTTTTCAGATAGCACATCTTCATGGTGAGACCTTTCTGTTAACACCTCAATCACGAAAATCGGTCCAGCAGTTCTCTCCAGCTTTGTGCTACAGTAAAAAAAACATTATGGACATTACGATGTACTCAGAAGAAAATCGGATTATTTTCTATCTGAAATTAGGGACAAATATTGAGTAGTATTTTGAGAGTTTTTACGAATGAATTACCTACGTTCCTTGTGGGATTACATTATGCATACCAAAGTTTTCGAGTCAGCACAAATGAATAAGTAAACTATAATATGACCGGTAGCTCTACTTATACGACTAGAGTGGCAATGGAAAAAGTAAATAGTGTAATATTAGGTACTTAAACAGAGATAATAGGTAGGTATATAATTATGGAACACTGATACTTTAATGGCCCCGAAGGGATAGCCAAAGAGGGAATCAGGTAGCGTTCAAGATTCTCTTTGAAACAATAGAAAAAAATTTGAAATATACTATTAGAAAAATAAAAAGTTTACCCCTTAAAAAAAGTTTGACTACGTACGCTCATAAATGGCCTATTTTGTTCTTGCAGGTCAGTGAGGTGATACTTTTTTTTTACTTCATACGTTGTCAGACGGAGACCAAAGATGTATTAATGGTGTAAACATAAGCCTACATTT
Source organism: Ericerus pela (assembly GCA_011428145.1). NCBI lineage: Eukaryota > Metazoa > Arthropoda > Insecta > Hemiptera > Coccidae > Ericerus > Ericerus pela. The sequence goes on from WOFM01000392.1 coordinate 2,841,703, forward strand.
TGATTAACAATACGAGAAAATATGATTAATTAATGGTTTGATTAAACAATATGGGTATAGCATCGGCTAAAATTAAGAGTTAATAATTCTATAGACATTGCAGTAAAGTGATAAGCTATATTTTTGTTATTTCTTCATTTTGAAGTTTGGACGTCGGTTCAGTGCATAATGTGCTCTTGTGTCTGACCACTTGAGCATGAGTGTTTTTTGTGAAAGTATGCTGGCCCAATTTGGCAACTGAGTGAACATTTTATGTTATGAAAATTGAAAATACGAAAAATTAGGGTGCACTAAGAACAAAATGGGCATTTAAAAGCAGAAAATAAATATGTAGAGCCACAGAAAAGAGACTCAAAAGGTAAGAAATAAAAGGCCAATGGCAAGAATCACAGGCCAAAGGTAATGAAAATAGACAAAAAGTTATGAAACAAAGGCGCAGACCCAGAGGTAAGAAATACCATCTGAAAGGCAATGAACAAAGGTTTTAAAGCAATCATTCGTTTCTTTTGTGACATCTGGGAATATCACAATTACAGGCGGGGCTAGGTATACTAGGACCAAAGTTTAGTAGGACAAAAAAGGAAACAAAATATTGGCAAAAAAAAGGGTATTAAAATCAGTAAAAAGAATCTATAATAAAAAGGAAGAATACATCCCACATGTAAGGAGGCTAAATATTTGTAGTTATGGTTCAACCCCACAGACTCCCTAGTGTACAAAATACGTCACCTATTGAAATATACCCTACAATAAGTTCATCGCGAGATGCTAGACAAAATCCCTACTCCACATTACAAGAGATAATTATAATATATTACCCGTTGGCCGACAGGTAAATAAAAGTCTTGTTGCTGCAAAACTCCGTTTATTATAAGTTAACTCCATCATTGAGAACGTGGCATATCTCCAGACAAATGACAGCAACCAAATCCAAATCCAGCAAATTGATTATGAATGGCAGATAGTAAACTCCAGTAGACATTTTTCAGGATCGCAAATGCATCAAAAAGGATTATTCTCCCGCGAGAATTCTAATTGCATCAATTACAAACGAGGAAAAAGAAAAAGTGTCTTCTCTTTTTTGAGAGGAAGAACAAGTAACTTATTTCATAATCTTTGACGGACTGATTCGTCATCTAAAAATCAAGACTGAAGACAAATTGAGAATGAAAAGGAACAAACCTATGGGGAAAACCTAACTGGAATTCGGTTGCTGTCATTCATGTGTGATTACAATATAATAATATATCAAGTACGTGAAATGAAGAACGGTACAGCATAAGAAAAAGTAAACGCCGTTTTATCTCGACAGTGGACAGTACAGATTATGATAGTATAGAAAGAGACGCCAAAATATGATAGGTACAGGAATAAATGAAGATGGCGAAATATAATGTATATAACGGAAAAAACGTAAAGGAGAGTAGGTATGATATAAGTTGAGGAGAAAAATAAAATAAATAAAAAAAAGTCCGATAATAAACTCAATCTTTCTCCAGTTTGGATGCCTCACTTTAGTGTAAAGAGATAGAAGTTCCATTGGTCGAACAGGGGCTCAAATAAATAAATTCCTGCCCTGAAAAACATAGGCTAACAAAGGTTAAGACAACTGTTTGTTCCAATAGTGATGACCTTGCTCGTTGAATTCGTGCTTACAGCATTCAGCCAGCAGGCTGAATAACTCTTTCAAAAATTAAAAGTAGGAAATAAATTCATTTGGCGAGATGAAAAAGTCTCCAGCCGCCTACACAAAAGATGCAACCCTCCATCAACAAGAACTCAACTGGAGTAATTTCACTTCGTCTAAACTAGGTACGGGTTTTCTCGTCTCATTCTAATTCGAATAATTTACTCTGATTTTTTTTTCTTCTTCCACACACTCGTATGTTAAGCACAAACACTTGTTGTTCGAAAGTAAGTATAAGTGCTTAAATCGCACTCTCTCATTCCACACTCGCGAGAACAGGAAAAGAACCCTAAAAGTATTCAGCATTCTCCAAAGAACGAAAAAAAAAAAAAAAAAGATCATGTCACCCATTGTACACAATTTTTACCTTTAGGTGTCGTTAGAAGTTTGTCGTTCGTTTACTTTATTACTAGTCAAAATGTCGCTTTTTTTCTACCTCCATTCTTTCTCACCATAATGGGGAAGCCATAAGCAGACGAAATGAAGAAAAAGGATGAGAGACAGAGAACGAGAGAAAACGAGATAAACGACTTACAAACGTAACCCTTTTTTGTAAATACAATGAATTTGATATAAAATCGAGAGAAAAAAAAAATATCGAGTAAAATACAATGCAATTAGAATAAATACGAACCGAGGTTTTTGAGAGAACGTATAGGTTCGTATACTGATGCTGCAGGGTGTTTTCTACGGGTATAGGTACACTGTAGGTACCTTATAATATGGTATAAATACCAGCCAAACAATAGGAAGACATGTCCACTGGACATCAGGCGGTAAACACGTCGGCTGATACACCTTCCACAAATCTACGCTCCTGTGTACTCCTATAATATCCTCTTATCCTCGCTCCTTGCTTCATCAATGCGTGTCCCTCTACTCTCGATCGAAGACGAGTTCAATAACACACGGGTGGAGTGTAACGACGATGGCGACAAAGAAGACCCCGCGCTAAAAAAAAAAAAAAAAAAAAGAAACAGATTCCGTCGTCGTCGTTGACATCCATCATTCGAGTCTCCTACAGAACCCTTTCATCCGCCGTGGCCTCTAATGGTCGTAATCACAACAATGGGTGCCCATATGGATGGTGGCGATCGACGTCTGCGACCAAGACGACATTCAACCATGGGAATAATTGCTGTCAAAGAGAGATTGTTAAAATGTGAGATGCATTCGTTATGCTCAAACATTGCACACCGTCCACCCAAACAAACTGCAGATGGTTTGTTTTTTTTTTTTGGTTGCATTTTTTGTGTTTTTTTGCTTTTAATGTCGGCTTAGTGTTTTTCAGCCCAATCTATCGGAAACAATCCGTCAAATACGTACCTATAGAAGAGTTTACTCGTCTAGATATGGAGTTTACTGTTTCACTTCAGGCTGGACAATATAAAGAGTGTACTTTCAGCAGATCATTTGATGAAGTTTCTTGCGAAAGAATCACTTAAAAAATAAAGCTAGTAGAGGAAAAATTAATTTTACCACTTTCACTTTCAAACATTTGGAAAATTTTCTATTTTATCATCTAAATTACGGTATTATTGTATTTTATCCTTTCCATTCACATTTCCCCCCTCCAAAAAAAAAGAGAAATTAAACACAGCAAAGTTCCACTAGAACTTTAGGTTTTCACAATATTTAGTTACAAAAATTAAATTAACAACTTTGTTACGGAATGACAGAATGGTCGTTATCATAGGATGAATGGGATTTCAGCCAAAGACAATTTCGACGATAATTAAAATGAACAGTTTTGATTATCTCAAAATGATAAATTTTATTGATAAAATTCCCGACTTCTGTGCACAAAAAATATGTAGTAATAATTAAACTCGACTTTTTAACTTCGTCATTCTAAAGGTAACTTAAAATGAGAACTTGTAATGCCAAAAGAAATTTGATTGTGCCTGATTAGAACCACTTTCAGTGTTACACCATGCGAAGGAATAATATTAAAATATTCCTTGATAATTTAAAATATTGGATTTAGTTGTCCACAGACTATTGTAGACCTTAACTTTGAATGAGACTAAAATATCAAAAACACAATTATTATTTCAAACACTTTACTTTGAATTTAAACAATTTAACACATAAGATCAAATATTGGGATAAGTAAGTATACGTAATATTTTAGAATATAAAAGAATTAACTGAATTAACTGAGCATCGAATGTATCGTTGCCAGGGTTTATATACCCGTTCAGGGTACATGGTGTGTGTGACTGGATATGGTGAATAGACTACGTGAAGTAGGGATTGTTACAATAGGGATTTGCTGATTTGCAATAATATTGAGGGACAAGTATATTTGGTCTCTGTTTATGGAGACAGGATTTCTATGTTTATCACGTTTTAAATGGGAATAATTTAGGTTGTTTACAAAAATAGGTGTGAGATGTTTCGATAATATTTGAATACCTGTATTTCTGGTGTTGAAACAGTGTGAACGAATATTGTTCGTATTATTTAAAAAATATACGAAAATATACGTTACAGAACTTTTTTAGGTTCATGAAAAATAACCAACAATTCGAGAGAAGTTAGAGAAAGGTTGATCATTCTTGGTCGACAGGTAAAGTCTGGAACTAGATGTTGATCACAGCTGATTCAAAAGCAAAGTAATTTTTGTGTCGAAGTGGATATTTCAAATGGGCCAATATTCGGGGGTTTTGCTTTGGCGAAGTGCAGTCGGTTTCCATAGAGGAGTAAGAGGTTATCAAAACCCTCATTTAATGGGAGTATTTCCACGTATTTTGATACGTTTCAGATGAATATCGAGTAACTAGGTCTGACACGGTGTCATTAGATACATGTACTTCTACTTAGGTTACAAAGAGATTCAACCGAGAATGTTCCTGATATTCGATCCAACTGAAAAACTAAATTGTTTAGGCACTGTTTTTTAGTGTTTACCCATATTTGTATTATTAAAAGAATATAAGAAAAATACGGAAAAACAGTGGGTGTTCTAGTTAGTTCATTAGTCCAAACTGTTCGTCTAAAAGTGTCAATACTGACAGGTTGTAAAATGTCCATTTTATTGCTCGCGATAAGTCTCATATTAGGGTGAATTTAATGTACGGTACAAAATAACAGGTGCTATTGAGGTGTGCGCGAGAGCAGCGACATTGTACTGACAAACCTTTGTAGGGTTTAAAACCCATATGTGTAAGGAGAGTAAAGTGTGGCACATAATAACTTCGCAGATTTAAAATTCCGCTCATGCACAAATAAACTTTGCCATTAAAACTGTGTTAAACAACATAAGAACGTAATGGATTTTTCTTAATAACTTACAATAATATATATCGACTTAATAATCTCTGAATATTAACGTTCAATACGTAACAATTACTATGGTAGTGCAATGGAGATACTAATATATTAGGTACTTGGTACCTAGATATTCTATGTACGCGATTGATCTTTTAATCAATGATTGATGTTTGCCAAGGGACGTTTTGTAAGCTCACTCGTAGGTGGGGGTCCACATCTTCACGATCTTCCTTTTAGACCCCTTCCCCCCGCAACAACACCATTTCCACCAAGAAATAGCCACTATTTTATTAGGTTAGATTGCTTTTTTTTTTCGGATCAGAGAATGTTCAGACTCTCTGGAACCTCCGTATATACGCCCTTGACGTTTGCGCGGACCGTTATCAATTATTTTCGCCGAACTGAGAAAATTGTGGCGAACACCATAGCAAAGGTATAGGCTGTATGCAAAAATCAATCGAGTTTAGGTTTTACGACTATATACGGAAGTCCTAAAAATTTAGGCTGAAGGTAATAAAATGATCCGTGCTAATTAAACTTATTTGTACGCTTGCATCTTTTTTTTTCTTTTCCTTTTTTTTTTTTTTTTTATTGATTTTTTGGGCGAAAACTGGAAATAACGAAACACGATCTGCACCCGGTTGCCAGCAGTTTACCTTGGCAATAATGCGTAAGTTTGTACGAGAAGTAAGAAAAAAAAAAAAAAAAATGAACGGCCGTATTAATTTTCTCCGCATAGCGGATGAATATACATTTCTATAAAGTGTACAGAGAAGCTGATCAGGGTGATTAAATGTTCGTCGATGTCACGACCGCCGATAATATGTTGCGAAAATGCAATACTACTTAGCTTCTGTGTGAGATGCCGGGCTAACCAGTTTAAATCAGACGTTTGGTACAGACTAAAGATTTCATTATGCGTATAAATTGAAGTTAATTTTACGCCGAAAAGGAAGCAGAAACTCGTTTTTCGTGATAATTTTCACAATATTAGTCTGGAAAATCTCGCTGGGTAATATTTGATTTGGGTCGATTCGGTGAAGAACAGCCTTAGGGCCAACGTAAAAGGTTTGAACTCCGTTTAGTTAAAGCACCATTGAACCAGATGCATATAAACTGGTCGCAGGATGGGAGAAGAAGCACTTCACATTTAATTGCGGTCTTAGGCGAGTTTAAATAAGCTTAAGACAGCCATATAATTGCTGCAATGAATTTTCTATGCCTACTTACTTCTCTAAATTTGTGTTGGAAAATGACCGCAATATAATTCGAGCATTAACATTCGTTGACAAAAATCATTATTTGAGTCAATAGGTATCACTTATTAAGTATTTACCTTAAATGATTAAGAATTACTATTGCAGTGTGTGGAGTATATTTCTGTTATTCCTCATTTTTATTTCTGGCATTCCTGCGTTCACGTCGCAGAAAACAGAGGTACCTACTGCTGGTTGCTTACTAACTTAACCACCATCTTTCGTTCTTGCCTTAAGCTCTCAACTTTTGAATTATTCATCTTTTCAAACTCGGGTTTTGGATGCCATTGCCTTCAACGTGGCTCTTTTTCATTGATTTAAAATTTGTTTTCTATTCTCAATTAACTTCAAAATGAAGGCACTAAATTTGTTTTTCCTGTTCTGCTGAAAGTTTATTTTCTTAATTGTGGTCAAGTTTTTGGTTATTACATCAAATACCTAGTATGTTGGCAACTCCATTTTTCTATGTATTCTTAGGCATGATTAAAAATTACTTCTTTCTTTTGAACATAAATTAATACATTTTTCACTCAATTATTATGATAAATATGTCTAATTTACACTCAGTTTCTGTTTGGATGTATTCTTTAATATGAAAATTATATTCTTCAAAATGTATTAATTTCCTTTATGAGTCTTTTCAAGTTTAAGAATGTATTTGGGGTAAATAAGTGTGTGCTTGATCAAATTTAATTTGATTGATTCAGTTGAGAAATAAAATGAAAGTCCAGACAAACCTACTCGCTTTGAATTTACTTTTGACCTGTTTCTCTACTGTATGCTACACTATTAGTTGACTTTCGCATCCTACACTATGGAATGTTTCAATGATTTTAAAACAAATTTTTTTCACTCCATGCTTGCAACATAGATTTTGGAAAACAGCTTTATTGAACCATCCCATCATATCTCAAACCTTTCCAAAGTTCTTTAAAAATGAGATTCCAATCTATTTATAATTCAGGTCTCTCAAAATCAATATGAAAATGAAGAAGGTCCAAATATAGAATACAGCAAGTTTTCTAATGGTTTTCACTTTACACATTAACAAAAACCTCCGCGGCCAATCCAAATTTTTATGTTTTAGTATCTGATGAGACCGAAAAATTAATCTAAAAAGTGAAAAACTTCTTTTACGAGGTGACAGGAAAAATTTTTTATAAATTGAGCGATGAATTTACAAGTGATGAAATAGAAATTATAGGTATTAATAATATTATTATTTGGAGATGACGAAATAGTACAGGGCAGAAAATCGAAGAAGAAACCTGTTTTACATTGCTTAGTTACCCAAGATCTTCAACTATGCCACACTCAGTTTAAGCGGGTGTAAATTCTTGAATTATCTTCATACTTTTAGTGATTATCAGTAGACGGGAGAACCACAACCATGGAATTTCATTGATCGGAAAATTTTAATGAATTTTAATTTCAGGACGATTTGGATAAAATAAATATAATTATGTTTTGTTGATTATATTAGCAAATTGGTCCTTTTAAGGTGTATATGCTCTGCTCACTATTGAAGTCTTAAGGTGCTATCGTTTTTTCAATATTCAATCTCATAACCATACTCAACAACTTTTAAATTAGTTAATTGTTTATTTCAATTAAGCATAATTCAATGAGAATATAGTTTCACCAGTGGTGAAGAAATAAAGGCATTGACTGTTCACGAAATTATTGAGAAAAAAATATATGTTTCCAAATAGTTGTCCCAAGAAAATATTTTGAAATTCATTAGAATGTTTCTCATGTCTTACGCAGCCTCGAAACTACTGAACAACAAAAAAATGAAAATATTTTTTGCAATTATTAAAAAAAAATATGAAAAATTTCTTGAAGGATAAAATTTTTTCTCATCTAAAATTTATTCTTTTTTTTATTATTCGTCACAATTAGGAACTTGGTAAGATAAAATCCTTAAAGAAAACCTAGACTTGATAATTTCCATAAACCTAGAATGTCTGCATTTAGCTTTACTTTTTCGTTATTAAATTTGTTTTTCACATCGTTTTTATACTACTCTCATAAAACCAGAAAAAATAAAAAATAAACGAAGAAAAAGACATCATTTTCCAAGTCTAAAAAGAATTCGCTTTCAACTACGCTGATTAGAATTTTCTTACTCTACAAAAAATCGTGTAGGATAGGCTATGCATTATAATCTTTTCGTCTTTCTACTCTTCCTTTCAATTTTTTTTTTTTTTTTTTGAACTACCTAATAAAACTAAGCCAAGAATAGGTCGTTAAATTTTCTCTTCGTGACATTTGGACAGCCTAAAGTAACGGAAAATGTCAGCGATACAGCAGTTAGAACATTTAACATTCGAATAAAAGTATCAAATTATTGTTTCGTTTATCTTAAATTCTCTGCAAAATTTCATTTAACTATTTCCTGAATAAAAAAAAAATCTCCATTTTGAAAATTTTCAACCGAATGGAAAACACAAGAACCGTATAATTTTTTGAAGAAATAAAATCCTTTGTTATTCTGCCACCGAGTTCTCGTCTATATTATAAGAATTGGTCCATGGACGAAATGATATTATGTAAATTAATTCTGCGCACTTCTATAATGTACCGAATCTTTTCGCACTAGGGTAGGCCTACTATTTTGGCAGCGAAAAATATTTTAAGGTTGTAGACTTGAACTAAGCACAATATTTACGAGCTTTTTCCTTTCACTTTCAAAACCCCTGGTAGTGGCAAGTTTGGTGAATATTTTGTCGATGAGATACGAAAGTTTAATGGTTGGGGGCTCGTCCTAAATTATTATGTAGCCAGCTAGATTTTCATTGTTTTGGAAAATAAAATATTTATTTCGAGTTTTATATGCGTTTTGTAAGGGCAGTAAAAATTTTCCTTTTCAACGTTTGAATTAAAGTGGTACACTAAATTTAAAAAGACGAGGGAAAATAAAATTCAGATACAAGGTATTGGGACGATCAAATAACATAGGGTACCTAACTAGTAAGAGGGGATTGTTCTCATATTTCTGTCTTGGGAATTATTAGAGGATTTGGCCAAAAGGTCTATTTGAAAAAAAAAAATTGAAACGAGAATGGACAAAAAAAAAACATAAAATCGTCTATTAGAGTGGTTTTCCAACTATTTAATGCTTCTAGGGGCTAGTTTTTCAACATAGCGGTTTAAACCAGATTTAGAGTTTGAACCAGATTCAGTTGGAAAATAAAGTTTTACAATCTACTTGTGAGGATGTAAACGTAGATGCACACCTTCCGCTAACTATCCGGCAATGGCATAGTTGCGTGGATAGTGTCATCATTTTCTCTACCTGTAGATTGCCAGATCAGTCCCCAGAGCTGACAACTTATAAAACTGGTGAACCTGATGTTGAAATGGACATGCAACTGTGCTATTGTTCACACGCCCCCTCCATAAAGTGGCATTGAACTAGGATAGCATAAGTTTACATTATGGGTTTGGTGGGATTTACCACATAGCAACAGCCTAGCTCCACCCTCTGATATGATGTTGTGCTACATTGTAACTGCATCACTAGGGGAAGTGGCATGAGGGCATGAACATATCCACCTACCTTCCATTAGCTATTGGCAATGGCGTGGTCGCATGGATAGTGTTGTCATTTTCTCAACCTGTAGGTGGCCAGTTCGATTGCCAGAGCTGACAACCTACAACACTGAACAAAGTTCAATTATCCTGAACCACAGTTAAAATTCACTGCTGGATTTCTGTGAGTAACTGCTGGTTCATTTCTGAATGGCTGGTTTATCACGAGATTTTCTTCACTGATGTATTGAAAATATATGTATATGGTTGATAAACACGATCTAATTATTAAATGCGGTTAAAATTTTGCTAAGTTATCAGTTATTTATTTATTTTATTTTTCATGTCAATGTCACAAATTAAATTTCCACAAATGAAAGGTTAATGTTTTATGAAACATTACAAAAGTTGAAAAAAACCTTGATTTAATTGAACCACAACTAATAAAATGAAATCAAACCAACTTTGAACCATGGAACAAGATTCAGTTGAACAAGAGATTAAACCTTTGTTGTGAAACTAGGACTATGCTGATTGAAAAATCAAATTTACAGATTGATGGATGACTTTTCAACAATTATTTGATGACATTTAATTAGAAGTCTGATTTAGTTTTATGGTTTTTATCGCCTCTACATCTGCCATTGGCCAAATTATAACTCTGAGTTCTGCTCATTTTAACCCAATTATTTCTACATGGTAGCCTATTTCACCAATAATTTAAAAATTCTGGCTAATAAACCACTAGTAGTAGAGAAATCCTATCACAGCTTAACTTTCATTTAAACAGGAAAAAAGTTTTGAGAATCTGAGCCTCTTAGAACAAGTTAAAACCCAATAAAATAGAGAGGTATTTAAAGATTTTGAGATAGGTAACTGATTTCCCATTGAACAGAAGAGTGAGCTGCATAAAAGTGATAGATTCATTTTTAAATTGAATTCATGCTACGTCGAATAGGTACATTGATTTGGCACAAATGTAGGAAAAAAAGCAAGTGCATCATTATTGTTCTTAACGTCTTTTCAACAATAAAGAAAATTGTCTGAAACCATACAAACCATTTCTTATGATCCATGGGGTAAAACTAGAAAAGTATTAAACTGAATTTATCATTTCTGGAATGACTTTATAGCCCTAGTGTTTTTTATTGGCTCTAAAAATGAAAATATCATCAAGTTTCCATTTTCATACCAAAGTTGAAAAATCAGTTTCAAATTATTTTCACTTTTAAATATTACTGTAACGGATTTATTTGTCTATAATTTTATTGACGAATATATTCCTACACATGAATGAAAATATGTGGAATTATGTAAGTAATAATGTATTGTTTATGCATTAGACTTGTGGTGTGCAAAAGTCTAAATAAAAGAGCAAACACAGTGGAAGCAAAGTTCCAAGTAACGGATCAGGAAAAGCAATTTTTTATGACACAAAGGAACTAAGTGCTTCTGACATACTCCACACACACACTCTACTTTGATAAGGTTTGAAGAAATTTAGAACATTCTAATATTTATCAGTATAATCGAGATTGAACATGAACAACTTAAGGGCGTGGAATATGCTTAGGCAGGAAAATAAAGGATAAAAAAAAGAAAAATTTTAGGGTTTAGAAAGTAAAAACGAACAATATACATTTTACTGGAGTTCAGACGGAGGTGTCGACTTAAATTTGTTGAAATAGCAATCGCAGGTTTGACCACATCCTGAAGGCAAGCTTCATGAATTTGAATCCAAAATGAAAAAAAATTCATTTTTGAGTGAGAGTGAAAACTTCTCACTGAAAGACAAACATGTTGACAAGTTGAAGTAAAAATCAAAAATTAAAAAGGATGCGGACAAAAGTTAGCAGTTTAACAGTAAAAAAGAAATGCTGGTCAGGTCTGCGATTGCTAGCCAACAGTAAGTAGCTCCATCTGTAAATTAAACATATGAAAACAAGAAAGAAATGAAAGGAAAATAACAGAAAATAGGAAATAATACCCGCATGCTACAGACTCTTCTTCTTTTTTATGACGAGTCTTCTTTCAATTAATTCTTCTTCTTCAACATCACTCTTTGTCTTCTTCCAACAAACTCTTTTTTTTCTTCCTTACTAATTATACACACATACTAACACCTAAGTACTTTACACTAATCACAGTGAACACTATTATACCCAATTTTTTGTATAAACTCACATTTCACGTAGACAATTATAACCTTTGTTAGTTTATTATGAATATTATTGTGTATTCTAATCCAGATTGAAACTTTACTGAAACTTACCTGTACTATATGTACAAAATTATTATATTTTATTTAAAGACTAAATCCAGAAAGTTAAGGTCCACCATACGAGTGTGGATAGTAAATTATTTAAAACAATTCACATTTAGAGGTATTAATATTCAGTTTGATATTGATATACTCGTGTAAGGTGTAACACATAAAGAATGTTCAAACAGGTACCAAGTAATACTATTTTATGCCGTTACATTTCCCAGCAATATTAGCCTTCAAATTTTTTAATTGGAAAAATAATACTTTCCTAGATTATATTTATCTCATTGAAATCTAATTACAATTGCACTAATTAATACTTTTGAGGAGCTTAATGGGCCACGATGCCTTCTAGAGTAGGTAGTCTTTTTTTCTCTTTTCCACCTCATATGTCCCTAAAACACAGCTGAATATTTGTTTGTATTACCCAAAATTGTAAAAAATATATACATACAGACAAAATGAGACATACACTCGTCTCACTCCTTACACACCCAGTTACCATGTCCCAAGAGTAGCTGTGGATAAGCCCACATAGATGAACCTAAGCACTTTATACACCTAAATGAGAATAATTATAAAAAATTATTATTCAACAAGTCAAAAAAAGTATTTTTCAGAATAAATATACATTCACTTGACCAAAAGTTTCATTTTTAGAGGCTATCACAACGACGAAACAGACGCAATTCCAACTTATCCTTCGATTTCTACTAACAGAAGTAACCAGATCGAGAGTATTCATTGAAATGTGACAATATATCCCAAGTTCATCAAATTAAAATCGTTTCATTCTGCGAAATTTATTTCTCCAAATATTCACGAACAAAATTTTCGTCCCAATTTGGACTAATTTCGCGCGTTACACGAACAAACATCATAATTTCGTAACACGTTTGTCACTAATTGACCTAATCGTGAGTCATACATTCAGAATCTGTTTCAAAGCCGTCATACATATTTAGTCACCAATACCAAGCAGACTGAAGTTGATAATAATTGATTGAATAGGACATGGCGACCCTCCAAATTTGGCACATTAAATTCGGTAAAACCGATGTTTTCTCTTTACTCGTCAACGAAATCGGAATATTGTATGCCAAAAAAAAGTCACATTCTTCCCCCTCCTCTTCCTTAGATGAGAGAACATATAGTAATATTTATATATCGATTTTACGGTTTATTTTCGTGAAATTTTGCACGTCACGGACGAATTTCTATTCTCGGTCAGACAACAAATGATTGCGTAGGATTTAAGACTATAGGTACAGTAAGTTTATAGGTACTTATCCATAACCCTGTTGGATTTTTTCTAAATTGATGTTTGACAATGTTAACGGCTTTGGTTATGACGACTAGAATTAGGTTGGTAACGAAATTTCAATACAAAAGGGAGTCAATAAAACATTTTAAAAAAGAAAAATCAAAATAAGAAAAATAACATTTTAAAATTCCTTCAGCACAAAAATAAATTGTCCTCTATGATATTAGTTTGCCCTTAAAATTTAATGTCTTCAAATTCTTCCCTCCTTGAGATATGGTAATTCAAAAAGTTACGAAATTCTAAATCAATACTTACGGTGAAACCATAGGTAGGTATTGTATCTAATGTAATGTATATCTATACCTCACCTATCTATGTCCATCATTAATTTCAGAACTGGTTAACAGATCAAGCTGAAATTTTCAGGACTAATTTATGTTGTATCAAAGAACGTCTTAAGCTGATTTGAAGATCTTTAACTTAGCTAAGAGTAAAGTTGTGGATTTTATCTACCCTTCACCTTAAAAAATTTTAAAGTATTTTTCCCTTCACAAATACATATTGCTCTCCATGATGTTAATTTGCTCTTGACATGTCATGTTTCCTAAATAGATGAGAAAAATGAGAGATATATAATTATAGGGGAATAGTTGGGTAGTGAACTTTTCAGAGTGACAAAGAGAAATAGAGAATGAGAAGGTGAGTAAGGTAGAAAGAGAGGGAAATGGAAAGAGATGATGGGTAAGCAGGGAATTACAGAAAGAGGGAAGGATTGAAATATGTTGTGAAAATAGATAGAGAGGGGGAGGGGTAGAAGGAGAGAGAGATTATATTAGGTATTCTGTATGAAGAGGCTAGCTATTTGTAGTAAGTGGACCAATCAAAGTTGGAAGTACCAGCATCAATTTGAGCAGTTAGAGTGAGCAGCTAGTAAAATAATATTATGTATATATATATGTATGTATGTATGTATGTATGTATGTATGTATGTATATATATGTACTATGTCCGCTAATTTTTGGAGAAATATTGGGCTAATTTTGATAAATTATTTTACCTTTCAATTACATACCGACATTTTTCTAATTTTAACTCAGGTCACTACCCCCAGTTAAACCAAAAGCTACGTCTCTGCATCTGTGCATTGGTACACCATTTCAAACGAGTAAACAGATATTAACTAGCTATTACCTATGTAAATTCGAATAATATGAATATTTCAGCGAATACCTCAGGAGTATATACCTTAGCTGATTTTTCTCATATCATACGACTAATACATAAAATGTGTCGGTGTAGGTAGGTACCTAAACCTAATCCACGTTTATTCTCAAAGAATTAATATAGGTAATCGAGAACAGAACGCGTTAATGTTTGCCCACAATTTCTGTCAAACACCATCAGCTACCGTTCTAATATCTTCAGCTAAAAGCTTATCAGGAACGATATTATATTTGTTGCACGTTCGATTACTCAATATAATATCGATAATCGTAAAAAGTACGTAAAAATTTTCTATAAAGAGTGTATGTAAGGCCTATGCTTGGATAATCGAATCGGATAAGTACTAAACGGACGAATGAAAAATGTACAGAGTACAATCTACCGTAAGTGGGAAAGTATATATGTATAAAAGTAAAATTTTCTTTAACTGCGAACAGGAATTACGGTTATCAATTATTAAACATCGCATATGAATAGCAGCGATGAAATATACTAATGTCAAAATGTTTCCAAGACAAATTGACGACTAAAAAAAAAAAAAAAAAAAAAAAAAAAACGCACGTTTTCAATTTACCGAAAAGAAAAAGACGAGATGGAGAAATATAATGTCTTTATTGATATTTCTATCTTTTTTTTCTTTTTAGTTACGATAATTTTTTTATCATCAATCGAAAAACCGCGCAAGTTAACAGTGACAAATATTTTGACAACTATAAAACCCACATTCTGACAGAATGTCGAAGAAACTCCCTTAATATCTTTTCAATTGGTTACTTACCACCATACTACGTACGTAAATTTCATTTTTAAATTTCTTATCAATTTAAGATTAAATTTTGCACGCAGTCGGCTCAACGTGTTTGGTAAACGATGCGGAAATTTTAGCTAGCGTTTATTTTGTGTTTTTTTTTTTCCCCTTCCATTTTTTTTTTCGCCCCTGCATCAACCCTCTGGCTTCAGTGATAAATTTGCAAATAAACACTGTCGTTATTACCACAAAATGGCGGTATAAGACGTGGACGCAGGGAAACGTTGGGGTAATGGTATCACCGCTTAGGATACGTCTTTTGTTATCAGAAAAAATAAAATTAGTCACGTTTAAAATAAAAAAAGCACCAAGTAAAACGGAAAAAATAATTTCTGAACATTTTACAACACCATCGTTTTTTGATCGAGGATGGTATGACACCATTTTATTTTCTTCCGAACAAAACTTTTCTAATAGGCGCCAAATTCCAAACAAAAAATCAACTTCACTATTTAATTGCCAAAAATTTGGCAAAATAATTTAGTCTTTCTACTATCTCAGAGATATGATAATTCACCCATTAGAAATCTCCGCAATTCCGAAGCGTTAAAAAAAATTAATAATGACAAAAAATTAGGAAAAAAAAAATTACGTACCAAAAAACTAATCCAGTCAAATCTGTATCAAAATGAGGAAAAAATATTTTCACATAAATTTTAACTATTCAGAGCTGTTGGGTGAGTCTTCAGAAATAAAATACTAAAAGTTACACCCTACCCATCGCTTGCATGTTTGGGGAGGGGTATTTTTCCCAAGAAAAATTTGGTTTTTCGCATTTTTCTCAATAAATTTTGATTTTGTGATAAAAATAGATCAGTACGAAATTGCTCAGTATAAAGTTTCCTAAAAAAATTTTGTATGCAGATTTTTTTCTCACACCCTTCTTCACCTCCAGAGAGTCTTGAAAGAAACCATTCTTCAGTGAATACGTTCAATAGCCTTATGTGGGAGATATAGCTCGTAATTATCATACCATTTAGATAACTCGTAAACCCAATACATATTTTCTACATATCCATCCGCTCCATAGGTCCTTATCATCTCCTCCACCTTAACAATTTTTTGTTTGACGCCCGCTTCCCATCCAGAGAGTCTTAAAAACAACTAAATTCAATGAATATGGTTGTTTTCAAGATTCTCTGAAGGGGAAGGCGGCGTTGGGAAAAAAACTGTATAAAATTTATTTTATAGGAAATTTTATGCTGGTTAATTTCATACAGATTTATTTTTATCATAAAATCGAAATTTGAGGAAAAAAACGCGAAAAACAAAATTTTGGGAAACAAACACTCCCTTTCGGAACATGTTAGTCATGAGGAGGGTTCAACTTTTAGTATTTTAATCTAAGGGACGGACACAAAAACCTTATACAATTAAAGTTTGTGAGTTATTTTTTTTTTTTTTTAGGAGAATTTGACTGGACCAAACAACCTTAATCGAGATTTTGTCACGAATCGTTATAAGCGAAACAAATTAATATTGAAAGATGTGCAAATTTACTGCCTGCACAAATAGATTAGAGACTAGAATGGGTATAACAAGGGTGCAAATCGATCAAAATATTGTAAAAATCAAATGATTTAAGGCAGCTAGTCAATGAGAGTATGTTGGAGATTAAGTAGGTACTTGATAATTTATCAATACTTTTAATATTAAAAAAATAGCGATTGTTTACTATAAATTAGATACCAAATAGGAGATTTTATTAAGCATTATTTTTTCGAAAATTTGTTAAGGAGTGAACTTTAATATTATAAATAAAATTCAACTCGACAATTTAGAAGAATTATTTTATGCCTAATATTATGACCTTTTCTCACGACAATAAAACATTATACATGGTTAATTAGAGTAAAGAATAAAAAAAAAAAATGGAAAAAAAAATCCAAAAATTTACAAACTGCGGAAACAAAAAGAATAAAAGAAAAAAAGTTGGAAAAAGTATTTGTTTCACAAAATTTAACCATATCTGCGGCGCAAAAACCCAAACAGACCCTTTTTTTTCCAGTATCTTCTTCTTCTCCCTCTCTTTTTCATTCCTTTTTTTTTCTTCGCGTTTTCTTTTCCTTCCCCCATATTTTCTTCTTTAATGCTAAGACGGCGAAAAAGTACTTTCAGAAATTGCAACGGTAGTAGCTTTAAACGGTGTGCTAGAAGAAAACTCGACAGCAGCAGCAGCAGCAACAGCAACTCAGTATTTCTCACTTTCCTCCTCCGTTTCTGCATCAAGATTTTTTATATCTTCTTAGCGTCTTGGCGTGAAGGGTTGCGAACCCTTCTGGGTTATGGCTGTCGTAGTATAGGACGGTACCTTCCACATGGGAATATTACAACGACAGGGGTTCAAAAATTATTCCACCCTGCATTGCGAACTACCCTTCGCGGTTTGAATGAAACTGCGGTAAACTTCGTCAATTATTACAAACAAGCGGATACATATTTAATTAGAGGGTGTGTGTTTGTATGCTTTATACCATGTGGCTGTAAGTCATCGTATCTTTTTTCTTTTGTGTTTCTTTACTGCATTCTCTGCGTAAATAAATATACTATTATTTTTGTGCGTGCTTTAACACTGTTAGAAAATTTTACCCACCTTGCTTAAAAAAAAAAAAAGAAACAAAAAAAAACGAATTCAGAACCGAAGAAATTTTGAAACAAAAATTACATATGAAATGGAAAATATGAAACATAGGGAGTCTGAATATATAATATAAGCATACACACGCACACAAACACACGCACACACACATATATATATATATATATATATACACTGTAGATATGTTTATTATTTTAAATCAAGAAGTGGGGTGCGTCAGTGGTTTCTTTCATCTGAAAAAGAAAACGAAAAAACCATTTTTACCTCGTGGATTTAATCATTACCATAATCTTATACCACACATTCGCGGTTATTAAGATGAAAAAAGAAAAAATCTATTTTCCCTTTTTCTCATAACTCTTATCTTTCCCTACCCATTTTCACACTCGATTCGATAAGAAGTTAATAAAAAAAAAAGAAAAAAAGAACCCCCTATATTTTTTACAAGGTTTAAAAATTTGCTTGCTGTCAAGTCTCATTACATTTAGCATCAGTAGCGGCAGCAACAGCAGCACCAGCAACGCAGTTCCCTTCTTAACACAAATATTATGTATTACAAAACATTTTCTACGTGTGTAACATTAAAGCAGGTCAAGTTTATTTCCATGGAAAATAAATTTTCCATATTAAATGAAAACGCTTGTCGACGACAATAACGTTTTATGCCATCGCTGCTGAATAATAAAGAGGAAAAGTTTTTTTTTTTTTTTTTTTTTTTGTGATGGGTACATACAAAATTCCGAGATGACAAGCTGTAACTTTGAATTTCCGTTTTTTTCATTGTACCTAAC
Organism: Ericerus pela; assembly: GCA_011428145.1. Classification (NCBI taxonomy): domain Eukaryota; kingdom Metazoa; phylum Arthropoda; class Insecta; order Hemiptera; family Coccidae; genus Ericerus; species Ericerus pela. The sequence goes on from WOFM01000392.1 coordinate 2,860,408, forward strand.
CTGAATTCTTGGCGTCGAAGTTTATTCGCGGTGAATATAATCGATGTGTAGGCTTCAGGTTCAGGGCGTGAAATGTATGTTTTCTGAGGTGTGTGATGAGGAGGTACCTATCTAGGTGGTTGGTACAGAAAAGAGTTGAAGATGTTCTCGCCTGTAGGTGGAGGAAAATAAGCATTAGTTTGGATCAAAAAAAATTAAAAAAATTAAAGAGGTTTGAGAAATGAACATACTAACATCATCAGCGATAACTTATTCTTGTGAAAATTTGAAAAAGTATGTGTTCGACTTTATGCAACCAATAAACTGAGTCAGATGTATGTTTATGAGTTGAACAAAGTAGCTTAAATTGGAGGTTGATCTTAAAATTATCTGAAATGGAGTATGATCATGAACAAAATATTATTTTATCAGCATTTTATCCGCACAATGATGATATTTTAATTGATATGAGTCGATATATATCAATGATAAGCCAATTAGTTATGGTCTGATGGTCTGCTAATTACAAATTACGTGCAAAATCCAACAAGACAATTCATACTTATTTTGTTTAACTTGTAGTGCACAAAATTATCCAACCTTTTGGCAGCGACTGTCATCGAGGGGTCCGAGCTCCTAATTCTCACCTAGGATGATATCCTCACAAGTATAAACTGTCGTAGCAATTGAAGCAACATTTAGATGATGGGAGTGAGAAGAAAAAATAAATTAGGGAAAAAGGGAAGAAAAGAAGACAGCCAGCTGTGGAAGCAGTGATGTGAGAAGATGGGTAGGAATAAAGAAAGAAACTGACCATCACCTATTGCCTAACCAATCACATTTACAGTGTCGACCAATTTTGTTACAAATTTAATTTAATGTTTATATTTTATTTAATTTATTATTTTGGAAAATGAGAAAAAAAAAAGGTAAAGGTGGCAAAGATGACGAGTTGGTGAAGATGCCGCACTTTCACAAAGTCATGTTGGCAGCACTGTTGAGGGAAAAATGACATCACTGGTATGTGCAAGGTAGTCAACTGACCTTCTGTTCAAGTTTTTTTGGCAAGAAACCTTGGTAGGTATCTCCTTGCATTTTATTTTAAAGTGAATTGTGTTCTTGATGAAAATCTTAAAAATAATTAACTTGAACTTTTACGCTACTTATTGTGGGAGTAAATCTTCTTATTCCCTCAAAAAATGTATGAAATAATTAGCAAATTTTATGTAAATTGCAGTAGTATTTAATTCCGCTAATTTGAATGTCATTATTTAATTTAAAAATTTGAAATAATAAAGAATTCAAATCGGGTAATATATGGCTAAAATACATAGAGGCTAAGATGCCGCACCAATATTGAAATTACTCATTGCTGAATGATATTTAATTGATTAAATTCAATGAATAATTAAAATAGGTACCATCTTAAACCAAATTTCCTTTCTATTTCTAGTCAGTTTTTTGGGAAATACATTTGAAAAACATATTGTGATTTCAAAGACTGAATAACATTTTTAGAAAACAACTTAAACTGATTTTTTTCTACTTTCAAAAGCCAAGAAAAATGATTCTACGTAGTTGTTCTCTAATTATTTTAATAGTTATTTCCAGAAATTTCAACAATTTTGGATTTGACTTTTTTTTTTTTTTTTTTTAAATACACGTAAATTTCCATTAGCTATCTTCACCCGCACTATGTGGCATCTTACCCATCCCATTGGGTAAGATCGTCAAAATGAAGTTTTTTAACTTTTTTTATTACTTCATTATATTTGAATAAACATTTGATTGAATGGTAGCCTTTTACTACATATTTACGATTTATTTCGATAGTGTTGTTTCCTTTTTTTACTCTCGTATCCCTACAAATTAATGACGAATCTACCCGATAAATGACGATATTTTGCCTATAATTATAGAGGTTGAGGACCGGAGTTGTAACAAGAAAGAAAGATTTGAGTGAAGTTACGTCCAAGAAGCGAATGTTTATTCCATAAGTTACATAATTTAAGCAAAGTACATTTTCAGAGTAATGAACGAACGGTAACGGAAATGAACGAGTGAGCGGCGGAAGTGGTATATCAGTGTAGCCGCGAATAGATATAAATAAATGTATTCGATATGTGATCGTGTGTTCATAGGAGTGAGAGGGGAGAAGGATTGGTGGTCTCAACAATAATAAAGCTTCCTGGAATATCGATAGGAACGTATCGATATTTTGAATCACTATAGTTAGTATTCACGTTGTAAATAAGAGTTCTAATCAGCCAAAAGGTCAAATCGAATGTTTGGAGCTGGTAAAATTCGTACATAAAATACTTAACACGAAATTAAAGCAGCGAGAATTACGCCACTGCGAAACTAACACTGCTGCAAATTCTGTCGAATCTAGTTGGACGTTCAAATTGTAGACTAATATATTTCATCGATATGCGAATGTATAATTCGTAAATACATTAGTACGATTTCTGCGTATTGTTCGATGGGAATGTAGGTACGTGTATTCAAAATTTAATTAAAATTCAATGGCGTGTGATACGTAGGTTACTGCTATATTCTCGATTATATTGTCTTCGTAAAAATATTAATCAGCATATCCTCACATCAGAGAATTCTACGTTTGCTATAAAAACTGACCAAATTTTCTGTATATTTGAATATGACAATTTCAAATAAAGTAAGATTGACGTTGATTGAGGGAATCTGTGTGTAAAGCAGGCCTATGTCCCTGACGTATGCTTAACAGATTTTTTTTAGGCTATGTCGTCAGCGCAGTCAAGAAGGTAGTGGACCGCCTTTTAACGTCTACTACTAGAGCATTTTCCAATTTAGGGAGTCTAGATGTGTAAACTTTTGTTTTTATTTCTGTCCAGACCCTACTGATATTCGAATAATGTGATGTATGTTTTTGTTTTACACTGGTACACCAAAATGTGTAAGAATCATTGAAAAACATGTTGCTCAATGCCAGCAAGATCACCCAAATACGAGTAGAACATAGATTCTTGAAATGACACCAACGAAAGGATTCAATTTTTCAATTTTTTTGATAATTAATATTTCATAGCTAAATGTTTTTTGAGAGTGGCCATTGAGGCGACCACAAAACTTTTTGTGGGAATGACAAAGTAAGGTGAAGCTTATTTTGTCTTACGCTGGCAATTTATCATCCTCCACGGTAAACCACATTTTATAATTTTTCTTACCAATTTTATTTAGAGGTTAGTGAACGAGCCAAAATTTTTTTAAGAGGCAATGACCTTCTCAGGCCCCCTACCCGTAGCTACGCCCCAGTCTCAAGAACGGTAAATTTTTCATGTCGACCCATTCATTCCATTGATTTGTGGCCTGCAAAATTGTGCACTCCAGGCTATAATTCATAGACGCAAATGAAAGGGCTTCCCCACAAAATGAATTTTGACCGCCCTATAAATATTTTCCAAATTAAGTTTCCTAAGGTCATAGAAGGAAAAAGAACCTACCATCGCCACTTGGTCTTAATACAAGATCATCTTTAGCAGGTAGATTTTCTTCAAAAACCTACATAAAAAATCATAAAATAATTTTTTTTTATTTTTTGTACAGACCATAGCCCCGTTGGAATTTAATTTATGTTGTGGGGCAGAGTTCACAGATTGTTTTAATATACGACGGGATTGACAATCATAAAAAAAAGGAAAAAGTCATCCAATATTTTTTATATTTTAGGGCTATGCCCCCCAATTTCAAACTATATTTGCGCCTATTCTATAATGGTTACCTGTGAGAAAAAGTACCCTTCTTCAGATTGTGTAGGGAGCCTTGAAAACTTCGCTTCAAATGTTTTCTAGTAATTCAGGTATGTACGACAATAAGTACTTAAAACTTTTTTTTAAATACCTATTGTTTTTTTAAACTAGTTTTTGAATTACTTGAAAAATTTCCTTTTTGGAGTTACGAAGCTCACGATTTAGTTGGTAGATGTGTCTAGATGCAGCATAATGTTACATCCATTTCATAGAATGAAAATCTGTAAATTATTTAACAAGAGTGAGTATAGTAATGATTGAAGAAAAGTTTCTTGGGGCAGAATAAAATTTTACGATCAGCTGCTTAATACAATGGTTGTACCTTTGATTCGGAAAATATGAAAATAAAAGATATCTGCACAGACAATAAAAAATCAAATTTCAATATCCGTTCAGAAAAAATAGCCGTTTTGTTTCCGAAACGAGAGTCGTTTTCGATGCATGGAATTCTCGAATGCTCCTCGTATATACAGTGTAGTCCTTCATATTATTATCCCCATAGCAGTTGAAGGTTACCTTGGTAACGTGGAAAACGTCGAAATTCCTTTGGTCTTTTGATGTTAAGGGGTTTTAAAAATTCCGACAACTTTTTCTTTTCCTGCCTTTTTTCCCTTCCTTCTTTTTTTTTTTCTGTTTTTACTCTCGTATTCGACGTGTGAATTTAATTATTGAGTATTACGAAAAGGGCTGGAGAAACGATTTTGCTTTTCTTCTTTTTTTTTTTTCATTATCTACCACAGCTATAGTACCACTGTATGTCATGGTATTGCCTTCAAATTTAGATTAAAAGAATGTAATCTCATTTAAAATACCTTTTTTATCCACATAATTTTAAGAACTGAAAACCAATATCGCCTACCCATAAATGCATTCACTCTTGTTGTAGAACGCTTAAATCGTTTTGTTTTTTTTTCTTCTTTTGGATCGACTAAGACGTAATTGGTGCGGAACCTCTTGGAGTATAGAAATAGTAAAGCGATTTATTCTTTCTTTCTCTCTTTCCTTTTCATTTTTTTCACAAAGTTCACTTGCAAACGTGATATTAAATTGACCTGGGAAAAGAGTTAAGGGTGGGAATGATGAAAAATGAAAATTATCCATTTCATAAAAAAAAAAAAAGGAATGGTACCTACAATTTTCCCATTTTCACTTAACTTTTCTTAATGTACGTATGCAAGTATTGTTATGTACCACATTTACCCTTACTTTACCCGCTATTTTAGAACGTCTTCGTACGTATTTCGGATTACTAACCACTTCCAAATGCGTTCTCGATACTCTCAATTGTACCTATAGGCACCAGCCACTTTTTACATCTTTAAATTGATTTCATCTCATAAATGGCAGATTGAGAGTAATAAAATGTACACTTCACGACATGTTAAGGTTGACTCTTTGAAGCAAATACTTTTGACAACTGGACTAACCAGAACACCAACTGTTTTTTATATTTTTCCTATATTCTTCTAATAATACAAATATAAGTAAACACAGAAAAACAGTACATAAAAAAACTACTTAAGATTCGATCAGTCAAATATCAAGTACATTCCTTATGGAATCCATTGTAATCCAAACTACAGAAGCACATATATTCACTGGCACTCTGTGTGTTTCAGCCATTTGATATTTGCCCTCAAAACACCAAAATTTGTGGAAATTTTCCCATTAAATCAAGGGTTTTGAAGCCACCACACTTTGCCTGCCAAAACCCCCAAATCCGAACCAACAAGAAATCTCAATTTCCAGAGAGAACTTACTTACTGGGTGGCTGTCTCAGCATCAAAATCTCTTCAGAATTTATTCTCTGGCTGTTCTAAAGATTGAAACCTTTAAGATCTAATTTGCTTTGGGTCAATGTACAAAAGCCTATATCGTTTTATCATTGTGAAAGTAGTCAAAGTTAACATTTATTAATATTATTTTAGCGTATATTTGAAGGCAATTAGAGCTAAGTTCGAGTATTTCTCATGTATTTCTTTGTGAATTTTAATAATTAAAATTCCTCATTTTGAGGGTAATAAAATCATTCATTTCATTTTCCGTCAAAATCGTCTCTGGTTGAGCATCTCTTAACACAAGACAAATCACATTGAGTCACTCCATAACAGTATCATTACATCATTATACATTACAAAATGCAAAGGGCTAAAAACTTTTGGAAACACTATCAATCCCCAACTGCCCGAAGGATTTGCATGAGATTTTCCACAAAAAATTATATGACTCCAAGGAAGGTTCATAGCTATGATGGAAGTCTGTAGCAGCCCTGGGAGCAAAGTTCCAAATTTTCACCATTTGTGAAAACAAAAATGACAAAATATGTTTTGAAACGCAAGAAAACGCGTAAAAATGAATTGGAGAACACTTGTTCTGCTGTCTTTTTTGTTATCAACTAGATTGTGAGGTAAATATTACATAATTATTCTTACTCTTACTTTCTTTCTATTTCGTTTTTTCCCCTATTAGAATTCATTTGGGTTAAAAAAAAAAAAGTATTTTCCTTATATTATCGAATATAGCAAGGATTGTTGAATTCAAATTTCTGTCCTAATTTTGAATTAAATAAATTTTCAGATCCTTTTGGAACACAAGAACAGGCACATGAAATTTTTTGATACATTATTGAGTGATAAATTACAGGGTATATTATTTAATTTGATCCAATTTTTGATTGAAATAACAATGCTGAAATACTAAGCAACCCTGGGAGGTAATTGTTAAAATAAGGAAAAAAGGCAAACACAGATAAACAGATACTACTCAAGTGAAGTTGCAATTAACAGTTCGTAATATACTCTCACTATAATAAACGTACAAGCCGTTAATTCATTTATTAAAATCATTTCACAAAATTATTTACACGATATTATTTCACTAATTATTCCACAAAAATGTTCATTGCTTCCTCCGAAACAACAAATTTTACAGTGTTAACTATAGGTATGACAAAAAAAATCCAAGGGTAGCATAAGCCAAAGTACCGCAGAGCGGTGCTTCAGGCCTTATATAATAATATGTATCTCTCCAACTTTGTGGTCACAGTCTTGAGAAAACTGCAAAAAGGGATAGGGTTGAAATTTTCACAAAAATAGTCATTACATACTATAAGAAGTAGGTTTGATAGGAGTTTACAGCCTATTGGTTTAAAATTTTCTGAGAAAACCAGAGGACACAAAATACCTAGAAAGTTGGTTTGTCCATAATTATAAGGAAACTGCCAACGGGATCAGTCTGAAATTACAGTAGTATTTGCGAAAACTGGAAAACAAGAAATTACTGGGGAAAATTTTGTGTTCACAGTTTTGAAAAAACTATGAAAGTAATTTAGCTCAAATTTTCATAAAAGGTAGTACTTACATATATTTGATAAGAGTTTATGGCCTAATGGTTCTGTAGTTTCCAAGAAAACTGAAAAACAAAAACATTCTTAGGAAAATGATTTTTCCAAGATTTTCGAGCTGAAACTGACACAATACATTGTCATTAAACATTTACAAGTTTCATATAAGTTTTGTGCTTATTTGTTCAGTAGTTTTTAAGAAAACTGAAGGTAAAAAATGTCCTGGAAAAATGAGTTTTTCAGGATTGTGAGTATACTACATAAGGGATAGAGCTGAAATTATCAAGATAGATCGATTTCAAGTTTGATAGAGTTTTGGTGTCTATTAATTCAATGATTTCCGAGGAAACCCAGTAAAACATTTCTAAAAAAGTGGTTTTCACAGATTTTGAAAAAACTATATTTAAAGGAATATAGAACTGAAATTTGCACGAAATGTAGTTCTTATTTAGAACCGTGTCTGGTATGAGTTTGGTGACTATATATTGATTTAGTAGTTGCTAAGAAAAGTGCAAAACAAAAAACAATTAATGGAGAAAAGCAAGTAGCCTGTGTTGCCGAAGATATATTTTCCAGATTCATGGTGCGCGAAGTTAATTCACTTATTTTATTTAAAACTGTAACAATAAAATTTTGATACATCGATATGTCGATATGTTCATTATATATAGATAACTATCTATTGTAGAATTGCGTACGTATAAATTGGTAAACTGTGTCTTATAGCGAAGTATTGCTGCGTTAGAGTTTTTTTTCTCTGTGCTGTTTCTTTGCTTTATCAAAATAATTGAAACTCGGTAGCGGAAGAAGATTTTGAAAAATATGTTCTCCTCGTGTGTGTGAGTTTCCGTTGATAGAAATATTGCAGCGTACGTACGATTCCGTAAGCAGTAAATATAACCTAGTGTCTGACATACACTGAAAATCTACTGCCTATTGGTATACTCGTATTTGCCCTGTGGCGCCCTAATATTAGATCATGACCTCGTCGGATCATTTGTAACACTGTAAAAATAATGAATTTTATCTTCACTGGAGGCAGAATATTTTGTTTGGTTTACCGCGTACTGAGTGAAATTGTTGGATTTGAAGGAAGTTTGTAGACAGATACCATACAGTGCGGAGGGATTCGAACATTGTATAAAAAAGCCAATTTTCACATGAAAAGAGGCATTTCGTATTTTGTATTTTAAATTTCAATCATATCGTGAAAGAATGTGGTATTTAGGTTGTTTCAGAGTAATGCAGATATAAGTTACAAAGAGCTGTTCAAAACGAAGTCAGTAAAACATTAGAAAAGTACAGTAATAGACTACCTATTTTATAAGAATTAGTTCACTTCAAATAAGAATAATTTCAAATTCTTTTATTCTACTTCTCATGTTCATTGATGTAACCAGACGTTTTAACATCATAAAAAAGCTATGAGAAGATTTTACAAAGGAAAGTTTAAAATATAGGTAATGTTTTTCGCTACGACTTCCTTCCCAGAACGACATAAAGTGCTTAGTTCATCTAGAAGTGTTTGACAGACTAATATTTTGTTGTTGTTCATCTGGGTGCATATTAAGCCTATACGTACAAGACAATAGTGGAGATAAATGAAGATTTTAGAAAGGGTTTTCAACAAGCAAAGAGAAAAAAAAATCACATCGCAATTTATTAATTCGATTAATGTTCGCATCACAAAAATCAGGCCCGGTTTCATGATTTCTTCGCAGGGGAGGGGGATAGAATCAAATGTTATGATATTCAGGAATTTTTATGGGAAGAGTTGATAACTTTTTAGATATTTTACAGACGTAAAATTTGAAAAACCGAATAATTTTATCTTAAATACACCTTTCTTTAGAAACTATGGAGATGATACCTAAACCCCCCTTAAAACCGGCCCTAATAGAAATACTTGTTTGAGAGTGGTCACTGGGGCGTATTAAGTTTTCAAATCTCTCCTCAACTACGTCACAGGTACAAGGTATTCTACCCAACCTAGCTCTTCGGAACAAATATGGTATGGAGTGATAGAACTTTTTTTCAAAAAACTAAAATCGACCTAAAAAAGATACCTAGGCCTGCGATAAAAAAATGAACTAGAAAAAGCCCAGAAATTAAAAAAAAAAACAATTTCTGAAAATGTTATAACACCATTTTATTATTTTTTTAACATAACTTTCAAGTCGGTGCCAAAATTCAAGAAAAAAATCAACTTGTCAATTTACTTAATGTAACACTGACCATAATGAAACTCTAAAAAGGTTATCTAACGATTTCATGAATGACTCGTAATCCCAAAAAAGTTCAATATAATATTCTCCGTTTTACCTTTTTTTGGAATTTTATTACATCTTCACTAGATACAATTCAATTATTAATGAAAACTAATTTTGAGTAAGAATGTTTGTTACTGAAAAATCGTTTCATCTGGAAATTTTTATTCGTAATTACTCGAAATACATTGCAGCTTAAGAAACTCATTAAATCCCCCCACTATAGAAAGCAGCGGTACAATCAATCAAACTGCAGACCTACCTGTGAAACATTATTTCGGTCACAGTGCAAAACAAAAAAGGGATTATTTTTTCAGATACTAAAATCTGGAACACAATTGAAGTAATTAAGCAAAATGGGGACATTCTTTTGTGAAAATTTCACTTCTCTGTTCCCTCCATATGAAAACCAAACTACTGAAACAGGCAATATTTGGCTATTTCAGAGGAAAAATTCGTATAGCTACCATCTTTTATATTCTAATTAAGATTATTTTCTCAACATCAAACTTGTAAAAAATACAGTACGGTATAAATCAGGGTTGACTTTACAAGATTTTCATATTTTCCACAGAGTACTATTAAGTTAAAGAGGGGAGATGGGTAGTAGGTGGAAAAAATCAAAAAAAATCTGATCAAGAGTATAATTTGAAGACTATATGTACAAATAACTTCGTCACTTGAAATCGTGCTTGGTTAGTCACCTCATTTTTTAGATAGTGACATTGAAAAATCTTAATATGTTCATTATTTTTCAGGACTTTTTAAACTGACGACGTCATAAAGGTATTTGAAAATTATTATTAGTTTAGAAAAATCAGGAAAATGTGACGAAAAGAAAAATGATGAGGAAATTTGTAAATTAAAAAATTAACGTTGTTTTTAAAATTAATTTCAGTCTCTGGCGAATAACTGGGTTCACCAGCCAGCCAGTCGTTTGTGAAAGACGTTCGTATAATTTCTACAATTATATGTTTCGAATTTTGCCATAGCCAAAAATTCGTTCACGCATCGTTGTTGAAAGAAAATACATGTACAAGTTATAACCAGTTCACTGACTTTAAACAACAGAAAAAAAAAACAAGAGAAAATGGTAATGAAATGTGGAAAAGTTACTAATCGAACATTCATATACCGCGTTAATGGAACGAGTGGATGTAAATCAGCTTTCATCTAGACAAAGTCATAAGTATACGTTTTATAGTCTAGAATTGAGCGCATTCTGCAGTCATACCGGGCATGCATATACATATACATATACATATACATACATATATATATATATATATATATACATTATGTATGTGTGTGAGTGTAAAAGTGATTGAAAAATTATACTAAAAGTAGAAAATGATTTAATACGAAGAAATAAAATCTTGGGCGATTTTTAAGTCTGATTTATATGCGTAGGCTACGTACACGTATAACCAATTACATTACGTTTGGTATATTACACCGGAGAGAGGAAACAGAATTTGCACAATCTGTTCAACGCCATGCCAACCAGCTCCTGAACAAGAGGAGTCAATATATACAGTTTTTTTGTATTATTGTTGTTGTTGTTGTTTTTTTCTAAACTGTCTCCTTTTTTTTTTCTTCACTCCTTTGCTTTCTTTTTTGTTTCCTTTTTTTTTTTTTTTACTCACTCTTTAGCATAAATCATCTCGTGTACCATATGGTTCGCAGAGAATTTAGTAATAACTGTGTTAAATGATTTTATTAACGTTTTGCTATACGACTGGATACGTTTAAACACTATTTGTTCAATTTTGTACGTCACAAGAATGCAAATGATCGTCGTCGAGTACCATGTATAAAAGAAAGAAAAAAATAGTAGTATAAAAAAAAAAAAAAAACAGAAAAACAAGAACCTCCGTTGCCTTTTTTTTTTCTTCACTTTTAAAGATGTAATAATTTCTTCGAAGTCAAAAAAAAAAAAAAAGGCAGTCGAGTCGACAGTTTTCATATTATGGACCGATAAGAGCACCCTTCTAAAACAGGAAGCGCCAAATACAGCAAACATATCGGCGCAGCACACTACACATTCGCGAACAAAAAATAAGAGTGTAGGACAAAATAACAACAAAGATGATTCATAAGCGAGGACAGGTAACTTACTTTAGAAATTACGAGAGCATTTTGTAGATAATATTATAAAAAAAAAAAAAAAAGAAAAAAAAAGACTAGACTCGAATGCGTATTATATTATAATTCATTATTTTTCAGTAAAATGGTAATCTAGAATATTTGGAAGGGAAGGTGATATTGTATGGGGTGGTCGGATAAGAATACATGGACTGATGAATTTTTACCAAAATTCGTATTTTACATGCCTATCTCATATAAGCATATTATATGTATATACATAGCTAGTCGCCATGTACTCGATTAATCATAGACTATAATATATATATATATATATATATATATATACCTACACTTATACCTGTTGTACAGTGCACAAAAAGAGAGACTACTCTATTATACGTATTGTGGGCACAAGAACATAATATCATAGCCTACCTGCAACCTGCAACGTAGCATTTTTGCTGGACGCCGAACCGACTTGATTTTTCGCCACACACCAATAGACGCCGTCGTCTTGCTCTTTTTTGTTGTGCATCACCTCCAGAAAGAATAAGGAACCGGTCGGTAACAGGACTTTTTTCGATTTCGGATCCGCAGACGAGGTAATCACCAGCTCTCCGTCTTTGAACCACTGGATGATCGGCTCCGGTTTGCCTTCTGCTTTGCAGTTCAACGTTACCGGTTCCTTACGCGGCACCAGCATGTCTGTGGGGTGCTCGATGATACGTGGTGAACGAAATTGACCTGCAAACGAAGCACAATATGTACAAAAATTCGCGATAAACGTTCGTTTTGCTGGCGAAAATCGTGCATTTTTGAAAATTTAATAGGGTGCGACAAAAACAGCCTATGTCACTTTTTACGATTTCGATAAAATTACCTTTTAAGTGTCACCAAAATTTTCTCAGCCCCATATCTATATCGTCCATATTGCCTTATAAAACTTAAATTTTTGTATTTTATTTCCAAATAAGTCGTCATGTTTTCAAAAATGTCATTGTGGCTAAATTGATTTCATTTATTTAACAAAAAATCAAAAATAAATATAAAAAATGTTCTAAAACGACAAAATCAACTTATAATTCATATTAAAAATATTCCAAAACCAATTGGTTTTGCTACAGCTCAACTTCAGAACAACATATATTTACATTGGTTGTGTGCGTAACTCCTTTGTTTTCAATTCTGAACAACCTATGTCATGACACTGGTTGTACTACAGCTATAACTCAATTTTAGAGCAATATATGGTAGATACGAGCCCATATTCACAAACGTCACTTTAACCTCCTTTCACTTAAATCCCACTTTAAAAAAGTTTTTAGCTCAATTTTGTACTTAAAAATGTGGGAACATTGTATTTCTTATGAGAGTTCTAATAAAAAAATAAAATGTTACCACACTCTTAAATACAAAATTGTGCCAGAAGTCATTTTTAAGTGAAGTTCAAAGTGACATTTGTGAATATAGGCCATGGTTGTTCGTGTAGCTTTTTTGTTTTCAGATTTGAACAACCTATATCATGACGTTTGTTAATAGCTGTTGGAGCACTAGTTGTGTGGTATACGACCCCGGGTGGTAATATCCAGCCCAAAACCAACCAACACAAATTCCCCAAAAAACAACACTCAATTAGTGAACTGAGAGCATCTCCACCAACAGAATTTAATGAAGATGCGAGTTAAAACCCAAAACCTGCTCAGTTAGCCAGGTGATCGTATGAACCGCTTTAAACCATGCAACAAAAAAAATACAGTGAAAAATATTTACTAAATAGCTAATATCCGAGAAGGCATCTCTAGAGAGGATCCTTCCTGAGTTAACCTCAGTTAATTTCCTCGAGCGGGCCCATTGATTCCGGGTAAAAATCAAACCATGTTAAAAAAAATACATCATATAATAAAAAAGATTTCAAAAAAGCAGACAAAAAATTATCGACCATTAATAGTCGACGACAAAATGAAGGATGACAGAACGAAAAATATATAGAATAAGTATGCCCGATACAATAATTCGTAAGAGAATCGGTGGGGGAAGCCAACAACTAGGGTTGTATTATGCAGTTACCACCACCAACCGGGAAAAACATAAGTTAGCAGTGTGAGAAATAAAATAAAAGAAAAAGGATTTTAACAGATCGAATGAGAGAGAAATTACGTTCGAGATACGTACCTAGGCTAAGTGTTTAGCCTAGCCGAGGACTCTCACGGCATTTTATTAATTAGAAATTTATTTTATTATTATTATTATTATTATTATTATTATTATTATTATTAAAGAAAAATTTATTATTTTTATTTTTGGGGATGGTCGCATCCTACAGTTGGCTACACTGATATAACTTATTGTTCTCTGTATTAGTCTTATTACGTGTTGTTGTTATTCTTCATTTCTACTGACAATTGTGTAATAACAAACACCTATATGTGATTTTACTTAATTCCTGATCTGGAATGGTAGTTCTGTGTTTTATTAATTAATTTACTTTCGTCATATTCACCTCTTCATCAAAAACTGGACATGAAGCACCAGTTATCTAATAGTTGTATTATAGCTCTATTTTAGAGAAACCTATGTTGACAATCGTTGTTTGCATAACTCTTTTGTGTTTGGACTTGAACAACCTATGTCATGATATTAGTTGTTCTACAGCTACCACTCCACTTTAAAACAACCTATGTTAACAATGGTTGTCTATGTAACTCTTTTGTTTTCAGATTTGAACAACTTATGGCATGACATTGGTTGTAATACAGCTCAACTTTAGAGCAACCTATGCTGACAATGGATGTTTACATAACTCATTTGTTTTTTTGATATGAACAACCTATATTATGACACTGATCGTGCTCCAGCTCAATTTTAGAATGACCTATATCAACAATAAATGTTTGTGTATTTCTTTAGTTTTCAGATTTAAACAACCTACCTGTGTCTTAACATTGGTTGTACTACAGCTCAACTTTAGAACAATCTATGCTGACACTGGTTACTTGCATAAAACTTGTTTTTGGACTAGAGTAGCCTATGTTAACGTATGCTCTTCTAATGCAAAGAAAAATTACTTCTAGTTAGGTCATTATGTCTGAGTAAACTCCTCATGTATGCTGATACAATTGCTCGTTCAAGTTTGGTTATTATCAAATTTAAAAGAAGATTTTTTAAGGAATTAAATGATGTGTATAACTCAAAATTCTCAAAATAAGAGATATAACCTAGATGGTCTTGTTCCAAGCCACAGTTTTATTGTAATACTTCTCCTCAAGAACCACAAACAAAGATGGAGGTTTTAGGGATAGAAATTTTTCGCACTGAACCTCTGTAAGTGACAAAATTTTATCATGCAGTACAAAATTCAGGTGTTTGCACGGTCTCATGTGTGAGTGAATCCTACGTTCGATTTTTTTATTTTGTTTGCCAAAAGATAACGAGTTGTGTCTGACCTGTCATTTTGCCATCAACCAATGCCTAAATCCCATTTCAGATCTGTATTTCGCACCTTTGATAATCTCGTAAAAGAAAGTACAGGAAAGTGTTGGTTTTCCTCTCTTTTCAAACTAAACGGAAGTATTTTTTCTTTCCTCTGTTTCCTACACTTCGTCGTCGTCGTCGTCGTCTTCAAAATTAACTCGTTTAGAAGCAATGGTCAACTCGTGTCACATGCCATCACCTTTTCATGTTACCTATATCATTCTTTCTTTTTTTTTTTATCTATCTGTCTTCCTCGCACTTTCTTTTCTGTGTTTTGTCTAGCGACTTTCTCTCATCGTCTCAGCGTAATTCAGATGAGAATTTCTGAGCAGGAAAATCATAAAACACACGTCCGACGAAATAAAAAAAATATCTTCGGCACTAAAAGCTTCATTCGATGGTACGTGCTTTGATTCCTTAAGCACTTCATCATCCTCTAGCCATTTACATTGAAGCAGCGTAACATAATCAGGTAGGAATTTTTTTTTACATTTTTCGATGAAAACAGAAAAAGTAGACAAGTACATTTTCTTCCATCAACTAGAAAATTGTTTTTTTCTTCTTTTTTTTTTTGGACATCAAATATTGATTTTTCTTTAAACGAGGATTCGACATTCATTATTAGAGGAGCTCAATATAAATTTACAAAAAAAAAGTTGACCTCGCACAGTTTATTAGCCAGCTTTAAACTCCAAATGCCTATTTAGTTCAAAATAATTTAAACTGTTACTTTTCAAATGCATGCTCACATAGTAATATGTATAGGTAACCTATACAGGTACTTATATTATGAATAACTGAAAAATGATATTGTTTTTGTATATTGGTAGGTACTGTTGAATGTTGGTAATGATCCGAAAGTTTACTTGTATCCATAACCGGATTTCTAAAACATAGTCTCCAACGTTAAAATGTGGCAATTTCTAACTGTACATAGCAATTAATGTTCAATCCTGCCATGAGTGTTTTGCAGATGAAATCCATTTGACATCAATTTGAATCACTTATTATTTTATTTACTTCTGTGGGAACCGCCATACCTTCCTCTATATGAAATACATTTGCCAGTTATTGAAGGTGGTGAGATGGCCATGTGGTTAAGTTCACCACTTTTAACTGGTAAATATGTAGGTCCCAGGTTTGATTCCCCAAACCAAAAAAACCTACATCTGGTGATTCTCAATGTGTGCTGGACATGCACACACCCAAGTGGTGCATGGTAGAACTCACAACTCTCCTTCCTAACTTAAGTCACCAAAAAATGGAGCCCTGAATAGTGGATATAGGTGTTTGTTGAGTCTCTCTAGGGAGGGAGTTTGTGGGAACTACCATACCATGGTTTACATAAAATACATTTTTCAGTTATAGCCAGTGGTGAGATGGCCATGCGGTAAATTTACAACTTTTAGCTGACAAATATGTAGGTCCCTGTTTGATTCCCCAAACCAACAAAACCTACAACTTCCTTATAACATTTAAAATTTTTTAGGTTGCCCAGAAACATCTATAAAGCATCTTACTTATCTCATAAACCAGTGAAATGTGCTCAAATTAATCTTTGTTTCATTTACTCATCAAATTTATTTTATTTTTTCGCATATTTTACCATTTATGCTCTTTAAGTGTAGTTTTTGTTATTTATTTTAAAAACATTTTCTTTAATTTGTTTTCCTAATCTTCTTCATTGACTCTAAATTTTATAGTTATTTTTTCCGCTGTTCTTTCTAATATTTTCTTTAAACTTGATTAATTTTATGTAAGTAATTGATGCCACATAATTATAATACGTCTTATTTTCATAATTAGGTAAATCTTATAATTAGTAGAAAAGTTAAATAATGATCTGAGTGAAAATTGAAATCAACGAACCACTTCGTCTGGCGCACACATAATGCACGCTGAGATGGTTGCAGCGATTTGCGCCGTGATTAAACGTGATGTGCTGCTATTTGCCGAACACTTCTATTTAGTACTTATCAAGATAATTGATTTTAACGGAGGCAAAAATAAGATCTCTTTGGAAAATACTAGAATTTCGTCTTTGAAAAAGTAATCAATCATATTGCCGATAAAAACAAATAAAATAAACAAAAACAAAAACAAAACTAACGATTAACGTAAAGTAAAAGTAAGCCTAAGAAGGTACTTCCTCACTGAGAATAAGAAATAATTTCAAATAAATTCGAGTAATTCGGCAGTTTTATGGGAATTGTTTATAAAATTCGCGTTGAGTAAATTCAGAGTTAAATTATGTAATTTGTATATGCAAAACCTCAAAAAATTTGTATTTTTGACACTTTTCATAGGTACGTCAGCTAAAATATTGGGTAAAATCTACAAAAAATGTTTAAAAGTTCGAGAATCTCAAAAATCGATTAAAATCTACCTTTCTTCTCAGTCGGAATTTTCTCGCAAGCTTCTCCCAAAGGTAGTTTCAGAGGTGGAGAAACACTTTTTCTAAAAAGAAAGTTTTCTCCTCCGTTTTTTCAAAAAAATGCAATTTCCAATGCAATCGTTCATCCATAAATGTATATTAATTTATCAACAATTTTCGCTTAAAAATTATATATTTTCCAAAAACATTTTGTACATTTTTTTACTCATTAATATTGATTTAAAATTTTCCAAATTTATGTTATGCCCAACGTTACGAACACAAAATGTTTATGGATATCCTTTTCACATACGAAAGCTGAAGCAGTCAACATATGACAGCCATTTCGAATATTATTGTGGTCATAATGTGAATATATAACCGAACCAGGAGTGAATTACCGTAATACAATTAATCATCAATTTGCAATTGGGTAGTTTTCTTTTCGGGCAGATTTTAATTCAACAACCATACCTACTAAAAATTAAATCTAGATACAAAACAACATTAAATTTAAATAGGACTATTTTAATTTGAAAATTAATCTTATCATGTATAAATATTACCATTAAGAATATGACCGGTCTGACTCAGTCTGATTAAGTGTGTCTTGATCAAGTTTGAAGCTCACGTTTTATATGAAACACGCGAATCATTTTATTACCTCAGCAAAACCATTACCTGTTTATAGCAGATTGTTTTAAATAATAATTAATAACTATACAATTTTAAATTTTTGTATTAGACATACATTTGAAAAAATAAAAATAAAATTTGAAGACAACACCGATGTTTCCGGAAAATATGTTTAATGTACCCACATTAATACGCGATAAATAGATACCTAAAACGAGGCCCCTTAAACCACTGAAAAGGCCATAAAATGTAAAAATCCACAATCACGACGTCATCAGCCCCTTTGGCGGCTCCTGACATAGCGCCAATTACCCGAAAATTAATTATGTTCAAATTATACTCCAATAAATCTATTACTTTATTTATTTATTTACGTTTATTTTATTTATTTATTTATATAATTATTTAAAGATCCGTTTAAGGATGAGGCGGGGCTCGTCAGGAAAAATACAATGCACTGGTCAACATTTTGGACCAAGAAAATTTTAATATTGAAAATTTTTGTAGTTGAAAGGGATGATGATTTCATAATTTTGGACTTGAAAAATTCAACAGCAAAAGAGTTTGATAACGTCATAATTTTGAAACTGACTGAGAAAATTTTAGCATTAGAAATTTTAGCAGTTATGGATGGGATGATGATGCCATAATTTTGAACCTAGAAACTTTGGCAGGAAGACGGATTAATGGTATCATAATTTTGGCAGTTACATTTTTTTATAAGGTACCTTTCTTTAACCGACGTTTTCCGTCAATAAAAAGTGTTGAAAATGCAACTGCTTCGGAAACAAATGTTTCGGAAGAACATAATTTGGAAAACTTAGTTTAGAAAAACTGACCTACAATAGTTTCCGAATAAATTTGCTTCCGGATTAATATCCACTTGAATTTCGCTCAAGTGGAAACCAACCACAAAGATCACCTCGTCAGTGCATATACATGAATAATAATTTTCATTTTAATTTTTTTATTGAAACGATGAACAGAAATTGATTGCTGTGTAAGCAAATTGATGCACACCGGTGGCAAAAAGGCAACTATAATCAAATTACGTGGTAAAGGGATATTCTAACGAATTGCTAACTGACTGAGGGAACACAACAACCTTCGCAAAAGAGCGTATCGATTGTGTTTTGATTTCGCAGGGGCGGAAAAACATAACCTTGACGAAGCTTTTCACTACTAACCCCCTTCCCTATCTTCTTTCCCATCGATATCGCTTGGTTATCTTTCATGTATTTTTTCTTTTTTTTTTTCTTTTTTTTTTGCATACGTGAACGTTTCTAAACAAATTGAACTTGCCACGTGACCGGCACTTGGGCAACGGATGCACTTTGGCTGGAATGAAGAAGAGTCAGTTCGTTTTAAGTCACGTGTTGGTAGTAACTAATCTTCAAACCGTGCGTATACATTCGAAAAAAAAACAAAAAAAACAAAAAAAACAGATAAGTAATCCTCTCCCCCAACACCATCAGTATATGTGTAGGTTCTGGTGCGAAAAAAAAAAATGTTCTCGCCCCTTTATACCGCAAAAAGCGACGCTCGTATTTTCATTTTATTTTTATTTTTTTCTCACTCCTAACCCTCCAATCCCGGATACTAGGGTAGTTTGTAAATGAAGCGGAAAAACCGAAATAAAAAATTTCTGTAAAAAAAAAAAACCTGATTTGAAAACACGACGACTTCTTTTTTTATTTTTTTCCTCATTTCCTGTTTTGTGAACATAGTATAATACTTGATGGCTGTACGGACACAAAAGTGATAAAAATAGGACATGAAAATATAAAATCGCCGACAAGATGTACATTCGATGCAATTTTTATGAAAATTATCGTAAGTTATCAAAGAAAATTTATTACATAATGAAAAATATTATGGTCGGAATTGGGTGATAATTGAAATAAACAGCATGAAAAGATTCTTTCTCTCGCTCAAAATGTTGAAGCACAAAAATTTCAAAGTTTATAACTTATCATGGGAAAGATCAGGAAACCAAAAAATTGGGGAGAAAATTGTGGTAAATATATTACCAAAATTAGGTCGGACCCCATTTTTGTGTGATGAAAAGAGTTGTATTCTCCAAAGTTTTTTGTGAAAAGTAAATCAAGACACTTTATGGTTACAAAATTTGTAGCTGGCTCTAATATTGTTGCCAAATAATAATTGGGATTCTACAGCAAAACATTTTGTTCTTCTACTGGAATTTGGATCGTCGTCGCACGAGTGTTTATTAACATTTCGAAATTCCAATTTTTTCAGTTCGGATTCCAAATTTTAATAGACAAAGAGTTAGGATATTTTTCTCTTAAATATTGAGTGATACATCATTCGTTATATTTTTTGAGGTGCTAAGTTCAAATTCGCTCTTCATTTTAGGATTTAACTGTTCATTGTGGCCCCCCTGTGACTCTAAAAAAAGGTTGGGATGATTTTTTCTTAAAAAATTGAACGACACATCATCGGTTATGTTTTTTTGAGGTGCTGAATTAAAATTTTCAGTTAATTTAGGTATGATACTACTCATTGGTCCTTGTATGATCCCGAAAAGAAATGAGGCTACTAATTTTTTATTAAAAAATTGAATGATAGATTGTCAGTTATGCTTTTTTATGATGATTTCCAATCAACAGTTAATTTTCGGATTGAACAACTCATTTTGCCCCCTATGACCCACAAAGGGTCGATTACGAAACATTATCTATGTTATTGGTTGCTACATTCTCGGTTTGTTTATATTGACATACAAGTTTCAAATCTAGCACGTGTGATGTGGCCCAGGTACACCGAACTGGAGGTGGAGTTTGTTGAAGGTAACCAACTTCGCTTCAGTTATGATTCTGTGGTTTGCTTGTGACCCGCGAATCCTATCAACTATTGGTACTATTAAATATCCATGTGCCTAGGCAACCCGCACTACTTTCACTTTCCATATAGATGCGATATGATTCAAATCTGAAACGTACGAGGTATTTACGCTTCATCTTGCACATTAATTCGCGAATACTATCACGCTAATTACCTATACCTATGTCTGTTTTACCCACTAATGTAGATCCCTCAACACATTATTCAAAAGTGTAACATGATAAATTTTTTTACCTAACCTATACTTAGATATGTTTGTCAAATAGACGACAATAACCGCAAAATGGTAACTTCAGATAAAATTAACCAACGTTCATTCACACCTTCTGCTGCTGCTCGATTATAATCAGAACAATATTCTCATATTGTTATCGTTGAATTTTCCTTGGGTACATAATACACGACCATATTCTCATTATATTCTGCAAAGTTATCCGAATAAGAATAGACTATATGTTGCGATTCATGGAATAACTCCCTTAGGATACCTACGAGAAACAGCAACGTGTTAATACCGTAATCGTTACCCTCGGCATTTTTCTAACAAAGTTCGTTTCTGAACACCGAGAAAAGATTTTCAAATTCATTATATTTTTGTGTGCGTTAATTTTTACCCATAAGCAAAAGTTTTTATGGGTACAGTGATGCTAAAAGGGCTTCTACAAGATAAGAGTAAAAAGACAATTTGTTTCGATAGAGTACAGGGGTAATGTCTCGCCAACATGGAAAGAACAGTTACAGCAGATTTAGAAACACAATGGAGACACACGCAAATTACAAGATAAACGCATAAAAATAAACGTATTAGTCTTCGTTGAAATTGCGGATGGAAAGAAATCCAAACAGAAATATAAAAATAGTGGTCAGTATCAGTGACTGAAGCTGATTACAATTAATGTGATAACATTTTCATATTATTTGACTTTAATTCATCTATGGATTCTACTCGATTCACCGACTGATTTTCTTCCAGTAAATATTTTAGCTACTCAAAATATTGATAAAAATTCGATTTCGATGTTAAATGGGAAATACATATAGAGGATGAGGACCGGAGATGAAACAAGAAAGAAAGATTTGATTGAAGTTCCGTCCAAGAAGCGAGTGTATTTCAGAGAAGATACATAATTTAAGCAAAGTACATTTAAGTTTGATAAACGAATGTTAACGGAAATAAACGAATGAGTGGCGGAAGTGGTATATCAGTGTAGCTGCGAATTGATATAAATAAATTGTATATTATATGTGATCGTGCGTTCGCAGGAGTGAGAGGGGAGAAGGATTGGTGGTCTCAACAATACATGTAAATAAATATCGATCTGGTTTATAAAAATTCGATATATAAAAAAATCTATATTTTTCGATGTTAAATGAAAAATGCATGTAAACCAATATCGATATTCTATCGATGTGAGAGAAAAAATAGGAAAATAAAGAAACATCGAATTCGAAAACAGATCCCATGTAGAAAATAAAAATGTTATCACATTAAAAAGTTTTCAAAAATTTTTTAAAACAGAAATAAGTGTCCGTTAAATAAACTTGAAAATCGAAATTTAAAATCGATATTTATAAAAAAAATCATTATTGTATCTAGCGAAAATTAAATCAAACTTTCGTTAAAACTTCAACTGAACAATTTTTAAATGTTGTAAGCCTTTCAAATGGAACAAAATCCGGGATAATTTTATGCTAAGATAACAAAAATAATTAATTCGGGTAACAAAGTTTTTAGTAGAGTATAAAATGTTGTAAACACTGGGGTTTTAACCTGGAACACCTACATGAGAACAAGTAGCTAAAAAATCAGCAGTCTTATCAATGTGGCCACAGTTGCTCCCTGCTTGCTCTCTTGGTAATTAAGCCTAGTGTACACTAATGATAATCATGCAAATTGATTATTACAGTGTAGTCGGTCACTAACATAAGAACAGGCCCGTAGCTGCAGAGGGGCGGAGGCAATGCCCCTCCTTGCGGCACTCTTTGCCCCATTGGAAAAATTTTCAGTTTTTTTTCTGAATTTAAAAAAGAGAATAGAAGCAGTTTTCAACGCTATTTTTCTCTTCCCCCCCCAAAAAAAAAAAAAAAAACATATTTTTTTAATACAGCTAATATAATCCACAAAAAATTTTGCCCTCTTTGGTCTGTAGTTTGCTCCCTTGAGATTTTACTCTAGCTACAAACCTCTTTGGGAGTACTCTGTACTGGGTATCATATTGATGTGATAGTTAGCAACAATATTATGCTGTTAAGCTGGGTTTATACCGAAAGAATATTCGCTGTTTGTTCGATCATTTCCTATATTCACAAGGTTACAGGTTGTTCGTGGTTGCCTGCGCAGGTAGCGAACTACATTCCTTCTTATTGGTTTGTTTGATGGTCGTTTACACCAAACAAGTAAAAAAAAAAACGTTCGTTGTTCGCTTATTTGGTTTAAACGCAGCTTTACTATCGAGGTAATACTGTCATAGTGTATACGAGGCTTTAAGGTTGATATATCTGCAATCATACACATGCCCTACAGCGTTGCTCCCTAGTTGGTTCAAGTGATACATCAACTATGATTGTTGGGAACTATGTAGATGGAGCGAAGTGAGATGAAATGTGGAGCACAAGAGAGCTTAGATTGTATTGTTATTATTACCATTACGTTTCCAAGTTGCATCAACCCATCTTCATTGCATTGTGTACACAAGTGAAGCCAACTGTCTTATCAAACAACTGCAATAGTGAATTATCGTTATTGATTTAGGTGTTGGGGGAAAGGTGAGATACAGAGTGCATCACATTATTTCCATGCTGATAGATGGTATGAATTTACTTAACTCCATTTCTAAATTAACACAGACATTTTAGCAATCAAGCAGATTGTTCACACAATTCGTGCCCACAGACTTATTTAATTTCTATTTTAATTTTTGTTTATTCCCTGTGTGGGAAAGGTATCTGAGTTCAAGTGAATTTTAAATGAAATTATCATTTTCTCTGAAATATATACAGTAGAAATTGGTTACAACAATTTCCAAAGGACTGTGAAATTTGTTTATTATAGCTGGAGTTTGTTGTAGCCAATAGCACAGATTACTACAACTGGGTTGTAGTGGATGTTTGGGTGTATAAAATAATAAAATAATGGGTGCAAATTGATCAGTATCAATCATCAACAATACATTTGAGGACATAATTTTTTGTATTCACTGGTCATTAAAATGCAATTGTACTGATTAAATCATACATGATAATTTTTAGAAGCACAAAAGTGACCACTGGAAGAATATTGGGACTGGATGGAAACAGTTATTTGTTATATTAAGGAAATCAGGACAACTCTGGTGAATTAATTTGTTGTAGCTAGTTTTTTTAGCTTCCCTTGATACCCAAATCTTTTTGTTGTAGCCAATTTTCCTTAGCATGGAAGTAAATGGATTTCTGAAGGACCAGGCATTTTGTGTGTTGTAGCCAGTTGTTTGCTGTAACTGGTGTATATTATAATGACTTCTACTCTATTTTCTTAAAAGTCATTGTCATCAGATGTAGTTATTTCCACAATTAGGGTTTGAACATGGAACACCTACATGAGAACAAGTGGAGAAAATCAGTAGTCTTACCCATGTAACCATACTTGCTGCCTACTTTCTCTCTTGTTAATTCAGGTTGATATGCATGCAACCATACACATTCCCTATATGAATAAAAAGTTGTATCTGAAAATTACAAGAAATATATAATACGAGCAAGGGCTTTCAGTCATTAGAAAGACTTACGTACCTATTTCCAGTCTGCAAATACTTGTAGATATTTGTTGAATACCTTGTTGTGAAAGAATATTCACGCAAGAAGGTAATCAACAGATTATTTGCATATTCTGCCACTTTATATGTAAACACATTTGAGTAATCCAAAACCTGGACAAACACTGGCGATTTTAGAGCCAGTCCAGTTGGTTTATATTGGGGCATATTTACACACACACACATACACACATATGTAATAAGTACGTATGTCTGTATATAAGGGTGGTTTGTCACTTCTTGTTTAGATAAGAAACAATGGAAAGGTTCATGTATCAAATTGTGACATCATCGTAATTGTCTAATTAGTCACAGTTTGATTTTCAAACATTACTTGCAAGTAATTGCAAGTAATTATGTTAAAATATTTTCGTGCAAGTGTTTTAACGTCATAGAGACAAATAGTAGTCAGCCTTTTAGCAGTGACAGTCAATGGGTGTGAGCCCCTAATACCTCATACGAGTGTCAAGTCCCCACAGTACTTTCCACAAAAGTAATATAGTTCAGAATTTTTTATTCAAATTAATGTTCTAATTATAATTAAGTACTAATCAGGATGAACATCACAAAATTGGAATTCGTAAAAAATTGTAGGCACAGGTATGAATAAATCTTCAAGTAACCTTTGGAAAAATACAGAAATTTATTATAGAAATGTAGTTACAGGTATAGCTATAAAGAATATATCACAGAGAATCGAGATAACCTTTGCAATAAAAATTGCTTTTCACGAATAGGTACTGAATAGTAATGTATAATCACAAAACTCTGTTCAGAAAAAGATATAATCCGCAATACAGTGATAGACATCATCAGGTTAGAATGAACGAAAGAAAATATTCCTTTTTCTTTCCATTTAAAAGACAAAATATTTAGCCTGATTAATCATTTTTCGATACTCTTACCACATTAAAGTGGTAAAATGAAGTTCCATTGCCTACATTCTTCAACCTTATCCACTTTAGCGACATATAATATTTTTTAAAAAAAAGTCACACAAACACATTTTGCATTAACGAAACTGTTCAAAACGACAGAAAATAATTTAATTGCATCGTCTAACAAATTGTGTTGTTCTTTTTTTTCTCGTATTTTTAAAATATCCACTTTATTTGGAGGGCGCGCTCATTCTTTTAGAACTGTCTTCACGTCATGTTGATTCAGACGATTAGCAAAACTACAGTAATGAACGCAAATGCAATGGTATACTGTAGAGTGGGAGATAGACAGACAGACAGAGTAAGAAAGAGAGAAAAAAAGAAAGATGGAAGAGGGTTGAAAGGTAGTGAAAATTTCATCTTGAAAATCACCGACGTCTTCGCATATTCGATATATTTCATTAATTTTATGGCTGCCAGGCATTTCGAACACTTCAAGTTTGCGGCCTGATCCATACGAATGCATAAAAAACTTATTTACAGTGACATTGAATCGGTTCTTTTTTTTCTTATTCTGTATTCTTTCTTATTGCATCACATCCGCAAGTAAAATAGAGTTCAAGCCGATGAATTTTGATGCATTTTTCACTCTTTCTGTGCGATTTGTAAAATCTTGCTGACCTGTTTTGTTAGTGAAGAATAGAAAACATTAAGTCATTATGTTGTCAAAGAGCAGCGACAAAATTCTGCTAAAAAGTGGAGAAATAGAATTGCATAAATGAACAAAAATTTCAAAGTGACATATTATTAAATAGATCCATGTTTTCTTGATATTAAAGAGCTGTTATGTGCCCTGTAAGTAACGAGCTTTGCGAATGATCTCTTTTGAAAATATAATTTATGATCAAAAGATTTAAATCATTTAATTAATTTTTACCAAAAAATTATTACAGGACAATAAAATGGTTTTTGCCTTTGGTGGAACTGATTTTACCCAAAGACCATTTGAAAGATAATTAAAATGAATAAATGTAATTATCTCGAAATGAGAAAAATAAAATTCCTAACTTTTTGTGCACAAAAATAAAAAGTAATAAAATTAAGTTATAAATCGAACCTGTAACTGGGTCATCTTAAAATAACTCAGAAAAATTGCTTCAGGTTCGTGAAAAATTGCGTGGAAAATAGGTAAAAATCTGAGATGATTCAAATTTGACAGCTGACCACAAGAGATACTTATTCGTTTGCTTCAAGATTAGAAGTTTATATGAGAGGTGTCAGCTCTGTCGTTTCAAAATTAGAAGTAATTTGGCTACTAAAATGGATTTTTAAAGTCAAATAGTATTTGAGGGTTTTAGCAGGCGAACTGTGATGTCTTCCCATAGGAAAGTAAACGAAACTGTAAAAACCATGATTTACTGGAAGTATTTTCGTAAATTTTGATATGTTTTGGGCGAATATTGATTATCAGAATCATGTAGGCCACCTGTGGATACATGTACTTCTGGGTGAATTACAAGGAGACCACAAGAAGGAATCTACTTGATATTCGAACATAGCAAATTTAAACTAATTTTTTATACACTGTTTTTCTGGAACTGTCAATTTTGACAGGTTGTAAAGTGTCTATTTTATTTCTTTTGATAGGCCAAATATAGGTATTTGTGAGAATAGCAAAAACATACTAAGAAGCCTTTTAGGAGTCTAAAATCTGTACAAAGATATACATATAAGAAAGGTAAACTGTAGCCCATAGCAAAATGATGAGCCAAAAAGAATAACTGAATGAATTTTAGAATAAAATTATCTGACTTACTGCATAATAAACATGGACCATTTACGTTGTATTAAAAATATTAGGTATGAATAAAATAATCTTACTTTTTTTGGATAAACATCAAGGAATAAGAAAAGATCTTATTTGAATTACTTCAAATCAGAAGTTGGAGATTTAGCTAAGCGTTAGAGAGGGAGAACCTAACTTGAGCTATTTCAAATCGGAAGTAAATTTAAGATAAAAATTGATTTATCAGGTCAACATCCAAATGGGGATTTGACTGATGAGGTAAGGGAGCCTTCTGGAGGAGTAAATGAGGTTTTAAAATGCAGGTTGATTTAGTGACCACTATTCTCAGAAAACAGGTGTAAGATCATTTGCAGGTGTTTTCTGGAATTTCTTCTTTTGAATCTTTAACTATTTATATAATATAGACTGAGCTTACTACAAGTGTTGGTACAGTGCAGGTGAAGGTAACATAGAAAGTATCATTGGCGGAAGATGATTTTTATTACACAAAGTTCCGCAACTTTACTAATAATAAATATTGAAAATATTTCATTTTGATTAAAATTACGTTATTTTTCCCTTGTTGCAGATCTTTCAAGTATGAACAATGTCAAAAATTGTCGATAAAAACAAAATTCTAAAAAACCTTATTCCTCCAATGGTACTTATTTATAAGAGATATTTTGCCTTCATGTTCTTATTACTAAGCTCAGTCCGTCACTATAAAACATACAAATTGTTAATTATTTCACAAAATTATATCCCCAATATTATTTCGCCAATTATTCCCTTGATGCGCATGTGCCACTATCCACACAGACACAAACAAAAATGTTTCTTGTCTCCTCCAAAACAAATAATTCTACAGTGTTACCAGAAATTCCAGGCTGGCACAACCCGAAGCATTGCAGAATAGGGCTTCAAGGCTTGTACAGTTATATATAGTCAAAGTTTTTAATTTAGAATTGCATTACACTACGTAAAAAACATCTGGACACTTTTTATCTGCAAAGTGGGCTCCCTTTTAATGCTGGAACAAAACTTTGACCAGAAGATGATAAAATTGTGATAAGTTTCTGAAAAAGGAAATAAGAAATTTCCAAAGTGAAGTTCAGTTACGAACATAATAAAATTGTCCTCTTTGTAACTGACTGTCAGTACTAAACATGGCTGTAGGGTATTTAGTAGGTTACTGTGTCATTCCAACAGAGGGAAATAGGTCTACCATTATTGTGGATGCATGCATCATGCAAATTACGTTGCATAGAGCCAAGGCTGTCTATTTGCACTGCCATTTGAAAGTAGCTAGTTGCAAAATTTTATTTGTACCGCAGCCACTGCTGCTGCTGCTATTTGAGATAATACACTTGTGCATACATTGTCCTTAGGAGGAGGTGGGTTGACCATTGGTTTTATTTATGAAGCAAAGGATGACGCTGACTTTTGTGCGTATTCAGTCGTCATTAGATAGTCATCAGCAGTCAAGTTCCATTAGGAAAATTAAATATAAGTAACTATAAACAGGTTGTTGAAAGAAACAATGAAATAATTTCGCGCCGAATGATATTCAGCGTTAAAAGCAATTTTATTTTGTTGGGATATGATTCCTACAGTTTCGATGACTTAATGACATAATATAATTAAGTAGTACGGGGTGTTACAGATTTCCTCTTAGTTTTTGTGGGATTCTCAAAGGGAGAAACGGAATTTGGAGTACATCAGTGTTTTTCAAAAAGTTTAAACATGGAAAATCCGAATACTTGTAAAAATCGAAAGAAATTTCGTTCTCCGTGTTGACTTCTTGTCATGAGATTCGAATTAAAAAGCAAATAAACCTTCATACACCGTACCCAGACATAAATTATATTTTCTTCAACCAAATATAATACTTTAGAGCGATTCTTATTAAAATGATAATCATTGTTTTATTCTATAGCTTCACGGATAATCGTTCATCCTCGAAAAAACGAAACACAATGCCATCAGCTTGATTTCACCATCTGTAGATAAACATCCATAAAATATAAATCTTTTTTTTTATGTACACTGGAGCAGGGGAAATCTTATCTGCAAAACATATTTTAAATTCTGATTTCGGTTAAGTTGTGAACTATAGTGGCAAAATTTTATGGGGGAAAAAAGTGAATAGGCTAAATAAGTTATGAATAATATTCTTTGTGTTTTATCTTATAGGTATTTCATTGTAAAAAAGGAAGGCCCCAACAAATAAAAAACTTTTCAACAGAAAAAAATATCTTCGCTAAAACGTTTTTCGGATAAAAAGGTACAAAGTTCTTCGGTATTTTAGATTCACAAGTGGGTCTTCCATGAAAAATAAAAGAATAAAAGTTGGAATAGGTATTTCTTTCCACGCATTTATTTTCAAAGGTCTGCGATGAATATGTTTTGTTTCAAATATGTTCGTGCTTGCTGTTGTGTCGACAAATTTCACACAAAAAAGTCTGGAGTATTTATACATACAGTTTTTCAATGTAGGTATCACGTAATATAAACATAGGCTATTCTTCTCCAATGTCAGCTATTGTGCATGTTTGGTATACTTTTTTGTAATCTACGTACTTTTTCTTGACGTTTTATTTCTTGTATAAGTATTCTGAATCGAGGAATTTCAACTAAAAGGTTTTCATATTGTTATTTTCAGGAAAATTTTATTCATATCGGGAAATAACAACAAAAGGAGGAGTACTTTTTTTTGAGTAATTTTCAGCCAAAAAATCACTTATTTTATGCTATAGTCTTCAATTTTAATCTGTTTTAATAGGTTTAAAAAAACTGTAATTCAGTAGCAGCTCCGTTAGAAAAGGTGGATTTTCAAAAAGTAGAAAATAAAGTGCTAAAAAATTACTAATAGATCGTAATAATCGATCATTGTATTAAATTTTGTAACTGTTGACTCAAAATTACACAGTTTAAAACGATTTCCTCTTTCAAAATGGAAATAAAAATGAGCTGATCCACACGAAAATTAATAGCATATTGCAAGAACTTATATTGAATTTTTGTTCCTAATTTCGTTACTATTGGTCTATAATTAATCATTTTATTGCCAATCTACCCAAAAATCTATGTCAGGTCCTTGACTTTGAGCTTTGGCAGCTTTGGCTTTGTACTAATGTATGGATCAAATTTCGTCAGTATCGATTTCAACCTAAGTATACCGCATGGTAATACCATGGTAACAAGAAAAAGGCTTATACATAATTATTATAAGTATAATGTACGTATTATGAATTTTAGTTTTTGTTGTTAAAATTTTCCTTGGACATAAGTTCACTCCTTTTTAACCTGTGGGTTGCCAAATTAATTCCTCTTGTCAGCAGACTTACAATAATAATTATTTAATTATTATTATTTAAATGAAGAAACCCAATTTTCAAGAAGGTAATTAGTTTCATTTATAAGACTAATTTATGTATTCACTCAAATTTAAAGATTGCGTTTGAAAAGATACAATAATTTTGTATGTCAAGTAGGTACATATGTTTCTTCATCGAATGAGCTTTTTGATTTCAAAAGCCCGTGTAAATATTGATGAGCAAAAGTGAGAGTGAAACCAATATAGAGAAGGAAGATATAATTATGTATTCATTTTTTTTCTTCTAATAATTACTTCATGCGGTTTGATGAAGGGGCTCTAGACCAAGTTTACTGCCTTCACGTTCATAGTGATGAGCAAAATATGCAAGACCCAGGATCGAACTAGAACAAGACTAGACCAAGATCATGGAAGTGTTGATCTTAGTTTTGCATTGTTAAGTTTTAGTTTCGGTTCTGCTCTCACAATTTAAAGTATTATTGATAACTAAATTAAACTGACCATTTATGTCCTTTCAAAGGACGAAAAGCCAAAACAAGACAATAAATAGGTCTCACTGTAGATTATTTACGTAGCACGAATATGAAAATTTTCCAGTTTGTTCATATTTTTAAAGTTTAGTTTGCTATCAGTCACACTGAATCGGGTCTTTGTCTTTTTCTTTCACTTTTATTCTTGGACTTGAACTTACTGTTGTAAGTAGGGTCTTGATTTTGATCTTGAAAAAGAACATGACCATGACAAATTTTGCTCATAATTACAGTAAATGTAAATACGTACCCAACTACCCTACAGGTATAATTGTTATAATGACAGAGAAATTGATTCTATAATATATTCATGAAGGATGACGGACGCTTTTCACTATTTATAAGAAAATTCATAATTCGGATTCTACAATGCTTCCAATTTAATCTGTAAAAAATTTCAGTCCATTCGCTGCATCTGTTAGATACATATTAATCATTTTAGTGTGTAATGTCTGATAATTTTCTACATATGAGGTTAAAGCAATGTTTATCGTGGCTCCACCCACGAGGCCCCGGCGCACAGGCGATGCGCCGGAGTTCTCCCACTACCTCCGGTAGTGGACATACTGGTATTGAAGCAATGCCAGTCGTGAGGAACACGTACGAGGTACAGGTGTGTGACTCCAACAACATTTATTGTCTCCTGGATGTTAAACATATTACATATAAGACTCTACCCACTACATGGTAGCAAGAGCACTGTATAATATCTCCCAAATTTTTGTAATTCGCCTCTAGAATTGTTTCTAGCAAATGGAATTTTTCCCAATTCTGATAAACCCAAAAACGCTTCTACTCGAAAATTCGTTTTCGCCTAACTCTAAAATTAAACAAGAAAATTTTCCTCGGAAACAAACTTTTCTTGTAATAATATTTAATCCTCACAGATTAACGGAAAAATAATTTCTGTATTCATCTTTATCTTACATACAATCCTAGGGATTCGTCAATAAAGAATAATGTCTAAATTAAATAAATTTCCGACAGCCATTTTTCTTTTATTCATCATAATATGCGACGAAAAAATTACTATCCTAATTTTTCTCGCCGCCCCCAGCATTCTGCTGACGAAATAATTCAGTTGAATTTTGTTCCTACTATATAGCCTGATAAAAAGAATTCGTTATAATTCGACAAATAAGGCTAACAAAAATTAACAAAATTAATAATTTCAGTATTCTCCTTCTATCACGGAGTTTTTCCCTATTTTATAATACAAATATAATATAGGCTGTTTCTGTATATGCACGTAGCCGCGCGAAATAAACAACATATTTTTTTCACCTTGAAAAATATACGATTTCTTGTAAATCAAAAGAAGAGGCAAATTATAAAGTTACACCCCTAATCACGTAAAAAATCGCTACACTGCAATGAAAAACGAATAATTCTTACGAAGACAATATCGTCCTAACGTGAACCTCGATATCTAGATATCGCCAATACATACGCACTGTATGTGGTATGCTGCAACAGCAGCGACAACAACAGGCAACCGAATTCTGCATGAAGACAAATGTGCGCGCTAAAAATAGACGCATACATTGTCCTTTGAATTGTATTTCACACGTTGTTTCGTTACAAGTGAATGCTCTCCCTTTTTGTGCTTAATGAATTCTTGTTTTATGCCAATGTAATTAATTATTTGTTGTCGCTGTTTTTTCCTTTTATTGTTTGCGATTATTTTGTGTGTAGTTACCCGAACTTTTATTTATTATGCAAATTTCCTTTTTCTTTTTTATTCTTTGTGCCATTTCTATTATGTTTCTTGTGTCCTACCCTTTTCTTGGTGTAGTGGGCATCGTCCATATTGGAGAAACAGTAGAAATACGAACTCAGTAAGTACTGACTTTATAATAATTTTTTTTTTTCTTTCATAATTTGTAATTATGTTCTCATACCTAGGTATATGGCCATTTCATCTTAATGATGTAAATTTTTTTTTCGAAATATTATTGGCAAATGAATTCTGCAAATTCGTTATATAAAACAACCTGTTTCATGATTTTTTCCTTTAATAATTCCTAAAGATAAAATATTTTTACCATAATTTACGCATAAAATTAATTCAGTGAATTCGTATAATTTTGTGAACCTAAAACGGCCTATTGCCCCAAGGTCACGCTCAATTTTTTTTTCGAACAAAATACTTTGTTTGTTAATTTTCTTAGGAAAAAAACAAAATCTGACTGATTTTACATGACCATTTAGAATTTTTTGAAATTTAGGAACTCATTTCCCGTAATATCCATACAACTATTATATTTGCATCAATGGATAATGGTCAAATTTACAAGTATTTTTTATGCATAAATATTTGTTTTTTCTCATTCTTTGTGAATTTTATCTGGCGTGACTTGAATACGTCTTATCGTACTAGGCTCACGCCCAATTTTTTTTGGATATTTCCAAAATATGCATATTTTTTTGAATTTGGTTAATTCTGTGTACTTGCGAATAAAAAACGTATTTACACCCCAGGGTCACGCCCAATTTTTTTTCTGAGCCTAACCACTTAGAAAAATTTACGAATTTTGATAAAAAATTACTTAGGTAAAAGCTTTATAATTCGTCAATTTTGAATGCTAAAATATATTATTTTGGCAAAAAAATTTTTTTCTCCCGATTTTTAACTGAAAAACTTGACATTTTTCCTTACGCATAATCAGAGTAGGCAATATCCTTACACACTCGAAAACATTACATTCGCTAACCCTTCTGAATTTGAAATTTGTAACATTGACCTACATTTTTATTTAGGTCAATGCTCTCGTATCGTAGATTACGTATAAGAGTAAAATTTTTTTTCTTTTATCTCTTATTTTTATTCCATACTAATGTAAATGAATATACTTACTATATATAATGATGAATACTTAGCGTATTTTTTCCAAAAAATGTTTTTTCCTAACTGAAATGAAAATTATTTTTTCTTCTTTTCTTTCATCTCTTTTTAGAACATTATCTAAAATGTCGAAAGAAGAACAGCCAGATAATCTTCCACCCATCCTCGATGATGAGATCGATCTTAATGATCCATATGCCCTTCTGAATCAACCCAAAGGTGGTAATGAAGTGCCGGATCTTCCAACGGAAGATGAAGATCAACATCTTCAAACGGATGAAGAGGATCAACCGGTTCAACAACCTGGCAATATAATACCCCCAAGTTACAAATATCGATCTTTGTCACCATCCAAATCATTTCATTCTAGAACTCCATATTCGCAAATTTCTGAAATAGAAAATTTCACAGGATCTATTGACGATGTTAAAAATTATTTAATTTCTTTGGAAAATCTTCTCCAAAAACAAGTGGATCCTAAAAGTGACAATGAAGAAGTTCTTTCGGAAATTTCCGCCATTAATATGTGTATGGATGACCTCCAACGAATCCCCAAAGGAGCTTTGAAAGAGTTGATCCTTTCAGCAAAAAGCCTGACTAGGAACTTGGTAGTGAAAAAATCTAGGATTTTGAAAAAATTCACTACCACTAACGTTTCTAGAAAACCGACCTCAGAATCCGCACATGATTCTGCCGCTGATGCTGCTGCAGCTGAAAAGAAAGCTGAAGAGGAGCGTCAGCGATTGAAACGGGCTCAAGAAATAGCAAAAGAATTCCTTGAGACTCGTGCTCAATTTGATAGTATCACTCAGCAGTATAGGTGAGTTGATGAGAAACTCAAAACACTCGAGTATACTGTTGAGTGGGAATTGAAGATGTCTATGGCTGAGTTTGAAAAACTCCACCATCCTCATGAAGAGACCACAACATCGACTACTCCCAGACAAGAACGTCTTGTTCAAAAGACTTCTTCTCAACCTTCGTCATCTGCTACTCAGAAGAATCTCGATTCCAGTAAAACCACGAAGGCACGGCAGCAACCAGTCGTTGAAAGTAGGAATACCATTTCTAATAAACGTAGTTTACATCAAATGGCTAATGGAAACTCTGCTGAAGTTGAGAGCAACCACAATCCAAAAAGGACTAGAGGTGAGCAATCTCAAACTTTGGCAGAAATTCCATTACCTACACAATTGAATGATTGTTCTTCAATTGATAATGCTTCAATACCTCGTGTATTGAAAACAACTGTTTCGCAAACCAGCATTCCTTTAATAAATATCGATTCTTTCAATCAGATCCCTAAATGCTGGGAACATGAACCTCAGATTCAAGTAGAACAAGGCTTTTCGAATCTGAAGCCCCCAAAATTTTATCTTGAAAAATGGAATGGGGAGATACTTAGGTATCCAGGGTTCATCAGGTTTTTTTCTCTATGTTCATCAGAGAACTGATATAGCCATACCCCAAAAAATTAATATTCTACAGGGTGCGCTGCCTAAATTTTTATGTGATAAAATTAGCCATTTTTCACCTGATAAATTGGGATACGACCAGCGCTTAAAATTTTTACATACAAATCTCACATCAAACCTTCCAATAGGAATCAAACTATTCTCACAACTATAAAAAAAATAGAGTCAAAGAGCCCCAAAGATACAGTCAATGACATCAACAGTGCTTCGAGCTGACAAAAAATATTATAATCTCGTTCATGACCGATGTTGGCATTTTCGCATAAAAATCTTCAAGATAATTGGTATTATAATTCGACGTTTTTTGAAATTAAGTAGGTATCATTAAATTTAAAATAAATTGAGTTACTTGTAGCTTCAACTTATTTCATATTCAAAAAAACATCTCACAAAATAATTTGCGTTTCTTTAACTGGAAGAAAAATTTCGTTAAATTCAGTCTCTCCACACTTTCATCTTTAGCGACGTTCAATTTTTTGTGGTACCTCATGAAAATTTAGCTTATGGCTTTTTTGAAGCGTTAAAAAATTCCCTCCTTGATTTTAAACTCTCGTTTTGGAAGGAATGAAAAATACTTAAGTTTCAATTTCGCTGCTCCACTACTCCGGCAGCCTCCCTACAAAACCGGAGTCGTATATTTTGTAAGGCCTCTGCGATATTCTGTGACTAAGAACCACGTGCTCGCTGAACCATAGCTTAATGGTATTTTGTTTGCTAATTTGATGCGAATTCCTTTTTTTCTGCTAGGCTTTAGCGAAAACGAGGGTGTATTTAGGTTGAAGACGATTTAAATGTCTGTTGGAAATTTTACGGCAAATGCGAAAAGATCTGTTTTTCGTTTACAGAGCAGTTGAGGCATGACAAGAACTTTTTTTATTTATTTTTTATTTGACATGTTTCTTGAGCTACAACCTTATTGCTAGAATCAAGCGAAATTTATGAGTAGGTACTTTTCTCATTTATCCAAGTCTGGACCAAGATTAACCTATGAAAATTCTTAAAATTTCATGCTTAATGAAATATTGTGAAATTTGTGTTTGTAACTACCATATTCCGTAATGGTAGGGCTGACGAGTCGTGATTTAACAATTATTATAACGATGAGGAAGAAAATTACGAATAGACTATACAGTTAATCAATTTTTCTCACGGTAGCACTCTAAAAAACCTGTACTTACGAAATTTATAACCTAATTGTTGCGTAAGAATAAACGGGTTCCAACAATAAATATTTTTTTCCAAGTATAATACAATTCTCCTTATTTGTAAAAGGCCTTCATCAAATTCTCGAAATTTTCGATGCACTTAATTCACATTTTAGTAATAAGATTTTATCCTAATTATTATTTACATGAACTCTGACTGTATAGTACTGGACCAGTAAAGTTCCATAAGCCCAATGTATATTTTAATGTCCAGACATACCGGCATAAAAGCAGGCAACTCGTGAGTACTTGGTGCCCACTTTTGCTTGATTTCACCGATTTAGAATACATTTGATAAGGGTCATCCCTTAAATTCACAAGGATGAACGTAATTTAAAGTACGTTATGTGGTGCACAATGGTTGCCTATTTAGCGCCGGCATGTCTAAACCTGAAATCATACTTTTTTACTGGTCCAGTACTGTGTAGTCATAGCATTGGAACAATAAGCTGACGTTGACTTTGCATAATTTTTTTTTTCGTGTTTCAGCTGTTGATTTTTCTCTGGCTCTGTAGATAGGTAGGTAAATTGTTAGAAATGTGATAAATTGTTATATTTGAAGGATTAAAACTTGAAAATTTTGGTTTTTTTCCCTCCTTTTCAAGAATAGCCTATCGAAAATGCCTAATATGACGTGAATTTTAAAACAGTTGAATATTTTAAAAGTCATATAATAATATTATTACTCTATGTTCGACACCAGATCAGTTGAGCTTTGATGTTTAAACGGTGCTAGTTTAACGTTATTTTTTGTTGTATGTGAATGTCTAAATAGCAGCGCAAACACAGCTTGAAAACATAGTTTCAAGAAATGGATCAAGAGAAGCAGATTTTTATGAACACAAACTTTATTTCATTGTGAGATGGATGAACCTGAATAGGAATCGAGCATTCACAACTTATTTCACACCCACTCACTTCAATTCGATTATGTTTAAAGAATTTAACTTATTTCGCAGTTCATCATTATAATAAGAAGGTAGATATGGACAACTTTGGAGGAACATATGTAAGTTAGGGAAATATAAATGAACAAAAGTGAAAATTTGAGGATTTAAACCAAGAAAAATAAACATTACACATTTTACAGAGGTGCCAACTTCAGTTGGAAGAGCGCAGGAACCACAAGTTAGACTACATTATCAAAGACAAATTTCAGTAAATTAAATCATAAAAAAAATAATAACTTTGTTTTTGAAAAAGTGAAAAATAAAAACATTCACGAATGAGAAAAGGAAGCCATATTTTTAAGTTGACTGAAAAATCATGAATGACAAAAGGTGCTAACAAAAGTTAAGAGTTTCACAGTCAAAAATATGGTGATTGTGACTTGAGTTTACCCGTCAATAATAGGTGTGGAATACCTTGTTGTGGGAGATATTCACATGTAGAAGATAATCTACAGCTTTGCGTGTTCTGCCACTTCATACATTGTAAGCATTGGAGAGCCAAATCCAAGGCTAACACTGGCAACTTTGTAGCCAGTTTTGTGAGCTTATATACTGAATTTGATACATGCACACAGACACACATACGTACATATATGTATGGTATTATGTCATAGATTACTTTGTTTCTTGCCTCTGTTAGGTGATAAGAAATGACGCAGTGCGTTTGCTGCCAGTCTGTGACATCACCAAGATCCTGATCAGGTAATTGATCATGGCCCATATAATGTATCTTACCTGTACGTACAAATGTACGTGCGTAAATGGTTTAACATCATAGAGACAAATATATGCCAGCCTTTAGGCAGCAACTGTCATCAAGGAGTGCAAGCCTCTGAAACCTTATACAAGTATTGTCCTCACAATAGGTAACTCTATTTCCAATTCTATCGCATAGAAAAAAGAAAGGAAATGGAAAGAAATAAGAAAATAAGAAGAAATGCTACATTCATAGGCCATTCAACGTTTATATGTCATATTGCCTATCTTCTTCAAAGCTTTACTTATTTTGTACCAACTATAATGAATCTTATGCTTTAACTATATGTATAATACTGCACCAGTAGAGTACAATGATTTCTGATCAGACATGCCTCCCCTAAATAGGAAATCACAGTATACTCTATCTTTGTGAATTTAAGGGATGACCCATATCAAATGTATCCTAAATTGATGAACTCAATCAAAACATCGGAAACACGCCCTGAGTATATTCTGGTTGCCTTCTTTTATGTCACAATGTCTTGACATTAAAAAGTACATTGGGTTTATGGAGGTTTTCTAATTCAGTACTGTAGATATAGTCAAAAGTCTTATGGTTTAACTCTTTCATCACATTCATCACATTCAGTGCGAAAAAGTGAGTAAAGAAACAAAAATAACAGCCAAACTTGGTATTCTTCAGTATCCTTGGGAAATTTACGATAAAATCAGCAAATTTATATGTTTTTTGCTTCTTTCAATGAGAGTTACATCAAATTGAGGTCTCATCAATATTAAGCCAAGACAAAAATTGTTTAAAATTCAGGTTTTTACATTGTGAGAAATAATTTTCGTTGAACAAGTAGTATTTTTTTTATTTATTTATTTACCCATTTATTAATTTTTTAAGAGTGCTAATACTTTGATTATTAACTCGGTACCTACATTGGTTCATACAAATAGTAAATGAACGTATGACGCGTTAAAATCATGTAACCAAGACGTTTACTTTGAGATTTTCAACACCAGATAATAAATTATTATTCCGATGAAGTAGTTGAGTAGCTTGATAACAAAAGGTAGGTAGGTCGAAAAATTGCGATTTATGTAGGTATGTAGTTAAGGTAATTACTATGTTGTGGGAAAGAAAAAGTTGTTTCTTAAATTATGTATCTACCTAATTCACGCATCTATTTATAATTAACTAGCGCATTACTGATTCCGTTTGACGAAAAAGTAAATAGGTATTTAGTTATGTGATAATGTTACAATATATGTTTCGAATTACTTATTAACATTCTTGTTTTGTTTTTGTCACGAAAACCTTGGAAACCGGACACAGCATTCCCATGTAGATATTACTTTTAACTATAAAGTAATGACAATAATGTTTTGATATTTTACAATGAATTTTGATAATATTATAAAACGAAAGATTTAATCAAAGTTCAACTCCAACAATATTGAAAATTCCTGAAATTTTAAGCTAACGGAAGTGTTTGACTTTTGATCACCGAAAACTTTGGTTCCAAACATTACTTCAAAATAGTGAATATAACTTTAGTTTTTTCCTAAGTTCCTCAGTGCTGGATCACACAATGATGAAAGATCAAAAAAACTTAATAAAAAATGGGCTAAGAATATAAAAATAATCTCCTTAAAATTTCTCCAGCAAAGTGTAAGTGCAGGAATTGGAATTATTGAAATCGACGCTCTTTTCCTTACCATAAAAGTAAGTAATGTAGGCTTGTATGTCAATTTCGTCAAACTTTGTATCAAAACTTTTTAATTAACGCCGACTTCAATAATTCCAGTCTTTAGGCCTACATCTTACAGAAGAAATTTTAAAGGGACCATTTGTGTTTATTTAGCGCATTTCTATTAATTATGTTTTTTTGAAGTCGATTTTATTTTTTGAAAAAATTATTAATTTGCCATAATGCTTTTTTGGTTTCAGTTGAATTCCAGCAAATCTTATATAGGTACTGGAAAAATTCCAAAATCATTTTTTGTAATATTTTTAGAGAATTTTCATTCGTTTTTTGTTTGTTTTTTGAAGTTGGGTAAATGTTTTGATGAAAAATATTTTTTCAACCATTTTTCGTGTTTAGTGTTAGCATGAATATTACTTTAAAACTAAATGTATTGTTATTTAAAGATAACTCAAAAATTATTTTATCAATTCTAAAAAATATTAATTAGAACCATTATGCTATCAGTTTCAATCATTTAAAAAAAAAAAATAATCAAAATCGTTGTCTAGGCTGAGAAGTTACACAGGAACAAACATAAAAAAAAAAAAAACATATACCTTACTGATCGAATTGATAACCTACTCCATTTTTTGAAGTTGGCTAAAAACTACAGTAGAAATTGGGTCTAATGAATTTCAAAGGACTGTGAAATTTGTTTTGTAATAGCGGGAGTTCTTCGTAGCCAACAAGAACAGATTGCTATGACTAGGTTGTAGTGGATGTTTGGGTGTGTATAATAATAATGGTTGCAAATTGATCAGCACCAATCATCAACAATACATGAAGATATAATTTTTTGCATTCACTAGCCATTAAAACGCAATTGCATACTGATTAAATCATACATAATAATTTTTAGAAGCACAAAATTAAGTTACCATTAGAAGAATATTGGGATTAGATGGAAAAAGTTGTTTGTTTTATGAAAGAAATTTAAGATAACACAAGTGAATTAATTTATTGTAGGTAGCTGGTTTTTTTAGCTTCCCTTAGCACCCAGATCTGTTCGATGTAGCCAATAGTTTCTAGTTGCTCAATTTGTTGTAGCTTGTTTTCCTTGACATAGAAGTAAATGGAGTTCTGCCAGGACTAGGCATTTAGTGTGCTGTAGTCGGTGTTTGTTATAATGATTTCTTCTGTATTTAGTCTAGAAGGAGGCTCTCCAAAAACATTAATGTTTGTGGTAAAATAATTAATTTTGAATAGAAGAATGTGTGGTCTGAGTGATATAGTGATTAGGTACGCTGTCTCTAAAACCGATAGTATGCGAGTTTGAAACCAGCTGCCACCACATTGCAAGACCCAAAATGGCAGTGAGTTCGTTTCAGTTCTATTGGTGCTTCATTATGAGACAGAAAAATTCATACTGGTAGACCATTGGCTTCCTGATCTCAACCATCCTCTCCTCCACTTCATCATTAAGGATATCCTTCAGTTCCTGGATAAAATGGCCACATAGCCAAAGCCCATAAGAAAATAGAAAATTTTTTTATTAATCCATTATCATAGCTAAGGTTATGTGTATTATGGCAACTGGAAAGTTCTACTTTTCTGGGTTGAAATTCTCTAGCTTCTAGAAAACCTACCAGAATTTTAAAAAATTTGTAATTTTTCAATTGCTCCTTTTGGTCAGAGTGAGTTGCTTTGAATTTTTATACAAACGTTGTCATATAAGTGATCTTGATGATTTATGGAATACAGATTAAATATTTCAGGTGGTCCAGTGGTTTAAAAAACAGGCAAAATTCTGCAGTCCAAAAGTTAATTTTAGTAACTAACCCCTATTTAGTTCTCCTCTCTATGAGTAGCGACAAAGGATCAAGCACTTACTTATACGATTACCGAAACTAATGTTAGAAAATCAGTCGTCATACATTTCTTAGGTGGTAGGATATTTATCAAAATGAATAGTTTTCAAAATGTTGAGAATAAAAAAAAGTATCCACGTATAGGGCCAAAAATACAGTGTTATCTTTTCTCAATTATGCCTTACATGAGATTCATACAAGCTATAAATGAGTTTACAAATTCGAACTTTCGAATAGGAACCTACGGCCTTATTTTTGTGAGTTTGAAACATAATTAATTCAAAATCTGGCCATTCTAAGATACCTCGAGTAAGTACAGACTTGAATTACAATTTTAAAAATGTTCAGAATTTTTCTAAATGGGATTCTTTT
Organism: Ericerus pela; assembly: GCA_011428145.1. Classification (NCBI taxonomy): domain Eukaryota; kingdom Metazoa; phylum Arthropoda; class Insecta; order Hemiptera; family Coccidae; genus Ericerus; species Ericerus pela. Next base: position 2,902,649 of record WOFM01000392.1, read on the forward strand.
AATTAAATAATTAATAATAATTGATTGTTAAAACTAAAAAAAAAAAGTATGGTATCAACTTGATAATTAACTCCGTCAATGGCTAGAAGAACGACGTAAAAGCTCCTTTCACCTTCTCCCCAACCCCCAAAAATTAAGTATTCAACTTCAATCACATTGCTTGTTTTGTGAAAAATCTCTAGTTTGCAAGGTTGCAAGTATTTTCCGTGCAGTTCTCTCATTTTGAAAAATCCTCATTAATTCTGAGTAGTAATTACTACTCATTAAAAACTAGGCTAATTTATTGTCGGCAGTCTAGTCTCATGTGCTGTTCCAGCGTGAAGTATAGATTCTTGAAATGATTTCATTTGTCACATTTATTGTTTTTTTTATTTCTGTGGAGGTTGGTTAGGAAGGGGGTAAGTAGAAAAATAATTTGAACGTCAATTTAACATTTTGGTATTCCAATAATGTAGGAGTAATAACAAAAATTAGTAATCGACTACCTACGTTACGTACAATATCTGTGGAATCGTGATATCATTGCTTCCAGGTATAGAAAGCATAATATTAAAAAATAGGTTTTCTTTTCCATAAATCCGATTTGAAAAGGATATTCCGTCGCAATCGGTCAATATTCGGCTGATCAGTTAAATTCGTATTACCCATTCGATCCACATAATTCCATTGAAACCGCAATTTATCTGACACCGCACTAACTGCTAGCAAATAGGCTAACCAACAAAGGTATATATGTTTGTATTTGTGAAAACGAGTTAAATAAAAACTGATGCACATGTATACCTGAGGCACCGCTACTTTAGTAGTTGTGTATCCTTCAAAATGCAAAAATTTATGACCGTACATATATGCATATAGTATACAGCTTCCTTCTGCTGCTTTTCTTTTCAACACAATTTAAACGGTCGTTAACCGTCGTTCATTTGTTCAACAACTTGAGGGTACCAATATTCTACATGATATAGTAAGTATGTATAACCAAAAGCGTAGGTGAATATCTGCAAATTCGATTAAAATATACGCATATAATAAAGTACCCTTTTAATCCTATTTTGGCCTTGACGCATATAATTTCTTTGAAACTTAATTTCACTAACCCACTAGCTTATGAGTAAAAACTCGTTAAATGAATACCGAATTACTTGATGAATATGGTATGGAATGAAAAGTATATTGCATCTATTTAGCTGTAGTGTATATATACAGGGCGTCCTTGTTAAAATGGATCAAGTGGCTGTAAAAATGCGTTATGATATCTCAAAAACCGAAGTGTTATTCTTCTAGTTTACATTAATGGACATTGGTTTTTAAATTTTCTTACTTTTTTTTGAGAAAGTTGAATATTTTGAAAAATGAATGTTTTAAGTATCCCCAATAGGTTACATGTACTTTTAACTATATATTTCATAGAACAGCAAACAGTAATTAGTTCAGTTTCTCCTCAAATTCACGCACAGAACATAATATCCCATAGCCTAATAATTTTTGATTAATATTACAGAAAAAATACAAAAATACAAAAATAAAACCTGAATATAGTTTATTTATTGATTATAATTAGCTGATAAAAAGACGAGGAGTTAATTTAATGTGAAATATTAAGGTGCCACGCACTTTTGTATCTTTTTTCTATACCTATATTATCTTTGTTGTGCATCGTTAAATCAAGGATGTAAATAGATCCAATGTAACGGGTGATCCGAATGTTCTCTGACGTCCTTTTTAACCCACCCTCTCCACACAAAATCATCAAAACCGAAAAATATGCCCTATTTCTGGATATCTAGCTTTTTTTTTTTTTGGCTAAGAAGGGAGTTTGACCTCATGGAACACCACTTATCTACGCCAACTCTATGGAATAATACACAACAAAAATACGACTCTAATTTTGTTGAGGAGATGCTTTTGGTTGTAACAATTGGCTATAATTATATACTATCGTAACCAGACTGACAAACCAATGTTAAATTTTTTCCATCCAACTTGGAGGTTTTTTATGATACCTAATAATAAAAAAAAAGTATTAGTTGAAGAACAATTTGGAGAATATTGGTGAAAGAGAGAAGATCTATACTACTAACACATCCCTGAGTTTCAAAAACAAACTAGCTTTTTGGTGGAAAACTTCTCCATTAGGTTTGTCAGTTTCATATGCTTGTAACTTAGCTTAATTGAGTATCAAAATTTTGCAGATACGAAGATACACAGTTGGGTACACATTTGTGGTGTCTAGCTGCGTATCATACTTTTGATGAATAGGCAGAATATCGTCAACACCTAGGAAAAGGTCGTGTGGTATTATCATATTATTAATTTTTGATACCATACAGGAATACAGAATCTGTACACACTGCTGTGTAACAAAAAGAAGTCAACTGAAATTATACAAAAAATGTATTGGTACCTACTCAACTTTATAATCCTATATTCTACGAAAAGCGTTTCAAAAAACAGATTGCACAGTTTTCTCTCCGGTTTTCTAATGTTTCAAAAAATATTATTATAAAGGCGTGTAGGTCGCCCACTTGTCGGGAGTGCCTAACATTTATTTCACGAAAGATACCACCACTTCCTCAAAGAAATTAGAAAAACCAACAACACCAATGAAAACTAGAAGAAGAACTGAATCAAAACTTATATATTTTCTTGTCTAGGAGTTACAGCTGTTTGATCTATTTTAATGTGGACACCCTGTATACGCGTACCTGTAGGCTACATAATAATATCTAAGCATATATTTGTTTAAACTCTTGCGGCAACCGTAAATGATTTTGATGAATTTTTTTTTTTTTCAAACCTTTCCTGTTTCACGGGCACCCCCTAACCCTTTTGTCGATAACCCAATAAATTTTAGGTTTTTATCGTTACGCATTTATACGTTTATAATTAATACGATTCGGTTATTTCTGCTTTAGTCAGGAAATTGCTCATAATATCTCGGGTAGGTATATATTTTTGTTGTTGTTGTTGTTTTTTTGAATAGTATTGTTATAAGAATGCAGTTACGCCAGTCTACGCTTATGATGTATGGTTGTTACGGGGGCTTATGAGGAGTAAAAGTAGAAAACTGAGGGAAAAAAATGGACAGAGACAGAGAAGAACTGTTTATTATACAGAAAATATGGGATGCCGCCTCAAAAAAAAAAAAAAAAAATGTATAAAATAAACCGGCTAACTGCAAGCAATAATTGTACCCGATTTATAATTAGGACTTGACCAGGTTTTTTTTTTTTTCTTTTCCTCTCTTCTTTTATCATTATTATTTTCTTTTTTGATACATCCACAATAGATTTAAGAAAAAGAAATATGCTTACTATCACCTGTCGCCTAAAGGCTACAAGTCCACGGTTATTATAGTAAGGAAAATTTTCACAAAAAGGAAAAAGTATGCTTTTTCTCTTCTTTTTTTTTCCTCATCTTCTTCGTAGGAAGTATTTTACAGGTAGGAAATACTTTATTAGTTGGTAAATTTATTATAGTGTCGAAGGGGAAAGTTTTTTTATTTTATTTTTTATTATAGGTTCGTGTGTACCTGCGAATACAAGGTTATGGTGGCTAAATTAGTTAGAATTTATGCCGAATTGGTCAACGGCGAGCTTCGTATTTAATTTGCAAAGCTACAAAGACTTTAACTTATGACTATTCTGAAAGGTGATTTTTGTCACCAGTAATTAAACGTATGTTTTCTCACTCACTCGCTCTCTCTTTTTCTTTTTTATGTAGGTTTTCCATGAAAATTGATGTATTAATTTTTATCTTATTAGACAATTCGGGAGTGGACGTGGGTATTTTTTATTGTTTCATGACTTGTGGAAACTTTTGACAATAAGAGTTCAAATTCATACGTACGTATCTATTACATAAAAGAAAGTGTCTTTTTGTTTTTTTTTTGTTACCTCATCAGAGTGTTTATCTTGCATGAATCGACTTAAAATTTTGCATACAGACTCACATAAATATCTAAAGTAACCTTACCTAAAACAAAAGCACAAGTCCCGCTGGAGCTATACTCATGAAATATTGATGTCTAAACATAGTAGTGTGGTTGTGTGTGACCATAACACGCATGCACACAACCACACATCTGCATGTCATACAACACACACAAACAAGAGTTACAACTGTAAGAGTTACACAAATCTGATGACTGTAATTCTCATTTTACCCCTACCATAGACTGAGTGCTAAGATGTTTACACATCAAAAAAATTTGCAGAAGTTTGGTCGTTTGGCCATGATCGAGCTTTAAACTTTCAATGACATCAATAGGTGTTTTACACATTTAATCATCTCATGTGATTTGATGGACATTTTGAGAGAGGTAATTGGTTGGACAGTAGAGGAAAGTCCCACTTTCCAATCCCATCTGATACTTCATTCTTAAAATTGATTTTTGTTTTTCAAAGAATAAAGACACCGATTTGTTTGTCTTTATGTAAGGTTCCAGAGGCGAGTTTTTTTTTGTGGACCCGTTTAGATGAAAGTTATTTCCCAATTCTGCTTTAGGGTTGTAGTGTGTGTTATGAGAAATGTCAACTCAAAAACGTTCAAACTTTAATTAAACAAGTTAGAAAGTTGTCACTAAAAGTTTTGTATCTGTACCTGTTCTGGAAGATAATTCTTATTTCTGCTTTAGGGTTTTACTGTCTGTTCTGAGGCCTGAAAGTTCAAAAAACTGAGAGCTGTGTGCATAAGTTACAAAGTTTTCATTCTGTATCTGCTACTTTTTCTGCTTTAGGTCTGTAGTGTAAGTTCTGAGTTGTGGAGACCCCAAAAGTTAGGAGCTGTAGGCTAATTAAGTTCAAAAGTTATCACTAAAAGTTATAATAATTTAATTTTTTTTTTTGTTAATCCTCATTGATTGATTTTCTTATTATTTTTCATTTGAATATAGTAATCTTGGCATGGTCCCATTAGTAGGACGGGTAGTATTAATTTTCTAGGATAATGTTGCAAAGATAACTCTACTTTTAGAATTACTTCAACAAATAAGATAATTTCTATTTAATATCCTTTATTAAATTCAAACTTCAAATTATTACAAACACTTTAAATCTTTAATTATTATTAATACTTAATATAATTGAAACCTGATATCCATAACATCGAGTATGGACCTTAACGTTTCTACTTGGCTGTTAGTTCAGGAATGAATTCGTCTTCAAATGGAAGACAAGACATCACCTTTGATTTCATTGTTATAGTTCAAAATGGCCGACCAAAAAGGTGGCATGACATGGAACATCTGCCAGATATGATGACTCTTCACTGTCAGCATATTTGGTGGTGTTCGTCCGTGAGAAGCTAGGTATCACATAGACTGCTATTATTCCAAGAATTAGGAATAATAGTTGTCTATATTTGTTCGACACATTTTTGTAGACAAACTGAATTGTATGCGAAAATGGGATGGAACAGATAATTATAAGTTATAACTTACAGGTAAGGTTGCCAAAATCAATCCACTTTTCATTTTAGCCACCCATAATGACAAAAATAATATTTTTAGAATCCCAAAAATATATTTTCTGATTTTTATATACATACTGATATTATATTTTCATTCACAACAGCCTCATCCAGATAATGTAAAAACTATGGATGTTTCCCAAATCATACCTGTAACAGTTCTTCCATTTTTATAGTTAATTTTATAGTTTTTGGTGTTAGTTTTTATTTTTTTTACCATATTTTTAGGGATCTTTTTAATACATAAATTACAATAGACATAGTCAGAATGTTTTGAAACACATAGCAAGAAAAGTAGTACAATTTAAGAAACTCATCACTCTTAATAATGGTACGATTTAAGAATCATAGTCCATTCCCAATAATACTTGTATTTTTCATCTTTATACTACCTACAATTTTGATTAAAATTTTCTAAATAAATGATAAAGAAGGTTTTAAATTTTAACTAAATTAACAATTTTGAGAACTGAAATATTTTTTTTTTAAACTATGTCAATTAAAACAACACTGTAGAATTATTTGTCTTTGGTTATGATTTTTTGCATATAGCTCTTCTACAATTCATGCAACATGTGTGCAATAATACGACAAGCAACATCATGTGACAAAGTCAACCAATTGGAGATCTTTGTAACTTCACTACAAGCTACTCGGTTTACAAATTAATATTATATTTCAATTTTTTCAAAGTTGTGATAACAAATGCAAAAACATTACATCTTTTTTGCAAGTATTGTAGATAGTGTTTTTAATTTTATTGCATTTGTTGCGCAACACATTGTTGTGAATGGTGTTGTTGCACACATGTCGCATGCATTGTGGAAGAACCATTAAGCTTGTACGCAGTGAAGGAGTACATTGAGGAAATTTCTGATTCACTAGTGTTTATTGTATTTAATTTCATTATTCACCACATGAATCAGTAATTTACTCTCTAATTTTTCAAATATCAGTAGGGGTAGATTTTGGCAAACTTACCATGAGTATTGCGTTTTCTGGTTACCCTGATGCTGGTGAAGATTTTTATCTGATTTTAACAAAAATGTGGTACAAACATTATTTAGTGTTAAGCCACGAACTAGACCCATGGATTTTGGTGTAGATCAACTGGATGGTATTTCCTGTAAGTTCATTTTCGTTTCTATTATGGAGGTTTTGTAGCTTTACAATGTTCAATTTTTGATCAATAGCTACAAAATTCAGAGGAAAAATTATCATTATTCTACAACATGATATACATACTAATTTTGATGGGGATCAGCCAAATATTTCTGATTTTGGTATCTTAAATGGGTAATTTTCAATCGATAGCTACAAAATTTCGTAAAGGTAATCATTCGTAATTTTATGACGATGTCAATACTAACTTGTTACATGTTTCAGTTATAATTGGCTTCATTTTGAAAACTCACATTTTCTAGTCGTATTGCTGCTGTGCTCGAGGTTTTTTTGTATTTCATTTCAAACCTTTATAGGCATATCTAACCTAAAGCGAATTAAAAAAGTATTCGCTAAAGTAAATGTATCCAACACACGTAGGTGGGTGATTTTCAAAAATTGACCATATTTTGCCTTCTCTATTTCTAAATTTTGAAAGTGTTTTTTCCCACTATTTTTTTAGCAAAATCATTAATACGCATGTAGTAGTGAGTATAAGTATAGTTGGTTGGGCTGAAGCCTGAAAAGGGGTGGGGGCACAACACATTAAAATAAATCCATCCACAATGAAGGACAGGCCATCCACGATGGACATTACTGACACTGGGAAACATTGATAAACATATGTATTTAATATATAACGTAGCAAGACCAAAATAAATTATAAAACAGGTAGACCAAAATTATAATGGCTTTGACGTTCCAGAGGTTGGGATAAAATTCGAATTATATCATTTATTGAGACCACTTCTTCATCTGAAATATTTGGATACACAAATACATCTTTCCAGTCCAAATACTAACGCATAAACTTCAGTTTTTCTTTTTTTTCCCTTGTCTGAACCTTTTCAACATATGCCACCCAGTTCACTCCTTCCCATACTGCGACAACAAAATTATTAGCATGCACCTATGTACAAAAACAAATTCATCAAGCATGATAATTACATATATACACACGTAGTAAGTAAATAAGATTTAGCAATGAATTTTCTTATAAAAAATATTAACCTCCAATATTTTAATGGGATTTTCAGTTTCAAGTACAAAATTATCTCTTTGTTCCTTTTGAAAATTACTAATAACATCTGGCTTATGTTCAATGTCTGCTTGAAGAATACTGGTATTAGTTTTCTTCTTTGCTGCACTGCCCTCTATTTTACAAATGCTATCATTAGTTTCTATACAATAGATTTTAATATAGTTTTCTATTATAATAACCTTATGTAATCAATCAAAATTCATTTAAAATGTCCTTCATTGTGGAACACGTGTCCTTCGTCGTGGCTCTTAAAATTTATTATTGACACGACGAAGACAAAAAATGAGTATCTAAAATGTTGGATAAAACAGGAAATAATGCCAAAATTTACTGTTTAAACATTATTTTCAATAGAAATAAGTAATAAAATTCATGTAGACATAACAGATGAATATATTTCTGCCATGAGTTTCACGATGTTATCTTACAATCCATAGATACTGTATCCACGTACGTTGGACATAAGAAAAAGTAAAATTCACATTTTTCACAGAAAAATTTTAACAGAATTGTTACTTTTAGTAAGCACTTCAATTTCATTTGTGGACCTTCTCCTTATTTGAAATATGAATCAGTGTGACCAATTGAAACAAAAAAATATGGGAATAGGAAGCTCTGGCGGTTAATTCAAAATGTACCATGATGTTAGACAAAATTCTTGGAGACACAACTTCAAATCAAGTTTGAATCCCAACTAAATGCCCTAGATGTGATCTGAAATGGGCTATGCTACACTCAATTCATCAGAAATACTCCTATTTTTATAATTTTTGTCAAAATGTGACGTTAAAATTTAAAAAAATTGTAATATATCTAAATTTAGGGTTAAAGACAGCCACGGCGAAGGACATTTTTGTCACTTACAGTCATTTTAGTAATATCAAATTATATGTCAGATTATTTCTTACAAGTTTCCTAGATAGAAGTTCACCTCAAAATAATGGTATAAAAAAATTTCATGTAACTTTTATAGTTAACAAGATATTGACTGGAGACAAACATTATGGTCAATTTTTGAAAATCACCCAGGTACTTACTACCTACCGAATTTATTTCTCAGTATTGTAATGAATGGATACGATTTTTTCTGCCTCTCGATTTGTCTCGTTTTGGTTTAATATGTGTAATTTTCAGATTATGCTATGCAAATTTATCTCCCGTTGACTTTATTCTTGGCTAACCTATTTGGTGTCATCGTATTTTCATAAGTATAAAAGTATAAGTTACTCCAAAGTGTATAATTATATAAATGGTTGTTTAAATACCGAAAATTCTGGTCGTACTATTGCTGGGTAATTTATTATCCGCAGGTTGTCTCATCGTTTTGTTGCCATCGTATTGGACCACAATATTGATATTCTTTGGTGACATCAATCATTTGGCCAACGGTTGTCGAACCAAACCGTAATTCTTGTGGGCGTATTTGGGTAGCGCTGAGATTAAGTATGTTTTTCATTTTTGTTTCTCAAAGAATAGAAGAACTGACGAAATAATGTTCTTTGTTTGGTATATTCTTTTTGTAGCGTCTCTAAGTACTTACCTACTGAATTTTTTGACATTTTTTGAGTCAATATTTTAATAATTTAATAATTTTTCTTATTCGAGTGAAAGTATGCAGAAAATATTTGCGTATTGCTGGTAGGTGGGTATGTTAAAGGTTGACTGAATTTTCAATTCTATCGATAGAAAGTGAAAATATTTTTAATTCGAAAATATTTGAATTTTCAGATTTCATTTTCCCACAAAATATACATCTTATATCGTTATGTCAATGAAGAAAGTCACTTTTTGGATTTACTCTGGTATAAGGGACGTTGACTATCGTTACTTTTCATCGAAATTTTAATTATCGACATCAACATCGCAAAAGAATACCCTGCTCTTATTAAATAACAACTGTGCGAGAATAACAATTAAATGTGAACCTAATAATTATAATGGCAGTAAACAATAGCTATTTGTGATACAAGTGCAAAAAGTAGGTGTTTTACACTCGTTTCAATCACCTACTTTGCACGTATGTCACACACTATTTTTCGCAGCAAGCTCCACCCCCTGTCCCCCAAAAATGACGATTTTTTTTTTCTGATACAAATAATAATTAATAATTTTATTTTTTTTTAAACAAAAAAATCACTTTACACTTTCCACACGTCCCCACAGGAAAAAAAATTTAAATTTTTTTAAGAACAATAATTTTTTACTTTTTCTAACCAAATTTGAAAATACTTATAAAATAACTTTTATTTGTAAATTTTTGTAAATTTATTATTGAAAATTGGCAACATATTGAAAGCTATTGAAAAAGATGTCACCTTTTTTCATTTATTTTTATGTGAAAGTCATTGGCTATGTATTTTCCTCCTGCATTCGATAAAAATGCGGTAAGTATTTAGTTCCTAGCGATAAATAATAAAAACTATGAGAGTTGCCAAACCATGCGAAAAATTAATCAACCGGTGAGAAAAATTCAAGTTGCAAAAGTGCAGTAGATAAATTTTTAACTTCTTATCGAAATTCACTACGTTTTGTTCCATCAAGATGCGTAAAAAAACATATTTTTGAAAAGGGTGTTGCAAAAATTCATTTATGACTTATTTTCATGATTAGCTTTACTAGTACCTAAAGTTGAACGCAAGAACGATACCTACCCGAAGGGTGGGTAATTCTGCTTTACCTAGGTAGGTAATATTATGTGAGCCAATGGCTATGGGTGGCAATTAAAAATTCGAACAAAGCGGCAGCGGATGCTAAACTGGCACTGGTGAAAAAAGAAGAATCGAATATTGTTAAAAGGAAAACATGATAGGGGAGTGGAAATAAGGCAATGTAAAATAAAGGCGCCCACAAGCTGCAGACTGAATATTTATGTGTGAGAAAATTATTCTTATCAGATATTATAATTTATAAATATGAAAAAATTGATAACAAAAATAAATTATTCTCAGAAAAATAAAGAATTTTTTATTTTAGAACTTGAATAAATATTATTTTGAATGGGAAATTTAAGTTTTATTAGCCAGCCACAAATTAATTTCTTCGATTCAAATTCCCTAAAAAAAAAAATTATAGAAATTGATGCTCGTGTACGCATGGTAGTTTTTTCTACTCATTTCTCTGAAAACCTTATACTTAATCTGTCTACACACACACACGAAGTCATTCGCCGAACCTTATCGAAAAAATTTATGACCTTCAATATTCATACTTTGCTACTGCATAATATTATTTATTATTTTTGAAAAAAATGTGTGGATCCTCAAAATGTTGAATACCGTATCAATTAAAACTGCGATTAGAAGATGATAAGATCCAAAAATAAAAAGAAGCACCATGTGTGTATATAATGTAGACTTCAGTAGGACCTATCACAACCAGATGCTGCATTAAAACACCCAACAACAAACAAACCCAGGGGCATTGTACCGTAAACAAAATACGTCTCTAACTTAACCTAATTTAAGAGCCAAAAACCCGTTGCTCTCGTCGTGTAATAAATTTAAAAATAAAAAAGATAAAAAATTCAAATATACAATTTTTCTCGCAACACCGCCGCCCCCTACACCCACAACTACCCCTTATATGAGTGATGCGAATAATTATGCGACGACCTGTAAACACGAACGAACAATGTTCCTGTCAAAAAACTGTTACAACAAAAAATATTTTTAAGATAATAACGGTAATCAATTTTTTGTTTTTTGCACTTCGCACTTTTACTTTTCTACCTTCAACTGATCTTCGGTCTGTTGTAAATCCCATTCGATGTATGCTTCCTACAGAAGTAATAAAAAAGGCTAGCATTTATGTCATCGATATCACGTTTGATATTTCGAACTAGGTACTTTCGATGTCGATGAGCCAGTAAAAATATCATCCAAAAACACCATTAAGGAGGTTACAAAAAATAAAAAAAAGTATCTACTTATAGTTTACGTTATTAATTTTTTTTTTCTTGGCATTTATTTATATGTATTTAGGTCGATTTTCTTTTTCGGAAACGAACATTGTAACAATATCCACACTTCTTCCTCTACTTAACAGGCTACCTACTAGCGACCGTTAATAAATTAAAAAATTTATGATTTATGTCTTAACGAGCTTATTTTTTTCACGTTAATTATTTGTTAGGAAACGTCGGCGGCGGCGGCGGCGGCGACATTACGTTTGAATTTTTTTTTGTTCATTTTCTTTCTCTGAAACCAACGTTGAAATGTAAATGATAGAGAAGTTGTATTAATTTCCGCCTTTAACCGCAAACTTTTCTTCAAATAACAAGCTTAGGTGAGTTTTTTTTTGAGGCGGGGTTTCTTTCTCATTCTTTACACCGGTTTTAATTTTTCCATAAGATTTTTCGGAATGTGTCGCAAATTATTTTTAGGAAATCTAGCAATCTATTTATCAAAATTAAGGTTCTTTATGGATATACTGTGGCTGAATTTGCCAGAAAGAAAGGATTATTTTGGAACATTGTCTATAACTGCTGGATTTTGTAACATGCAGCGAATGGTAGTCTACGAGGCATTGGTTAGGTGCTTAGCTTAGCACTCGAAAGGTTGCCAGTTCGAGACCGGTGGTCGACATATTTGTGAACCAAAATGGCAGTTTATTCGGTTCTATTGGTGCTGCAGTATATGATTGAAAAATTCATGCTTATTAGACAATAGGCCACCAAATATTTCATTAGGTACCCTTCTTCATTCTAACATTAATTGAATAAAATTTCTATGCAGTCAAAGCCCATTAAAAAAAAAATTAAATAAGTAAACTGACCGTAATTAGAAACGGTTCGCCATATTTTTCTGTGGAATACCTTGTCATGAAAGATATTTACAAATCGAAGGTCTTCAACAGTTTTGCGTGTTCTGCCACTTCTTACATCAAATTACAGGAGATCCGAATCCAAGGCGAACACTGGCGATTTTGTAGCCAGTTTTGTGAGTTTATATAGTGGATTTGGCACACACACACAGACACACATACATACATATATGTATGGTATTATATCATAAGTTACGTCGTTTCTTGTCTTTGTTTAGATGATAAGAAACGACGCAACGTGTTTGGTGCCATTCTGTGACATCACCAAGATTGTTATCAGGTAATTGATCACAGCCCGTATAATGTATCTTACCTGTATATACGTACAGGTATGAACATACAAACGTTCAAGTGTGTACTGGTTTAATGTCTTAGAGACAAATATATGCCAGTCTTTGGGCGGCGACTTTCATTGAGGGGTGCAAGCCCCTAATACCTCATATGAGTATTGTCCCCACATCTGCCTTTATTTTTTTATGGCTTTTCACAATACAAAACTCCCTAGCTGAAGAGAAAGAACATATTTTTCTGTTTTTCCTACTATGTAGCTTCCCTAGTACCCAACAAATACGTTGAAAAAGTGCTTCACTTGCAGTTTTGGTTCTGTATATATGTAATGTTGAATGTTGATTCTCAGTTTTACCCAACATTGTCAGTTCAGTGTTTGTTCTGTAATATGACAAAATTCATTTTCAAATTTTCCTAAACTAAATAGTCTGTTTTTATAAAAAAAAAAAGAAAAAAAAAGAGAGAGACCACTGTAGAGAAAGTTTTATCATCCATGTTTCTTGGAATTTTCTATCAAAATTGTAAGTTTTTCATCTACTTAATGAATGGAATTTCAATCACTATTCAAATAATAATGCAATATAAAACAGTTTAAATAATTTTTCTCATAATTTTAAACAATTTTTTTTAGGTAGTACCTACTGAATGGCAAGCAATCTGCACTCGTTCTTCAGAATATTATGATTCAATATTTTTTTTTTATTTTTTTTAATGGTGCCACAAGGCATTCATGTTTGTCAAAGGCTCCATCACAATTGATCCTGTCTTCTTACAAATAAGATCACCTAAATTAAGAAATACAAAATGATGGAAATCTTTTTTTATAATGAGTCTATTCCAGAATGAAAATTAAGTAAATGTGAAAAAAATACTTCCTTTTTAAAGCAAAATGTTGAAAAAGTCTCAATAAAAGAATAAAATGACTTGAGTCCATATTTGAAAGCCTTTTAAATAAAGTGCAGTTCATGGAAATTTCCTCATATTGAATTATTAAGATAATGAAAGGGGTCAACAAAAAAACAAATAAATAAAAATAAAGCAAATTTAAATTATATAATTCTAGAAACGTACAATCTGGCTTAGCACACTGATTTTATGAGTTTAAAATTGTTAAAACATTTACAGTCACAAGCAGTGGGGCTTAGTTGGAGTTCAATGAAAAAATTATTACTTAATAATTGCACTTGAGCAAAGAATAAAACATAAATATTGTGTATCGATAAATACGTCATAAAATCATTTCAACGAAAAAAGTGACGTTATTTTGAGCCACTGGGAACCAACAAAAGGTTCATATAAGAAACAAATTCAAAACTGAAACTAAACACCTAACAAAATATACAAGCTTTTCTATTTTGGTACAAAATACTGGAAATAGACTGAAAATTGCAAATTTTCATCATTGTTGAATCATTGGAGGTTAATGAAAATTTCAGATCAGTCTAAAATTATTATTTTACTGTCCACTAATATAAGAATACTGTCTAACAATCATGAAAAAGGCCTAATTTTTGCACAATACTCAATATTATAGTTCATACAAAGTTTCTGAAAAATTAATTTATCATATTTTTACTTTGCCTCGTACATGAAATTTTTCAGTTATTCGTCGACCTACCAAAGTCTCAAAAAATTATGTCTTTAATTGGCATGTTTGTCAAGTAAATCATCTTAATATAGATCTATGGTTCGTATAAATTATGATATATCAGAAATATCGGCGCCAAAATGACATTTTCCATTTTTTTCCGTTTTTAAATGGAAAAAAAAATTGTGTAATAAAATTTTGTGCATCGTAAGTGCTTTTAAGGGTTTGTTATTTTAAGACTATACTTACACTAAAAAGTTTTCTCGTTATGATGACCCGTCTTAAATGCTAAAATGTTATATTTTTTTTGCCACAAAAAAAGGCGAGGAAAGCGGACAAAAAATATATCAGTATACGGCCTTTAGCCTTTATATTGTGACTTACGACTCTTGCGGATACATTTTAGACGCAGTATTGTAAAAGGATACAAAAGCTTGGGTGTGCATATACCATAATAATTCATCTTGTTTTATTAATTTTTTTCTTTTTCTTTTTTTCGCTCTCTCTCGGTCTCTCTCTGCCTCGAGTGCTGAAAGAGATTGTTTGAAATATGCTATTCCATAATTTCGTTCCTTCAGGCCTCAAAAAAAAAAAAAAATTCGAAACATTGCCGCGTTTTTATTGGATTGCTTTGTTTTTTAAAAGAAGAGACGATGATTTTTTTTTTTTTGCACTTTACTAAAAAATACCAGTAATCACCAGCTCCTACTCTGACTGCTCAGCGATATGAATTTTTGGAAAAATATGGTATAATGGAGCTCCTGTGCTTAGTGTTTTTCATATAGGTATATGAAGGGGATGTCAAGATACTCGTATGTAGATTCTCTTAAAAATGAGATGGAACGTTTTTTGAAAAATGAGTTGACAACGAAAATTGTTCACTTGGTGATAGTAAAAAGTTATTTATTTTGTTGCCACCAGTTGGGAGAAATAATATTTTAAACGTTTTCGGATGAGTAAGGAATCAAGGTGTATTTCAGGATGTTTCTGTTTGATAAATTATCATTTTTGAAAATATATTAGGTGTATTATAGAGTGCCGATTCGCTGAAAATTTCCTAATTACTTACACCAATATTAGGTATACGTACTCCAAAAAGGTTGCTTCTAAAAACAGCAAATATGGGAAATAATTCCTAGAAAGTTGAAATTTGATACACGTGTCGAGTTTAATCTCTTAAACAACATATCAAAAGCTCGAACGCATTAGACACGACCCCCTTCTCCGAGGGGGCACAAAATTGGCGCAAAGCAGTTACTCACGTACTTATATCTCACTCAATTTTCATTAGATGCGAAAAGTAGTTTTGCAAAAAATTAAAGGAGATAAAAAATCCTAGCAAAGTTATCTCTGTATTTTTTGTGATAAAAAAATTCATTATGAATGGAGGTTAAACATGAGGCTATGTGACTTGTACATAATAAAACACTGGTGGAGTCATAATTTATTTATTGTAGTTTTGCGTTCAATTGAGTATTTTTTCATTATTGCAGTGTATTAATAAGTACTACTTTAAAGTACACTGCACCTACCTCCTATAACCAACAAACCCTCATTGTTTCCTAAATTTGGTTTGAATTTAGGTCACACTTTTCCACATCAACTTAAATTCTGAATATTAAGTACATGGGTACCAATAAATTTAATATTAAATGTCACATTAGTTATCGTTATTTTCGAAAAAATTTGAACTAAAAATAAAATAAATAGGTAGCCTACCTACGTGCTTGTTTTCAAACGGTTGATAAGTCGCTTTCTGTCATTTTTCAGGAGTCAAAAACGAGAATTTACCATCAAGTGTAAATTAACTAAATTAACAAAATTCAATATGAAATGTTGAACTGTGCTTTGAGTGGGTCTAGTTTCAATTAATTATGAGTGCAACTTGAAAGATTGAGGTAAAAATTAACTCGCAATTAGTGAGAAATCAATGGCATAGGTATCAGGTTTTTTTATTACCTAATTATAAGTTTTTGGCTGAAATTTAAATGCTTCTGCGGACATACTTATCAAATTTTTTCTGAAAAAAATTTGATCGCGAAGAATAGTCAATTTATTTCTAAGACAAAATCTTTTGCCAGTTTCTAGAATTGGTTTTCTTCTGTTGTACCCAATGCTTAACTCAAAACTGCCAAAAAGTAATATATCAGCTTCTTGAAAACAACAACACTTAATAGTCTCAACTTATTATCTTACTAATATGAAATTGAATTCCTTACTACTTGATCAAGCTGTCTTTTCTTTTGTAAACTTGAATTTTATTTTCTCACAGGTATTGAACAAATTTAAACGTAATTTTCACGTATTATTATTCATAATCTGACATAAAAACGATGAAGAACTTATAAGGCCAGATAACGACTTTACCATTTGTATACTGACAATATATTATTATGTCAATGAAAACAGAAATCTTCAAATATTTCTTTTTGCTCCATGTACAACAAACAATATAAGCACTGAAGGTTGTTTGAGTGAGTAGGATTAAATCTTCATAGAAAATTTTCCAAGAAACTTAAAATTATTTTGTTTCATTTGGTGATCCAGTCTCAACAGAAGCAAACAATAATTTGAGATCTGAAATATAGATCTTGTCGATTTTCAAGACGAATGCAACCCGCGTTACACACATTCGCTACTATATTTCTATTCGAACGGTTGAGATGGCAAAATAGTCATATGCTTAATCACGTAACATATCATGTTTTGGCCAAAAGTAACTCGAAATTAGTGAGGAATCAATGACATATCAAGATTTTTTAGTACCTATCAATTTTTGGCTGAGAATTAAACGCTTTTGCGGACTTGTCATGTTTTTTTAAACCAAATTTGATGGTGAAGAATAATAGCTAAGATATCATCTTTTACCAGATTATAGAATTTGTTTTCTTTTAGGATACCTAATGCTTAATTCAAAAATGCCAAAAATTGGCATATCAACTTTTTCAAGGTACCTATAACCATAAAGAAAATATAATAATATTAATAATAATAATAATACATCATTCAAGTTATTTGTGTGGCTTTATAATTTTTCAACTACGTGTTTTTGATTTCGCACATTTTTTCACACAAAAAATAATGTTTTTCTTTTCAAAAAATTATTTATACTGTTTCTTCAGAATCCTTCATCCTACAAAATAAAAAAACATTTTGAAAATCCATTTAGTCAATCTTGAGAAGAAAGCACATAAGATTCAAAGTATTAAAAATTACTTCCAGAAATAAATTGTGCGTCTACTTTCGTTTTACTCGACGTTTAATCGCATAGCTACATGTTTAACCTTCATTTACCCGATACTGAATGATTCTATCACAAAACATGTGAGGTAAGATTCGACAGAATTTTTCATCTTCTTTAGTTTTTCACTGAACTGGTTTTCACGTATAATGAAAATTAAGCGAGATATACTTACGTGAAAAATTTCTTTACACTATTTTTTCATGATATTAAAATAAAAAATTGTGTTTTTTGGTCCGTAAAAAAGGGTGAAAAAAGAAAAAAAAATTTATGGGTAAAATTTCGAAATTTTATCCCTTTATATCTCGGTGTGGGGGCTCATATCTAATGCGACCGAACTTTTCATTTGTTGTTTAGAGGGTTTAACTTGACATTATGTACCAAATTCCAGCTTTTTAAGAATTATTTCCTCTATATTCTTTAACCCTCTTTGACTATTAGTAAATTTAGGTGCAATATAGTACATGTGTGTTAGGATATGAATCGATGCTTAGTAAAATGATCACGTAACCAAAGAACATGAACAAAAAAAAAAGTATGATAACGCGTTGTTTTAATATCTTTTATCTTTACTTGGGATGTGAAACTGTGTTCTGTGGTGGTCCTTAATTATTTTTGAGTGGAAACCGTTCCTTCCTATAATATTTCCAATAAGTTATCGACCGGTCAAAAAAGTTACAGTTTTGATATGTTTCATTTTTTCCACTTGTAGCGCTGACTTTTCTCAATTTTGAGTGATTAAAAAAACTGTTGGAACATTATGTACTTTGGTCGAGTAGGTACTTGCTGGCAACACTGATTCGTCAATGATACGTTCACGTCGTCCTTTATTGTAGCCAGTCACATACTTCGTTCTGTACTTACTCTCGTAGGGAAAACATCTAATGTTATATTTTAATAATAAATTATTTATGATGCGGTACACTGGTGTTTGGTATTATTTATTTTACTTTAATAAACTATTTTCATCATCAGTGTTCGAGAGTACTTTTATAGACATCAACATCCAATGTCAAACAAAAACTGCATCCGAAAGTTGAATTATAATCTGCACGTACAAAAATAATAAGAACGACATGATGCAACCGAAACATTCACATTGCACAGCTACATAAAACGCGTTAACATAATGGGTACCGTGCCTAATCATCAGTTTTCCATCACTATTTAATCCGTACTTATGGTACGGATTAAATAGTGTGAAACTTTAACTTTTCCTTTCCCCGTGCTTATCTGCTCTAATTACGTCGGGTTATTGATCTTATTTCGTGCAAGCTATTAGTGATTTGTATGTGGGCAGATAATTAGTTGGCAATTGAAAATCATTAAAATGTTTTCATGAAAATTCTCTTGCCAAAAATTCAGGATGGGGCAGTTATCTGTTTGTTTTTCATAAATTTTTTTGAAAATTTATTAATTCTAGATCACGGAACACCGATTGGAGGTTAAACCCTCACATTCTTACTTTTCATCTACGACTACCTACAGCCTATATCCACATTGGTGGAGAACCAGATCGTGAAAATTGGACGAACTTGTTATTTCGATGTTTACACCTCAGCTGATGCTATGTTCGGTTGTTTGTCCAACAAATACTATTTTAAATGTGTTTTGGTAGGATACTCTTTGTCACTGTTGGCCACTAACATAACGTCAATTGTCTATTAACGAACGACCGCAGATGGCATACCATAACATTTTATTACAAAGGCGAAACTTCGCTCGTAAATCGATACGTTCACATTATAATAATATTTCAAAAATGTAATTTTCTCGCACCATAAACCGAAGTTCTCCACGACCAGTTTTACACGCGAATAAATTTTCGCATTTTCCAGCCCGTACTCCTGGTCAGACGTGGCCGTCGTTGTTCGAATACAGTAATTATTTTTCCAACAATTGTCGCGTAATTCACGTTTTTTTAAATGCTCTATTGCTACCCAAGTTTGAACACTTTTTTTTTTTTGCATGGGTATATTAAATGGATTTAGAAAAAATTAAAATAAAAACACTGGATAGTTATCGCTTAGTACCTATATACGAGTATGTAGGTACTAAATACTCGTATTTCGATCAGGTATATTAGCCCCTAGGGTTGGGGTGGGTACGTTTTTTGTTTAGTGATCCAAAAAAACATCTTTGTCACCAATAACTCAAATCAATAATTGTGTGTATGTTTGTATGTATGTAGTTATTTAAATAATTATGTATGTATGTGTGTATGTATGCATGCGTGCATGTATAGGTGTATGTGCGTATGTATGTTTGTATGTAAATGTGTTCTGGATAACTAGACCAACAATATTGCTTAAATATATAGGATTTTTTCAGATTTGCAATCTGCCTATCATCAAATTTTGTGATTAACGCATACAAAATGTCTCGGATTGAATCTTGAATCATAGTTAGTAATTTAACATCGGATTCCATTAAAATATGGCTTTTTTAGTGTACGTGTTACTAATTAATTGTGATGCGGATCGGCTAGCTGATACCTCCGGTACCTCTGTTTTTTTTTTTAGTGTGGCCATAAAATGCTAAATTATTTTGAACCAACTGCTGCGAAATTTAGAACGAATATATTTATTATAATTTATCATAACATTCTGATAATTTCAATTCGAATCTTTCGGATGGTACTTCCGGTACCTACTGCTAATTTTGTTTTTATTTTGGCCATAAAATGCTCAACTTTGAACCAACAGTTAAGAAACTTAAAAATAATATTATTTTATTATGCCTAATCTATGGTAAAATTCTGCTAATTTTGGTACGGATCGGCTGGACTGTGCCTCCACAAAGTTAATTTTTGTTTCAGTTTTAAAAGAAGTAATAGTTTTCAACTGTGTAATTTTAGGTCGACAGTCAAAAAATTTAGTACATTAATCTGCAATTATAATTTATTTACTAACTGTTTAGTAAGATTTTATTAGGCACAGATTTTCCACTAGGTATTTAAAAATCTTTTCTTTTTTTTTTAACGGACATGCTACTGCTTTGGGTTTTTTTCTCCTTTGATTTGCTCATTTTTCCCTAAAAAACGAGAACTCATATTTCCCATTTGGATGTTATCAATTTTCTTTTCCTCACTTTCGTATGCTCTATATATGATCACATGTTCCATATCTTTGCAATCGGAATTCAAAAATCGTAAAATTCATCTTCTATAATATGTTACTTTTCGCTGGTACAGTGTGATGTACACCATTTTTGCTCGAAAACAGAAAACAAAAAGTGGGTAGAAAATTACTGTAGGAAGCCTTCAGATTGCAATCGAATTTTATATTTTATCATCAATTGACAAATAAATTATAGACCCGGGTGTGTTCGCGAATATACAGGTACAAGTTTTCTAATTCTTTTCTATCTTTCTTTTTTTCTTTCTTCTAGTTCTTTTTCAAGTTGGAACTATTTATTGTGGACTACATCGTTTATCGTACTTATTGCAACATTGCTGGTACAAATGCAAACAAAAAAAAAAATTTTTTACAGTGTTTTAGTTATCGAGAATCTAATAAACTACGTCGATTTTCTGTAAGCGTAATTATTGTCGTACTTCGTTCGAAATGATTTGTTCTTCTCTTCGTACTTGGTTCGGTCAGTGGTGCGCCTTGATATATTGCTGAAGAAAACGAATTTGTGATAAACGATTGGCCCACGTTGAATAATTCACTTCGTAATTATCCATAAACCATACCTATACCTAAACCTATAGAATAGCGTCGGTCTGTTATTATTGTGTCTGTATTCTTTGTTGCCAACCCTAGGTAGACTGCATTTTTTTTTTTTTTGATTTCTTCATTTATGCGGAATATTTTACGTAGCCTACATTATGTTACCATTGTTTCGTCGCTTTGGCAAGAATAAGAATGAACATTTTTCAGTCTAAATGATTAATAACTCTAGAAAACTGTTGCACTGGATAGTCTATATTGAGTAAATAAAGGTGTTACATGGGCAAACATCGGCTAGAACCTGTTATTAGTCTTTGAATGTGGGCCGAGTAGGAAAACTCGAGATCCAATTTTCACTTTGGTCTCTCAAACCTTAGTTATTAGTTCTCGTTTTGGGGTCAGTTTTTTCTTTCCTGCTATGTTAATTATCAGTTTATTATTTGTTTTTGCCAGTGGCCGATCTAGAGTATCATTTTGGAAAGGAGGATGATAAAAAATTTTCTGGTTGAGCTTTTCGTTTTTTTAATATTTTCAAAACTCGACTTAAGAACCGATTTTAATGAATTTTTTATTGAATAAGAATGGGTGAATTCATGGTAGTTCCATTCATTTTTTTTTTCTCGTATCGATGTGACAGTTTTGTCTATGGTACAAATCAGTGCTCTGATGGTGTGTGTGTTTATAGGCATATTACACAGTACCAAATAATGTTACTGACTAGCATGGGAGTATAATGAAGGTAACTGATAGATGCAGTATAATACCAGACCAAAAGAACCTTATCAACTGCAGTAAGACCAAGACGAAAAAAAAATCTTTAAAAATTAGAACAAATATTGTAAAATGATCACCACCTAGCAATTTAAATATTTTTTAAGTAACTAGTATTTACTTTCTAATTAATTTTTTTTTCATACTTTGGAAAATACATACATGGTGAATTTAATTTAGATAACAAAAATAGTAAAAAATCTTGTCTAAATAT
Organism: Ericerus pela; assembly: GCA_011428145.1. Lineage (NCBI taxonomy): Eukaryota > Metazoa > Arthropoda > Insecta > Hemiptera > Coccidae > Ericerus > Ericerus pela. The sequence continues at coordinate 2,924,918 of WOFM01000392.1, forward strand.
GACCAAGACCAAGTCCATGACTAACTTTGCTAGACGAAGATCAAAACCCACAGTATTATCAACGGAAGATCAAACCATGGTCTTGTTTTTGCTCATCAGTAAGTACAAGTAGGTCATAAATATAACCAACCCACTCACCAAAAACCATAAAATAATTAATGAACAAAAGTAAATATCTTCTATGTAATTATCGGGGTTAGCTAGCAATGTAATATTGGCATCACAGATTGTATCGAATGGATTGTATTCGAAATCTTGATTAACTTATAAGACTAATTTTTATAAATAGAAAAAGAATATAGGCTAATAGAACATAATCGCAGGTTTTTTGAAAACCTGCGAATATGAATTGAATGAACTAGACATCCAGTTAAGTAGGTTAAAGATGTATGAAAGGGGCAGATCATTTTTTATTTTTTAAATGGTTTGAAATTTGCTGTTAAATGTCACAATTCATAGATAACCAGCAGCAAAGAAGAGAATAGTCTTATATTCGTAGACAGCCAATAAAAAGCTGAAAGTTTTATCCAATATTTCTCAGCGAAGATATGGTATATCAGTATGTTTTTGAACAATTTAAAATATGACGATGATACATTTAGATTTTCTTTTTCGATTTCTGATAAATTCACCAAAATGTTAAGGTTTTCGGTAAATTTCCTTCATGATCAGCTGTCATCTTGAAAGAATCGCTTGGTATGAAACGAACGTAACTCTTAGAAGTTTTCCAACAATCTACCAACCAAACACGTAACGTTATATTTTGGAAGGCACCCCACAAGCGTGTTCGAAATCAAATCTCAAACCCCATAAGCAAAAGGAGAATAGGGAAGGAAAAAAAAAACACGTCGACAAGCCCTCCTTTATTATCAAACAACCAACTCCTTAAGGATTCGAGCCGCTTTTCTTACATTCCCCTTTCTCCTTCGCTCTTTTTTCCGAGTTTTTAAAGATTCGATGAAAAAGTACAAGAGAATCTAAAGTGACAGCGAAAAAGTAACGAGACTATACGCTCTTAAAACTGTAAAACGACGATTGTGTTTTTGGGGAATAAGAAGAGAATTTTCTTCACTGACAACTTTCTTCATACAAATCCCTCTTTTTATCAGCTATTTTTTCTATTTAGACGAGATATGATTCGGAACCGTTTCATTTTTCGATACGATATACACGGTATTCGGCTCAAAAAGGCGTTTATACCTTCAAAATTGACAGGTCGTGGTCACTGAAATGAGCCAAAAGTAAAAACAATTTACACGATTTTCATTTCTTGCATAGTCGAGGATACATTGGAAATTTTTTAAAAGTAGGTTTTCTATTTAAAATCCACTTATTAAACTTGGTGTCATGGAACAATCTGAGGGTAGGAGTAGGCAGATTCCTCAAAAAAATGATTCGAATCACGAATCAAGAATGTTTTACGGCGAAGTGATCCGAATCACGAATACTTTCAGTCCAGAGATTAGAAATAATTGGAACGAATAATTTTTCAACGAATCACCAGTCCTTTGTCGCAAACGTTAAATAATTCTGTTTGACCTTGGTATGAGAAGAAAGTTCCGAACATTCCAGTACTTTCTGATAAAAAACTATTTTATTTAGGAAAGTGAAAACTAAATGTTCTTTGAAAAAACTGTTTAATTTTACACGGATGAAATTTATGAATTTTTTTTCTCAAAAATTACCATATTTACAGGAATTACTAGGGAATTTCCTGACTAAAGGAATAAGATTCGTGATTCGTTGTTCCACAGTTTGTAAATAAATGATTCGAATTACGAATCCTTTGTTTCCTAATGTGATTCGAATCACAAATCACGCATTGCTTTTTCAAAAGTGATTCTAATCACGAATCACAAATCCTTCTCAGCCCGTTAAATGAATTTAAATCCCGTTTTTTTCACGAATCCTGCCCACTCGTACTAGTGGTTGGAGTAAGTACGTTTTTCGTTTCAAAACTCAAGCAAAATTTTGGGATTAATAACTTAAATTCATATATATATAAGCCAATTTCTTGTTACCACGTACTGGTCACAATGGTCATCCCATAATTACAAAGTACTGAGCTAAGAACCTGACTTATTGCTTTTATTGAGAAGGTCGACCGTACGGTGCTTCTGGTATTGTTATTTTCGTTTTTATTCTGGCTATAAAATTTTCAACTTTTGACCAAAGCTACGAAATTTGAAATGTGTATTCACTATGACGTATTATAAATTTTTATGAATTTTGGTTTGGATCGGCCCTATAGTACTAGTGGTATGGCTATTTTAGTTTTTCTTTTAGCTATAAAATTTTCAATTTTTAATTAATAACTACGGATTTTGGAACAAATGTTTACTATGATTTATTATAATTTGCAATGAATTTTGATGTGGATCGAGCGCATGGTGCTTCCTGAAGGTATAGATATTTTCGTTTTTGTTTTGGCTATAAAATTTTCAATTTTCGACCAATATCTACGAAATTAGAAAAAAATATTAATTATGATCGATAATAACTTGCTATGAGTTTTGGTGCGGATCGGTTTTACGGTACATCCGATAACACAATTTTTGTTTTTATTTTGGCTATAAAAAGCCTAATTTTGGACCAATAAGAACGTAATTCAGAACAAATATTTATTATGATTTATTAATAACTTTTTAGTGACTACCTAATTTTATAATTGATGAAAACCTATTTTTTCTAATGGAGTTGCTGCTGCGTTAGAGTTTTTTGTGTCTAATTTTCATTTTGTTAAATAAACGTACACATTTTATTTTTCAAACTAAGGTAACCCTGCTAAATTCGTCATTTTTCATACCAGAGTAACACTGCTAAATTTCAGGGGAAACAACGAATTTGGTTTTGTGTTAGTGTGCGTGTGTTGAATCATGAATACAATCAAGTACACACACACACTAACAATACAAACATTGTATTTTAGTTTTGTTTACATTTTTTACTTTTCGTTGCACATTACGTCATCTTTTTGTTATGTATCTCAGATTGAACATTTCCAATCTTAAAACACGTCATCACTGTTATCTACATCTTTTAACATTTGGCATTCCATTAAAATCAGAATAAAATCCTATTATGAGACATCTGAAAAGGAAAAACCAAAATTTTCACTATAATAACTAAGAAGTAGATTTTATTATTCAAATTTTGTTAAGGGATAAGAATCACATCAATTTGAAGAATTCAATTGGAATAATCTCCTATTATTTATCTACCTACCTTTTAAAAATACCTAGCCTATTGCTGAAGAAAGTTATATAAAATTGATAATTTTCTCGCAAATTAAATAAAAAGAAAACAATGGAAGCCTCACTTTATTCCAATATTGTATTTTAGACTACCTATGATCCTGCTCTTTAACCTGTACTGAATATTTTCTTATAATTTATGAATCAAAGTTCTTAAACTATGAAAAAGTCCATTAATGTATTCTTGAATTTTGTAACATTCAAAATTGATCACTACAGAGCAGTAATCGAAACTCATTTATCTAATTAAAAAATTTCAACGAATTGAACAAATGAGTAAATTTGAATATTTATACGCCTATATTTCTTCAAATTCATTGCCTACAATCTGATTCTCCTTAAAAAGGAATATTTGTAATTTTTTGTACAAAACTAATGCACAGATTTATTGTTGCAAAAATTTTATTTCTGGGGAGTTATTATCCTAGGTGAGGATTAGGAGCTTGGACCCCTCAACAACAATCACCGTTGAAAGGCTGACTATTTTAGTATATTTCACGTTAAACACCCTTTACCTTTGCACTAATTACTTGTTACATTCTGTATGTAATTCATGATTGTCAGACTGTGACAAACTAGCTTATCACTGATTACATCATGTTAACAAATGCATTTGTTGTACTTTGTTATCTACAAAGTACAACGCAATTAGTCAACAAGATATACACAAAAATGTATGTATTTATGTAAGTGTTTGTGTACAGAGCCAAGTCTAAAAGGTGCCAGTAAGCACCAGTGTTTATTGAGGTTAGCTCTCTTGTACTTGTGTACGAAGCTGGTAAACACACAAAACTGGAGACTACCTTCTGTGGTGGAACCTCTTCCATGTAAAATATTTCGCAGTTATCTACGCAAAGATAAACCCTATACCTTATCATTTATTGATCTGATATCAGAACGATGCTTGAAGAAGCTGACACTTTTCACTCACAATTTTCTCTTAAATTATAATATACCTACTATATTTAGTTTTAAATTTTATTATTTCATTAAGTCCATCCTCTAGGAGAAGCTTAATATTAGAGAATACTTTTGTAATCTCGAATCTATCTTCCTTAAATTTCTTTTCATTGACGTACTGTAAACTTAATTTCCTGATAATCAGCTGCAGGTTAATATTAAATTGATGCTTACCTATCAGAAATAATCTGAATTTAAATAGGTACTAGGTGTAGTGTTAATTCATTTGATATATTTATTGAAGTGGTACCTGCTAAAGGATGGAGTTAGAGTATAATTGCCCCAAGGATGTTAATAAGTTAGAGTTTTATGCTCATCAGTTGGACAGTTAGTAAATAGTGAAAGTTGATGACTTTTTTTGGCAATTTAAAATTTTGCAATATGTTGGCAATTTTGGAGTTAACGAAATTAGCAGTTAAATCTACTATTTGGCAAATCTTGCCAGTTGAACACCTTTTTTTTTAAAGAGACAATTTCACAACTTTTAGCTGATGGAAATTTCAACACTTTCAGTTGGTAATTTTCATTTTTTTACCCCCCTCTAAAAACGCCTTTCTCAGGATCACTCTACCTGCTTCGTTTTTTGAGTGGGTCTGAATATTTATATGTTTTTTTTCAAATATTGGAGAAGTTAGATGTAGTTTTTGTTTTTTCAAAAATACTGAATTAATTTTTTTTTTCAAGTTCTCTGGAAAATAATTATGACTGTTGGAAAAACATTTTTTTAGAAAAACTATTTTTGGCAAAAAATTTTGTTGGAAAAAATATTTTTGGAAAAGTGACTTTCCACCTCTTTATTAAGTACCTATGTTGATGGATATTTCAAACTCAAATTTTCGAGGAAAAAAATTACAAAGTTTTTGTTTAACTTCAAAAATTTTTAGCATGAATAAACAAATTTCGTAGGTGTTTTAAACAACGCAGAAATATGTGCAAAGGAGCATGTCTTCAGCTTTCATCCTAACCCCTTCAAATTGGACACCTCAGTCTTAAGCCTTTAAATAACGAAAACTGTTCCCTCCAATATCAATACCCTAGGTTTAAGTAACTGCCAGCTGCAGCATGAATGTCTCAGTTGGATGGAACAGAAAAAGAAGGTTAAATAGACAATTCAAAATCTAGACAGAGGTATTGCAGGTTTGTCAGTGTTAAAAACTTGCACGTTGCAAACTCTAAAGCAAAGATAATTACAATAAACTATTCAAGAAGTAGACTTATATGGTATACAGCTGTTCAAAAAAGGTCTAACATTGTTCTTAACAACGTTGAGTTACGAAATTGTGCTGTAAAATTTTTAGCAGAACACCCTGTATATAAAGAGTTTGATGACTTTTTTTTCAGATTTTCATTAATTCGCTTGGAAAACAATTATTTGCTCGTTCCGTCCCGAAAATAGGTGCCATTAAATGTGGAGCTTGAGTCATTATGACGACGACTTTTTCGAAAAAAATATTATTTTGTAGGCGTTCGTAATGGTGGTTGATGACGTTTTGCCGTGCTTTATGGTTTGTAAAATATTAATTTAAGGCCGACATGAAAGAGTGAGAGTGAGAGAGCGAGAAATAGCGAAAAAAAAAAAAAGAAAATGCGAGAAAAATGTGAAGAAAAAAAATCTCATAATTTTCATCGATATCAAGCTGTTTTCTAGTGACGAGGGTTGGCATGCGGAGACTCGATGGGGAAAAATTGAGAAGGAAAAAAAATCTTGTTCAACTTTATGTTGCGAACAGCACTTGAGATGTGGTAAGGGAATTGAGGGATACTTTTGAAAGTTCGTTTTCTGTTTGTCTTTGCTCTCGTGCTGTAACCGAGGTTAAAACGTTAGATTTTATATGTTTTATAGGACAACTAAACGAAATTTTTCCTCCAGAAATAATGTGTTTTGTATCCGATATTCGCTGTACTAAGCAATGTCTCCAAAATTTGGTCACTTTTTGACTTATTTATTTTCCCAATCAGTCGAATGGAACGAATGATTTTCTGCTTGTAAACACTTCTGATACGGTAGGTACTTGTAGTAAACTCGATTCAATTAAAGGTCCTCCCAAGTTACCAATACAAGTTTCGTTGATGTTAATAAATATTTTGTGCCCAGTTGCTTGTTAAAAAAGAAAAAAAATCCATAAAGCATTTCTAGAAGTATATAAATTTTATTAACTGTTAGATAGGTACAAGTACACAATCTCTTTGCTCTGGTTCTTGTTAACATTCGACAAATTAATTTCGCATTAATGAATGGCCTATCGTCGAATTTGTGTAATTTTCGAAACGGATGAGAAAACGTGAAGTGGAGCCGATACTGCAAGGCAGACAACGAGTCTCTCCTCAAAGACCAACTTAAATTACCATAAACACGGAACACCTCTCATGTTGTTGGTAAGAATTTTAATCTGCTGCGCCACCGTCCCGCAGCAGCCGCAACAACTTCATTATATTAGGATAGGTACTTAATTAGTGGAACTCGAATTCAAATTAATTATAGATATGTACGAAAACGTTATTGCCTTTTTCCGAACGAGAATGATGAATTAAATTTATTTATTTTTTTTTTTATAGCTTTTTTTTTAGCTTCTCAGGTGCTGAAGTGAATTATTCTTCGCTTCACTCTTCTTCCTGAAAGAAAAAAATTTATTTCGCAATAAATTATTGAAAACGTAATTTATCGTGACATAAAATGTAAAATACAGCAGAGCATAGGCTATATTTTGATGGAATACGATATTGTCGATAGAATGGAAACGGAAATGATGATAGACTATGTTTAAGTATAAAAGTGATTACGTGTAAGGGTATTGAAAAAAGTATGCACCCGTTCAGATTATTTACATTTCAATTTTGATATCCGTTTTCAATTAGATATTATCAAGAAAATTAATGAACGTATAAATGGTGATCCATGATGGAGTAAATGCAATATCTAGGCCTATGGAATAGTTTTCAGCCGGTTTTTCACCCGAAAATATACTTATTAAAATTGACCTCATGAAAATATCTATAAGGTTGGGACTTGGATCGAACATTTTTCGTTTTATACAATGATATTTGATTTTTGTTAATTTCTTCCAAGTTTCGTTCGTCAAGTTCAAGAAAAAAAAAAAAATCAATTATACCTGACTGAATAAACAATTCTTTTATCCAACTCAAAATTCTTTAAATTTTTTTTCATATTATATCGAATATTTGCGCATATTCAATTTTGTACAATTAATCTGCGGAGAGAGGAGTAACAGAGACAGTGTTCTTTGGAAAAAATAATGAAAAACTTTTGAACAAATGCTTCGATTGAGCCGAAAATCGATAACGTTGATTTTCATTACCTTGTCAATATGTGCATCAGAATGAAAACTGCACTAAATATCTTGTAAACAAAATTTTTAGCTATAGATTAATATCATTCAACAAGTATTTTGCTCTAACATGCTATGAAGTTTGGTGCGGATCGGTCGTATAATACTTCAAGTATCTCCAAATTTATTCTGATTCTGTGCGGTAAATTGCATGATTTTTTATCAACATCTACAAAATTTAGCACAGTCATCAATTTATAGGCGTAAGTACATCCAATTTTAATTCTAACTGGGTGGTTTTTAAAAACCTGCTTTTTATAGCGGGGCTGCTGTGTCGCTCGAATTTCTATATTTCTACTCTATGGCACTTAAGTTTCTGGAAATTGTTGAAGAGCTCGATTTCATTTAGGGCGTAAAGTTACGATCTGAGATAATGAGAAAAAAGGTTGAATTTTATGACGATGAGATGTAGTTTCTGTTGAAGAGAGATGAATACTCGAGTGTATTTTTGACTACCGTGTCCGTTTACCCTGTGCATGTACCTACATGTACAACTCCATCAGTCAGCTATGAAACAGTTCGAATTGGCTGGCCCTATCTGAGACATTTTTGCCCATAGGCAACTTGTATAAATTCATCTCTTCAATTCCTAACAAAAAATACCTTGTAACCTATTGAAAGTTGAACAAAAATTAATGTAAAAAGTAAAACCTCTACACTCCTGCCGCATACTAGAAACAATATATTAACTAGTAGAATGCAGTTTTTTGGCTCTAGTATAATATGTTGACTTGATATTTGTGCAGGTGAAAAATGATGCAACCGATCAATTAGTCCAAAAGTTCACCACTGATAAAGGAACCGCCCTGATCAAAACGTAATTGTACATAAACCACCTGACAAAAATGTTGTTAATGTGTCTTATTAACATAATATACCTATATGTATACGTACTCAAACTAATATTGTTCTGTTGTAAAAAATTCGACAACCTAATTTGTAAACGAACAAATTTTCAAAATGTTCCCACTTTTTCTTTTTTTTTTTTACAAAAATTACAACTAGAAACTTGTTAGCGGCACTTTCTTAAAAAATAATTTTGTAAATCCGAGAAAAAGTTCGACCTGTCTATAATACTAGTACGTCTAATAGGTAGTCCAGAAGAGTTTTTTTTTTTTTTTTTCTTGTTCTTATCAAATTTTAGTAACAAATCATTCGACTATCGACCGAACAAAATATGTTCAGCAATTAGCATGAAGAAAGAAAAAACAAACATCGAAATGATATTATGAACATAATTTTAGCTTAGTTCGACGTGTATATTACCCAAACTTCGTTACCGTTTTATTCTACCTACTCCCTTTGATCAGAAAAATGAAGAAAGAAGAAGGATAAGAGGAATATTATACAGGAAAGAACATAATATATAAGAATTAGAAGCAAAAAAATAAAATAAATAAATAAATAAATAAATAATGGATATTTATTTAAATGAGTTCTGATTTTGACACGAATTGTGAAAATGGCAACACCAGAACTGGATGGACGTATTTGCATACCTATATAGGTACGTTGTTTTCCAGTCCATCCTACTCTTCTGTGCTGGCAAGGAGCAAAAGGTGAACGAAAGAAAGAAAAGACAACGAGAAGAAGAGAAAAAAAAAGTAAAAGTAAAAGTAAAGGAGTAGGCTAAAAAAAAAAAAAAAAAAAAAATAAGAAAAGAAAAAAGTAGTTTACATCGATAAATCGCTTATGGTAATCGGATAGCTGATATGCAAATAAAGAAAAACCGATATTAGCAATTATTATTATTTTCGTGTCAAATAGGGTTCGTTGGGATGTAGGGTAGGGGGTTGAAAAAAGTCAACAACGTATTTGTGCATACCTATATATACACCCATACCGATATTTTGCGTAGGATTTTTGTGTCGTGAAAATAAGAATTAAAAAAAAAAAAAGAAGAAGAAAGAAGAGAAAAGAAAAAAAAACAAAACTTATTTTGCTAAAGACGCCATGCCACTGTACACGTATATTTTAGTTAGGTTAGTTCACCAATTTTATTTATGTACTGCACAGTTATACGTACATACCAATGGAAGATAATTTGGAGAAAACGAATGAAAGAACAAAATTGACCTTAGTATAGGTTTTGGTATTATTTTAAAAGGTGCCTGTAGTAGATATCTTATATCTTCGCTATTTTTTAGCAAATTTTTTTTTCTTCTCTTCTTTTTTCGTAGAAACTTTAGTGATTTAATTGAGAAGAGAATACGAAGCGTGATGAATGATTTTATTATCGGCGATCATACGGGCGATAATGTTTCTCCTCCTTTTTAAAACGTATTTGCTGATTAACTAATTCAGATTTTATTTTCCCCGTCGGCCGCACAGATCATTTGACTGAAACGTGAGTCAGCGTATTTCGGTTGTTAAGAGGCTTTAAAAAATTTTCAGCAAACGAGTTTTTTTTTTCTCGTTTCTCGACTATAGGATATCGGTGGTAAATTCAATTATTCGCTATTAATACTTATTATGATAGTAGCTAATGATAGACGAATAGAAATAAAAAAATATAAAGCATAACCTGAAAAAGAAAAGATAAAGAAATGACGTATACCTACGTGGAATTATTGGTGTCAGATTGTGACTGTATGGGTGCTATGCTATACGTATTCTTGTCCATCTGTACGTAGACTAATAATAATATTCTATGTAAGAAAAAATAAAAAAAATGAAAATATTTTCGAGCTTTGTTTCGAATTGAGAAGGAAAAATTCAAGAAATATTTAATTAATCTGAAGATTTGTATATCTGTGCCTACTTTTCAATATTTTTGAATGCAGTATGGTTAAACCGATTGAAATAATAGGTATAGCTATTTCAGACCACCTGCATTCGTCTTGGCAAATTACGTCTTCGTTTCTAAATTAATAAATTAAAAATTATAAACATTTCCATTGGTTGATGGCATAATATGAGTTTCGAATATTTATTTTTTAGTCCATACCTTCAGCTATTCGTTTTTTTGGCACTTTATCTGCAATTTTTGAGAAAAACAAATACAGGTGAACACTATAATGTTTCCTCTCTCTCTCTCTCTCTCTCTCTCTCTCACTCTCTCTCTCTCTTTCTCTCTCTCACTCTCTCTCTCTCTCTCTCTCACTCTCTCTCTCTCTCTCTCTCTCTCTCTCTCTATTTGTTTCGAGTTTTTCCAAAAACTGGTTTCTTTTGTTTTATTTTAATTTTTTTTTGTATATATATTATTAACTTGAACCCTTAAAAATGTAAGTACTATTCTCATTATTAACTTTTTTTTTACTTCTTTTTTCAGTTTGTGCAACCATGTTCTTGTTTTATTACAAAATATCTTAGTTTTTTACTCGCACAAATTATACGTTTTCATTGAGAGGTGTACAACTATTCAGCCACAACCTTCAGCTTATTATTTTCCTTCTAAGCAGCCAAGTTTTGTTTCAGCTTTCATCATTGCAATCTGGCATCATGGTCGAATTAGTTTTAAATTTCTTTCTATGTGTTTTATTCAGTTATTCAATATTGAACTTTTCTTATAATTTGAGTGCAGTTTTCATCCCTACTAATAGGATCCATTTCTTTTCCACACTGGATGTCTCATAAAGTGTTTGGATTTATAATCTTTAATCTCATTCAGTGTCTTTAAATTTATCTTTTTCTGATTGAATTATCGAAATGTTTAAATTCAACACTTTAGGTGCCAAGCCTATTCCAGGAAATAAGGCTCCAAAATTCTACGACGTACCCAGCCTTGATTCACAATCAAAGGGTCTGAAAGAACCCCACCTCCATACAAGTGATGTAGGCCCCATTTGCCATGAAGAATATATGGCTTATATATTCATGAAATTTGGTTACTTTCCTTTTTTTTCCCCATTGTAAAAGATGTATTTCGAGAGCCAATAGAATCAGAAAATCACATTAAAAATAGTGTAAACCGTATGTTCGAGTGCTCCCACACGATTACATACTATCTGATGTGTGTATTGTGTAGCACACATGACATATATTCACAGGTCAAGAGTTTGCGTACATGCACTCATGGTACTTAGCAGTGTTAGTTATGGATACTATTTTCGTTTCAATTCAATATAACTGTGTTGATTTCTTCTAATTTGGAGCAATGTTGATCAGTGAGAATCTTGTGAAGTATAGTTATTTCTTTCTACCTTCGCACTAATGCATGATTGAAACTGTGGTTTCTAATTCTTTGAATAATTCTTAAAAATGTTCAGACGAATCTCTTACATCTGTGGTTTTGTGTTTTTTGTGGAATTTCTTACACATCACTAAAACAGAGTCAGAAAACTCACGTTTAGAAATTCTGGATACACACAGCAGTCAAAAAAATGTATATTTTATAGTAATTTTCATAATTATTTAAATCAGATATTTGAGAATTTGTGGTTATGATAAAAATCCAATATTAGATACTTATTCTGAGTAATGGAAAGATATGAATTCAATCAGTGCAGGCCAAAATGATTCCCATTATTTTTTATTGCTTATCTTGTGGTATGCCAGGGGGGCCTACTTGGGACCCACCACCCAACAGATTGCACATTATTATTTTTTATAAAATCCACGGCCACGGCTGAAAAACACGAATCATGTCCCATTTGCAAAGGGAGGCAACTCCAAAATGTTGCCCCCCGACCGGCTCAGCCTACCAGAATTTGTGGACCCGATGTCAGCGTGGAACGACTATATTTTTACATCTGCATACCTCGGAAATCCATGGAAATGTACTTACCTACTGCCATTCTGCTTCAGGTACAAATCAGGAACCACACCACCGAATTATTGCCCATTGCCTTTTAAATGAATTAACACATTTTTCAAAAATTATTAAATATAATGAACCAAGGAAAGGTATAAAAATAATACATGTTGCTCCTAGAGCACTAGAAAACGAACTGACTTTAAAAACGTCAGATTTTCCCTCCAAGATTTTCAAAAGAACAGAGAGATAAGAAAAAATATTACATGTGGAACATTGTAGAAAATTTGGCAGAAAAAATGAAGAAAAGTAAGAGAAATATACATTTACCAGGTTTGAAGATAAGAAAAAGGTGAATGAAATGAAAAGAACCAAGAGATGAAACATGAACAGATCATGTAGAATTCTGAATATTCGTGAATATAGTGAAGAAATGATCGAGATATCCGAGGTGAATGACTATGACATAGAAAAAAAAAGAAGAAGATATGCGTGAGAAAGAGACAGAAATGAGAAGAAAAATGCAAGAGAGTGAAAAATGAACATGAACAAACCACGGTAAAAGCTGCAAATGGAATTCTATTTTATTAAAAATTAGCCGAAATAATTACGAATCGAAAAAAGAAAAAAAAGGGGTGGTAGCCTCATGCGTCAATCTTTAATATTAAAATAGTAACTATTGGACCAAAGACTGTATGACTTTTTTATTTCAAGTCTCAATGTCATTCTCAATTCGAAGAAATTAGTACAAATTATGTGGGGTGGAAGCTGATGCATCGTTCCCTCTATTTTACTAGTTTCTCAACGAGGTCAATATTATTCAAACTGAGTATTTAGTAATTTCTCATACACACTTCTTATTTAACGAAGACTAAATTTCTATTTATGATTTTTTAATAAAATTTATTTTATTTTTTTACCCCACTGACCCGAATTTGATTACCTAAACCTTGCAGTTGTGACAGCTACCTATAGAACTTGTAACTTACAAAAATTAGATAAAGCCATGCGTGATACTTGCTCTCCCACATGAAATAAAGGAATGAGAAATTTTTTTTTGGAATTTCTCTATTCTATTAGGTATAAAGTAATAAGGAACCTTATTTCAAAACTCATATTATCCAAAAACCTAATTTTTCAGGAGAAGCAAAAAACATGTGTAAGCCTTCCTCTGAAGTGTAAATGCTGGTAATTAACTTCATTACGTTCCTTACCAGTGAAATAAATAATCTGTGTAAAAATTTCCCACATATCATATTCCAAGGTGGAAATATCGCCATGTAAAGAATAGATAATGTAAGTTTTGCCTCGAAGGAGTGAGTTTTTTCACAAAAATCCCCATATTTTGCACTGTTTTCTTCAAAAACAATGCGAAACATTATAATATTCAACTTCATACATGCTCAAAAAGAAAAAAGAAAACTTTAAAAATCTGACAAAATACAAACAACAGTCGAATTGATAATTTTGATAACAATGAATTCGGGTTGGAAAGTGGGTATTACCATTTTTGCTGGAATGGTTTCCCACAGTCGTAGTAAATTCGCTAAATTAGACACTAATAAGACACCAAAATATTGTAGGTATGATGTTTATTTACAAGATATTCGGTGGAGTAGAAGATTCACCGTCAAGTCAAAACCTACAATATCCATTGAATAGATAATGTACCTAATTATATTTTAATCTCATTTACAAATTATTCTCACAAAATATAATTCTCATTCTTGGTAGGTACCTAAATCATTTTAAACATATTTTCTATTTCAATATCCTGCTGTAATCACGTTATTAATGCAAGTTAAGACGTGCCGTATGACAACACCTTTTCTCATTATTACTCTGTTTTCATACTTCAATACATGATGTCATTTATTCTGTGAATCTTGTACATAATTCTCCTTAAAATTATAATTACACCCACTTTAGATCAATAATACGTTATTTTATTAACTAACAAACTATTAAATTAAGTATGAGCTATTCTAATAATCAATCATAAAGTATATCTCCCACGACACCACTGTAAGTGTCACCGGAAATCGTACCCTTAGTTCTTAAAAGCCTAATTCATTCTTTCAACTTCTCTTGTAAAACCTAATGCACTTTTCAATTTTCACGCAATCATTAAAATAATATATACCTACCTACAGCATTATAAATTAATGTACGTGTCGTGTACTGTTTCGTAACAATTACACCATTATAGATAATGTGAATTTTGGTTCTAAGGCACTACTTTGGGGTATATTTTCCACATAAAATGTTATATCTTTGAATTTTTCAATCACAGAGTTAGTTTAAAAAATTTCCAATTCTTTATCTCTTTCTTTCTCTATTAATTTAATTCTCATCTCAAAGTATACCTTAAAAGTCAAACCTACCTAAGAACACCATTTTATTTAAACATCGGTGATAATTAATGTTTTCTGTTTTTTTTTGTTTTTTGTTTTTTTTTTTCAAAACATGACCTATTAAGTCTTTCTTATCCTTTTCCAGCTAATTAATTACCACTTTAATTAATTTTCATTGACCCAAAAAAGCTCCTTCGTTTTTCCATTTTGGGAGCTTATCTCTGACATTTTTGTCAACGTATAATGGCAATTAACGGTCTCCACATTCAAACATCTATTTTCAACATTATCATTAAGTCGAGCATCAAAATCGTGCTTTGTTTTTTTTTATAGAATTTCCGCATAAGCATAGTACAGAAGATACGGTAACTAAGGAAAAGCATTTCCTTCTTCCCTTTTTGCAATAAACACCCCTTTTGGCTGCGACTGTGGAAGACAAGATAAAGGCAAAGGATTTAATAATAAAGAAAAATAATAAAATTTAGGCTGTCATCAACAACGATTTTCGCAGCTTCTTAGGCAATGAAACGAAAAAAATCCCCCCCCCCAAAAAAAGTGTTTAACCCTAATTTCAGCCAATGGAGATGCGTTAAATCTGTTAAAAGCTTATTCAAGAATGGTTTTACTGCATAATGCACGTAGCATATATATATATATATATATATAGGAACTGAAAATCTTGACCACGTTGGCACCCATAACTGCGCGCTTTTGGTTGTTAATCTCTTTGGGTTTCGAATTAAAGCAGCTGTTTCCCTCGCTTTTATCTGGAATTGACTTTGTTTAACGATACGAATTAATTGCACCTACATCCTTTAATAACAAGCTCGTAAATTTTAGATAAGAACTACGTATTATAAAAACGTGTGCTTTTTCATAGCTTAGCTTTATACACTGTATATATACGTACAAAGGTACCTACCTATACTATAGTATATGGGCTACATAATATAATATAGTTTATGGTTGCGAATAGATTGAACCCTTCATTTCGGTTTGATGGCTCTGTGCCAAAGTTTAGACGTGGTTACCACCTGCTGGTTGAACGATGAGCTGGAAATTCGCGAAAGAAATTATATTTTTTTAAATCTTTAGCTCTGTTTATGTGTTTCTGTTCGATATGTAAAAGTATATGCACACTGCAAAAATGCTCCAGAATTTTATATATATAGTAACGAAAAAAGGATAATATTGAACAACGAAAGCGACGTTCTGCAGTAAGTTTTGTTGTAAGCGGAAACGTTTGATAATTTGTTTCTTCAAATTGCGAGTAGTTTCTTTTTTATATCGAATGATTTTTTATTTTGTACTGGGAAAGGGTGGAGGAGTTTGAAGAACTGCACTTACGTACGAAGCAACCATAAAAGTAAAAAAAAAAAAAAGAGAGAAAAAAAAATACTCTTACGAGAATAAAAAATCGCTGCAACTGCGGACAAGCAGCACTCGAAGAACAGGAAGGGATTGTTGTTTTTTTTTGGTTGTTTTATTAAGAACGGTGAAATAAGAGCCTATTGAAAAATGGCATTTTTCAGGGTGAAAGAAAGTGAGAAATGTATTTTACGAAAAAGTTACATGGGATTCAAACTTGACCTAATTTATTTTCGTAAACTTCGTGCAAAGATCGAAATTTTGGAAGACATTATATTTTAAAGAAGAAAAAAAGAAACTAACAACAAAAAACGATTTTATCGGAAAAGTTTTGCTTCGTCGTTGTTACAGGCCTAAGAATGTAGCTTATGTATATCGTTGTA
Source organism: Ericerus pela (assembly GCA_011428145.1). NCBI lineage: Eukaryota > Metazoa > Arthropoda > Insecta > Hemiptera > Coccidae > Ericerus > Ericerus pela. Next base: position 2,941,277 of record WOFM01000392.1, read on the forward strand.
ATAAATATCGACGAAAATAAGTGTAGAGAAAATGTTAAATAATTCTCTTACTTTTAAATAAACAGAAAATATTTTAATACTTAATCAGTAGTTCAAAAGTACCTACATAAATATTTTTGATACTAAGTTTTGTGTTGTGGTCGGCTTGGCATAGTGGCTTGGTTCTTGGCCATACAATCAAGAGGTTGTAGGTTCGAGACCAGTCGCGTCGCCGTCACATTGTCGACTCAAAATGGCGGTGTGTTCGGCTCGGTTCACTTTGTTCTCTCACATCTGTAATTGAAGGATTCTTGCCACAAGACTACTGGTGACGGATTCCAACCAACCCTTCCTTCAGATTGTTATCACTAATTTTCAACACACTGAATAAAATGGCTACATTACGAACGCAGAAAAAATAGGTACATAAACACAAAAAAGAGAAACAACTCATATATATATTTGTAAGAATAATGAAAATGTTTATGTACAATAATATACTTACAACCTCCAACAGATACGTACGTCATATTATTATATTGGCGTACATATTTGTCTACACAAAAAACGAATTCTATTCTGTACCATTTTTCCCTTTTAAATTGTACAGTTCACTGGCAAAAGTACCGCTACTTTCTGCCAGCACTCACAACACGTTTTTTAACAGGATATTCGGTGACCTCAATGTACTGGTCCTTAAGAGGTTCATTTCCAGTACTTAACAACCTTTTCTGGTCGTTACACAACCCCCAAATCATGGACCAAAAATAATTTTCTCCATTTATTTCTCCTGCATCGGGCAACACTGGAGTACACATTTGTGGCTTTTATGTGTAGGAGGGTTATAAAAATCCAGAATTTTTTTTTACCTAACATTGTTGTGTGCTGTGTTTCATCATCTGGAACATGAAATTCCCTTTTTCGTCCCACCAAATATGAAGTGACCTTTCTGAAGGCCAATAATCAACCCTACACTTCTGGCATGACATAATGGCTCCTCAAAGGCTTAAAATGAGATGTTGTCCCCCACAAGACTCCTTATACTTGCCCCTTCCAACTTCAACCCCCATTTGCATGAAATGGGAGTGCAAAGTTTTCTGGAAACTTTTCATGTGCTGCACAAACATGATCTGTTTTTTTTTAATTTTCTTTCTCTAAAATTTTTCTTGAGCATTGAGAAATTAGAAAAAGTAGGAAATTGGAAAGAGAAACGTTGGGAAAGTTTTATAGGGGAGGGATAATATCTCAATTTAGGAATTTGAGGAGCCGTTGTGCGATGCCAGAACTGTGGGGTTGATTGTAGTCTTGCAGAAGGGTCACTTGCACCACGACATGAAATCCAAGCATTCATACTCAAATTTGAATTTTCAAAAGTTCGCGGATGGGATACCTACGAAATTTCTTTACTCCAGTGACAAAACATCCTACCTATACGCCCATGGTGTGTTTAAGTAAAAGTAATGAAGGTGGGATATTATTAAAACTTTAGAAAATGTCGATATCATAAATATTAATATCGAACCTTTTCGATATTTTCTATCGCTATTATAGCCTACATTTTTCACGTCTCGTGAACTTTTACTGACAACCCGAGCAGGAATGTACGCTCATTCACAAGTTGACGAGTAGATATAGAGAATCCAATATTTGATGTTCCAAATTAGTGATAAACGTCCACAGCATGCCTGTATCTGTAAAAGTCCTACAGCTAATTTTATTTCGCCATTTATATTATTTTATTCCCGTCGACGCCCAAACACATTTAGTAAAGCACTACTTTTTTTTTTTTTTTTTTTTAGAGATTCAGTTCATCCGTATAATGAAATGCCAATATTGTTTCGTTCATTTGACCAGTGCAGCAGCCAGTGACGACCACCACATGAAGGAAGAGTATAAAATCGTCCAAAATAAACTTCATTCGGTTTCATCTTTCTCTCTCTATCATCCCCTCTCTCTCGTCAAAGATAAATATTAGACGAGCCTCATCACGCTTAAATAAACGGTAGTCATTAGTTCATTAAAGAGTTTTTTTTTTGTTTTTTTTTTTTGTAGGTCTTCGGATAACTATTAATACTAACAGCATACGAGGAGCTTAGGAGTTTCTGCCTCTATTTAGTCCCTATACGCCTCCCCTCTTTTTATATTCTCACAATAAACATGGCACACGATATTCACGTGAACTATAAGCTCAACGAATTTTCATAAACAGACGCTGGAGAGGTCCACAATCCAGTCGATAGATCCGGTTACCTATATGTGCCAAGTACAACCGTACAGGTAAACAATCGTTTTTAAGATGATTTTAATGGTGGTGATGATGATGATGATGATGATGATGATGATGATCTGTGTAAGCATAGGGTAGGTACTGTAAAGTACTTAGTAAAACGAAAATGGAAAACCTAATTCTCTTTTTTTTTCCCCGATCTCCCCAACCACGTAAAAATTTTTATCAAGACGTCGTATGGTTACGTGAATAGATTACCTTATGTGTTTTAAGAGCTTCTGTGAAATACCTACTCGTACTAGTCGAGCTCTTTAAAAAGGTCCCATAACGTATATTCATAGCAGTAGAATATTTTGAAAACACCTGCACTCGAACAGTTGGGTGGGAGAGAGAGAAGAACTATAACAACCAACGCAAACGCATCATTTTTTAATACTAATAACCGATTAAACGTTGTTCCTATAATATTATTATACGCTAGCCACATAGACCTCCGTTGTGTATGGGCAAAACGACTTCACTTTTCTCTTAGCACGGCATTTTCGGGGTTAGATATGACGACAAAATCGGAGAAAATGACAATTAGAGCTGCCAAATTGGTTACGCAGAACAGAACGAGCTGAAATAGTACTCGAGTTTTACAAGTGGAGGGACAACAATATAATTATATGAGGCATTTAAACGATTAATTTAGCCTATATTACACGTGCTAATATATTACGCGGTTATAACACCTGGTCCAGCTGATGTAAGTACCTAAGTGTCGACTAATAACTTAATCGCCCTCTTCGATTTTCGAAACCATGACGAATACCTGGTAACGAATATTATGTCGAATATGAGGTACCTACGCTATACGATTAATTTCCAGTCATCTGCTCGTAATTTCGGAGTGTTATAGATTTTCGAATCGTTTAAAGTAGACAACGTTTCGATTAGGTCGGCCAGTTGTTGTGCTTAAATTCGTCTCACAAAAGGCAGCCAAATTCCACGGTATAGATTTAGGCGGTTATTTTGATGGACGGATCAAGTAAAAGAAACGATCCGAGACAATTATATAGTCTCGAATCAAATTACAGATCAAGTTCTGTCCTGTTTAATTGTGTCAGTGACGTCGAAAATCGTTTCAAGCTGTAGCTACAGACCTACGTCATGATGTTTTGAGATTAGAAATCACAAACTAAGATGGCTGAGTACGACAGACAAAAAGTTTTGTGGAACGTACGACTTTTATTTCCAAAGTGTAGGTGGATAGAATTCAATAATATTTCAAAAATCGAGTACCAACCTAAGTATTAGGTACAGGAAAAATGTAATTTATGAACTTTATTTTGAACATTTCTAATTATAGACTGATATTTAGTGCTATATGAAATACTGGAAGAAGGTGGTAATCTGTTGGTAAATAGAGAATGCATCCAGAGGGAGAAGTTAAGAAAGTTTAAAAATCGTCAATTCGATAATACTTTTGAATAATTTGATCAGTCTATACATATAATGTAGAAAGTAAAAATTTTCCTAATCCAATTTTAAGTTGAAAAAACAAAAAAAAACATGTATTATTTACTGAGTTTTTCTCACGACTGGAAAACTCAATCAAATAAACGATCTTCTTTAATATCTCTTTTATTAATTCTCAAAAATATACATCACATTACTTTCTATTAATTATTTAACTATTAGTTATTCTTAAATGAAACTTGGTCAAGTCCACAAATCACTAGTGTGGAAAACTAACTTCTCGTATATCACATTTTGGGAGTAGACACAGGAATTAATTCGTCTTCAACAATAGAGGACGAATTCGCCTGTACTTTTTAATAATTAAAATGGCCGACCTTCCATCAGGTGAGGTGACAGTACAAACATCCACCGAATATGCTTACTTGACTCAGTCAGCATATTTGGTGGAATTTGTCTGTGAAGACAGGCAGAATATAGACGACTGTTGCTCCAAGAATTAAGAATATTACTCGTCTATATTTCGTTTCGACATGTTTCTGTAGATGAAAAAAGTTTATAGAAATATGACAGAACATACTAAAAAGAGAAAATATATAAGTCTTTTTAAAATGCTCCAAGAAAACTAACCACTGGAATTACTGAAGTCGGCTCTCTTTTCCGTGTCATATACAAAAAGCTTAGCCTGTATAAATTTATAGTCAAATTTTATGACAAAGTTTTTTAACTCTCAAAAAGCAGTAACACCCTGTTAGAACTTTGAAATGAGCATTACCATACTTGTCCCCATTTGATAGCCTTACTTCTCCCTATCATATTTATCCAAAAATCACATATACTTACTTGTCGCTGACTTCCGAGTAGATTTTTCATCTCCCTTCACCGACTGGCCCCCAGTAACAAAAAGAGTTTAATTCATCACATGACAAACACCCGACTTAATTAAGTATAGTTAAGTTAATTAACTCAAAATTATTATACTTAAAAATGATTATTAACAAAAAAATTGAATAAAATTATCGAATGATTAGTCATTTTTACTTTTTACAATTATTGTAATGAAAAGATATCACCTACACATAACTATTGTGAATGCAAATAATTTTCATTCTGTTATTGTAAAATTTGCTGTTCTTGGAAATCAAGTTTCTTGAATTAGGCATTCTTTACAAGTATCTTACATGGTTACATTTAGGTAGCATAAGTTTTGGGAATATGTTGCCTGAGTACTAGTTGGCAACACTGTTACGAGGATATTACATATTAATTTTATTTCTTTGTCTTAGTTAGTCTTTGTACCTCTATTATAATGAACGTCATCTTGTACTTTTCTTAAATAAACGTTTTACAGTTAGTGCAGTGATTATGTGTTTTTATTTAATTAGTTGATCATATAATATTCATTGATTCATTCCACGACAACATCAAGATGGGAAAGATATTTTTACGTCCTAGAGTATCCAATAATAAGTGTCTGTTATCTTTCAGTAAGTCATCTAAAGTGGAAATGAAAGTTGAAATTGGTAGATGTGACTTAGGAAATTGTCAGCAAGGTGAGAATGAAAAGATTCATATGTGTTAGTAGTTTTATTTCAAGTAACGGAAAATTTGACCCATATTTTTGGTGAGAAAGCTACAAAAGTGAAAATGAAGGTCTTTGTTGAGTAATTTTAAAATTTAAGTGATTCATTATGTGACAAAAAAATTTTTGTTCATTAATTTTTCTGAGGGACGAGTAAGCTTAATGACCAATATTTTTATTGATTAATTTTACTCAGCGACGAGTAAGGATGTGAAACATAGAGCAAAATTATAATTGAGACTAAGGTAATTCCCTTCGAAATTAGCCAATTTATTTGAAGTTACAAATTATTTTATCCACATTTTACCGACTTCAAAACAAGGGGGTGGTTTCCATATAATATAATTATATGTCTTTTTTTCATATTTGTTCCAGCATAACTTCTCAGCCTGGGCACCAATTTTTATGAAATTTTTACATGAGATAGGGAAATCCCATGGTGGTCCTATTCAATTTGTTTTAGAATCAGTGAGATAGTCTTTGAGTTATCATTAAAAAAACTTAGTTTTGGAATGAAATTGCTACAAAAAAAAAAAAACGAATAAAAATTCTCTGAAAAGTGAAAAATAATTCTTTTAAAATTTCTCTAGTAAGATCTACTAGAAGTGAATTTATCGAAAAAAAGCATTATGATAAATTAATAATTTTTTTCAAGAATAGCACCAACTTAAAACAAATACAATAAAAAATTCACTAATAGAGAAAAATAATCATTTTAAAATTTTTTTTAGCAAAATGTAGGTCTAGATATTGAAATTGGTTAAGTCGACTCTAACTAAGAAGTTTTGTCATAAAATTCGACAGAGCTGACATGAAGAACCTACCTACATGGTAAAGGAATTCCAAAGACTTACATTTCGCTGAACAAATTTTTAAGTTATTATTTTTCTCTTTTTAGTGTATTTTCTATTGTATTTGTTTCAAGTCTGTTCTATAGGTAGTTTAAAAAAATTATTGATTCATACATAGAAAAAGTGGCCTTTGCAGAATCTGACAATATTATCCTTTTACATGGTCGAAAACTGCGAAGAAAAATAAAATTATCAGATTACCATTCTCAGATTTATAATACGCAGACTATAAAGTACGCAACCGTTGATGTACTTTCAAATGTCCAGCTGTAGGCCAGTACAAAAAAAATGAATGAAAACTTTTATCATTCTTCTCATAATAGAGACAAACTTTTTTTCATCTCGAAAGGCATCCGCATATTTAAATGCAATACTCCTTCGTACATTACAGACTTAATTTTCAAAATTATTTTCTTATGTTCGATGGTCTTTATTGTGGTAAATTTCCACCAAAATCGGAAGAATGTTTTTAACCCTTAAATAATGAGTTGATAAATGCTTGAAAACTTTCTTCGTTTCTATTTACACGTAGAAAAGACACAGTAGGGAAAAATATATTTTCGAAGTTGCACAGTTTTCTAAGGGAACCGACTGTAATGAGATATCACTATAATAAACATAAATGAATATAATTCAAGATTTAAAATTGCAGCCAAGAAATTCACTCGCAAAATTAACAGCGCATGCGCCACTACCCTCACAGCCACACACCGACATGAAATAGTACATTACTCACCAAGGTTTGAAAGTGAGGAATTACATGTGAAGGCAAGTTTGCAAAATGAGCATAGCAAGTGAGCAAGTCCCGATTCATGTAAACTCACTTACAAACCTTGTTGAGGAAGATATTTTTTATAATTATGATCAGAAAGCAACAAAATAATTAATAAGCAATTTTAATGAGAAAAAAATAATCAAAATAAACATATATAGTCACACTGACTGACTTCTGTCGACTATAGGTTATGTAGTTTAGTGGCTAAGAAATCTGCCATCTGACACGAAGGTTGCAGTTTTGAACCCTGATGTGGGAGGTGAATTTTTGTAAAAAATTATAATTCTAAATTGGGAGAACAAACTTTACTTTGAGGCTAGCATAAATTCATGAATAACAAGAGCTGCTTTTTGCCCGAAAAACATGATTGTAAACATTGCCTTTCTGATCATGTATTATTAAAAAAATGTTCATTGCTTCGGTGGAAACAAGGAATTCAACAGCGTTACCTATACATATGCCAGAAAAAATACAAATCGTCTAACCCACAAAATAATAATATTTACACGAATAATAATAAAAGAAAAAAAATGCCCCAGTATCAGTGACTACCACAAACTGTTACATTTAATGTGATAACATTTTCATCTTCAATATCATAACTGTTTTATCAATGTTGAATGAAATATAGATATTTCGATGTGTCATAAGAAAGCTATGTACTTATGTAGTTTGTATCGCTTTATTATCGATAATCGGTGGAAAATTTGACAAGAAAAAACGACATCGAATGTAAAAACGAACCCCGTATTTTGCTGTAGTGAAAATAAAAATGGTATTACATTAAAAAAAGTAGGTACTTAGCCTACACAAAAATAAAGAAGATATTTCCACAGTCGAGTCTGTCGGCTCCCTCGGTATACATTATATTATACAAGATAAATATAGTAGAGAAGTAGACCATAGCAAACTTCAACGGTAGAATAGTTATAAAAATAAAAATGAAAAAATGATTGTACAATAATTATTCTCCATTACCTGGTGGTCTTAATGTGAAATTATTTGTGAAGATCGTTTTTCCCCTCTAATTTAATTTCAGCGAGAGTCGGAAATTATAGATTCCTCAAATAGGAAATTTTTATTTTTGCACAGTAAGGTCAGAGATACTCTGCGGCAGCCATTGAAATCACTGTTTATAATGATTATAATATTTCGTCAACGGCAGCATTCCTGTTTTATTCCTTTTTATTTTGCACATTTTTTTTTTCCCGCTTTTTCTATCGCATAATCGGTTCAAGTAGTTCACTTCTTTTCGAGCAGGACGTCTTTCATATTTTATGGCTGTTGTCATAAACCACGAAGTCATCGGTGATCGTCTGTATTTACGAGCAGGCATTAAACTGTCTGGAGCACTTTGGTAAATTACTCGCCCTCCTCGGAAACTGGATATTTTTATGTTTGCGAGAATTAGTCACGATGAGCAACAATACGTCAATCATACGCCGTCTATGGTATAGGCGTACACATAAACCATAATATCCTGAATATGTGTATGTATATACTGACAATAAGATATTTCATATCCTCGGACAATGCGTGGAGGATTTTTTTCTCACTTTCTCTCTTTCTTCGTCTACAATTCTAGCGTGTGTTTTGATTCGTGAAAATCTGATATTTTCGAAAATTACTATCATCAAATCGGAAGCAAAAAAATAACAAAAACCACAATCGTTAATGAGTACCTATACGACGAAACCTGTAATTTAATTTTAGATCCTATTATATGTAAATAGAAGAACAAAAAAACAAAAAAAACAGTACCAATAACCGCACATCGTTCATAAATCAAGTTCAATATTGTCGAAGCACTTACCATATCAATAAACAAGTTGGCGAATTTGGCAAAATGCTCTCACAAAAAATGTGGAGAGGAAAAATTTGTTTGATTTCTCAGCGACAGAGTGTATAGAAATGTAAAAATAAATAAATAAATAAATGCACAAACTTCTTATATGTTAGTAGCTATAAGTTTCATTATCAATAGATAAAGTATTTCTCGGCATTTATAAACTCATTTTGCCAACAGCTATTATAAGTGCTGATAAAAGGGAAATTCGATTCAGGCAGTAGAGAGCCTGGAAATAAAATTTTATTTGGCTAAAATTCGCCAAAAATGGAATAAATGCCAAAAAAAGTGTCAAATTTCCAAATTTTAATAAAAATTGCATTTATTGTTATAAAATCATGCAGTGGAAAAATTTGTTGGATGGTACAATGTGCGACCAAAAAAGAAACAAAACAAAAAGCAGTAAATATTTTTGAGGGGGTGCAAAAACAAAAGGTTGTGGAAATATTACAGCCGGGGTAGCAAAGCAGTTAAAACTGGCTTTGTTAATGAGGCATAACCAAAAATATTTGTAATTTACATAATTTTTATTCAAATTTTGCATTTTTTTACACAACTTCTTTGAAACACCGAATAATGCCAAAATTGAAGTTTTTAGTTTCTAGTTTAACATTTTTTGGTGTAGAAAAATCAATTTCCTAGTTGTTAAAAATAAATATAGCGATAGTATATTACATACCAAGGTTCAAAAGTGAGCGTTTACATGTAGGGAAGGTTGAGAAATGAGCGCAGCGAGTGAGTAATTCCTGAGTCATGTAAACTTACTTTTGAACCATGTTAAGGAAGATATTTTATTATAATTAATGATCAAAAAGCAACAAAATGTTGAAATCCTATCCAAATGATGAGTCTTCACAAAAATTACAAAAAAATGAAACAAAATATCAGCCTCCTCATTGTGATAGATTTAACGTTTCATTCAGAAAATGTAACCTCTACCTTGATGGAAAGTGGACGCGCCTCCATGCAAGAAGATGCCTCACGTTTTTACATGTAGGCACATTCATTTACATCTAGATTATATTTATCAATGGTACAAGCTACTTTTCACTCGTAAAATTCCAGCGTAAACATTGCTTTTCTGATCAGCAATTATATATTATAACATATTTTTATCATATACCTACTAATGATGCTTTTTGTAAGTCTGCCAGCCTGGGGAATTGAACCAGCAACTCACAGATTAAACAGTGGTGAACATAGGTATCCATGAGGCTACGCCATCACTGATGAAAAACTCCATATAGGTAATTAAGGTTCATGCCCTCACACTTTGAATTTCAAAATTATGCAGGGTGGTTCATTTATTGTACCCACCTTCTTCTTCTCTTTTGTATTTGATAACAGAGAAAAGTGTTCAAGGTGGGTCCTTTTAATTTTTGGCTTAAATTTCAAACTTATCAAATTATGAAAAATTATTTCCAACCCCTACAAATACTAATAAATTGTACCTAACTTCTTCTTTTTGTTTCAATGAGAACTCCAATTTTTCTCCTCAAATTTTGAGACAAGAGAAAATTTCACGAAGATTTGACTGGTCAAGCATCGAAATCAGTTAATAAATTTTATAATTAACCAAGATATCGTGAGGCTGTTAGAATGTCACTTCCATCAGTAAAATTTTCAACAAAAGTAGGCAGCAGAATTTTCATCAAGTTGCTGCTTTCTTGGTCGCTGTGACAATTGATATGCAAATTAAGTGATTTTTCAAATGTCATAATATCTTTGCTAGATACTTAACTGATTTTGATTGATTTTTATGGGACAATGTTAAAAAAGGAGAAAAAGAAAGTTGAAATTTTCAGATATAATGACATAACATGTCACAATCTACGTATATTTTAGTGCAGAATCGAATGAAATCAACTGCTAGTTGGTAGAACCAGTAGTTTTAGAATTATTGCGAATTTTGTATCAAGTTTTAACTGGTAAAATTCACGCTTTCTGGTATTTAGCTTCTAACACTGACTACATAAAGTCGTATTTTTCAGGCTCACTTTTTAGGTTTGGGAAGCGTCATACATAAAATAAGATAAGAACTTTTTTTATTGCAAATAGAACGTTAAACATTTTTTGACGAAACTGTTCTCCAGCTATAGTCAATATTTCTTAAGAAAATTTCAAAAGACTGATTTGGGGACCACATTTTTCGTAATTCCCACTGTAGCAAGAGCAGTTGGGGTTGAGACTTTCGGTATATTATTTAGTACGCTCATCTCTAAAGATTAGTGGGAAAAAGAGACTATGGAAATTTTCTAGAATAAGATTTCTATCTTCTCTGGACTACAGGTGTATTTTCAACTGAGAATTATAATGTTTGTTTGTAACATAAAAATTAGGAGAATGGTATGCAACCAGTAATGGGGAAAACGCCCCATAGGCCCAAAACCGTCCTGTAACTTGAAACAGCATTCAATAAAGGAAAACATGGCCTGCAAATAAAATGGTGAAATTGCTGGATGTTCACTATCTACAACTATTTCAACACTTTGATACACAAATTTTCGGATAGATTACATAATTGCAGACATCATTTTTTCATTTGCTTACCTTATGGAAGTTAGACACTTAATAACGTCAACTATACCTACTCAAAAATTGTCTCATAAAAGTGCGTTATAATAATATATATTATGTCACGGCTATAAAGAAAAACTGATAAAACGTTCTTTTTTCTTCATCTTTACGAGTAATACACCTACAAAATTCAAATTTTAAAAAGAGAGAAACAACGTCTCTCAATAGAGACAGAGATTAGCTTTCTAAAATACTGTTGGCAACCAGTCTACGCACCGTTTTCTTTTTGTTTCCTTTTTCACTCTTGATTGCGGTACTTAAAATAAACTTAAAGGCAAAATTTCACTATGTTTTTTTCTCCGACTTTTGAAGAAAAAAAAAAGTCATAAAGTCGCTAAACGTTTAATGTCTTTAATTTGTAGCGGAAATCAAGAAGCACGTACGACCAAAATACTTTTCTTTTTTGTAAATTAGCCGAGCCTACCATCAGAGATCATATACGTAATTTATCAGACCAAAGAAAAAACGTTTCTGTCACAAATTCGTCGTCGTCGTCGTTTGTAAAGCTTATTGTTTTTTATCTGCATATAATCCAGGACAAAAACAAAAAAGTCATTAAACAAATTTTAAACTTTTTCACAGAAAACTGAAAATAAGAATTTAACGGTGGTTTTCTACTTTTTTTTTTTTTTAAATGAGAAAGAAGAATGTCAAGCGTGACACGCATTATCACATATTTAGTAAGGAAGATGAAAAAGAAAAAAAAAAACAAAAAATAAAAACAAAAAAAACATCGAATAATTTTTTAATCACTCTTTAGCATCTCTTCACTGACTAATCCATATTATAGTAAAAACGATTTTTCCCTTCACTCGTGCCTCTCCTTTCTCTATATCTATATGTATAGGTATAATTCTCATTCACTCTTCTATTCTATAACAGACAGCTGACAGTGTATGCGCACCCGACAATACACGTCGAAGACCCCTGCATTTTCACTACAAGATTCAAAAGTTCCCTCACGCATGGCTGCTTTTTTCTATGGGTACATTTTTTGGCCTGTACACTCACTGTAAAAGCGTACAGTACGCTATTGGATGCATAATTTAGCAACGTGGAGACGATTAATTGCCCATATGTTCGAAAAACGACGAACATTATTAAAACTTTATGATGAGTGTTGGTGAAATTTTTGGGCTGCGCACGTAAATAGAGACGTAATTAATAAGCACCGGCATTTATAGGAGTATTATTCGACAATGGGGATAACGACGAAAACGTATAACGAACACGTATTAAGAGGCGTTTACACTAAATAAATTATTTCTCACGAACGTGGAGGGGATGAAGAAGTCGTTTGGTGGAAGTTGGTTTGATTTGAAGCGACGCAAAGGGTTCATCTCTAATGTGAAGCCATTAACTGAAGAAACGCTAGAAGATCTGAGTCATTTCGTATTTGTAGCTATAGGAATTTAGCCAGTGGCGTAGTGATGGAGGGGACATGGAAGTTCAAAAACCCCCAAACCCAAGGAAAAACCCGTTGCTCTTTTCTTAGGTAATGGTTAACGAAAGAAAATTAACAAATTTAATGACTGAAACCTCACCTGAGAATCTTAAGTTCGCTACGCCACTGAATTTAGCTGACAAATTTTTATGGAAAAAGTCCTAGGAATGATGATAATAATGCTAATGTTAATAATAATAATAATAATAATAATAATAATAATAATAATAATAATAATAATAATAATATTTGAAAAAAAAAAAGTTTCTCCAAAGAATTTTAGTATTTTCTAAAGGATTAGCCAGTATATTATCATTGCAGCAGAGAAAATTGATTTCCTCTAAAAAAAATAAAAATTCTTAAACGCAAATTTCAAAGCAGTTAAATTTTTTTTATAATTACCCAAAAATTTGAGCAAGATTCTTAGAAAAAAAAAGGTGCGCGAGGATCCCCCCTCACATATTTAATATGTAAACATTTAGCTGAAACACGATAAATATGTATCTAGTGTATGAGTGTGTGCATGTATTGTGCCACCAGCTTGCCACGGATGTCTGCTTTTGAGTGTGTGTGTGTGTGTGTGTGTGTGTGTGTGTGTGTGTTATGTGACAAACAGAATTTGAAACTGGACAGTGCAAGGTGCAGTTTTTTTATGCAATCTCAACTTTTTTGTATCTAATATTTTTTTACACCCGGTAGGAAGCGGACTAGAGAGCAAGAATGTTTACACATTAATAACAAAAAAATCAAATGGAATATCAAAAATAACCTATAAATAATATAAAGTCTTTAATTTCTTACAATTTCATTGAATGAAAAGGTTTCAAGTACATCTGAATGACATTTTTCATTTCTTCTTCAAATTTTTCATATGACAGAACAACCCCCTCTAAGAGAATATTAATTATTCTACACCACTGCAGATTCAAAAAATGTAGCCTGAACCAAAATCAAACAGTACTAGTTTACGTTTAACAAGTATGACAAAATGGAAAAAAAATTTCCCAAAAATGCGTCATTGGCAATTTTGTTCGAATTTTAAAACGATTAACAAGATTTAGATGAATGAAAAAAATAATATTCTGCAGCTTATAAGATTTTCCGTTGTTCACTTAGGTAGGTAATAGTAATTAAAAAAATTATACAAGAATAATTTATTGGATTTTTTTAATCAGGCTAAAAATGACTCATAAAGAATTTCCCCTATAAAAAAATTCATTTTCCAGACCATTTTCCGTGTTGATAAGCATAATCCAGTTAAAGAAAAAACAAAAACAAAAACAAAAAAAAAACAGAAGTGAAACCTTAATCTATATTAACCTACGTATCGTAAACGATGCAGGGATTAGAGGCAAACATGTTAGTTTTTTTGTCCCCAAAATGACACATTAAGGTTAGCCAGGAAATAATGCCTGATTTAAGCGAGATACCTATATTTTTTTCTCCTTTATTTTCGTATTTTTACAATGTTACAAAGAGCTTAATAAATTAATTCATGAAAAAAAAAAGTTTTTCCAGACACGCGATCAAATGACGTAATCGTACAAGCCTATAAATGCAGGTAGTTAGTTGATTAAATTGAAAACTAATTTCACGGTAATTAAAATTCGTTTTTTGCAACACATACACAAAAAAAAACGACTTTTATATGCATGCATATCTAAAGGGAATGTAAAAGAACGAATTTTTGGCCTATGAAGCAGACGATAATTTTAAAATCTCTGGCGCATTCCAATGCTAGGCGACAGGGTTTAAAATATTTTAACATACTTATAAGGATTTTGATATTATTGTCAACGTTATTTCATGAAAAACTGTTCGTCAAGTTGGTTACCACTCCAATTGAGCACAACATTTTTTAATTTTGAAAAACACATCTCAAATGATTTCTCAGTCTCTAACTGGAATTCGTAATATTCGAAAGTGGATAAAATTTACAAAATTTCCGTTCAGTTTTCTAATTATCTTTAGCTATTTGATGACAAACTAACGAAAAAATTCAAATTAGTGGGTTTTGGAATATAGAAACTTCTTCTCTTTTCCTCAATAATTCCTCAGCCTCTATTTAGACAGGTTAGCTGAAGACAGTATTTCCCAAAAGAAGATAAAATTCACCTGAATATTTTTTTGTTTAATTTTTTAATCAATATTAACTATACCTACATGAAAATAAAAAAACAAAAAAAAACGCAAATCATTGAAAAAAAAATTTTTTTTGTAGTCCAGAAAACTCTCTTTTTTCTCTCAATGAATTCTCAGCGGCTCTTTCAAGCTAGAAAGTTGGGATTAGTATTACTGGAACGAGGAAAAATTTACTTGAAACTAATTTCCTTATAATTTTGTAATCATTCTTAGCTGTTTGAAAACAAACCAACAAAAAAACGGAAAACAATGGAAACTTTGCTATTTCTGTGTTTTTTTTAGATAGGTATAATTTCAGAACTCTTTTTCGTCTGAGTTTTTTTTTATTAGGAGGGGGATTTGTTACTTTTTTTGTGTGTTTTGGTAGCGAATAGTATAATGCGCAATAAGTGATTGAGGGCTATTTTAACTCGTATCAAGTTTGCAGATATCATCTTCGGATAGTCTGCAAATTCTTCACACCTGGTAAAAAAAGTAGCCCTTATTACACACTTGTCACACAATATACCTACTATTAAGTGCTTAGGTTTTGTGAATATATAGACATTGGCTAGAAGAAAACAATCAAAATATCATAACTCAAAACCGAACATATTTTTCAGGAAGATAAATTGAAATTTTCCTTCTAGCTTCTAATAAGTATGCAATAATGTAAATAAATATGAATTTATCATTATACTAAATGATAGATGTAGAGTTGAGAATATGTCCTGCTTTATTATTTATACCGACTTACCATCACAATGAATAAATTACCAACTTGTTTTCTTTAATCCAGTACATTGCTTGCTCTTTGATTGCTTGAATTGTTTTGCAAAATTTTACTTTCATCTCCCATTTAGCTAGTGAAAATTTCCTTTTTCAAAACATCAGATTTTAAAACCTTATATTATTTTAATGATTAGAATAGGTAGGTATTAGGATTAACTTCTGTTAAACTGTCATAATATTATTATTGTATTTAAAATTAGATTTTTTGTGGCAAAACGAGGAACTTTACCTCTTCTGTTGATGGATACCTTGCCCTCAGCAAATAATAAAATTCTAAAATTATTTTTCGAAAGTAAAATTCCATAAAATTAAAAATAAAACGCCTTGAGCAGCTGAAAGTTAGGCTATCCACTTAACTTCAATCCATACCTGGTACAAAGTTTCTCCCTCTTCTAATCTTTTTCTTCCATCTAAATTTATCTACCCTTTGACTCTCACACTTTAGCTTCCTCTCGGTGAATGATACAGAGTATTTTTATTTTAAATACATTGGTATAATATTTTAAAACCGGTTATTGGCTTCCCTCTCTCTTTTTTTTTCTCTCGAAGGAGCAGAAAACACAATTTAACACTTTGTAATCTTTTTGCTGCTCCATCAACCAGCATTTCACCACTGTACAACACGATATGATTCATTTTTTACTCGATGCTTTCTATAATACTTTGATTTTTTATACTTTCGGGCATTTGGCCCTACTTTAATTCCCCACTCGGTGACCTTTTTGGGTCGATTTCCTACTAATGAATTCCCACTCGATGAGCTCACATAGTTAAATTTGGTTATTTTTATAAAATTATGTATGGTTTAAAGTTGTAAAACAGACAACAGCTGACTGAGCATGACTAAACTAGGTAATCTTACATTTACTTCATTTTAGGTGAGTACCGTTGTTCATTGTAGTGGAGTGATTTGGGGCTAAATGTTGGTGTGTTTTGGTTGGATTCTGCCACCCAGGGTCGCATAACACACTGTAACTTCATATTTAGGACTGTGGAAGGTCAATATCACAGAGTATTCAATATGAAAGAAGATACCTGTGAAACAAAAAATGGCACCACTTTCAATGTCAAAATAATTTTGTTTTTAATGGCTGGTAAACACTTGCACATTTTTCTCCAAATGAACCATCTACGCCAAACATACAAAAAAACATTGCCTATGAGAATTTGTTTGACGATCGGACCCAACATGCCAAACATTTTCAAAGTGCTGTCGGAAAATTAAAATGCACAAAAGATCTATTTGAAAAATGTAAAATACTCTGATTATTGTCATGTCATAACAATATATATATTGTAACGTATTTTAGCCATGTAGGTAAAAATATTTTATAGACTTAGAAATTTAGCCAAATATTCTCTAAAATATAGCCAAGTGTTTTCTATGTATTTAGCACTTATTTCCATACCTTCAGATAATATCCTCATCACCTCTAAATTCCTAGAATACAAATTCTTTCTACAAATGCAGTCATACTAGTACATGTATATATTTGTCCCGAATCAACAATTTCTTTAGTACCTACATTTTTGGACAATCAATCTTTTTGTATATTCTTACGAATTCTCTATAATTACATATTCATCATGATCCTACTCCCTGCATGCCATTTCTCTCCCTTCCTTTCAATTCAATAATCACCCACAACTCTGGGTCTAATACAGTGTCATATTTTTTGTAAATGTAACTCACTTCTTTGTGTACTGTAATTTAATAAACACACATCTACAGCTTATATATTTCTGTTATATTAAAAGACACATTTATACTCTTGTGTTGAACCTTTTATTTTCACGACACTAATAATATCGTTATATACCAACTGGTCCAAATGCAGGGCAGTAAGAGTGAAAACAATAGATTTAAAAGTGGTGCTGTTTCTTGTAACAGCTTTTAAATGAGTGTGCATCCTCTATTATACGTAGGTATGATTTAATACTCTATGTTCCATGCTCTCTTAGAAATTCTTCGTAAAAAAATTAACACTGATCTGTAAAATTTTTAGGCATATTTTTGATTAGCAACAAATCATTTTTAAGAAAAAACATAATTCAAGAAATGATTTTTTCTGATTTCATTTAAGGGAAAAAAAAACAAAAACTTAATTTATGTTCCGTCGTATTTAGGCAGACGAACATATTCACTGACCTAAATACTCCAAACAATTAACGGCGAATATTTCTTCTAAATATTCACCGTTACCTCCGTTAATAACCCAATTAATAAGGTTAACAGTTATGTGGACGTTCAACTAATCAGCATAACTGTCAGCATTATTTTGGCATGTACCTGAGGTACCTTTTGTGAAACGTAAACAATATTAGGCTCAAAAAGAAGTCACTTGGTAAATAGATTTACACCAAAACTTCACTTGCCTTTCTGAAGAGCTTCAAGGTAGTTCTACTACATTGAACTCTAAAGTCTGTAGGTATTCCTACACACTGCCAAGTTAGTCGTCCACCCTAAGGAGAGGTGAGACAACATTAAGTATAGTATTAGTATATAGAGATTATTACGTATGTGTATCCGCGAAGTAAGCAAAGTTACTTAAGTATAAGAATTTATTATGACGAAGTGTTAACCAAAGTATATTGTGACTTTAATTTCGTATTAAATATTATCTCGTAAAGCACGTATTTATTTTGTGTGTTTGTTTACAACTACCCGGGATAACAAACACAACAATTTATTCGTTGATTCAATACTTTTTTTTTGTTAAATACTTACATATCAAATAATTTTTTTATAATAATTAAAAAATATGAAGACCAGTATCTAAACTTTTTCATTAACATTCACATTTTAAGCAGTAAAATTGAAACAAAAAAAAAAAAAAAGCCCATAAAATTCAAGAACAACTATAGATAGTCATAGATAAAAAGAAATAATAATAATAATATTTCTGCACAGTTTTATAACAATGTGTGTTCGTAAACCCTCCCATTCAAGAACAGTTTTAATGACGCTACCATCTAATGGAAGTTGACAGTCGGTTTAATGTCGAACGTAATGGAATATGCATTTTTGAAATACGACCAACAGAGATAAATATAATTATCATATAACGTGACAACGCAAAAACCCTTCCAAAATATAACTTTTTTTTCTTCATTTCTTCGTGAACAACTGGTAAGACATTTTTTTTTATTGGAATTATTAAAAACGAATCAATTTTTTTCATTGTTTCAGTTTCTATTTTTTTTTTCGATTTTTGAACTGTCTTGACTAAAGAAAAGAAAAAACCAGAAAAATTCTAAGACTCCGACCGAAATTTTGAAACAGTCCACTGTATAGTGACAAACCTCGTCACAAAATAAAAGAAAAATATCGATCCAATATAAGTCATAATTATGGTACACAAGGTAATAATTTTTTAGAAATTTCGTGCATTCAGTCAGTGCACTCTGATTTTATCAGCTATTCTTATTAATATTCCTTCCTCGTGACGGTGTCCTGGGGGAGTATTAAGGAAAAATAGTTACTTACCTTTGTACCAAAAATGCTATTTTGAGAATTTTCTTTGGTGGTCATCTGGGAATTAATGTTTTAGATCACTACTTCTGACTGAAATATAACGTCCAAAATGACACGACTGAGTCAATTAAACGAATTTACGTTTTGTCATAGCACGTGCAATGAAATAAATTAACCGCAGAGTTTACTTGAATTCTAATAATTGTTTGACCTTCGGTTGTGTCCCATCGAGCTTAAACAACGTTGGAGACGAAAAGCATTAGTAAATTCGAAGTTAAGTCAATAAAATTGTCAGTACCGATGCCTACCTAAAAAATTACTATGTAAATATGAATTTTCGATATCCTCCAGCTAAAATTGAACACCAAATTAATAAACCTAAATAAACGTTGAAAATTGTACGAATTCGCGTAAAATCTGTGGTTCTCTAATGATTATTCTTCCTAAGTATAAGGCCTCAATCATTTCGAGGTTCAGGCATGATAGAAAAATACCGATATTAACTCCGTCGACCTAAATGGAAAGCATAATATATAAGTACCTACTCCCACACAAATACATCAGATTTACACTTTGCACGTATTAGGCTTCATCTACCAACTTGTTACGTGTTTTTGTTTCTTTTTTTGTTTATTTTTTATTTTTTGTTTTTTTTTATCGTCTTTCATACGCAGAATAAAACTGGCAAGTCATCGTCTCCAGCAGAAGAGACAATACTCCACTATAGAGTAATATTGGTATAATGAAGCAGGCTTGTTAGTTTTTGTGCGAATGAAAAAATGATGCAGGCTCTAAATACGCGTAGGCTATAATATATATAAATGTCGACATTAATCCAAGATTGGTTAATTATCGCACTAACCATCATGTATACCTAGTCATCTTAGGTGATTATCGTCTCAATAAAAATTAGCCCCCTTTTTCGTTCGTGTAAACGCCGACATAGAAGTTTTTTTTTTTTTTGCTCCTCCAAATGTGATAATTCAATTTCTTTTTTACACATCGTCGTCTTCAAATCGAATCAGCGAGTCGAACTTAACGTGGTATCATCTCATGGAGGCTATGAAACCCCCTAAACTGTCACCGTTAACGATGTGTTTCATTAATAACCTCCTAATAATGAACAAGAAGAAGAAGAAGAAGAGAAAAAAACGTAGGTACACACAACATACACTATAATAATACGTGAATATAGATGTGTGACGATAACGTATTACATTGTTCCAAGTGGTTTTGTTGTGTGTGTGTATGTATGTATGTGTATATATATATATGTATGTATGTATGTATGTATGTATGTATGTATGTATGTATTTATAATGTTTGTGTGTGTGTGTGTGTGTGTTTATTCGCTGTTGGATGTCTCCTAACGGATTATGATATTTAAATTATTGAACGGGCCCCCTTCCGTATCCGTATGTACAGTAAATAGTGAAAATAAAGTTGTTAAAGAGGAAACGGCGATATTAGCTTTGTCGTATGGCTAAATTATAATATGTGAAAAAGAATACTAGCAGCCGTAACGTTTAAATATACTTACTTCGATGGTTGCTGGTAATTTATTTAATTCAAACTCATCTTCCTGTCCTTCCACACTTTCCTCGTCAACATCGTATACACGAGGTCGCCTTAATTGACAAGTACCATCAAAATTTAGCAAAAACACAGCAGCAGGCACTCGAAAATGTGGGTTCTGCATGGTACAGCAATACGGACATCGCATCGAGGATATTGAGCAATAATATCTTCCCTCTGGTTTAGAACGAACTACTCAGTACCTCCGCTTTTGAAGCGACACAAAATCATCGAATTACTTTACAAACATACTTTCACTCCTTCTAGCCCCACTCCGCAAAAAAAAAACCTATACTCTCTGCGTATATGGGTAATATGGGTATAGAAGAACAAATTACACTTTCAAAATTTTTAACAATTTACGTCTAGGTTTAGTATAAGTAATTTTTGCAACATGTGCATGAAACACACAATTTTTGAGCCACTTATGGTGTAGGTATACACAAAGTGACCAATTCCAGAGCAGTTATCGCATACTACATGAGCATTCCAGTTGCAAAAACTACAATGTGTATCGTGCGTGGAAAAGCTTCACACGTGTAAAATTTTCAATTTGAGCCAGTGGAAAGAGCTGCAAAATTCTTCATCTTCAGTGTGGAACAGCCTACTTTCCGCACTGGTTAGATAGGTAAGTACCCAGTACGTATTATACTATTTTAAAACATGTACATGGAATACATCATTTATTTAGGCACTGACTTGGTCCACCCCTAATTTTTGACTAGGAGGGCCAGCCCCCCCATTATTTTTCTAATTTTAGTATTCAACTCATAATAACATACAATTTTTCATGTTGAATAATTAAACATTTGCTATTTAGGTTGAACATTACGAACCAAAAAATTTTTAAATTTTATTTTCAGTTCACTCAATAATTCAATCAAGTCGACGCCACTGACCATTTAGGATGAGAAGTAAGTGTACCTTACACAAAGTAGACAGTTATAAAGAAGGGTGTAAAAAACACTTTAACCCGCACTGCACATGCGCACTGTGCTAACATTCATTTTACCACAGGACACTGTAACAGTGGGGTACCCAATAGGGGGCTTATGGGACTAAACCCTCCTCAGAATCTCATAAAAATAAATAAAAAATAAAAAATGAGAAAAACTTATTCTAAAAAACTCTAACACAGCAGAAACTCCGTTAGAAGAAGTTGGTTTTTGAAAAATGTAAAATTATGTAGTCATTAAAAAGTTATTAAAAGAGCATAATAAATATTTGTTCCGAATTACGTTTCTATTGGTCCAAAATTAGGGATTTGGTATTCAAAATAAAAATGAAAATGTTGTTACTGAAGTACCTTGCGACCAATTTGCACCAAAATTTATAGCAAGTTATAATATTTGTTATGAATTTCGTTATTATATAGATCAAAAATTGATAATTTTATAGCAAAACAAAAATTAAAATAGTCATACCGGAAGTACCGTAAGGCTGATCCGCACCAAAATTTATATTAAGTTATAATATATTACAGTGAATTTTTATCTCAAATTTCGTAGATAATAGTTGAAAATTAGAAATTTTATATTCAAAACAAAAACGAAAATCGCCATACCGGAAGTACCGTACGGCCGATCCGTAAAAAAATCAATAAGTCAGGTTTTTGGATTAGTACTAATGTTTGTTTCAAATTTTGTGACTATCGGGTAAAAATTGCAACCTGTACCATGGTAACAAGAAATTGACTTAAATATATATGAATTTGAGTAATTGGTGCCAAAATTTTCCTTGAGTTATGAAACAAAAAACGTACCTTCCCCCAACCACAGATCGTTCCATGACACCAAGATTAATAAGTAGACTTTCAGTAGAAAACCTACTTAAAAAAGCTTAAATTTAATTTTTAAATAAATTCTTCTTATAGCTCCCTCTAGAAAAAAATCCTCAATACTTGCCTGCAATGAAGTCAGAAAAAACTAATTATTGGTATGTATTGTGTATCCTGTTAAGAAATGTAGCTGAGGATATAATGAAGAATAACGGGAGAAAACAAAAACTTACTAACCTTCAGGCTAATTTCAAAAATCTGAACGAGACTTTACAGGACATAGAATAAATGATTTTGTCATTATATTTGTAAATTTTGGTGTTACAAAAATTACTTACTGAACAACAGTTTTTGTGTTAGAATATTAAAAAGCTCAAACTTGTTCAATTTACACTGGAAAACCTACTGCCATTTGTTTATAAGTTTTTGAAATTCTCTATCGCACTTGGCTGAAATTTGTTGAACTCCAGGAGTCCAAAAATTTGTGAATTCTGTATTTTACTGAAAACTGTGCAGTTTTAGGTACTCACCCAATCAGCAATTATGCAAGAATAATCATATAACAATGCTTACCTGAAACCAAAAAAAAAGAAAAAAAAGAAATTATAGTCTGTGGGGACAATACTTGTATGAGGTATAGGGGCTTGTACCCCTCAATGACAATCACCCAATTACCGTTAAAAGGTTGGCATATTTTGTCTCTATGACATTAAACTGAAATACATGCACATGAGTTTGTATGTTCATACCTGTATGTACATACAGGTAAGATACATTATAAGGGCCATGACAAATTACCTGATAAGGATCTCGGTGATGTCACAGACTGGTACCAGACATGCTGCGTCATTTCTTCTCACCTTACTGAGACAGGAAACGATGTAATCTATGACATAATACCATACATACATGTACGTATGTGTATCTGTGTGCGTGTGTCAAATCCAGTATATAAACTCACAAAACCAGCTACAAAATTGCCAGTGTTTGCCTTGGATTTGGCTCTCCCATACTTAAATGTATGAAGTGGCAGAACACTTAAAGCTGTAGATTACCTTCTATGTGTGAATATCTCTCAGGACAAGGTATTCCACATAGTCAATAATAATTTATGGGATTAATTAATTTATTGGTTAGAATTTAAAGTGTGAAAAAGAGCACAGAGTAGAAATTTGGCTGGAGCATGTTCTCAGAGTGCCTACCATTCGTGGCTACTTTCCATTGCTGCCTCACCTATAAAATTCCTTTATTGAATGCAAGTTTCTCAGTGAAAGATTTGAGTTACTTTCAAATTAATTTTTTTGTTCCAAGTATAAAAAGAAACAGTTTGAAAAAATAGGTAGTACAAAAATATAATTCTTACATTTTCAATAAATATAATGCATATTAAAAAGAAGAGACTGTTTTTTTATGGAGTAGACGTTGACTACTTATGAGATATCCGATCAGCTAAAGTGTCGAGAAATTCAAAAAATATTTATCTCGGATCAAACAAGTTACATAAGTTACAAGCGTAGCTGTAAGATAATTTCATTTAAAATATTATGTCTCATAAACGTTTTTCTATTCAAAACATTTTAAACTGGACCAGTAAAGAAAGATGATTTCCCGGTGCCAAATAGGCAACCAGAGCGTACCTTTTGAAGTACTTTGCTTTGTGTTTACGTACGCTATCCTTCTGAATTTAAGGTATGTCTTTATTAGATGTATTCTAAATTGGGGAATTCAAGCAAAACGTCGAAAATATGCAGAAGGTACGCTAGGGTTGCCTACTTTTTCGCCGGCATGACTTGACATTAAAAAATACATTTGCCTAATGGAGCTATATTGGTCCAGTACTATTTAGTCAAAGCTTATTATCCACAATCTCATTTATAAATTGTAAAATATCACATTTCACCCTCTAGAAAACTCTTGGCTAGCTCGAAAATATTTAAGTAAAGTAAATATTATATGTCTTTTGTGAAACTCATTTTGGTTCCCAGTTTTGTTGACCGAAGTGTTTTCTTTTTTTCTTCACATTCCATCGTCACTTATTCCCACAATCCAATCATTAAATATTATAAAATCATTATTTCACACCCTGTAACCCCCTATCCATTCGAAAATTGAAGTAAATCGTATGTCTCTTACGTGAAACTCGTTTCAGCTCCAGTTTGTTGACCAGAGTGATTCCAGTCGGTTTTACATACGTCAGCGAAATTTCCGCTAAAAATGGAACCAGCTGTTTCGATTTGCTATTCGAATTGTCGCACGAGAATTTCGAGCAAAACAAGAATTTTTATTTCCAGACTTTTTACATTCGTACACTGCAGATGCTGGTCGCTCACTAAATGGAATAGGATAAAAGTAAGTACAACAATCTTTTGCCTTAAAAGAGGATACTCAAAAAAGAGGGTGGATTTAAAGAAAAACTACTGTTTTTTTTTTTTTTTTATATGGTGACTTTTAACGTTCGCACTAAAAAATTTCGACAATTTAGCCATCGAGCTAACTGTCGCGAGGGTTACCACGTGGTACAATTTACCCAAAAACATTTTGTTGCTTTTCAACTTTTGTCCACACTCCACAGACTACAGCATTTAAGCGCGAGTATGACGCCACTAAAACGATACACTATACCTACTAATATCGTGTTCCAAATTTTTATTTCCTCTTTTTATTACATATCGTAAAAATTTGAACTCTATTTTCCTTTCTTCTCTCGTGTTTTACCCCACATTCGTGCGTACAAAAACGTCGAATAATTCTTTTCGTTTAATACAACATTAATGATAAAAACGGACATTTATTCTTTTCCATTATTCTTTTTTTTCTTTTTTTTTTCTTTTTTTTTTTTTGCACCCACTTTCTTAAGTAGGCGGTTGGTTATTTCATATAAAATTCTGTTTTTCTTTCCCAATTTTCCACACCGTCTTGGCATTTTTGCTGGTATTTTCACCTTTTTTTTTTTCTTCTCCTTCTTCTTCTTCTTCTTCTTCTTCTTCTTCTTCTTCTTACTCGTATTTTCCGCCACAAATTATAGTAATTTACGATCCAATTTTCGTTATACATTTCTACGATTATCGTAAATATTATCGTACAGCTCTGTGCAGTATAATATGTAGGCACTATAAACACCATACAGAATGATTTGGTTAGTTTTTACGAATATGAGAGACGCACAGTATCGATCTATTTGGTGTAAAATCACGCCAGATATGATGTCAACGTTACAAATCAATATTTGTAACATATAGGCACACAGTTCGGTTGAATCGTCTCATTAGTCTTAACCTTTAGTAACCTTTGACACCCAAGTCCAAAGGAAACAAACCTTAGCAGGTATCACTGATAGTACAAAATAACTTTTATTTGTCATCAAGAAATAACGTGGGTCAACGCAGGCTGATCACTGTTTAAAATTATCATTGAACCAACCGTGACTCATTCGTACGAGTTTATCACCTACCATTTGTCCACAAGCATCGGATCTCTTAACCTTTGTTAGCCTGTGAAAAAAATCCAAGTTTGGGCACAAGTTAAAGAAATTACCTGAAAAATAGGACCCAATTTATGCGAATATAAAATATGCACTATTTTTGAAACTCATCGAACTCGTTTGTACATATTTGGAAAATAAGTGGAAGCAAAAAAAAAACTCCAGCGCAGCAAGCTACGCTAGAAAATGTAGGTTTTCTTGAAAAAAAAAAAAAAAAAAAAAAAAAACAAGAACTGAAAAAAAGTGAGAATATCATCCTGGGTGAGGATTAAGGGGTTCGGACCACTGATAACAGTCGCTGTCGAAAGGTTGGCAAATATTGTGTACTGCACGTTAAACATACATGTATGTATGTTTAGAATTACTTATAAATTTTTGCAAGCACGTTACAATTACTGGACTATTACTAATTGAGAGATTTTTCTTAGGGTGAAATCATGGACTGATTATCAGTGCATATATCGTACTTTATCAGTGGTCACAGCAACTATAAAGTACGACGCAATTTATTAGCACACAGACATATGTATTTTCAAGATAATTGTTTGTGCTTGTGTGCATGTCCAGAGCCAGTATATAAGGTGTCAGTAAACAACACACAGTAGCCAGCATTTATTGAGATTGGCTCTCCCGTACTCCTGTACAAAAGCTGGTAAACATGTAAACAAGTGGAGACTACATTCTGTAGTCAAATCTCTTCTACGACGTATGGTACTCTACAAAAAATAAATAAATACAATAAAAAATTTACAGGATTTGCATTTCTTGCACAGTCGCACGATATATTTGAAATGATTTTTGTATTTAATTTGCATTTTTTTAAATAAACAGTATCCCCACTTGAAAGTATTTTGTAATCATAATTTTTATGTGAACTTTGTTTTTACTTTTTGTTAGGCCTTACTATGCTATGTGATGGGGACTTAAAAATGGATTACCTAGTTTTTCTATTTGTGGGTACCTAGTAACCCAATTTAAAAACCTTTTAGATTTTTTGTATTTGATTTTGAATATGTAGGATGGATACCTATGCAATTTTTTTATGTGGTTTCTGATATTTTTATACGCGTTTATTTACTAACTCAATTTGTTGAAGTACACCAGATGACCAACTTCAGCATTGCTTTCAGGTGTTGCAACACACGCACACATACACTCATATCTGTTTTTATGAGTTGTTTTTCTCTTTCGGTCGGTATTTCTGTCTTATTATTTTTAAATAAGTTCAAGTGTACCTACGAATTACAGATTTATCCCACAAATATAAACGTCAGTTTTAATTCGCGTCATTGTGCGAGTGCATTGTTTTTGGGAGAGTAAAAAATCATTATCAGTTATCACGTCTTATCAATTGCTTGCTTTTTCAACGTGAATTTCATCGCTTGCTAAGTCCATGACCTTGGTGTCATGGTAGCAACTTGTACATTCATTTAAAATATCTTATGTCCTAACCCTATCAGGGATGGGAATGTTTTTTTTTTTTTTTCAAATTATAAAAGCGTATTTTTTAAAAACTAGTTTTTTATTCTAAATTTATTATTAATTTTTGTTGCAAACTTCATTTTCTTCACATTTTGTTGCAAATTTTATTTTCACTTTTTGTTGAATACGACGTCATCTTTTTACTATGTACCTCAGGTTAAACATTTCCAATGTTAAAAGTCAAAATATGAAAAGTATTTGGAAGAATGGTGGGTAAAAATTATGTTTAAAATGATGTATCAAAGAAATTTATAATGAAGTGAAAGAATGAAAAGTGTATTGCGAAATTAAAAAAAATATATACAAGTGTGGAATACCTTGTCGTGAGAGATATTCTCACCAGAAGGAAATTCAACAGAATTTAAGTGTGTTCAGCCACTTCGTACAAACGTACGGGTAAGCCAGAACCAGACCAAACACTGGCAATTTTAGAGCCAGTTCGGGCGGTTTTTATACGGCTTATTTGCACGCACACAAACACACGTATGTAAGGTAATACGTACGTCGGTGAGGGCGGCCAGGTCGCATCATCCCCTATCGTGATAAGAGATGGCTGGCCGGTTCGTGTACGGATTGTGACATTGTTTGGTGATGTCACGATTTGGTACTCGTACATTAACTGTATGTACTTGCAGGTAATTACGATCGAATGTATTTCGTGTTTGGTTTAACGTCGTACAGACGAATAAGTTGGCCTGCCCTTTGGGGCGGCGACTGTCGTCGAGGGGTCCGAGCCCCTTACCTCATACCGTTGAGTCCCCACAATAAGTTATGTATCAAGTGATTACTTAGAAAATAAAATGAAAGCAAGTCTGCTTTTGACTAGCTTTTTGGTTCATCACAAATTTATCTTCTCTTCAAATCGTTTTTCGGATTGAAATAAAATGTATATTATCATCAATTTCTGTACTAAATTTCGTGCCTATTGGTTAAAAATTACGCGTTTTAGAACAATTTAAGCCGCAATAATGTAACATAATAGGATGTAATAGAAGAACCATAGAACTAATCTCGACCAAAAGCTAAGATTTTTCCTCATGTAAATCCAAATAAGGGTACCAAATTTCAAAGATTATCGTATAATAAGCAATATGAAAACTTATTTGCGCAAATGAGTACCGCCTTTCTCATTTTATGATCCTCTAATATATACGAAATTGTGGTGCAGGTTTTACTGCAAATGAATTACTTTTTAGGTAATTGTGTGCAAATGAGTTTCTCCCTAGCCTATAGGAGCATCACTCACTCACCTCTTTCATTCGAAACATCACGTGTAAGTCAAATTTTCACCATTCGAATAATTTTCTTTGCTTTCATGATCAATTTTTATTTTCATTAGTAAGAAATATAGACAAAATCAAAAAATCGATAATCAGCCGTATAAGTACCCACTTACCCAACAGACTCTTTTGTTTTGTTGAAAAATATGAAAAATGTAAAAAATATGAAAAATATAAAAAATATAAAAAATTTTAAAAATATGAAAAATATTAAAAATTTGAAAAATATGAAAAATATAAAAAATATGTAAAATCACCTCGCTAGGAAATGACATGAAATTTTTAACGTTGTTTGTTTAAAAAAAAGTTCCCCTTCATTTTTTAAATTCACTTCCAAGTTTGACACTGCCTTAAACTCCAAATTGCATTCTGTGGCTCAGAAGTTAACCTTACATCCAGTCTTGATCCTTGATAAAATGTATATCAATCTCCCCCCAAAAAATCTACGTCTGAAAACTCGATACCGTAATTATTATTTAAGAAAGGAGGTAAATAAATTGTGCTTGAAAATCTGGTTTTCAAGTCACTACTATTCACTGGATAGTGTAAATATTAAAACCAAATTGCAATCAAGACACAGACTCAACTTATAATTTTTGTATTTCACCGATAATAATTTAATAACATACAGATCCTATCGAAAATATAAATATTTTCTATCAACAAATATGAAAAGAAAAAATAATCACTGGTAAAACGAACGATCGATCCTGACAACTTTACAAGTTCGATCAAAAATTTAGAATATGAAGCTTCGATCACAATCGATCTTCCAAAATGATCGACTTTTGATCGGGACCAAAATCCGGCGAATAATTACTAAATGTTGATAAAATTAACTGAATTTCAATCCATTAAAATGCTTCTTTTTCGAGTTTCTATTAAAAAAATTATATAATTATAATAGGTTGGGGCACCAAGTTTTAAAAAGTAACATTAGAATTTTAAGATGAAACTGTTTAAGTGACACGGATATTGTTGTGAGTTGGAATGTTACATTTGGAAATGAAAATCCCTTT
Source organism: Ericerus pela (assembly GCA_011428145.1). Taxonomy (NCBI): domain Eukaryota; kingdom Metazoa; phylum Arthropoda; class Insecta; order Hemiptera; family Coccidae; genus Ericerus; species Ericerus pela. The sequence goes on from WOFM01000392.1 coordinate 2,971,021, forward strand.
CTTGTCTTATTCTATTATTTTTAAAATAGTGAGAATTTGGTATAGTCAACGATTCTTTATTCATGAATGATTTTCTAGGTAGTCCTACACTCTTACCGGTATAGCGATTAAAGTAAACCGAATGGTTTTCTTTTAAAAATATGCTTGAATAATTTTCCACATCCCATAATAGTACAGTGAAAATAATGAAAGGCATGGTATCTAGAAATGACATTAGTATGCGGTGCAACCGCAGCTTGAAGACAATGGCTCCCGTAAAATGAAAGGTTAAAAACTTTAAACTCAGTTTTCAATACGACAATATCAAAAAACTGCATGCAATTGTAACTACTATGCTGAAAACAAATTTTATAGCAGGAAAATTGAAAGACTGAATGGTTTTCTTTTGTTTTCGATTTTTAAAAGATCTTTTCTAATTTTTCATCAGATAAAAGATAATAATAGAAATTGATTAATTTTAAAAATTAATTAAAAAATAACTCAGATAATATACACTGAAATACACATAGTGCAACTCAAGAAAAAGAGTGCTATTAATAGTATATGAAAAAATGTAAGTATTTATTACAAGCTTTTATTTTACTCATTACTGCGATTTTAAAAGACACCAATACTGCAGCCAACCTTCCGCAACGAAATAATATTTATTTTGCATGAAGCTAAAGCCAAAAAAAAAGTAAAAATAAAAGCTTATCTTTTAAAACGCGTTTTTAATTATAAGCTTTTTTTTTGAAGATGAAATCTGATATTTTTAATTACCTAGGTGTACGATAAAAAACTTAATTCGTTCAAAACGAACATTAAAAAAAAAAAATTAGATAATAATATTGAGATGACAAGATTTTCACATTATATTCAATGAAGGGTGAGGGGTTGATTTTTGTGTTAAATCTACACCGAACGTTTCGATGAATGTTTCCTTCGTAAGTGGCGAAATTATTTTGAAATTAATTTGGAATTTATTAAATAATTGAAAAATTTCAATTTCCACAAATATTTTGGAAAAATAAAAACAACAATTTGTCATAAAACTAAACTAAATTTTCAGCAGTTTTAATGCCGTCTTTTAACGAAAAAAAAATTTATAATTTCTCATAAAAATTTATGTATCTATTTAAAAATTTTTATTAGGCTCACGTTTATAAACATATCTACAGATTTAGTGCCAAAAAATTGCGATTAAACGAGGCCTTTGGGTGCGAGTTAATTTTTTTTTCTATTTGTTTTTAGCAGGTTTTTCAACATATTATAACCACTTGAGGCAATTATTCTTAGAAGTGCTGAGACATAATAAATAAGTAAACGCGTCTTTTTTTTCCATTTAGTTTGCTGTGAAAATGTTGATTTGAGACAATTGACCGTTTATCAACGAAAAAGATCTATAAAAATTTTTAATTTACTCATAAAAACAATAACCGCCATATCAACGTTGGTGTAGACCAAAATACGAAAGAAAACACATCGTAATTTTTTTTAAATACCAAAAAAACAAACACTCTAGTGCAGCAAGCCATACGTCAGAAAATGTTGGTATTTTCAAACAAAATAAATAAATAAATAAGTGCAAAAAAAATTAAAATATCAAAAGCATTTAGCAGGAGGCTGACTGAAAATATGTTGAGTAGATATGTTCAAAATGAATTTACTGTCTAGAAAATTCATAATCAATTATATGGTATTGGAAAGTTATAAATGACTTACACGATTTATTAAATGATTGCTTCATAAATAAAAAACAGCGTTTAAAAATTCCGCTCTTTAGAATCATTTAAACTCCAAAAATTCAATATAATAAATAGAATGTACAGGACGTACCATCTGGTTAATTTGGACCAAAAACAATAGAGTTTCTCTTTGTCTATAAAGGAAAAATTGTATACATATATACTTATTATACAAATTGTACAGTACATATAAATATTTTATAGACCTATTAATGATACAGGTACATATTATTATATTTGTATATATATGTTTACCTATTAGGTAAATTTACAGATAAAGTGGTGGACTTTTTGGTCCGCCACACTACTAACCCCTTTTCTTAGGAAAATATGAAGATAATATTTTGCCCCTTGAAGGCTTATTGTGTTAGGGGGTAAACTATATAAAATTGAATACTTATCTCCTTTCAAGTAAATACCACCTCCTTAGCCTACCAACATGTTTCAAACCATACATCACAGTTGACTTCTTTATTTTCTCACCTACGAGTCAATCCTATAGAAAATTACCTATGTTATATTCCTGAAAAAAATTTTTTCATAAAATTTTTTATAAATTAGATCATTTATAAATTTTTTATAGACGTGACATTTTATTGCACAATATTTTGTATTTAAGGGGCTATAAAAGGGAGTAACATCAACATGAAGGGTGGAAACGTTTATGTTTTATGATGTCCACTACCCAACATAGAAACTTTGTGCTACACTCTCCAAAAATTTTCTAAAAAAATATTTTATTTGAAATCAACAGGTAATATGGCGACCTAACAGTGAAAAAAGTAAACTGCTTTAATTGAGAAAATATCAATGTTAGGAAAAAAAAGGAGCACGATATACTTTACTTCTACCTCAGCTGAATAAATATAAACAATAAAAAAAAAGTTCATCACTTTACCTGTTATTTTCTATACTCAACAATATGAATACCGAAAGTTTTCTCGGTTCATGAAACGAGAAATGAACCTACCCTAGATACTGGGTGTTAATACCAGATCAGTATTTTAATATGTAGATTTCCTTCGAAAACCTACCTAAAAACCACCTCTGTTTCGACGTTGAACATTAAAAAAAAAAAATTATTTCTTCACTCAACGCGGTTAGAAACTCATTACTTTTCGATATGATTCAATTTATTTTATAATTGACCACGCTTTATAAAATAATGAAATTAAAAAATCAAAAAAAAAATTATATTATGTCGGGTAATCTTACTTATGAAATTAGCTAAAACGAAGGGCGCATTACTTAAGAGAGTAAAAGAAGAAAAATGAAAAGTAGAAGTTTATAGACCTCCCACGAACATATTAAAAAAAAAAAAAAAAAAAAAAAAACACGAAGAAGACAAACGAAGAGAAAGAAAAAGTAATTTCAATATTCTTCGAAGATATAGTGAGGTGCGTGGGAAGAATACATCAGTTTGAAAACTTATAAGTCACACGACGCCGTTACATTATTATCGTACTAAAATAATTTTCATCTTATTAAATTCTATGTGAAGCAGGTATCGAAATTTTTAACGCATATCAAAAAGTACGACGAAGATACGATGGTGCGTCTTCTGGCATTTGAATTTTTCACCATACGATAGTATAGTCTTGATGAAGAATTCGAAAATGAATGGTCGAAAGAAATTATTCCTCTTTGGTAACGAATGGTACTCATCTTTCAAGCAGTAGCAAGTTGAAATCCTATTTTGGTGTAAAGAGATTTGATGGTTTGGAGGTAACCAAGTCGAAGTGAGCGTTTAGGAAATTTTTCGATTCTATAATCTTTTACAGCGAGATTCGATTACGAGGCTTGCATCCAAAAATATCTGCTTTCACTCACATATAAAATATTTTAGTATTTTTTTTTTTTTTTTTTTTTTCATTCGAAAATTAATGGTTGACTATTGATCATTGTATAGAAAGAATTATAGAAACTGTCAAATCTGTAATGGTGCTATCGAATTCTCCAAATACCTATGTAAAGAGAGTGAATAAATAATTTATTATAATCCTTCATTTTAAATAATTCTGTTATTAAATATTGAGAAAAATTATTACAGTGAAAGAAAATGTTGTTTCATTCAGAAGGAAATCAAGAATTGGAGGAAAACCAAAGAAAACCATTATTATTTTTATGTATTGTGATATGCACGAATATCAATATTACAGGGGGGGCTAGAAATACTAGGACCAAAAGAACAGGAAAACGTTGGACAGTTGATATAAACATAAAATAAAAACCAAATAATCTCCGTAGTGCAGACGAACCCTGAAGCGCCCCTCTGTGGCACTTTGGCTGCTTGTGCAGGCCCTGGATTTTTTCTGGCATACCTATAGGTAAAACTGTAAATTTCATTGTTTGGGAGGAAGCAATGCACTTTTTTTTGTGTCTGTATGTGGCTATGTGGGCAGTGGAACATGCGCGTCAAATATGAGAGAATAATTTGTGAAATAATATCGGGATATATTTTTGTGTAATAATTTAACGAACGAATTAACGGCTTGCACATTTTTATTGTAGTGATATACAGTTGTGAACAAACAACTCCACGCAATTCCTAATGAACGAAATACTCTCATGCTGGTATACTCGTTTTAATAAATTCTTCATGTGGCACTGATCATATAGCTTCTACTCTTCATTACAAAAGTCAAGTACAATATAATTACTAATGGCTAATAAACAAAATAAGAATGACCACCTGATTCATTCCCACTGTACAAAATTTAAATTTGCTTACTTAGCATTCAAGTCCATTGGCAATTGTTGGGGTTACACTGATTGTTTGAGCACTTGTTGGTTACACTGATGTACGATACCGCCGTTAATACCACTAAGAAAATTTATTCTTTTCATGATACTCACTTCTTCTTCTTGTACTTGTAGAGTTAACATCTACTTGTTCTTCTTTATATAATAAAGTGATTACTTGGTGCGGTACTGGAGTTATGTTATTTCATTATTAATTATTCTTGATATATAAATATTTATTATGGACATCAAGCCCCCAATGTCCAATAGCAATAATTATAAATTTTGTATTTAAACAATTGAATTGAATGAATGAATAAATTTAATTATTAATTAAGAAACCTCAACAAACACTATTTATGTAAATAAAATGAGGTTGAAATTTTTTGGTCCATTAAACAGCCAGGATATTTTGATCATGAAAGTGGTACCATTTTTCATTTAAAATGTGTTCTCTATTTTTATATTATCTTAATACTCTTATCACTGGCATTCCAGAACATTTCTTAACATCAAATTAGACTTAAGTACTCATTCAACCAGGTTTATCCTATACTTATTCATGGGAGTGACAGATAAAATATTACTTAAGTAGCGAATCTTTGCTTAAGTATCTTTCTAGAATAACGGTGTACGTGTGCTGCGTACAATGAAAGTATACTGTATAATGTTTACTGCAGCGGGGTGTATAGTATAAACTACAATAACTAAGTAGCATATTATTTATTTATTCCATTTTAAAAACTGGTTTTTCCACTCAATACTCTTTTCACGGGTAACTAATCCTTTTAACAAACTAATCGCAGGGACTAACATCAGTTGAAATATTACACAAGGTTATACAGGGTGTTTCCTGAGAAGTCCCTCTGCTTTAACACTAGATAATACATCTATAAAGATAAATATTAAGAGATGATATGTACCTACTGTTGGGTGCGAACAGCTGTTTCCAACAATTAATTGAGGAATTAGTATGTACCTACTACCTACCTACTAAAAGTATGGAACAACTAAGCGTAATTCAAAATTATATTTTGACTATTGGGATTTAGGATCAAACTTGCCTGACATCTATCAGAAATTTGTTGAACCAGCGACTGATTGATCGCGCACAAAAATGCATTTGATCCTATGCTAATTCAAAATTGAAATTAAAATACTTGCAGTACAATAAGGGAAATAATTTTTTTCAGATTTATGTCGACCTCATTTGTCTTCAAATTTGGGAAAGAAAAAATTTAATTACCTTCAGCATTTAAATAAGCCAAAATCAAATTAAGATACCTATTATCTCATTTTCAACCAATAGGGAATGTGACTCTTATCTCCATGCTCATCCATTCGCAGCGCCATCTGGTTCCATCTTAAACCACAATGCAAACCAATAGTACTTGCCACAAGGAATAAAAGAGTTTTTCTTTACTTTTGCCTAATCTTGATCATCAAAGGTTCTGAAAGTTTAAAAAGATGTAGAAAAAATGCAAAATCAAAATTATTGATTTTTATTATAATTTCTGGAACTTCCTAGCGCCTTTAATATGCACATTAGAGTGAATGTGAAAAGGACCTTTTTTTGTTTCTCATGGTGAGTTCTGTGCTTCTGTATAATCAAATAACCATTTTCGAGCCAATTTCCTGATGTAATGCGTTTAGTATACCTGTAACTTCTTAACTATTGAGAATAAAATACATGCTTATGGAACATATCTTGTTTTTTCTTAAGGTATACTGCCTTCCACTAAAGTTAGGTTAATTTTTTCTATCAATATTTCCACTAAAACGAAAAGTATCAATAAATTTTACAGTTGAAAAATTCACCAATTCCGGTACTTCACAATTGTTATTTTTAAATTTTGCTGAGTAAGTCACAGGGAAGTTATCATCGCTGACATTCTCCAAATTCGGTTCTAACAAACGATCTGCAGAATGCCCAATTCTCTAACGAGTGAATCCTTTAATAGTAGCCGATCACGGAAATAGGAGTCGATCAAAAAAAGATTAAACTTTTTTTGCAAGTGTTTTCATTTAAAAAAAAAAAAAAAAAAAAAAAAAAACAACGATTTAAACCACACGAATTTAATTTGTGTATTACTTCGTCGTAGATTTAAACGAGTCCTTATTTTTCACTCAGCTTCCTCGAGAATTATGTCAATGTTAATGTCACAAGCTACCACTTCTTCACCAACCAATTTGTAATAATTATCAGCAGGTTCATTTATAATTTATACCATAATCAACTCCTCATATCATTTGTTTAACTCAACATTTAAATACTAAAGCCCCGGCCTATACTTGAACAATATTATAGTTTTAATCCTAGCTTATGTAATTTTTTTTTTAACCATCTCTCACACATGTGATAGAAAAACACGTATATACAAAGCATAAAGTCTCTATTACATCGTTTTTTTTTTTTTTTTTTTTTCGACGCTTCATTTTTCTTAAATAATACATTTTGTTCGCGAAGGCCTGCTGATTTATGACTAGTCTTGATATATTACGATATGTTCAAGAAGAGGCTGATTGAGATAGAAAAAAAGTTGAAAAAAATACCACCTAAAATTTGTAATCCACAATTGCGGCTACGTTTATCTCGTAGTTTTTTTTTTTTCTTTACTCTTTACACGTAAAGAGCGGTTTCGATTACACAAAGATTAATTTAGTACAATTCGTTTATAACCATAAACGTGATTTCCAAAAAAAAAAAAAAAAAAATCCTCAAGATATCTTGGTTAAAAACGCGTCAAATGTAATTTATCTTTACAAAGAATCTTAACCCAACTATTATCCTTCAAAAATTTTTTCGGTTTTTCTTCCCTTTATCCTTTTTTTTTTTTTTTTTTACTCTTTCTTTATTTATTAACCGTTAATAAAGTTATAAACTCGAGTATTAACTCTTCGTTCGTTAATTGGTGAGCGCCTTGATAAACACGAAATATGCATTAGTTATAACAATATATTCGTATATTATCCATAATAAAGATGAAAGAATATCATCGCAGATAAAGAGCACCCATTATCTCAATATGTGCGTTTTTCTCGGACATTGTGTGTATGTGTGGGCGCGCGCCTTGTGTATTTCTTTTTCCACTTTTTAAGTAGATTTTTTTCAAAAACCTACTTATTAAAATTGCCCGAGTATTCGGACCGAAGGGTGGGAGTGGGTACGTTTTTCGTTTCATGATTTTCCGACCATTTCGGTACTATTTTTAAGAATTCATTTTTTTTTATATGTACCCTCTTTTTGCGTTGAGACCTTTTCCAGGCGAAATTTTGACCGGTTGGTTTCGAAATGAGGCACATATTTGGATCCACTTTAAAAAAACCTATAGTTTTTGGTTCCGCTCAGTCGCAAGATCCGTCTGGTAGGTCAGTTTATATGAATTTTTTATCAATCTCCGTACGGATCGCAATTTTCAATCGATAGACTTGAAATTTGGTATACATATTATGTGCTTTACGTCAAAGACAACAACAACCAATTTTGGTGCGGATAGGTCTTAAGGTACGTTTGGTAAGGGCGATTTTGTTGCATTTTTGGCCGATTCATGGTTCTAAAAGAAATAATTTTCAAGCTATAGTCGCAAAATTTGATACAGGTATTGATTTGAAGTACTTACATCTAACAAGCATCCAGATTTGTTTATCTGAGGCTGTTAGAGAAGTCTCCTTTATCAGCCTGAAAAATTACAATTTTATTCGATAATCTGAAAATTATTTTTCGTTTCAGATAAATTTTGCTGTTGAAACCGTTGACCAAAGACGGCCCAATATTTTAAAATGTTCCTATAAACTTCATTTTTTTTTTTAGAATTAACAAAACCATTATGGTTTATTTAGCAGGTTTGAAAGTGTGGTATTTAAAGTCATCCTTGTTAGAACTCGGAATAATTTTTCATTTCACAAAAAAATAATGATTTTTGATTCAATAATCAAGAATTAATTTATAAAATATTTTGAAAACACGATACTGAATCAGTATATTTATCGCACGCATCGTATTTGCGTTATATACTGGTAATTTTTTGCAAAAAATATAAATATTATATTCCCATATTACTTTATTAGAAGAATTTTGGTGATAGAGGTGATTTTTAAACGTAGAAAATTCACTTTTTCTTACGAGTCTTGCTGCGCAAGTGTTTTTTTTCCTTTTCTGCCACCCTCACATTTTGTCTCTCGCACACTGTCTCCGTTTCCGTCTCTCTTTCATCGTAATTTTTTTTTCTCATTTTCTCGTTGTTTTTTGTTTCCTCAGTAAAATGTATATATGTATATTATAGAGGAAAACCGAGAGCGGATCGGATAATACCGATCGCATGTTTTTTTATTTATTAGCCAGATATATAAACGACTTTTGGAATTCGGCCATTTGGCCATACTGCCAACTCCCACGAGATTAGCGACCTCGGCATTTTCTACTGGAGTATACCCATACAGCAGCCATATACACATATATGTATATATACATACATTTGTACGTATATATATATAGCCTATATACATATAATACGTTTTTACTCTTTAGCAACCCCCTGCCCCACACTGGACTAGCTAGTCCCTTCTCATGAATTTGCTACCTAATGCCACTAAAACCATTAATACGGTACGGTACCGTCTGTCTGTCTGTCTGTCTGTCTGTCTGTCTGTCTGTCTATCTTCTCCTTGGCGTGCTTTTTTGTACACGCTTGTGCATATGTCCGTCTCGCTCATTCATCACCATATTTCGGACGATGATGACGACAACGACTATAAGCTAATCGTTAACTAATTGGAAACATTCACCAGACCGTTTAAGAAGCGTGAATTTCTGTCATCACTTTTAGCTGCTGCATTTTAAAGTACCCGAAACAGTAGTAGCGGCTAGTAGCAGCGGCAGCCAACACTAAGTCGACAATTTTCATCGAAAACATTAGCAAAGTGAAATACCATTGTCGATGTTTTCAACAGTCAATTTTTTTTTCTGGTAGAATATTGGAGAGGGTGCAACGTGAAAATTACGAAGAGATTTGATTTTTTTTTTTTTTTGTTTTTTAAAAACGACTGAGAATGAAACGTTCCAGAAGGTCTCGAAGATTAACGCATTTAAATTTAATACGAATACGAATGATACGCATTCAGATGCAAATAGCCTAAATCCTGAATGTTTCAAAATTCTCAAAACAAATATGTAGGAGAAAAGCTGAAGTGAAAATTTGAATTTTCTTTCTTATATTCCAGGACCTAAAAATCATAGAGAAGTCGATTACTCCTCTTGTACCAAAATGATAAGCAATATTAGTCTTGAAGTTCTGATGGAAGTCAACAATTGACCCACCGTGTATAAACTATGCTGATCTGAGGTGGAAGATTATCACCAATGGTGAATCCTCCAGTGCATTTAGGAAAGCAGAGATGTATCAACTAAAAAAGTACAAAAGAAATACATTACGTATTTGAAAACTTATTTAGTACATTTACCCAGAATTCACAAGAAAATGATTCATTTTTCATTCACATGGTAAAACATACAGCGAATGAATCCCTATTTAAAGAGATTTACTTTACATTCACACACATTCACAAACACACCCCAATGAAAGAGTATTTTGGTTTTTAAATTTTTATCGACATTCCACCAATTAAACAAAGCTGCATCATTTAGTCCCCAGAGATAGAAGTGTCTACGTTCAGTCAAAGAGGATACTTTTATTTAAATTATCATGGGTTATCATAGGTGTTTTTAGCGTGGTGTTGTATGTAGTGATATTTAAATCTGCAATCTACAAGCTTCTCTGTGGCTCCTTGCTATAAGCCACAAACTGTTACAATTTGGTTTATTTCAATACAAAAATTTTTTGTAATTTTAAATTTAAATTTTTTTTTATTTTCACGCTATATCTGTCAAAGTGAATTAGCAAGATTATACATTGTATTGAAAAAAGAATTAAAAAAAGAGGAAGTCCTGTTACTTTCATCTCGTACGCTTTTTTTGAAATCCTCTTTATCTGATCCCAGATGCTTATTCTAAAAATGTTCTAACACAAAAATGAGGATTCCCCACTAGTTATCACTATTGATTTTGGTAAATACCTATTATGCAGCTCTCATTAAAACAGAGGGACACATTTTTCTTAATTTTCTCCAAATAAAATTTTTGTTGCTAGTTAACTTTGGAAACAAGCTCTTCAATTGTAATCCCCAAAAATTAGCTTTTTACAAAATGCAGGGGCCTCTCTTTGTGAGATAGTGGGACTTGTGTTTTAGCAAAAGCCAAATTTTTAAGGGAAAAAAAGTTATCAGTGCTATCATTATCAGTTGGTGGAGAGGAACCTCGCACCACTTCTGCTCTTCATAACTGTAGTCTTGGTCTTAGTTTTAATTTTACTCATTACAAGGTACCTCAGAGTTTGTGCGACTTTTGAAACACATAATTATACGACTGAATAAAAGATACAGTACGTTGTCTGAAAAGTTTCTCTAACTTTAACAGAAGCTAGATATTACCCTCTCAAGCAGTGTGTTTGGTTCACTTCCAGTGAGGAGATAGGGTATGCTAAAAGCAGGACATTGAGAAATTTACTTCAGAATTTCTATTTGACTATGCACACTTACAGAACTTGCCACGAGGAATAAAAAGCCTATCTTCACTTTTCCCCTATCTTGCACAGCAAAGGTGCTACAGATTCCCAAATTTCATATAAAAACATTCAAGATAGGTACCTAGGTATTAGAGTCGAATTTATTTTTAAAATTGATCAGGGAATAACTATGGAAAGAGTGAAAATGAAGATAACTCCTTTTGTTTATCATGGTGAGTACTATGAGTCTATAGTATAATGAACAAGAAATTTTTAATTACTCGTCTATATGACGTTAAACCAAACACAAAATACGTTCGATCGTAATTACCTGCAAGTACATGCAGGTAATGTACGAGTACCAAATCGTGACATCACCAAACAATGTCACAATCCGTACACAAACTGGCCAGCCATCTCTTATCACAATAGGGGATGATGCGACCTGGCTGCCCTCACCGACGTACGTATTATCTTACGTACGTGTGTTTGTGTGCGTGTGAATTAGCCGTATATAAACCGCCCGAACTGGCTCTAAAATCGCCAGTGTTTGGTCTGGTTCTGGCTTACCCGTACTTGTGTACGAAGTGGCTGAACATGCTTAAATTCTGTTGAATTTCCTTCTGGTGAGAATATCTCTCACGACAAGGTATTCCACATACATGATAAACAAACATAGAACTAAGACCTTTAACTTATTTATTCAAAAATTGATTTATAAATTTTGACTTAAGTTTATGAAAAATCTCGATATCGAGAATTCGAAGAGAAGTTTGGACAGGGGACGTCTTCATTTGCATCATCAAACAACAGTGATTTAGCCATCAAAATGGATTTTTAAAGTTGATTCTGATTTGGGCGTTTTGTCAGGTGAAGTGTGGTGGCTCTCCAGAGAGGAGCAAGTGAAGCTCTCAAAACCCTGATTTACTGGAGGTATTTCCATGAATTTTGTTATGTTGGGGGCAAATACCAAGTAGCAGCATCATGCAGGATACTGGTGGATACATGTACTTCTGGGAAAATTAAAAAGAGACTGAAAATGAATGTACTCGATATTCGAACATACCAAATTTAAACTAATTTTTTATACACCATAGGAAAAACATGGAAAAACAGTTGTAGTTCTGGTTAGTCCTGTAGTGAAAAGTGTTTGTATTAAAGTGTCAATTTCTTTGCTCTCAATAAGCCGAATATAGGAAGAATTAAAGGTAAGACAGAAAATGGCAGATACTAAAACGGTATGTGCAAAAGTAATGAGAACATACCGAGAAGCCTTTTGGGGTCTAAAACAAAGACATGTAATATAGGAAGGGTAAAGTGTGGCACATAACACTAAAGGTTAATTATTAAAATTATTGGTAGGTTAAGTTTGGGGGAGGAATTCTCAGAAAACAGCCTAATCAGCTTAATTGTAGTGTGAAGTGAAAATCGACCAAATGAAGTTTTCTTTTGAAAATGAAATGTTACAACACGAAAATTATACCCATTGTGGAGGATAACGATTGAACGTATTGCTGTAAAATTGTAGAAAAAACAAAAATTCAATTAACCAGTTATCAAGCGAAACGCGATGAGAGAATAATATTCTAATTTTGATGAAATATTTTGAAATCGATTCCTGAATGATATAAAAGTATTAAACCTTACATCGTTTCTTGATCGACTATGTACCTACTTTCAATGGGCCCCTCGAATTGATTCATCATCGTGTTCATTATGGGAAACTGACATTAAAAAAATTTTAATTTTGAAGCCAATTTGTGACCGAAATTAATGACATTGACCTATAATTAGTCTTCAAGTTGACGATAAACGTTCTACAGTCTAACGCACCAAGCATATTAGAGAAGGTTATTTCGCTTTATACGTGCAAATAAAATGACCTTTCGAAGATCTCATCATGAAAATTAATCAATAAAAACAAAACCAACGAATCAGTTACCATTTTTATCACTAGGTAAACAACTGGGTTTGATTGGTGCACCTCCTAAACTTATGACTGCACTACAAAGCTCACATTAACCGAATAATTCATATACAAGACTAATATTATTTTTCGCTGAGCGATTAATTTATGTTTAACAATCTATCATTGCTAATAATCACCGAGACAATTTATTCGTCAGACATTTCGTCGTAAAATATTTAATTCCAACGAAAAACACATAAAATAACCTAGAAAAATGTTTTTGGTACAAGTTATTATAAGTACATAATATGTGGAGTACTTTTCAGAATTTTTTTTGCAGCGTTATAAAAACTTTTCCGTGTCATTAAATTGTAGAAGCAAAGCCAATGCATTTCTGAGTGGGAAGGAAATCACCCTACAGAACCATTCCACAATATCTTATACTGCTAATAAGACTTTTATTAATTTTTATCCTTTAAGTATGTCGTCAAAAGATGGATACAGATAACAGTCTGAAAATGCCACGGATACCATAAATAAAACAATTTGGGGTTTTATTATTAGTGCATTAAAATTAGAAAAGTTTATTCTAATTAATTTTGATCGAGCATTATGAATGAGCTTCACAACTGCAGAAAGTGATCCACGTACCTTGGGCCTATTTTTGAAGACTATTTTCACTAATTTTCTTTTTATTTAGGGAACTTTTTTTTTTTTTCTTAAATAAAATATCAAGAGCCTAAATAATTATTGTGGCAACTTTTGGCAAAATTTCACCAATAAAATTTCATGATTGACGCCCTCCTCTCCACAAAAGTAAAATCTTAATCCTCAATATGAGGGACATGTAAAAAAAAAAAAAAAAAAAAAAAAAAAACTTAAGTCAAGGTCACAGAAAATATTATAAGCATTTAAGATAATGTTATTTAAACGATTTAATGTTATGATGACGTGATGACGTAATTCTTTCCATTTTTCAAGCCTTTTTTGACTTCTTCCGCAACTTTTCTTGGCAATTTTTTCTTAACGAAGCCGATGACCATAGTTCTAATATTGTGAAAACATATTCGTTATCATTTTTTCTTCTCCTATACGCCAACATTTTCGTCGAATGAATAAAAATCGTCTGCATTGCGTAACATGTTCACCAGGCTGTAGGATTATCTCTGCAAACTGTACAATTTACGTTCGACGTTTATTTGGCCAAGTTATTAGTGACGGCACGATGTTTAAATATTCTGCTCTGTGTGACAATAAAACGAGACTCTGCACTCCAGCGAAACACGGAAAGTTGTAATGAAGAAAAAGGTAGGTACGTCGCCAGCTACGATTTATGTCGAAAGCCAATAACGCTTCTAGGCGTGTCCAAAGCAACACTTTATGAATTATTGACAATTGTGTAGAGGACCAAAGAGGGCAACTTCTCGGTCGAAAGAAGCCACCAAATTTTCGTTTAATTTTCGTAAACTTTATTCTATAAAGTGAAAATTTTCATTTTTGTGCACCGCTTTTGTCCAGAAAATAAGTTAATTTCCATGTCATTTTTATCTGCATTAATTGAAATAATTATTACGTCAGCACGTTCGTATACGTACAGACAAAGTGTCGAAATATTTTTTTTTTTCTGAGAAAAGGTGGGTAAAGTTGATTAATCGCATTATGGGCTATCTTTAACGGAACTACTTAAACAGTTCAACATAGTTTCGTGCCTGAAATTAAGAACTGATGCAAAATGATAGGTTAAACGGATGTATATATTCAACGTAATTTATTATGTAATTATCTTCAACTATATAGTAGTGGATCAGTAAAGGAAGATGATTTCTGGTTAGACATGCCAGAGCTAAATAGGCAACCAGAGCGTACCTTTTGACGTACTTTGTTTTGTGTTTATGTACGATATCCTTGTGAATTTAAGGGATGTCTTTATCAGATGTATTCTAAATTGGTGAATTCAATCAAAACGTCCCAAATACGCAGAAGGTACGCTAAAGTTGCCCACTTTTTTGCGGCATGTCTCAATATTAAAAAGTACATCGGTCTTATAAAGCTTTACGGGTCCAGTACTATACAGTCAAAGGTAGGTACTAAAACGAAATTTTGAGCCGAGTAGGTTTAGTTTGGATTGAAGGATAAAAGCGTGTCAATAAATGAAGGAGAAGTTAGTTATTGGGTTTTATCGAATTAAGTCCTAAATATCAAATTTTTATCGAATCGAGTCCCATCCTCATTTTTCTAATCATTGAATCGAATCCCACTCACCTTTTTCTGATCATTGAGTTGAGTTTCAGCGATCATTTCCTCTTGACCCATTGAAAAAGGAGTTGTGGATAATAGTTGATTCCTGTCATTATAGTTCTGCATAAGAAGCAAATATTGGGGCTATCTTATTGTATATAAAAGTCACTTTTGTAATGCTACGACGTGATCATAGTCACAGATATATTTGGCTATGCGTATATTTCAGTTTCAGTCTAAAATCTAAAAGTTATTTTGTGAATTATTGCTACGTAGCAGCATTGGTTACTTACTAGTACTTTATAGTAGCCAAAAAATAAAGAGAGCTGTGTTGATACTGAGATTGTACTTTAGATATTCCTACGATCGTGTTATTTTATTACTGACTTCAAAAACATTAAAAACTTCAAATTTTCTACCATATAGACCTAATTTCCGGAAGTTCACAGTCCATATGGTTACAGTATGTATCCACTTTATGGTTATATTCTCAAAAATTTTCTAACACAGCTACCGCTTTCATAAGATTACAAAACTTTTTTACCTATTGATTTTCTCTTTCATAATTTTGTTGCGTGTCTCTGTCATCGCTATTAGTTTACTGACCTTCACAAATAACGATAGCTTAATGCAATGAAACTATTTCAGTGAAGAAGTTCAAATTTACATTTCAATAACAGGTGCTAAAACCGTTTATAACGTTTCGAAAAGAAAATAGTAATAATAAAAGAGAGTGCATAAAAAAAAAAGAAAAAAAAAAGCTACCTTTTATTGACACAAACACCATTAAAAATTAATTAAGTATTCGAGGGTTCTCTTCCATTTAGGTACCAAAGGGTTGATTGAATGGTTATCGATTTTCAATTCTCGAAATTAATTATAATAAAAATAATATTACCTACTAATAAAAGAAAAAAAAAAAAAAAAAAAACCGATCTGACATATTAATTGTTGAACTCGACCCAAAGGCCACCATTATGTTATCGTATTTTACGCCACTGAGGCAGTTCGATTCATCCACAAAACTGATCTACACGGTGGTATCCTGCATTCAATTACATCATTTAATGGTCCACACGCATTGAAACGCGTACCTATATTACCACTTTGTGTTATAAAACTTGAAGGGTTTGCGTTCGCCGCTTCAAAAATCGATCGTACAGACGAAAAAGTCATAAAATTTTTGAAGATATAGAGAGACACGAAGTTCAAAATACGACTGCCGCCGTGGCTCTTCTTTTTTTTTTTGGCCTCTTCCGTCTCTCCGTATTTATGATAGACTGACGAGTTCGAATATTCGAAAAAAATTAAGGTACAATAACTTTACGGTCGAATTCATTTGGGAGAAAATGTGAGAGTAAAGGATCATGAGGAAAAATTAAAACGTTCTAAATTAGGCGTGTATTTTTAACACTTCACCCCATAAAGATGGGCATGAATATGAGAGAATAATGAGTCATCATCGGACGTACATTATCAAACTTTTTTTACTATGACTACCTGCTATAAAAATTCATTGACTTCTCCTTTTCGTGAAGGAGATTAAGTTGTATTAGCTTTTCACAACAAAATCAGGTTGATTGATTTAGTAAAATTTTACCAATTAAAATTAAAATAAACCTCCATATCGACTCTCAAGAACATATTTTTTCAAATTTGCATCAAAATGACCAAATAAATTTACTTTTGCGTTTAAAATAAATATATTATTGAAAGAAGAGTGTGGGAATCATACCAGTTTCAGGCATTTGAGGTTTAGCCCCCTTGATGACAATCACCACCGAAAGGTTGGGTATTATTATGCACTGCACATAAAACACGCATACGTTTGTTCGTTTATAATTACTTGTAAATTCTTGAATATACGTTACAATTACTGGACTGTAATTAATCGAGAGAATTTTCTCGGTGTGACGTCACAAACTGGTTATCAGTGCACATGCCATACTTTATCGATTGTCATAACTACCATAAAATATGATGCGATTTATTAGCACACATACATATGTATTTGTACATATGTGTGCTTGTGTGTGTGTACAGCCACTTGTATAAAAGGCCTCAGAAACAGAAGATTTGACTCCCCCATACTTAATTGTATGAAGTGGTTGAACACGCAAAACTGCAGATTACCTTCTGAAGTGGAATCTCTTCACGATGTAAGTGATTCCTCAAAGAAGTGGGCTGTGCCACTTATCTAGACCATCTGGTTAGGGACTGAGTTCTGTTTTACTCACGATTTTTCCTATGAGGAAGGTCAGAAATTAAAGAATAATGTTTTGAAACCCATTTTACTACTTAGGAATATGGAATCGTTTTCTAACCCATGTTATTAAAAGCCAATCATGAAAAGGGTGAATGGTCATTAGGAGAAGTAAATATGAAAATCTGCTCTGAATTTTCAAATTGAAGATTTACATGATGCGGTGTGATTAAAAATGTGCTGTACTGCATGATACGAATACAAATGAGGAATCCTAATAAATAGCTAATGTGGTGTGGCACATGCATTCTATTTTATCAGGTAAAGTAAATTCAAAGCAAACACACCATTCAAATTAATGAGGAAGAAGAATGAATTGGTACACCTATTGTAACTTCTGCATATAATACACATTTTTTCCAAATGTGTACAAACGAGTTCGATGTGTTTTGGAAAGAGTACATATTTCATATACGCTAATGAGTTCTCATTTTTCAGATAATTTCTTCAACTTGTGCGTAACAAGGTGACTCCCCTTTTATTTATTTATGCCCTTTTACTATCTAATAATACTTTTGCCCCTGCAGACACCTTACTAATATTTCTTTACTAATGAGACGTCTCACATTCTACGTAGCAATTTATCAATTGATTTGATTTTCGTAATAATCGGTGAATATTGTGTTTCATTTTATTCATTTTAACAAAATCTGAATAGTGCATTTTTTGAAATAGTTTTCATACAATAATTTTAATTAAAATTATCTACTAGTATGAGTATAATGAAATTAAATTTTCGAACACTTTTATGACCCTTCGTAGACAGACGAGTGAAATTTTTCCACTTCAAAGCTGATATAATAAACGTTGAGAAAGAAAAGTACACTGCAGCACTAACCCTCTGTGGCTCTACACAAGGATTATAAGTTTGGTACCATCAAATTATGGTTTGTTAAACGTGCATTTATATTTTATCATTCTCTGCGCTATGCTCATTTTAACTTTTTTTCCTAACAGAAAAAAAAAAAAAAAAGTGCAGTCATAAATATTTATTATGACGAATTTTTCATATTTTGAAATGATTAAACGTTACGATTTGTCGGCTGTCTTTTTCTCATCACCTTTTTTTTCCCTTCTTTCTTCTTTCTTTTACTCACGCTTTTTTTTATTTTATTTTTTTATTTAAACTGGTACAATTCGTAACACGCAGCCATGCCAAGTACAGATTAAATCAGGGGCGTTGATGACGTTTGATTAATGTTTAGTTTAGATAAAATATCATTCTTCGATCTACGTTTTTGAACTATGTAGTGGTCCACGGTTTGCAGAGCAGATATAATATTATATTTACAAATAATTACTGATGGCGACAAAGTAAAGAAAATGAAAAAAAGAAATTTCCAGCTAAACGATTTCGTATCTCGTAGTTCTTTCCGTTTTTCTTTTTTTTCTTTTTTTTTTTTTTTTTCAAGTTAGCTATAGCATCATGAAAAGGCTCCAACCGTTATTAATACCATTGAGTATGTCTCTGTTTCGGGTCTAAACATCGTTTAACGCTGCAGTACCTAATACGTGATCGGAAACGTACCGAATCATAAAATCATTAATCATTTGGTGTGCATGTAACAAAATAATGTAAGGTATACCACCGTATAGCGTTATAATGAAATTTTCGACATCGACGAAGAAGAGTAGGTATACATTTAAATGGAATCAATTAGCTAGCCGTAAAATTAGCGTGTGCCAGAATAAAAGAACACCCGAGTTCGATGTGAAAACGATATAGCATGATGTGATTTTGAAAATGTGATTGAAACACGAAGCACACAGTAAACGAAATCGGCTATTTAGATGCGCAAAATTTATTATTAGACGTATAACATACAGGGTGTTTCCGAGGAGTTGGACGATCAGATTTCAAAAGGTGATGTTGATGTTGCAAAATATTTACACGCGAGATACGTTCGAGTTGGTTGCATTATCAAATGAAAATTGTGTACTGAAAGATGAAAAACTAAGAGGCCGAATGTTTGATTTTATCCCTTCAATTGAATTATAAGTCTTTGTTTTTTTCTCATCCGAGTAAGTTCTCGGAATAAAATTTTAAGTAATTTAAAAAAAAAAAACTCTAACGCAGCAAGCTTCACTAGAAAAATTAGGTTTTTGAGAGAAAGAATTATGAATTTTGATGGTCACATTAATTGTTTGTAAGTTTATTTGGGTTAATGGTATGTTATGATTGTATGAAATGTGTTAGCTGCTAACAAAATATTAGACAATCTGAAATATAGAAGCATTTTTTTCTTGAAGAAATGAAAAATAAATTAAGATGATAAAATATGGTACATCATCGTATAATTTAAAATAAAACAAATTAAATATATTAAAGTTATGAAATAAAAAAAAAAAGAAAATTTTATGCAAATTAGAAAAAAGAGGGAGAAGAAGCTTTACCGGAAGAACCATACGATCGATCCGTACCAAAATTAGCAGTATGCTACAATAAAATATAATAAATATTTTTTTTTTAATTTCGTACATATTGTTCCAATATAAAAAAAATAGAGGTGCTGGAAGTCTCGTCCGGCCAATCCACGCCAAAATTGGTTGCGTTCTACAATAAATTATGATAAATAATTGTTCCAAATTTCGTGGCTATTAAAGCAAAATTTGGCATTTTATAGCCAAAATAAAAACAAAAATGGTGGTACTGGAAGAACCGTCCGGTCAATCCGCACCAAAATCAATAGGTCTGGCCTTTGGCTTAGTATAAATGGAAGTAAACCAAATTTTGTGATTATCTGATAAAATTGCGACCTGTACCGTGGGAACAAGAAATGAACTTATCTCTATCTATCTATCTATCTATCTATCTATCTATATACATATATATATATATATATATGAATTTGAGTTATTGGTACCAAAAGTTTCCTGAGATCATGAAATGAATAACGTACCCACCCCCAACCCTGGGGGCTAATATCGCACCAAGCATAATAAGTAGATTTTCTAAAGAAAACCTACTTAAAAATTTAGTCCACCATTCAAGATAATTTTCTGCTTTAACAACGTTTAAACAGAGATCGATACTTTTTCAATGGTGACTCCTTATTCAGGTGCTGTAAAGGATACGTAATCCTCAGAAGTGAGAATAAATTAATATTCTTGAGCTAGTGGAGTAATATTTAAAACATAATGTTCTATTATCGTCACGTATCTTCAAATAATGAAAAAACTAAGACAATAATAGAGATAAAATGCATATTACCTCTCAAAAACTAAAAAATTTAAAAATTTGTTGAAATTGAAAAGAAAAAACAAAAAAACAAAGACTTGGATTTATGAATGCACCATTGTTGCTCCTCTGAATTCCATTGTAGAAAAACTTAATTCGATAATTCTTCAAGACATCAATTTTCAAGTTAGTTTATTACAATGTATTCATTAATGAGAAATGAAACAATTGCCTTTCATGCAATCATCCATATTGTTTATATTTACAGGATACCTGTTATTGTTCAATAGATTCCGTCAAAGATGAAAACAATATGTTACAAGTTATCCCATTGGCTGTTTTTGAAGGTTAGAGTACCAATTATGTTACTGTGGAATATCGGTCCCCTAAAATTAGGCAATAATAATCAATTAATTATTGTTTGTCGACTGATGAATTAAGATATCATCAAAGCAACAATTTTAATAGGAACCTTAGTAGGGCAGACAGTATTGATTCCCAGAATAACTTTGATACCATAAAATATACCAATGATATCATTTAGGAAAATACAATTTCCTGTAAAACCATGTTTTGCTCTTACTATGATTAAGTCTCAGAGACAAACTTTTAAAATTGTTGGAATTGACCTAATAGAAAATTGCTTTTCCCATGTACAGCTATGTGTAGCCACCTCACATGGAAGTGATCCAAACCATCCTTATATATATAGCAGAAAAGAAACAACAAAAAATATTAAACTTAGACCCAGGAATATTGTGATTGTTTTCATTTTGTTCTTTTTTTTATACTTACCTATCTATTTAAATATTTCCCCCATATTCTAAGGTAATTCATGGTTTAATTTTTACGATAGGTATTATTGTTTTCCTTTTGTTTTCATTTAGGTTTGAGTAATTGTTTTAAATTCTAATTTATGATTTTTTATTTTTTAAATCAGTAAGTATTGATTCTGGCTTGGTACAGTCCATTAGACATCTAATGTCTAAAATTCATAAAAAAATAAATAATAAACATACAAATATCACTATTTGAAGTTAATTTTTTCAGTAGCTTCACACCCATTTTATTTGAAAAATTTTTATCTACCACTAGATAATGTCTTCCCAATGTTTCACTTTGAAAGAGACTGGTTATAAGAGCTGCAATTGAACCCGAATGTTCTTACCAAATGTTTTATTTCTTGACAAGTTATGTTGAAAGTTAGGTCTCAGTTCTATTCACCCTGTGACTCCAAAAAAGCATTTGCAACCAACTTTTCTTATGTTATTGAATGATTCATTGGTACGTAATACGTTTAGTGACAGACTGAGTTCTAATATTTTGTTTATTTTTTGATAGAACCACTTTTACTCCCTCTGTTTACCCTCTTCCCCTAAAATAGGTGTGAAACCAACTTTCAATAATGATACTGAATTATTGATTATATAATAAATAAAAAGAACAATGGATCACTTTTTCTTTTTGAATTTTTTTCTTTATAATTGCTGTCTTGCCTGTACTGAAATACGTTATTCATTCTTTTTCCCTTTTTAACCTTCAGGACACTTCATATGAAATACCCCTCTTTCAAAAAATTGAAAACTTGCTCGGTTTGGTCTTAAATTAATTTTTCATATTTTTGATTTCGAAACTGGTGAGAATATCACACTATTTTAATGTAAAATCCATCGTAATTCGCAACATAACAACCTATCAGATTTTCACATCACATGTAAGGTGCAGAGTAGAATAAAAAATATTTATCGTCCAGAACCAATATAGACCTTTTATTCGGAAAAGCAAAGCTATTTAACTGGAAATATGAATTTTTAGGTCTTCTTCTTTCACCTAAAATTTACCATGCCTACACCAGGCAGCAGACACTGAAAGAAAAAATGAATGCGACAGAACTTAAACATGCTAATAAACGATAATTCGAATGTTTCTTTTCGCAAGCGCTCCCTACAAATTACCGCCAATGTTCACCAGCATTATCATCTCCACTCCGGTCTTCATCTATAGAAGAATATGGTATCATATTCTTTCAAAAAATAAGTGGTTATACTCGTATCTCTCCACCGTCGTAATCGACTTCAATCTAAAATAAATGCCAACAAGATCATTCACCGCACGACACAATATATATATATATATATATATATATAAGTATGGCTCAAATATTACCATCGCCAATAAATGGACAGGCTAACGTAGCAGCAACAAAGAATGAAAAACAATTTTCTAAATCGTACGTACAGATACCTGTAGTCCTATAAACCAACCATTATTGCTGGTTTTGATTTAAACATAATGCGTTTTTAAACGTATAAAGGTTTAGCCGTAGAACCTGCCAGAACCAGAATGATACAGTATTTCTATTGTGAAAATTAAAAATAAAAAATAAAAAATCTGAACTTTTCTCCCCATATTTTTCCTCTCCACACAACCAACGTAGGTAATTAAAAGCATTGTTATTTGTTAGATATTCGTTATAAATGTAACTACACTTCGATCGCTGTTGGGCATTAAAAATGAGATACCCATAAACATCACACACACACACATATATATACATATAACATCGTCGAGCAAATCTTCAGCGCAGATCTCTTTTAATGGCTAAAAATCTTTGGTTAAAAATGGGTACCTATCTTAAGTTCAACGTTTTAACCTTTTGTGGTACCGTACCTGTATACCCACACTGACCTCTGCATCTGCATCTGCATCATCATCATCATCAACGTCTGTTTATTGCTTCGATTAGAAAACGTGCGATGAGAATTGTGACTATTTAATCACAGATTTTCGTTCATTTTGTTGTTGAGACAGAAAGAAAAATACAGCCTAGATATAAATATTATAATATTTTTCACCAATAAACTGCATACCATACGCAACGGTAACTTGCAGGAAGTGATTAGTAATATTTTTGGAAAATAAATTTTTATAAATGCGGTGGGGGAATAGGTATATATACTGATTCGATTCGGTCGGCAAAAGGTAGGTACACACCGAGGGTACCATTAACTTTTGGTTTCCTCCTCAACAGGGTGTATTTGAAATTTAGAAAAAAAAAAAAAAAAAAGAAAAAAAAACGTTTGGCGGTACATATTGTTGCATTTTAGAGCACATTTAATGCGCGATGAAAGTGTAATAATTCACCGTCGTAATTATCGAAATGGAGAAATTAATTTGCACGATCAAATTACTAGCCGGTGGATACGGGCGCGAGGAAAGAAGAAATTGTGGGCGAGTCTGCGATATGACTAGCATTGCGCAGCTTGAGAGTAGTCTGTTGGAATTTTTATGGTTCGAATTCGGACAGCCATTTCGAACATAATGTCGAACTGAGTTTTGATTGATGAGGTTAGGTACCTAGCCTATTCAGACTTTCGCTATTTTTATGTGTAGTATTCTCTTTCATTATATATAGCACGAGACCCGTAAAGCTCCATGAACCCAATGTACTTTGTAATGTTTGGACGGGGCGGCATAAAAATAGGCAACCCGAGTGTACTTTGCGCTTACTCTCGATGTTTGGCTCGATTTATAATACATTTGATAAGGGTCGTGCCTTAAATTCGCAAGGATAGCGTACATAAACGTAGTTAAAAGTACATCGAGGGGCACGTACTGGTTGCCTATTTAGCGCCGGCGTGTATAACCAGAAATCAATGTTAAACTGGTCCAGTACTTTAGGTATACTCTTTGGCTATACCATAAGTATATTATAGTTTAAGGAATTGAAAAGAAAAAGAAAAAAAAACTTATTTGAACAAGAATAAAATTTTCAGCAGAAAAGAACTCTCAAAATTTTTTACATCCGTGGTAAACGTGAAATTTTTCTAGAAAATCATATTATAACATATCTACTTACCCTTCCTGAAACCTTTAAGTAGTTACCTACCATTGAAAACAAAACACAATGCTTACCTGAAACAGAAAAAGAAAAAATTTTTTAGTAAATTGCAGTACAAAATAGATAAACGAAAAAAATAAATGATTGGTTTACTCAGTAGTTGAATTTTCTATTGTTCTTCGCAGCAGAGGATATTTATTTTTATTTGTGAGCCCTTTTCATTTCAATATCAAGCTAAGTTTATATCAGATAACACTTTCGTTGAGGGTGAGAAAATAGTTATTTGTGATACTGGTGTGTAAAGTAGGTGATTGCGATACGTGTGTGATCTTTGCATCACTCGCCTTCGGCTAATACTGTAAAGAACACACTTGTATCACAATCACCCACTTCGCACGAATGTCATATACTATTTTTTTCAACGTCCCCTCCCCCAAAAAACAAACAAAAAAAATGGAAAAAAATAAATATTCTGGTAACTGGCAAACATGTAAGCGCGAAGTATTACAACTCCTTCAATCAGAAGGATTGGCGCAGTGAATTTTTTTCAACACCTACCTTAAAAAGAGACGTTTTCATGTCTCCTAAGTGTATGAGAAGAAAGATATTTCAACACAATTTTTTAACATCATTTTTCCAGCAAACACGCTTGAATATTTTTTTACTTTATTAAACACGAATTTCCTTTTTCCATACACATGCGCACTAAGTCTCATCAAACATTACGATACCCTTTAATATTACTTTTATTTAGATATACTATTTTTTTTTTTTTTTTTTTTAATGGAAATTTCTCTGCTCCAGGGGATCAAACCTCTAACCTCCACATTCAAAAGCTAGCATCTTAACCACTGCGATTCAACTTCTGATTGAAGGAGTTGTAATACTTTGCGCTCATATGTTTGTCAGCTACCAAAATATTTATTTTTCTCCATTTTTTGTGTTTGTTTTTTGGGGGAGGGGTCATTGAAAAAAATAGTATGTGACACTCGTGTGAAGTAGATGATTGTGATACAAGTGTACACTTGTATCACAAATAACTATATTTCAATGAAAAATAAGAACGTATATACTTCCGTTTTAAGGTGGTCCACACATTCTCAGTAGTCACTTCTAACAACCCTCTCACAACAAAAAATCACTAAAACTGATAAAAATATAAAATTTTTAGACGGTCGTCTTTTTTTCTTGGCTAAGGGGGGTCTAAACTCCCGGGATCCCTCCTTATATATGCCCTTAATGCAAAAATTAATTTTTTATAATACATTTTCTGATCTTTATTTTTTCTAACGTAAGATGATCTTCGGTGTTACCTGTAATTTCTTAAGTTTCACTGAAAAAAAATACTGAATCAGAATCAATTATTGCTATCTTCAACATGAGAACAGTAATTAAGATCAGAATTACACCTGATTTACCGTTAAGAAGGGATGAGATAATCACTGTATTTCGTGATAAGCTGCCTAGTAATCTCAAAATTTTTGCTATTAATGACCTTGATTTCTCATCAAAATAATTAGTATCTAGGTATACATAATTATTTAAGAGCATGATTTTTCAAACAGCAATAAGAACAGGAGATATATTTTCGGAAAATTGAAAAATGATTTAAAAAAATTCGGAGAACTTGTCAACAAAAAATCGGAAACACTGTAATTTGAAGTATTTCATAATTTTCTACCCTCATTGAAAATTTCTGAAATTTAGAAAACGTTAAGACTAATTTAGAATCCTGTCCTATTTATGGCTTTTTCCAGGAAAGAAATATAAAGTGAGAATTAAGAACTTTGAAGAATATATTGTAGTTTCTAACAACCTAATTTTTCAATTTTCAACTAGGCTTAATTTAAGTTAGGTACATTTCTGACTTTATCAAATTTTGTTTCATTTTTTTCTATTTGGAAGCTTTTTGCAGGACAGATTCCAAAAAATTATCTAATTTTTGGGATTTTCGTTAACTCAACATTTCCTTCTATAGTTTCATCGGAATAATTGATATGAAAATGTGTGAACTTTTGACTTTTTCAATCTGTCACCCTATTTTTCATCCTTCTGAATATCCTAAAAGATTCCCAATCATTTTATCGAATCCAAAACACCGAAAGGAAAATTACCGAATTACTGTTTCACTAAATTCCAATTTACCGAAACTGTTTTCCCAAAAGACTTGGTACCGAAACATAGTTTTCCCAAATACTAATTACCATTTTGAATTTTGATGCAAAAAATGAATAAAAAAATGTATTTTCCCAGAATTTTTTATTAAAAAAAAAAACCACAACCAACCTTACCTAAATAACCGCCAAATGATAAAGAAAAAGAAAAATGCCAACCTGAGTCTATTTAATTTAGAAAAAAAAACAACTCACCTCACCTTACCTCCCACCATACGATAAAGGCATAGAGAAATGCCCATTTTTAAGTATTTGAAAAAAAAAATAGTTACCTTTAAAAATTTTTGATTTTTCGATAGAAGCATTTTTCGGTAAAATGGATTCGGTATTATTGATTCCGAAATAATGGCCATTCGGTGAAATGGTCATTCGGTAAAAAGGATTCGGTAAAACGTCCGGCTACCATCAAAAATTATTTCTGAATGTTACAATTTGAAGCGAACGTCAACTGCCCTGTGCGTGTTTTTTGGTTAGGACTACGCACCCTCCAACAAAGAGACAATGGCTTTATTGTTGAATGAGTAGGTATCTCGAATTTGTCCCAATCTATTTTTCATTTTTAGAAAAAATTTTATAATTTTTCACTCGTTTTCATACAGTCTATTGAAATGTTTTCAAAAAATTTTCATTAGTTACCTATCTAGATACGATTATGTCGCGAAAATCATCGAAAAAATAAGGTTCATTACTTCTGTCAATGTGGAGCTGAAAATTCGTTAATTTGTAAATTTTATCATTTTCTGACATTTGTTTAGATTTAAAACGAAACAGCTAATAAAGTTGCTTTCAATGAGAACTAATTTTGGTCTCAAGTTTCAGGAAAATTAGATCTAGAGACATAACTTTCCCATAATTCTAAAACGTCTGCAGCCTCTACCACAAAATATAAATAAATTTTCACGCAATGTCAAAGTTAGCCCCGCTGTCTATCTCATACCATCAATCTAATATCGTTTAAACCGGAATAAATTTCCTAAAAATATGTACACAACTACATTGAAAAGTCTATATATATCCATTTTAAAGGAGCATATCACAACTCCTTTCCTCCTACAAGATTACTTTAGCTGAATTGGGAATTGAGACTGCAATTATTTTAACGTATATTATATGTATAGTCAAACCGTTATATTATATCAGCCAGTGAAATCTGGTTTTTGGAAAAACGACCCTTCCCTGTAATATGATTCCAAACACTCTAGCGCCGAATTTCCAGCCTCAGCACACCATTAATGGGTTCGTGCGAAATTCAATATTTGCCGAGAATTAGGCACTTTCAGCACCCGAAATTACTCCTGTACGAAAATATCACTTCGAATTTCGAGGCCATCAAAAACACATAATATTATTACGTTGGCCGTATGGAATATTATGTGTTTATTGTTGTTGTCGTTGATGTTATTTTTTTCTTCGCTTCTCTTTCAGTCCAACTCATTATTGTGGAGCGAAGGAAAAGCCCGCGAAATTATATTTTAAATTGTTTTGTTTTTGTTGTTTGTTGTTTGTTTTTTTGTTTAGTTTCGTGTTTGTATTTCAACAATGCAGCCCTAAAAACGTATAATATTGGGTACGTGTGTGCGTAATACAGAAGCCAGGAAACCAAAACGAGCTCATATTCGATAAAAATGTGTTTTAAACTGAATTCACTACTATACGCGTGTTCTTGACACAAATTACCATTCTGCGCGATAAGTATGCCTAACCGAAAATTTGTGAAAACAATTAATAAATTGACAATTTTATTGGCTTTTACGTGAAACAGACGCGAAAGAGCTAAGCTGCTAATATAGTTTAGGTCTATATAGTATAGTACGATTTACCACAGGGTAGGTACGTATAGAAGTAGTTTGAGATTTTAATAGACATTACAGCCTGCCATCAACTAAGCAGATGCCTCCGCGTAAATAATTATTTTTGCTTCGTTAACACGTTAAAGAATGAAGAGCAGAGACGATCGTATAATGTAGTTAACAAAAAATAAAAAAATTCAAATTAGAAAATTATTCGTCGAACGAAAGCTGTAAATATAACCATTTTATCAATATCGTTCGTTGGATTACAGCCTATATATATATATATATATATATACCATATTATACATCTAATAGAGGTCTTTAGTGTTAGCTTTTCACCCAAAAATCAAATCTAATCCTAACCGAATCCATAAGACACACATTCACGTTACACGCACACAGACACACGCATGTAAATGCAAGCTATACATTTTACCTCATAAACATTTTATATCGGGTATGTTTGTATTAAATTGTGAGATTTGATTTTGGGAACGAGGCTAGTTTCGATTCAATTAACTTAGATGTGAAAAAAAAAAAAAGCTTACCAAGATTTTTTTTCTCCTATCTTTATTTTACACAGATAGTGCGGCTGTTTGTTGAGAGAGAGAGAAAGACAGAGAAAGAGAGAGAGAGTATGAGAGAGACGTCGTGTAAAGGCGAGAAACTCCCACGTAAATGTTAAACGTCGATAATGTAATTCGAAAATTTAATTATTTTGCCCTATGAAATGGTGTAAAATGTAGGTAATTTTTTTTTTCTTTTCATTTGGTCGTCGCCACAACAATATGTAGTTTTGTAGGTTATGATGATAATATGTGAATTTGTATATTGGCATAGAGGCTTTTTAAGAAAGTGGTTGACTGGTTGGTGTAAGAATGTTGAACTATTAAACGATTTTAAAATGGAAGAACTTCGGATTAAGTAGGTAAGGTACCTTATTGAATTTTCGTTTATTCGAAAGTAAGTTGGTCTATACAATTACCTGTATTGATGACAAAATTAAAAAAGAAGTCTGGAAAAAATCATAAGATCTGGAGTCGATAACCAAAAATTTATTGATACCATGCTAATCACGTACATTTGAAGCCGGCTATGTGTGGGGATGTCCTGCTGATAAGGATTTATAACTTTCTTCCTATTTTCTTTTTTTACTTTTCAAATTGACGTAGGTAATACATACTATAGGTACTTAGTGTGGCTCCTAATGTTAGGTATAGCATTAATTTCCTAACACTACAGCCTATACAGACAACCTACTGGAGTAGGTATGTACCAAGTACTTATTGCATTTAAACTCTTGCAATAAATTTTATCATGTATCACTTCTATCGGTGCAGTCAAAGGGCGTAGGTAAAGGGAGGGTTCTAGCGATCCGTACTCCCTCTTTAATTGCAAAATAAAAGCTTGACAAGCTTGACATGAAAAAATAGTGAACGTTTTTTGTTAGTGGTGGTATTTTGATTAAAGGAGTAGATCAGGAAGGACAGTTCAGAAGATGTGAACTTACCCTTACAATCGAGCTGTAAGTATGCCAGGTTATATTATTTTGAGAATAAATTTTTCTGACTTTATAATTTAGTTCTAGATGTCACCCTCAGCTTCGCCTGTGCCTACGACTCGTTTTTCCGAGTAGAACTTTCGCATTTCCCCCTCTCCCACAAAATCGTAAAACACAGTGAAAAAAAAAGACTCGAATCACGGGTATCGGTCTCAATAAAAAACCCAAGGTGAAAATAAGAGATATTAAGATATATAAATAAGTATAATATGTGGAGAGGGGGAATGAGAAATCCGTTTTTTTTTTCATTCTCTTTTATTCATTTCCAGTCGATTTTGGTCGCCTTTGTACCAACATGTGTAAATGTCAATGATCAGTTTTGGAAAAAATGGACAACTTTACCCACAGAGAGGCTGTAGACTTTGACGATGACTTAAAACATTTCTCGAAACAACACAAAATAAATTTTAAAAATCTCTTCTCGATCTGTTCAGCAGTTCTGAAGGTATGGGCGAACAAAAAAAGTTA
This sequence comes from Ericerus pela, assembly GCA_011428145.1. NCBI lineage: Eukaryota > Metazoa > Arthropoda > Insecta > Hemiptera > Coccidae > Ericerus > Ericerus pela. The sequence goes on from WOFM01000392.1 coordinate 3,001,472, forward strand.
ACTTTGAGTGTGTAGATTATAAGTACCCAACTCGATTTCTTGGTCATGATCGAGAAGGATGAAAATTTTCTCTAAATGGCCATTATACTGATGATAAAAGATTGCGTTTTTCTAATAATTTAGAAAAAAAAATTACAAATTCAATATGAGTAGGTTGAAATTTTTTCTTAACCAAACAATTTTTTTTTCCAAAAATCAAAATTCAATATTGATCTTCTTTATTTTCTTTAATTTTGATAAGCAATGAAGTTGTACAAGAAAAATTCGCTTCGAAATTTCGCACAGTTAAGTAATGTAGAATTCAAACTATAAAGGTGTCATGGATTGAATAATTACCTAATTAATACTCGATGCATTTGTGCCATTTAGTAATTTAAGTTTGTCAATCACAAATTTAAACTTTTCCATTGCGATGATTACATTCATGGCAGTCAATTTTTGCTAGTTTTCAATATAATAAATATTCTAATCACCTTCAAAAAACAAGAAACAAATAGTAATGCTCTAAAAAAAGAAAAATAATATTCTTTTACAATTTCTCCAGAAAAATCTACTGGAATTAAAATTAATCGAAAAAGCATTATGGCAAGTTAATAATTCTTTTCAAAAAATTGAACCGCCTTCAGAAAAACAATGAGAAATGCACTAAAAAGAGAAAAATAATCTCTTTAAAATTTCTCTAGCAAGATGTAGGTCTAGGGACTGGAATTATTGAAGTTGGCGCTTTCTACTGTTCTTACAACGTAGACATTATACGTTAGTTCCTCAAATTTTAGGACAAAAATTTTTAACTAGCGCTGACTATAAAAATTCTAGTCTCTTGCTGGAGAGATTTTAAAACGATTATTTTTCTCTTTTTAGTGCATTTTTTATTGTTTTTTTTAAGGCGGTTCTATTTTTTGAAAAGAATTATTAATTTACTATACCTAACCTATTTTCGTTTCATTTTAATTCCAATATATGTTACTAGAGAAATTTTAAAAGAATTATTTTGTGGTATGCCAGGGGGGCCTACTGAGGACCCACTACCCAACAGATCGCACAATATTGTTTTTTTAAAACCCACGGCCACGGCTGAAAAACACGAGCCATGTCCCACTTGCAAAGGGAGGCAACTTCAAAATGTTGCCCCCCAACCGGCTCAGCCTACCAGAGTTCGTGGACCCGATGTCAGCGTGGAACGATAATATTTTTAAATCTACATACCTTGGAAATCCGTAGAATTACTCACGTGCTGCTATTCTGCTCTAGATACAAATCAGGAACCACATCACCGAATTATTGCCCAATGCCCTTTTTAAATAATTAACACATTTTCAGAAACATCGATTATAATGACCAAAGAAAAGAAACATAAAGGTACAAAAACATGTTGCTCCGAGAGCATCAGAAAACGAAGTAAGAATTTTTAAGTAAGATTTCCCTCCGAGATTTTTAAAAAAAAATATCTTACGTATAGAATACTATAGAAAATTCGGCGAGAGAGAAAAAAAAGAAGGAGACAATATGAGTACCGGGTTTAAAGATAAGAGCCATATAAGCGAAATGAAAAGAGCTGAGAGATGAAACATGAATCGATCATGTAAGGTTTTGAATGTCGTGAAAATAGTGCAAAAGTGATTGAAACATGACGTGAATGACCGTGGTAGAATAGAGAAAAAAAAGATATATGTGAAAGAGAGACAGAGACATGATAAGAAAGATGTACGAGAGTGAAAATGAAATGAATAAACCTCGGTCCTATTGTAAATGAGAAAAATAATTTATTTAAAAATTGGCCGAAATAAAAGTTATGAATTCAAAAAAAAAAGGGGTGGTAGCCTCATGCGTCAATTTTTCAATTTTTAGGAAATATTTTATGGTGTTCTGTTTTTTGAAATTGTTAGATTTTTTGATGAAAAAACTTTTTTCAGTGATTTTTCGTTTCTAGCGTTAGCGCCAGTATTACTTTAAAAATAATAGTTTTTTATTTAAATAAAACTCATAAATTACTTCGTTCATTTTAAAAAAAATTCAATGGGATCACCATAGCATCATCTTCTATGATTTAAAAAAATTCATCAAAATTGGTGCCAGGTTGAGACGTTATGCTGAAACAAACATAAAACAAACTTTATGGATCGAATTAATAACCTTCTCCTTTTATTTTGAAGTTGGTTAAAAACTAATGTAACATTGAATCACTCAACCCCCTCCCCTTTACATCATATTTGTCTCTTTGTTCTCCAATCTCAAGGCAAAAATGAAAATAAAATTGTTCGACTGAATTTGTCCAATTCAAACTGGCAGATACAGACTAAATAAAAATAAACAATTTAAAATTTTTTTGAAATAAAATTACCTATTAATAAGAATTTGCCTTAAGCATGCCTAGGTTAGGCTACTTGTTTAGCCTAAGTTTATTCAACGACTAAAATTCTCCCTTCATTTAAAATTTCCTTCGATCTTCTTTTTTTCTTTTTAACTTTTAGACTAACTTTCCCCCTACACCATTGCCTTACTCTCACCAGAAGTGGATGTAGCTTTATTTAATAATTCGTACCATTTGTTGCCAATCACCAAAACTGGTTTTTATTTCCCTCTCTCTTAAATTTGTTATACGAGGAGCCATTTTTGATAGGCTAAGCTATACCTATCATAATTCGTTTTGGAGATCATCCAGAAATGCTCTCCATATGCAAACATCATTTTTAATTTATCTTGCTTTTTTTTTTTGTCATATATTATGTTTTGTTTTATAATATAGAGTAATTATTTTCTACTGGCAACAGGCCAGTCCTTGGTTAATTTCATGGTGAATATCGGCTAACATTCCTTTCAATAAGATGTTCCTCAGCGCACATAGGCTAATTCGGTAAACTTTAAGAAAATCAATATATGGTTAAAAGCGCAGTCAATTGAATACCTGGCTGTCTGTGCAGATATGGGTGAGACTACCACATCTCTATTAGATTCTGCTGATAGATGACGTCCTCAGATTCATATAAATAGAATGTGTTGTGAAATGTATGTTGGTCTTATGATTTATTTACCTGGGATTTATCCCCCCCAGTTGCATACCACAAAACACCTGTGATATACTACCTTAGAGGTATCTCTTTGAAGGACATTTTTAGGGCCATGGGAAGGTTCGAAACCCATGTCAAATATTATATTGAAGTGAATAGACAATATTTTAAATAGATTAAATGATATTCACTCAATTACTTTTTTCCTTTTTTATTTTTTAAGAATTTTTCTAGACAACTTGTGGACAGAGCTGTGTATTAACAAAGAGAGGGGTAAGTGAACTGGATTAGACAATTTCTACGTCAAAGAACATAAATTTAGTTCTAAAACAACACATTAACTTCACCCCTAAGTTTTTGTGGAATTACCAATTACAAGTGGTCAACCCATAACCACTGCGTAGCATCGATACAACCACTGGGAAGATAATTCAATTTATGGTGGTCCGAGATAATCATTGTCTAGTCTATATTGAATTTAATGATGATAATATTATTTTGTCGAAATCCAGCATCAACATTTCAACTCCATACGCTGTTATTGTTCTTCCTTTGTTTCAGTTTCAAATGTACTCATAGTTATTAGCCAAACAAAAGTTAATTGACACACTTCTACACATATACCAACACAATCCGTACAAGTCAGCCAGGCTGATCAATGATGCCGATGAAATTGTTATGAAAACCTCGATCTAGAGTGAGTGCACTTATAAAAGGTGTTAAAAGATGAAGAATGTCGCTAACAAAGGATTTAGTAGGTACTCGGAAGTAAACACTCTACGACCATTGACCAAAGAAGACATAATACAAACTCTCAAAAACATTGTTGTTTTATTTCCTAGCTTATGAGTGATATGTTCCAAAAGAGTTTTCTTAAAGACGAAGTTTTACAATTTCAAAAAAGTTTTATAATTATTCTTTTTCTCTTTTTTAACTTTTTTGTGCACGACATTTTTTCTAAAGGATTAGGTATAAATAGAGAGATCACAGTGTCGCCAAAGTTTGAAGATAAAACTTTTTCTATTTGCCTTCCATTCCTTGCATGTACCTAACCGCTAAAGAGAAAAAAAATTTTATGATCTCGAGATGTGGAAGTTAGTGGCCCAAAACATCTACTTTTCAGTTTTAAGCAGCCGACCTATTTCTGAAAACATTTTTATCCATTTTAGCGCACGTAGACGAGAGTAAAGTTTTCCTATTTGAAATGCGTTTAACGTAATTTAAAAAACTAAAGTTGTATCATTAGGGTTGAAAAATTGAAAGTATGAACGACAAAGTAAAGTGCCTAGTAAGTAAGTTACCATTTGTCATATTTTTAGAATTTACTTAATCCTGTCATTTCACCCAATACTGGTTCAGATGTCTTGACCAGATAATAAGATTATTTATTATGAATAAGAAAAATGTTTTTAAATGTTTAAGTTCCATTATTTTTAGATCACTATGTGCCATAACCATAAGCGTGCGCACGTGAGTGCCTGTTGGTGCCTAGCACCCATGGCTACATTTTTAAAGTACCTAATAATAATAATAATAATAATAATAATAATAATAATAATAATAATAATAATAATAACAATAATAATAATAATAATAACAACAACGATAATAATAATAATAACTGTGGGGGCTCACTGGTATGAGGTATAGGGGCTCGGATCCCTGATGACAGTCGCCACCCAAAGGCAGATTTATTTTCATCCTTGTGATGTTAAACAAAACACACGAAATTACAATGTACATGTAGGTAATGTACGAGTACCCAATTGTGACTAATCTTGACAATGCGATGATGTCACAATCTGTACATGAACTGGCCCATTATCTCTTATCACTGCAAGAGATGACGCAACAGGGCCGCTCTCACAAACGTTAGGTACATATGTGTGTATGTGTGTGTGTAAATAAGTCAGTATATAAACCGTCCTTACCTGCTCTAAAATCACCAGTGTTCACCCAGGTTTTGGCTCACATATATGTTTAATATGAAGTGGCTGAACATGCATAATTCTGTTGAATTACCTTCTGGTGAGAATATTTTCCTCACAACAAGGTATTCCACAATAATAATAATAATATTAATCCAAAAATCCACTCCCATAAATGAATTAATTATGTAATAACACTATTCATCTTTCATTATTTTACTTGTTTTGTTATGTTTTTCTTTTTTTTTGTCGCAGCATTACGCCTCTCCCACTTGACAAATTTTCATAAAATTTTAACTACATTTAGATGCCTCTCCTTAGATGGTTTCTGCCAAGTTTTGTTTCAAAAACTATTCTGAAAGCTGTAATTGAGTTTGAAAGTTTCAGTTTGGAACCTGTTCTTTTAAAGTTAATTATCAATTATTCTACCTAATCGTTTTAGCGTAGGTTCAATTTTCATTATTTTTTCTTTGTCGTATTTTTCACTAATTTTTCATTAGTCTTTTATTTTTTTTTAAAGCCTAGCAATATATCTTTGCACGCACATTGTCAATTTTTAACATCATTTTTACACTGTTTTCAAACATTTTTAATGGCTTTCATAAAAAAGAGGAGGTATAAGGTTATCAATTTGATCCGTATAAGCTATAATTATATAAATAATTTTATATATATATATAATTATATATTTTTTGTTATGTTTGTTCCAGCATAACTCCATAATATGAACACCGATTTTGATGAACTTTTTCTGAAAAATAAAAATGATTCCATGGTGTCCCATAAAAATTTTTTTGGAATCGATGAGATAGTTTTTGAGTTATCTTTAAATAAAAAACTGTTAGTAATATTTCCAGTAATGCTAAAAATGAAAAATCATTGACAAATTTTTTGACCAAAAATAAATAAATAAAAGAGAATGAAAATGCTCTAAATAGAGAAAAATAATTCTTTAATTTCTCTAATAAAATCTTCTGGAATTCAAATAAAAAGAAAAAAACATTATGGTAAATAGAAACTTTTTTTCAAAAAATTGAACCTAGTTAAAAAAAAAAAAAAAAAAAAAAGCACCAAAATAAGAAAAATAATTTTTTTAAATTTCTTCAGCAAGATGTAGGTCTAGAGACTAGAATTACTGAAATCGGCGATAATTAAAAACTTTTGTCATGTAATTAGAAAGAATTGACGTATAAGGCCTACATGGTAAAAAAAAAAGAGCACCGACTTCAATAATTCCAGTCCCTAGACTTACATCTTCCTGGAGAAATTTAAAAAACATTATTTTTCTCTTTTTAGTACATTTTTTATTGTTTTTTTCTTTTTAAGTCGCCTCTATTTTTTGAAAAAAATTATTTATTTTCAATGTCAATAGTTATTACCGATCACAAACTGTTTTCATTTGAAATGGGTTAATCTCGGTGCAGATTTGCAAAATCCTACATTAAGATTCGTCAAAACCCTCGAACATTGTGTGCATTGTGGTAGGTGTACGAATAAATTTTATAAAATGGTCCCAAAGGATGCAATTAACCATTCCTCTAATGAAATAGAATTTACTCTTTCAAGCGACTCAACAAACCATGCCGAAACCCTTCATAGTTATTTCTGAATTTACAGTCCTCGGGGATCGGTAATATTAAAGTTTAGACTCACGTTAAAAAAAAAAAAAAAAAAAAAAAAAAAAAAAAAAAAAAAAAACTTCTAAGAAAGGGGAAAAACGATATAAGTATACCTACCTATACGTCATTTATCTCCTAACTGAAGAACGTATTCATTGTTATACATGCACATAGTCTGACGTCGAAATTACAAACACCATCGACTACTTACAACATCACTCCAGAACACCACCCACACAACATCCAAAATCGCAGTCATAATAAAATTATCGATTTTCTTCGGTTATTTTCAACGGAGGCTTACGAAAAACCAATTCAAAAGAAAGAAAGAAGGAGAAAAAAAGGAAAACTTTCTTTTATACATTCGTTTCCTTCAATGCCATACTGCACGGTGCAGCAATGTAATTATGCGGCATGCTTTATTTTGGGTTGGAATTAAACTTCTTAGAAAAATGTTACCTCTAGACACGTATTTTTTTTTCTTCACCACTCTCTTTCCTCTCTCATTTTCCCCTCTTTTTTTCTCCTCTCCATTTCAGTAGTTTTTCTCCTGTACCATAGTGTATAAGAAATTGCATCACCATTCGAGACGTGTTTTTTCTTGAGGAGCTTTTGCAAGGAATATTGTTCTATTATGGCGGTTTTTATCGCGTATTTTATAAATTCATCCAGCCCCTTCCTCACCGCCCTTCACATTTACACACTTATATTCTTGCAAGCTTTTGGATTTTTTTTCATCGGTTTTTTTCTGGATGATTATCATAAAAAGAAAAGGAAGCGAATAAAAAAAGAAGAAAAAAAAAAGAAAGAATAAGAAATACCTACTTCTAAAACCAACGAAGAAAGTGGGCTGTTAAACATAAAAACGTTTTACTAAATGACTTCGTAATTTTTCCAGATACGAGAGTCGACGTAAAGTGGCTTTTGCGTGCAAGATTAATCTGTAACGAGATTCTGCAAATTTACTTAAGCATTTGCAGTGAGAATTTTCTCTCTCTCTCTCTCTCTCTCTCTCTCTTTTTCCCTCCCTCCTTCTCTTTCTCTCTTTTTCTACTTCTCTTAAAATTTTTCCCATATTTTTGTAGGTGTGCAGAGCAACTTTGCTACGCTTATGTGGCAGCTATAGAAAACAATGGTTTCTTGTATCGACGAAGTTTTCTGCACATTGAATTACAAGAGTACAGTTAAGTTATAGGCAAAAATGCCCTTATATTAGATAAATTCCTAAAATTGTGTCTCAAATTGAAGGTAGATACTATATTCACTCAGTTACACGCTGTCACATAAATCATCCAGCAGTTATGATGTATATCAGCCATGTTGGTTCATTCTGTATTAACTGCTCATAATATAATCTGTAGGGTATTAATCATGGGAAAGTTATGTTCGAGTACTGTAAAGAATTGGTAACCACAGATATCATACCAATTTATGGCACTACTTTGATATGACATACGCCCAATTAAATATTAAATGGAAATAGTACGCAAATACGGATGAAAGACAAGTTTTATTTCGAGGATAAAGAAAATTTAATCTGTTCATTGATAGAAAATAATCGAAAAAAGCTGAAAATATTTCTAATGAAGCGCTGAAAAAATTGATTGGCAGAAAAAATTCAAAACAATATTGTTCGTATTTACTTGCTGAAAAATATTTTAAAACAATAGGGAAATTAACGTATTAGGTCAATGAATTAACTGACTTTTTTTTCAGTGATTTCTGGCTATTTTAGCATTCATTTTATAAAATCGGGAAAAAGTTGCCTTCATGCCTCTCCCATAAAACCGTTTGATTTAAATTTACATGTATTCGATGAAAATCTAGAGACATTTGCATATAGCTACTTTGAAAACAATCATTTATCCTCAGCGTCTTCATTGACTGCTTTGGGTTTAATTTTTTACGAGTCATAAACTCGCTATAAAACGCGAATACCGAGTTGAGTTTGCAGTCAATGTAGAATACAATTTTTATATTTTATTCTGGAATCTCAGTTTTTTAATTCTTAATTACATTTTTCGAGAATTTTTTTTTATCTTAAAACAGAAGATGATTTTTGATGAATTTTTCGAAATTTTGAAAACATTTTACCGTCGATCCATTCGCAGAATTGAATGTTATCATATTTATTCGCTAACAGAGAGAAAAATATTCAAAAATATTATTTATCCATCAAGCACTGTTTCAGGATTTTTTCTTGGAGGGGACTGAATCACATTTTATAATATAAATTAATTTTTCAGGGAGGGGTCAGCAACGTTTTGTATACTTCGTAGTGGTAAAATTTGAAAAAACGATAAGCTGTGTTTTAAATTGTCCTTTTCTCTCACGTTAGGGAAATTTATACCACAAATCCGCCCATCTTAAACCGGCCTCCTCATCCATCAACCTAATAGAGTTTGAAATCGTGCATACAAGTGAGAAACTAACGCATTTTACAAATGCACAATAATTTTTACCCATTCTGAATTTTATAACTATAACATAGAGGCCACCGAAAGCCCTTGTTAAAAAGCTCTGAATATTTTAATCCGGCCTAGATTTAATTTTCTGAGAACCCATAGTTCGAGTCATGAGAAGCCTCTCCTTGCTAAAACAAAAACACTAAATATTTTTCAATTATGAAACTTTTTCAATAAATGGGGCCATTTTTTGTTGTTGTCCTGAACAACACAGATAATGATTAAATACATCATTACTCATACCCTACACCAAAAAAATTTTGGAAAAATCTTCATTTTTAATTTGTTATCAGATAATTATAATTTTTGTAAGCCTAGAGTTATTTTTTCTGTCATTTTTCAGTTCATATATAATTTAAGAAGAGAGTGTCAAAATGTAAGTCATTATAATATAATCATCTTTAGTTAAATACTATTAATCCATCCACATGCAAAATTTCAGCCCAAAATTATAATATTCAGTATTTTGAGAATTGATTTTATGAATTTTTTATGCAAATTGACTATTTGGTATCAAATAAAAGAGGTGGCAATTCTACACCTAAATATGAAGCAAAAATACCTTATTTAAAAGAAAAAAAGGGGGAAAAATCACCATTTTATATGGTAACATTGTTTTGTTAAGCAAATTTGCCTCATTGTTATTGCTGTAGTAATTTTTGCCTCAACTGAAGAAAAAATGAGCCAAATGTTAATGAAAAACAACCCATCTTTCTGGTTAAAACACCTTAACAGCAAATATTCTACTCTATTGTTGAGCCAAAACACCTTATGTAAAATTTTCAATATAAAATAATCAAATTAATGAAATACAGTTTGGCCAACATTTTTAAAAAAATTATACGATATTGAAACGCAAAAAAAAAACTGATTTGAAACCGATCTGATCAGAACTGTAGTTCTACGATTAGGTCAAAATTTTTTGACTTTCTTGAAAAATCACTCACATTGGAGGTAAGTCTTTTTTCGTTAACACGACAGAATGGGTACACAATGAAATAACCAAATATTGCACGCAGGGGAACTATATAAAACATCATTAGTACTCAATGGAATCATATTATTTTGGTATTTTTAATAATTTCTGGTGTTATTAAACCAAATATTTATTTTAATAATTTTATATGCCTTCAGTTTTATATTTAAGTTAAATATTTTTAAATTATTATTTTCCTATAATTTATTAATTTTGTAATTCCATTAACTTGTAAAATAGCATTTGGATTCGTACATTTTAATGAAATTAAGATTTGTCAGAAACAGAAGTCCATTGATGTAGGAACCACAAATTATTTTGCTCAAATACAGCACATTTTTGACCTAATTTGTATCACATATGCTTGTGTTCCATCGTGTGCCACACACGATACACAAGGAACAAGATTTTGACTTTTTTTAAAATCATTTATTTCTAATTGTTAACAAATGCATTTAGGTTTCCAGTAACTTGATAGATGCAAGATGATCATGAGCTCTTATCAATGGTCTACTTTCAATTGCCATTCAAGTAAAATTTTGTGAGTTACTGCACAAAAATAAAAAACGTTCCACCGTCTAACACTCTCCCCTACTGGTAAACAGTATCGTAACATTAGGCTTAGGTACTTCCTTAAAAAGAACAAAAAAAAAACAAAAAAAACACTAAATTTCGAACAATCAGCTTTATATTTTTATTATAAAAAAAAAAAAAGTTTTGTTAACTAGCAGCGCATGAGCCGAAATTAACCGGATGCATTTAACAACATACCACAGTCAGTGTACAATATTTTTTTCTCGCTCCCTATACAAAATTTTGAAACGAATATATGCGTAGATATGTAAAAGTCATTTGCGTAAATACACGCAAGCATTATAGTCTAAAGCAATATAAGTGAACAGCTCGTATGACTGACACTTCGAATTACGGGGAAATTAGTATCGCACGCATAAAAACAACACTCGTCAGCTTTTTTTTCCCTCCTTTTTTCCTGTTTTTTTTCCTATTTTGTTTTCACTCTCTCCTTTGCTTCCTTTTAACACGATAAAATATATTATAGTTCTATGCTACACTGTGCATGTTTGTGTGTATATCTATATACATATATAGAGGTATACATGAGTATATATGCACGAGTGAAGCAACCGAATAAGCACAGGCCTATATTTTATTTATTTATGTTGGGACTCGCGAGGAGAGCGAAATGTAAATTAGAATAGTGTGAATAATGGCTTTTTGCTGCACATCCGTGGAAGAAAGTACATTATCGGATACTGCTGATCTTACGGTATACGAAAACAAAACAAAATCGAAAATGTTTGATAGGAAGACTTTGAAAATTGCGTAAACGGTAGAGGAAATGGGTGAGAAAACGTTATAAATTATGTGGAAACGTGTATGCATACAAGGTACGAGCCTAAGCATCACATCACTTTATTTGACTTTGACTGCAGTATGGCAATAGGCAGTCTACTTCTTCATTCAATATGACAGTTTACGATAAAGAGATCGTTCGAATAAAGGCATCGTAATGATGATTTCGTCTCTACAATGTCAACAGTGGAGTATTTGTGATTTTCTCTAACCGGTATTTCATTTGAATAGAAAAATAGGGAACAAGAAATAAGTTTCGATAAAAGAACCTGAAAAATACACCAAAACAATGAATAATAATCAGGCGAAAAGTTTTACGGGATTATCAGCTGGGAGTCACAAAAAAAAAAAAAAAAAAAAACAAAAACAGCTGAAGAAAAATTGACAAATTATACAAAAGTTCAGACAGTAATTTTTTAAGATGAGTGCCCAAACCACAGCCATACTTCTCCAACGCGTAGCACGACTATACTTTTGTTTTTAATGTAATGCTGTTATTTTATCATTTGTAGGATAAGCCTTGATCGACTCAAACGTCCAGTTTTGAATACGAAGAAGAGTGAAAACCTTTTTTCAAGCCTGATACGACTCCAGCTATTCGAGTTTTTGAGCTGAATACTGCAACATAAAATATTTAATCAGACAAAGACAGAAATTCTCTTATATAATTCTTGAATGTATTCAAAACTGAGAAAGAAACGAACAGCAAGCCATTAGCCAATAAAACAACGATTAAAAAAAACGGTGAAAATTGAAGAGGGACTTGTGACTAATTTGTTTGCTAAGAAATTTCGTTATTCATTCGGTCAAAATATTAGCTCACTTTAATTTTTCGTATAATATTCCAGAATAATAAGAAAACTAGGAAGAAAAAATACTGAAAAAATCAACCTTAGATGAATGATCCTTGTTTCTCAGTCCCTCTGGAGTTACCGCTACTGGAATATCAAAGACTGGTTGAATTTTTGAAAATTTGGAGAATTTCGGTAGCACTTTGTTACAAGTAATTTCATTTTTGGGTTACCTTTTCAAAGTTTGTAAAGGATATTTGTTATTCACATCGAATACATATGGATGAAAATTTAAGCAACGCTTCTAACAACACTACCTTCGAATTTTAGAGCCTGTAGTTTTTTTGCATTTTCAACTGAAGTTACTTCTTCACAAATTTTACAGTTAACTTAGGTAAAATTTTATTTCACAATTGGAATGAAATTTCAATCAATATATTCTCTCTCCAGATTATTATCAAGAATACTTTATAATTAGACATTAATCGAAGAAGCCCTTAATTTCGGAAGGAGTTGTAGAAAACAGGAAGAATAAATTTTTATTCGAAACGCACTTCTTGGTTTAATTTTTAATTTTGAGTCAAGTACTAAATACCTACCTATATTATCTACGAAAATATAAAATTTCTATCAATTTCACTCTTTTTTGAAAATTTTTAGTCATTTAAGCCTATAAATTTTCGCCATTGTTCTGTATATGGGATATTCTTCGCCTAAAATTTTAAAAATATGATTTAGCATATAGTATTTTCGCCTCGTTATTTATCCAAGGAGACTAAAATTTTAAGAAATATTTCTTTCTACGTATCTAATAGAAAATCATATCGCAAATTTTATTTGAGACTACAAAAATCCTTAAGGATTTTTTTTTTTTCAGATATGCATTTTTGGAATTTTAAATCACAAAATCAATAACATTGCCAAGCCGTACCATCAATCATTTAGTACTGTATACCAGTAGCCCTATCTCACTAACGTTAACGAAACGTGCCATCATTCTAAAGCTATAAAATGGACATCGGTTTTCTGAGCATGCTCGGTAAGTCTTTCTTCATCTGTTTTCAGTCTTTCGGTCCTGTGAATTATTGTGAATCCAGTGAAATTGAGTGAAACTCAAGTCCATAATAGGGCTTTATGTGAATATTTTTGGCACAGATTTGTGTGTTTACCTGGGTATCCAGTATTGAATGATCAAAGAGTCATACTAAATAATATTTGGAACACAATACAAAATCGTATATCATCACAGCACTACATATTTTTAACACGTTTGGATGTCGATCATAAACTGAATTGATAATTGTTAAGAGTTAATAGCATGTGTGCTTTAAAGGAGGTATCAACCGCTATCAACGATCGATTCATATCAAATTCGGTTCATGATCGATACTATCATTCACCTAATGGCTGGAAACACATGTCCTCAAGTTTAACCAAAATCAGTCAATTCCGAAGTATACTAATACAAAATTTATGGTAAACTGGAACTGACATGTTGACTTGATGCAACAGCACCATGACTGATAAATGAACGACTAAATATTCCAAATCATAGCTGCTTAATACTTTGATAAGGCCAGCTTATATTTATTTTATCAATTACGTTAACCTGGGATAAAAAAAGTTGTCGAATTATTTTGTGTACCTCACACGTGTCAACATATTTTCTTTAAAACATTACGACTGCACTGAATTTTATAAATTATTATTTTCAACATGGAAATATATTCCGCCCTGTGTGTATAATAATTATAATAGTTTGCGAAACACAAAAAAAAACAGCAATTCTAGATGACAAGCCACTTTATTAAGACTAGAAAATACGCGGATATCCAATCCGTTGATTCGCTTTGTAACTTAATTCAATGAAGTATAGGTAGTTATCTAACTCTTTAGAAAACGAATATGTTGTTCTTTTCCGAATGGAAAACTCCTTAACAAAAATACTGGCATCGCGCATAGACGTAAAAATTCAGACACAAAAAAAAACTAATTTTCTAATAATGCCATAAAATTTGTTCATCGCCATGGTAGCCGTAAAAAATTGATTTAATTTTTAACGTCAAACACACAGCCCACGAGAGACCAAACACAACTTGAAACTGAGTTTTTACTTACATAGATTTGATTTATTGTCGACCACTTATTTGAATTTGTTAAATAACATTATAAAAAATTTAAATAAGCACCTAAAATGTTAACTTTTGAAATGACTGGATCATGCAATTTTCCTCTGCACGTGAATTTGACCTGATGAAACTTTCGATCATAATTTTCATCGAACTTTGTTACCTATTTGGAAATCAAACCATTTCATAATTTTTTTTAAACTAAAGGAACTTTTCATTAAGCTCAACTTTAAGGTGAAATTTAAACTTCATATATCACCATATTTCGTTTGACATTATAAATAATTCTATGAACGTTTTTCGGCAACCATCAAATTTAAATGTTGAAATTAGCAAATTTTGTCACAACTAAATTACAATATTGTCGAAGTTCGATTTTTGAGAATGTGATAAGGTGGACGAAGAGATCGTCGATCGTCTCAAAATTTCGTCACACCTTTTTCCAAGACGTATTGTTCTGGCTAACACCATTCGAATACTTCGCCGCAAACGATTGATTGAATAAATAATTGTAGCACTATTTTTCTGGTTGACATACCTAATATTTTGTCTTTTTTACCACTGATACCACAGTTTGTCACACCTTCAAGAATGGCAAAACCACAAAAAATATACACATAATATGCAATCCAAATACGTAACTTTACGTGTTTTACATAATTATTGCACAATACGACAGTACCTAGTAGGCTATAATATAGGCTATATAATTTCGAAGACTGCATAGCATAATTAAGTAGATATGGAATTTTATTGGAGAGAATTATCATTAGAAAACGGGTAAAAGTTCGTTCCTAAAATAATAATAAAAAATTCGTACATAAAAATACAATTAATTATTACATGGTATTAGCTATAGTATCATTATCTTAACATATACCTATTATAAAATACTAAGGAAAAAAACTATTGGAAACACTATCACTTTAGAACCCAAGGATGGATTTGTATGAGATTTTCCAGAAAAAATTGTGTTATTCCACGAAAGATTTACAGCCATCGAAGAAGTCGGTAGCTCCTTGTGGGCAAATTTACTGATTTTTACAATTTGTGAAAACAGAAAACGCACTGAACAGTTTTTGAAACAAACGAAAACGAGCAGAAGAGAACTGAAAATAACTTCATCTGTCCCTTTTTTCGTTATCCTCTGGTTGGTAAAGTTGGATATTATTTTCTCGTTGATTATTATTTTCTCTTTATTTCGTGGTTTCATTTGGGTTTACAAAAAAGAAGTTGAGAAAGTTGAGATAATTTTCCCCATTTTATGGATGAATACATCGTACAATATGTTATTTTGAACGGTAAATCTAAATTTCTGGCCCAGTTTTGGACTAAATCGATTCTTGGACCTTTCTAAAACGCAAGTTAAAGACAAAAGTAATTTTTTTGTATATTATTGAGCTACGCACAGGGTATATTTTCTAATCTGGTCCAGTTTCTGATTGAAACAATTGTTTGAAACATTAAGGGGCGTAAAAAGGTTTTTAAATGGGACAAAAACAAATAATTAGACACTATGCAAGTGAAGCTGTGGGTAACAGCTTGTAATCTTTACGTAAGTATATCACTATAGTAAACGTACAAGCAGTTAATTCCTTCGTTAAAATTATCTCACGAAAGACATTATTTCGCCAATTATTTCATCATATTCGATACGCATATCCCACTACCCACAAACCTACACATATAGACACAAAAATAAAAGTGATCGTTGCTTCCTCCTTCGAAACAACAAATTCTACAGTGTTACCTATAGGTATGTCAGAAAAAATCCAGGACCAGCACAAGCCAAAGCGTCCCAGAGTGGCGCTTCAGGCCTTATGTTATATAAACCTTCCATTGGTAAAAAAAATTAATGAAACTTTGAAAATTCGTTATCCTCAACATTCTCACCTCTCCTCAGCAACAGAAAAATTAAATACATACGTAATTATTTTATTATTACAAAGGAAACATTATGATGATAATAATACCAAAATTTATTTTTTCCCTCCTTCGTAAATAAAGTCAACTGGTTAAGGAATTATATTCTCCGTCTGTCTGCCTGTTTGTTTATCATTTTTGACTAAATCCTATTCTTACATAGATATTATGAACCTAAATTGTAAGTGGTATAAGTCGTACATCCTGCCGCTAGTTTCTGACAACCAAATTTAATTTTTTTTTTCTTTTTTTCTTATTCAAAATTTGATGGATACTAAAAATTTGAGGTTTTCTAGCAAAAAAAATGAAAAATTAAATTGGTCTAATTGCTGGTAGACGATAATTACGTACTATATGAACGAATTAAAATATCTACGCAAACAATGATGGTCCAGCACTTACGTAGCCCTATTCACATTCATTTCTCTACATTCTTCTTTACTCCCCCCCTGCAATCCTGTTAACTGAATAAAACGAATTAAAATTATGGACAAGGTACCTGCTCGTAAATTAACTCGTGATATTCCCAGCCTATATCAAATATTTTTATGTGTCAAGACACATATCAAGTTGATGGTAGTAACTTTTATGTTTTCATTTCATCGATACGTCATATACATATACCTATGTACGATTATTATGGGTACCTACACCTTTTTTTGGATTGTGCATTGTGGGTGGCCCCCACAAATTGGAGGTTCATCATTTTTAAATACACACACACCTTCTAAAAAAAAAAAAAAGAAGAAAAAAGCAATAATTATACTCATGTAATATACTCGATGAAATTTTACGTCGCATATTGGCGCGTACGAAATATTACAATACAAATTATTATCTAACATGCTGGGGTCTGTTTTACATATGAATATGACGGATAGACGAAGAAACGAAAACTAAAATAATGTCCAAGGTTGCAACAATGACAGCAACAGAAAAGGTTGTACGCTGGAGTGGTGAGTGGAGATAGGTGTGTTGGTCAATCTCCTGTATGTATTCTGAAATGAACATATTTAGGTGTACAAGGATTTTGGACACGGAGGCTGGAATTGTCGGAAAATCGCAGATTATTATTCGAAAGGGACTTTTTATGCAGAAAAGTGTCTATTTTATGGTAAATGTGGATTATCATTATCATCTCCCAAAATCATAATATCATAATTCTTCTTAAAAATTGGATTCAAATTTCCTACTTGACGACGAAAACACTCTCATTTACAAGAAATAACCCTCTGCTCAGAGTAAATTTCCAAATTTCTAACGTTGAAATCTACCGAAACCCACTTCTCACATGAAACAATACCATTTTTAACACCATGTTCATTAATCTGGATGTTCCAACTTTTATTATTTACTCATTATTAAAAATAAAACAAAAATACTCCCCTGGTTCGTTAGTAAAACATTATTCCTTACGTTTTTTTATAATAAAAACAGTTAATATGAAGCTAAATGTATTTATGAAAGTACAATACAAATATAGTGAGGTAGTCAAGTGGTAAAATAATTCTTTCAACTTTACTTACCGATCCTGAATTTACCTAAAGCTCAAGTACATATTCCAATAGGTTTTGCTTTCAAAACCATAATATTTGTCTATAATAATTATCTAATTAATTTGAAACCAACCACATCCGAAGATTCTATTCACTATATCAACCATTCTCCGAACTAACGAAGTTATAAAAGTTTTTAAAACTTAATTCCTTCCAATACATTCACCTGCAAAAGTTGGTGATTTCTCAGTTCACAATTTAATTAACCGTAATTAACATAAATGGGTCATAACTTCTTGAAAATTCGATTTTTCTAAATTTTCGAGCAAGGACACAAGAAGTAACATATCAGTAGGTAGATAGGCTACTTATAATTCTTCATTCATAAGTTAATATGAATAATTTTTTTATTTAACATCAATTAAAAAGGTACAAAATGTTGTGAAGTAGGCTTTTAATAAGACGAGCAATGAATTAAGCTGAACAAAATGTTCACGAAAAAATTCAACTTGAAATTGCCTCCACAAATACATCTTGTCCCAAATAAAGAGACATGGAAACCTCTTACAGATAAATCTTTCTTTTTTTTTTTTCCGCTTCCACTTGTAGGATGTTGACTCACCTATATATCCTATACAACAGATATGTTTAGGGGAAAAATATGTCCTCATCAATTAAATACTGCAGATATCTCATTTACAGTTTCTTTGTGGCGTCTATCGAAAAAATAAACGTTTCTTCGTTTTTTTTTTCTTTCTTCTTCACATTTTTAAACTTCCGTATTAATTTAATGTACAACTATTTATACGTTCAATACTTATTTTTCAGCCTACGAATGACAGAACTAGTCGAATGGGCAGGAAAAATCGTTATTACGTTCGACTCTTTTTTTTTTCGAGTTGAATATTATTGCTTCTTGATCGTGGAATTTATATAAATTACATAAAAAAAAAGAAACGATAAAAATAAATAAAACAAAAGGAAACTGTAAATCAGATAGTTATCTTAATTATAAAGTGAGAATGGTAATTTTAAAATCTTCTAGATTCATCTCGCCATATCTTATCATCGAACATGTTTTATCTGTTTCTTCAGCATGTTTATTTTCCTTTTTTTATCACTTCTCATTTAATTTATTTTTGGCGAACTACAACTTAATCACATCAGTGTGATGCCTTTTAACACTTTATTATAATACAGACAATTGAAAAGATTTAACGATTAGAACAAATCGAGTAAGTTCCAGTATGACTCGTAATCTTATCAAAAATATAGATAGCAGTTGAGCAGAAATAGAATATTGAGGTAGAAGTATTTCAGAAAATTGAATGGGTACAGCTAAAATTGTGGGTGTGAGCCAAAATGAAAACTAATTCGAGTTAAATTCGCGATATAAAAAGTGATTTGTAAAGATATAAATAGAAAAATATTTTATGAAAAAAAAAAAAAAAAAAAAACTATTATTATAATCGCAGTTTATGGTTCTTGTGAGAAACAAAATTGATTTGATAAAAAGTAAAGTAGAAGCTGAAGCATCAAATACGTTTTCAGCCATATCACACTTGTTTAAGTCACCATGGCGAATTTTCTTTTAATGACAGAAAAAAATATTCATTATTTTTCGGTGAAAAAGTACGATTCGAAGCTTTTAATTTGAATTTTCACTGACTGTGCTAAAAATTTGCAGCAATGAAACCGACAAGATTGATTCAAGGAGATAATTGCAGCTTTGAAAAGGAGACAAAAAAAAAACAAAAAAAAACAAGAAATCTCTTAGGAGTTAAAATTGATAAACTCTTTTTTTTTTTGTTATTTTTAGGTTCAACATAGGCAGTTAAAGCCAAAACCCACACTGAGCCCCTGCAGAGGCTCGCTATGTCGACAATGTAAAAAATCTCTGCGTGAATTTTCTACCTAAATTTTTAACAATGAATCTCAACCCTCAACTGGAAAAATTTGAACTTGAAACTTCAAAACAGAAAGAAATTTATCAACTTTCTTCCCTATTGATAGATGATTATGCTTCAAACAGTTTTTTTTTCCCGTTAATGGAAGTTCTTTACATTAAGCAGGCACCTTTTAAAGCGAAATTCGGATAGTTAGTGAAAAAAAGTTTTCAACTTCTTGATGGGAAGTAATGGCTAAAGAGATGTTTCATAGACTCACCAACCAAACCTCGAGTTAGGTGACACATATTACCGTACGATAAAACTGATAAAAAAATATTTTAAAATACATTAGGAGTGAAAGATTATTTCCGTAGAAAGTTAAATTTATCTTACAGCAATTAAAATAATTTAATTTGTGGGTTGATGGCTCAGTCATTTAATCAGCCATATGGGTAATTTAAGAACGAATCTGTGTTCACTCAGTAGTGATTTAAAGAGAAGTTGGTTCCACGCATGAAATAATATGGTTAGGCCTAAAATTCCAGCTACGTTATACTCAAGAGTTTTTGATTGGGTATTGCACAAAAACCAGTGGTTTTTTCTAACAACAAATTTTTGTTTGCAAATTGTTGCATAATTTGGTCTATTTGTACATTAGTTGCTTAATAATTATTGTTCACTGTGGAATACCACGTTGTGAGAGATATTTGCACGTAAAAGGTAATCTACAGCTTTGCATGTTCTACCACTTCATACGTTTAAGTATGGGAAAGCCAAATCCAATGCAAACACTGGCAATTTTGTAGCCAGTTTTGGAGCTTATGTACTGAATTTGGCACATGCACACAGACACACATACGTATATATACGTATGGTATTATGTCATAGTTTACATTGTTTCTTGCCTCTGTAAGATGATAAGAAATGACGCAGTGTGTTTGATACCAGTCTGTAACATTACCGAGATTTGTATCAGGTAATTAGTCACAGCCCGTATAATGTATGTTACCTGTAAGTACGTACAGGTATGAACATACCAACATACGTGTGTAATTTTTTTTAACGTCATAGAGACAAAAATATGCCAGCCTTTGGGCGGCAACTGTCATTGAGGAGTGCAAGCCCCTAAACCTCATACGAGTATTGTCCCCACATTCACTGTTCATCCATCATAAATTGACAAGCTAAGGACTTGAGTAGCTCTATTGTAAGGAGAAGGGTGTCCAAATCCTCTTTGCAATCTCTTCCAATGCTCATCACTCCAACAAAATTACCAAAATTGTCAAAGACGCACTATTTTCAGATATCAACCTTTTTTTTCTTGTCTCTGGGAAGGGTGTTTCCGGATGGTCAGGACTCTCCCTTACCAACTGTATATCATCAAGATTATTTTTAAGGGGGATTTGGGATATAATCCCCCAGCCCCAAAAAAAATGTCAATTTAGAACATAATTAATCGGTTCTTCAGATTGTATCTCCATGAAATACGTAGAAAATTGTTATAACCTCTCTCATAAAAATTCATGAATATCATAAAACGGAATTCGATCCCCCAAGAAGAAATCCTGAAACCAGGCCCACGTACCATTGTCATCTTCGAAAGTGGCTAAATTAAAACTCTATTTGAGTTAGTTTTTAGGTAAGTAAAGTTTTTCAATTTTCTGCTCCGCAGAAATACTCAAAATTAAAAAAGTCGAACTAGTCTAGCAAAATCTTTCATCTAGGAAAACAGAAATTTTCTTATAAGTAGGTATACAAATATCTAAAAAAAGATTACTCATCATCAACAATGTGCAAAAACGTCCTAAGCTCACTTGAATTCATTAGTGGATTAATTAGAAAAAAAAAAAAAAAACATTTTTCGAGTAGGTACAACTAGAAAGAATTCTTTCAACATACCTAAGTATTTAAAAAGCCTTCATTAAAAACTCGAGAGCTGTGAAGCGAACGGAAACGCCAGATGATGACACCTCAAACTCAAAATTTGTAACACACATAATTGCATTTTTCTTTTCCGTCGTAAAAAATGTATGTACAAAAGCTGTCAGATCATTAATTCTGAGACGTTGAATGTGATTCTAGAATTATTTAGACTATTTTATACGATTTTTCGTAAACCAAAAAAAACAACAAAAACAAAAACACAGAATTTTAATTTGTGGAATTTATGTTTACCAACGTAGACGGAGGGGGGTCGTTCATCATTCTCGTTTAAAAATACAAAATTTATAGCATCTTTACGATTAAATATTATTATTAAATTGAGGACAAATTTTGGATTTTGGAAAGTCTCAACATATTTTACTTACTATACGGTGTTATTACTCGATCATCGAGCAGAGATATTGTCTTTAGAGACTCGTTATTTTTTTGTTTTGCTTTTACGATTTTGGCGGTTGATGTACTTTCACGGCTGTTTGACTCTTGTCAGAAAACTGCGAAGTTAAAAAATAGATGCATAATTTAGCGCTAAGTGTCACGTTTAGGAGTGAAGCTAAACTAAATAAGAGGCCATAGGTTTTCCTTTGTGAATATTTTTATGTCACTATTCGCGTCAAATATGCTGTTTAGAAGGATGGTAAATGACTCTATTGCTCGTCTTACTGGTGGGCAGCAATTACTTAAATAACATCACAGCTGTCTCATGTGGTGCGACAGAAAAAAGTAGATGTATGTTCCAATGACGCACCATGGAAGATTGTTAGCTTCCTCTTGATTGGATATAAGATACAATAGTATGTAGCCAGTAGATACTATACGTACACGGTGTCTATAATATCAGTTAAGGAGGTGATGTTTAAATGTTATAAGGGGGAGAATTTCACTTCACATGACTGTCTATACTAAAGTTATTTACTATTTTAGACAAGTTGACCCACTCTGATAAGAAACGGTTTCAAAAGTCAGTAGGAAATTTTATCCCACTAAGTAAGCGCTAGGGTCGTTTACAAATAAAATTCCCTTCACATTGAAGAGCTAACGCAGTGAGCTGTTGAAGGGAAACCTTGTCCAAACTTAAAACTAATGCTAATTTTATTACATCAACTTTATGTGAGTGTGTCGACTTATCTAAATAATATTCTATATAACTTTAGTCTATACACTGTGAATAGTATATTACACACCAAAGTTCAAAAGTGAGCGATTACATGTGAGGGAGTTTACAAAATGAGCGCAGTAAGTGAACAATTCCCGAGTCAGGTAAACTCACTTTTGAGTCTTGTTGAGGAATATTTTTTTTTGTAATTAATGATCAGAAAGCAATGAAACGTTAAAATTCTATCTTAATGATGAGTTTTTCTTAAAAATTATGAAAAATGGAATAAAATATCAATCCCCTTATTGTGGCAGATTTAATGTTTTATTTAGAAAATGTAACCTCTACCTCGATGTAAAGAAAACATGCTTCAGTGTAAAAAAATATTTCACATTTTTACATGATGGTGCATTCACTTTATATCAATATTATATTAATCAATGATTTAAGCTAATTTTCACTTGAAAAATACTAGTGTAAACATTGTCTTCCCGATCATGTATTATATAAAATCATTAAAAAATTGAACTAATATACTGTACTAATAAGAAAAGATGTATTACCTACATTACATGTGATTACCGCATGTTAAATAGTTATTGTGGGGACTACACAAATACATGAATTTTCATCCTTATCAAGTGCACTGCACTCTAAAAACATGTATACACATTGTTTGTTCGTATGTTCTTACTTGCACACACAGGCAAGTAAGATACAATATTTGGCCAGTGATAATTCAATAGATAAAGATCTCGGCAATGTCTCAAACTGGTACTTCCATGTATTATGCCATTTCTTATCAATTGTCATAGGAATAAATAAGAAATTATGTACTTTCTATAACACATATACATATGTGTGTCTGTGTGCATGTGCCAATTTCCTTATATAAACTCACAAAATTGGTTAAAAAATTGTCAGTTTTTGCCCAGGTTTTGGCTTACCCGTATGAAATGACAGAATACGCAATTAATCTGTTAATTACCTTCCTGTATATTCTTTCACAACAAGGTATTCCACAGTTATTAATAGAAAAATAAGTATTTTCAACGATGATCTTATGCAAAAAGTATGCACCTGACAAACTAAAGTGTAAATACTTTTTTATAGAATTTTTCTTTGAATTTTGTTTGAACAATTTGTCACTCAAATAAGAATTAAGTTAGATAAAAGTGAAAAACTGATTTGTGTCATTATAACTGTTACATTGATAACAAAATGATACGCGACACTTCGATATTATAGTAGGCAAAGTGTCTCTGTGCCCCTATCATCTTATAAATATAAGTGTTGCTCAATTATGAAATATATCGTTGCCACACACCTTCTCATGCCAATGTGTAACTGCTGAACACTACCTCAGCCCAATACATTGACAAACATTCTGCTCACCACCCGGTACTTAAGGGCTTGCGGGTGGAGTCTATGATAGGTATACCTAATAATTTCTGATACACGTATTTTAATAACTTATTTTATTACAAATACGTTATTGTTTTGTACAAGAAAAATTAGAAAGAATAATTTAGGCTAAAAATTAATGGTAAGAGTTCGAAGGAAAATTACAGTGGTGTTTTGGGAGATATACATTGTGATTGCATGTAATTAAGAGTGAGACAGTAAAATATAATAATTATGTAAGATATAGCATGAGCGTAGTTATAAAGTTGAGGAGATTTTGGAATGGTGTAGAATTACGTAAAAGATTCACAGAATAAATGACATCATGTGATAACTATACGAGAGTATGAAAGCAAAGTAATAATGAGAAATGGTGATGTTATAGGACAAGTCTTGACTTGTACGGGTGATTATTATAGGAGACTGAAATATGGAATACTGTTCGAAACGGTTTAGGTAAAGTAAATACTTTGTACGATAATATTTTGGAAATTATATGGAATTATCATTACAACTTCCATTTGAACCCCTTTTGGAGGGACGCTCACGATCCACCCTTGTGCTAGGACATTTAGGCGGTTGTTAAGGGTGATGCAGCCGATATATACGCCATAACTCTGCTGTCTGTATATTATTTTCTATTAATTCACTTTTTTAGCTAATTTCTAGAACTAATAAGAGAATCACAAAACTTTATTTTCCAATAGGACACGTTAAAAATTACCCAATGTTATTGCAAGTTCGTCGACGAACTTCAGAAATTGATGACGCAGTATTCCAAGTAAAATATGGTAAGCCTAATTGGATTTTAATTAAAATTCGTAGAAAATATTATTCAACTTCCTGGAAAAAATCAAGGTGTTCAAATTTTGAATGTAATCTACACCCTGTTTACATTAATTAATAAAAAATATATAGAATTGGGTCTTGGAAAAAGGAATAATAAATGTGACGTACTACATACAAATTTCCTCACTTCTCATTGAAATTTATGTCTACTATACTCAACACATTATTCGAAAAATGCCAAAAAACATCAGAAAAACCTCATCGATCCTCACGGAATCGTGTTTTCATACTCATTTGACATATTCATACGAAAGGTAATTAACGATTCGTGCTTGAAGGAAATGGCAAATTAACTCCTACTAAAAAGTATTTACATTCTGAATAATCTAAACTAGTTTCGTATTTTATTAAACCTGTATAAAAAACACATAGACTCGCATATTATGAAGAATAAAAAATAAAAAAAAGAAGATTAATAAAAGAGCTGGATGATAATTAGATTTTTTCGTAACGACCGACGAAATGAGTCAAAAACGATTATCCCTTTGTTTTTTCTGTTCATTTGTTTTTTTTTTTTTCTTTTTTGGTTATCTGTTTTTAATTATTAAAATTTTGTCGAATGCACGTACATGTTCGAGTGGTAAAATACAATAAACAATAGTGAGTAAAAAATTGACGTTTATCTCGCATCCAACTATTCGACAGTTTTATTATTACAATAGAAGGAGTTGGTGGCTTCATTCACGCCCCTTTTGTTTAAGATGCATTTCATTTTGAGTTCTTTTTTTTTTTTTTTTTCATTTCCCTATCCGCACTCCATGCTATGCTGTCTCTTTGCTCTCCGTCTTTAATCTCTGTCTCTTTTGCACCCTCTCTTTCGCTCAATGTGATCGACAAAAAATGGACTGATTGGCAAGAGGATGAAAATGTGTGACTCCAGTTTTCGATCAAGATTGATAATATGTATACGGGTGGTCGTCCGATGATAAGCCTTATAAAATCGTATAGATATTATACTAATTTATTAATTACAGTTTACAGTGATTTAGAGTCGATGGGTTCGAAAATATAAAAATATTCATTCGGGCACGACTTCACCTGTTTCGAACGTGCTGGAGAAACGTGCGTTGCCAAAATGGCATTTTTAATGTAATTAACGGGAGTAATTTTTTTTTTTTGTTTTTGTTTTGTTTTGTTTTTTTTTGTTTTCGGTTGGAAATGAGGTTTTTGGATTTGAAAATTGTAACGGTAAAGGAGAATGTCACTGTGGTGGATACGGCGTGACTAGCATTGAGCAGAGGGCAGACGTTTCGCAAACATTATCCACCATGAAAGGTGAGAAAGTTAGAGTTAGCCCCCAAAGTCGGAAATCTATTAATTATTTTCGGTACGATGCCATTTATATAAGTCTGCTGCCGTTTCGTGCATTTTGCTGCGTAAAGGTGAACAGCGACGAGGGACTAAGTAAACAGCACGTCCGTCCCTCCTCCCTTCGAAGGGTCAGCCTTGTTTGGGGACTACTGTCGTCGGTGCGGCTGTACAGCTACATCTTTCCAGCAAGAATTAAAGACGAAACTCGTTCGGCATTTTATCTTCATAAATCTTCGTGAAATTCTTTATTGGGTTCGTGACTACGTTGGCATGCATTTTTATATGGAGACATGACTTTATAGCGGCGCTGATGCGGTGGTCCGTCAGTTTGCGGGAAGAAAGAATCTGCGACTCGTTCTAAATCAAATTTAGGGATTACTTTTATCTGGTAGGAAAAGAGGAAAGAGGAAAAAATACACTAAATTCTAAAATAATGTAACTCGTTTCAGTTACAATATTAACCAGTAACAATTTTATTGACGAAAAATTTTAGCAAAGGACTTCCTGTTATCTGCAGAGAATTGAAAAATAGTGCGACTAGCGTTATGTGGATACTATATACCCAATATTATGGAACGATATAGAATGGTTTTTGTCCTTGGTGGAATTGATTTCAGCCAAAGACGATTTCGACGATAATTGAAATGAATAATTTTAATTATCTCGTAATAAGGAATTTTATGAATGAAATTCGCAACCTTGGTATCTACACGAAAAAGAATAAAAATTCAATAATTAAACTTGATCTTTTAACTTGATTACTTTAAAATAACTTGGAAAAATTGCTGTAGGTTCGTGAAAAATAGCTATGAAAAAATGGTTAAAATCTAAGAGATTTAATACTCGAGAAGCTTTAGACGTGAGATGTCGGCTCTGTCGTTCCTGGAGGATAAGTTGAACAAAAAATGTGTACTCTATTGTTCCTGAAGTGAAAGTAATTTTGACATCGAAATGGATTTTCGAAGTCTACTTATATTTGGAGTATTTATCAAACGAAGTATGGTGGCTTCCAAAAAGGGAGTAAGCGAGGCTGTCTAAACCCTGATTTAATGCAAATATTTCTACAAATTTTGGTAATTTGGGAGCAAATCATGAGTAGTAGCATCTCATAGAGTACCAGTGAATGCATGTATTTCTGAGCGAATTACAAAGAGATCAAGGAGGAATATACTCCATATTCGAACGTATCAAATTTTAACTAATTTTTTATATAGGTACGGTTTTTCTGTGTTTACCTTTATTTGAAATATACTGAAGATATAGGAAAAACATGATAAAACAATGGGAATTTTGGTGAGTTCAGTAGTTGAAAGTGTTTGTCTAAAAGAGTCGTCCATTTTATTTGTCTAGACAAACGGAATAGAGGGCGAATTAAAGGTAATGTAAAAAATAGCCGGTGCTAATAAGATATGCCCGAGAGCAGCGAAGTTATACCTAGGAACCTTTTGGGGGTCTAAACTCCATTCGTATAAGTGTTTGTAGGAAGGGTAAATTGTGGCACATAATAGTAACTTTGATGGGTAAAATAAAAACATGGAGGTATTCTTCAATTCATCAATATTGGTACCTACCTGTTTCACCAAATCACACCGAAATTTGCAGTCATTGAAAGACATTTTAATACTTTACTGAATCATATATGTATATGGCAGATAAATCAATGGTTTTGATATTTTTAAGTGGATTCCAGTGAAAATCTACATATTAATATTGATCTCATAAAACGACCTAGGCATGGTCCACAAACATACCTACTCTTTTTAGGAGAATTTACTCTCTTTTTTGACATAAAAAGAGAGTATTCTTTCTTTTCGTTCGAAATCATAAATATATACTGTCTACTTCCTTTGTGTTTTCTCACGCTATTATATTAGTTACCAAATTTACCCTTCATTTTTCTTAACTAAAGTACCTATTCGAAAAATGTCCAAAGATACATAAAAATTAAAGAATGAATTTTTTTTTTTTTTTTTTTCATGTCAATTTTTAATTTATGGTTAATGTACGCACAAGTTACTTATTCCTTAGAAAACATCTGTGAACTACGGATCTGGAGATGGGAGTGGCTACAGATCGCAATTTTACTCCGATAGTCAAGAAATTTTGTACAAACATTGAAATTCACTCAAAAAGATTAGACCTATATATTTTTACGGGAATTTTTTGGACGGTAATTTCGGAAGATACAATTTTGTTCATATTTTAGAGGGTTATTAACTCCAAAATGCTTAATTTTTCAAAGAATCTTCATTATAATTTTTGTTTTAATATGCTACCAATTTTGGTGCGGACCTGCCCGACGGTACTTCGTATATATTCGATTTTATTCCGATTTTGGGCTGCGATTTGAACAATTTTCAATCAAAAGCCACGAAATTTAATTTGTAAACCGAATCGCTATTTATGATCTACCCAAACCGGCACCCCTTTTTGGTTGTAATTGGTTGGTTTTTGAAAACCTAAATTTTATGGTGGAGCAGCTGCTGAGGTAGTTTTTTTATGATTTTCGGATCTTTCAAGTGCTTTTTTTTTTTACAGATTCAGACGTAACGAGCTATTTTTCTATGACTCGGAAGCTTATTTGAACGAATAAAACGTTATTTTGTTTTTATTTTTTATACATAAAAAAAATATTATTCATAATGTGTGGGGTAAACCTACGGAGTTTTGTGAAAGCAGTAACGAGAATAATAAGAGAAATTATATGCAAACGCAGATCATGAGTGGTAGGTTCTTCAATAATTCGTAGTACAAAAACTGTACACTTCTTTCTTTTGGTAGTTGAAGGTTCAAGACCAACTTCTTTTATTTTATCAGAAAAAATTTATTTATTTATTTAGAATTAGTGGAATTATGTCGATTTTAGTTAAAACAAAGATATTAGAGTATCTTATGGAAAGTAAGACACAAATTCATAAAAATTTTCATAACTTGAGAGGCATTATCTATTCAGATTTTTACTATGAAAAACACTGCGAACCTGCTAATAAAATTTCAATTCGTACTTTTCTATTGAACATGAGCCCAAACAATGATAAAGACTGTGCTTAAAAATCATCTGGGTGAAGAAAACGAAGGACCGAAAAAAGTAAGGAAAAATTTATAACACACGAAATACGTGTAAAGAAAAAGTACATCTCTTTTTCATTAGCGAAATACAGAAATATAACAGTTTGATATTAAATTTTGAAGGCATAAAATGTTTTAAGATAGGTACCTAGGTATTAATATTGTTAAAAAGGCCTTAGTAATCCAGTCAAATCAGCATCGAAATAAAGAAACAAAAAAAATTAACACACAAAATTTCACTATATAGGATTATTGGGTGAGTGGGTGAGTTCTCTGAAATAATATACTAATTGCACACTCCACACCTCTTGCATTTTTGGAGAGGGGGTGTTTATTTCCAAAAATTTGGTTTTCCCATTTTTCTTTACAAATTTTGATTTTTTTATAAAAATAGTCCCACCAAGAATTGTTTAGAATGAAATTTTCTGCTAAAAGTATTCAATACAGTTTTTTTTCCGAGGTCTCTTTTCCCCTCCAAAGAGTCTTGAAAACAACCACTTTCCAATCAATATGTTCAGTGGCATTAGACAAGAAATATATAACTCATAATTATCATACTATTTAGATAATTAGTAAAGACAATATATATTTTCTATTCATCTACCACTTCAATAACCCCTTATTATTCCCTCAGTAGGTCTGATGCCCTCCTTTCTCTCCACGAAGTCTTAAAAACAACTATATTCAAAACTGCATATTACCTTTTTTGGTCGAGAGGAATTATGGAAGGGGTGGATGATAGAAAATATTTGTATTAGGTTTACGAATCATCTAAATACTGTGATAATTATGAGTTATGTCTCCAAAATAATGCTATTGAACATATTCACTAAAGAACAGTTATTTTCAAGACCCTCTGAAGAAGAAGAAGAGCGTTAGGCAAAAATTTCATAGAATCTTTTTTGTAGAAAATTTTATGCTAAATAATTTTGTACTGACCTATTTCTATCGCAAAATCAAAATTTGTAGAGAAAAATATGAAAAACAAAATTTTGAGGGATAAACACCCCGTCACAAAAATTAAAGAGGTGGGTAAGACGAAACTTTCAGTGTGTTAATGTAGGAGCCCCCCACCCAACAAACGTGTATAGTTAAATTTCTTGTGATAATATTTTTTTTTCTATAAGATATGACAACTATAGTCATGAAAAGTTACAGAAGATGGACAAAAATGGCGGATCTATAAACTTCCAGAATTTTTTTTAACCTTCCGTGATGCTCAATTTTCGTTTCTAGCAGTTTTCACTTCTGTAAATTTTGGTTAAGTTATTACGAGAAACGTAAAACTAACATTCATCAATTTCAGAAAATAAATAAAATTAACAAAATATAAGGAGTCGAATGTTTGATTAAGTCATCCAGAATTTTCAGGAATATCAGTAGCCTACGCGTTTCTTCAGATGAACGAGTATAGAATAACCTCTAAAGTTACATCTATTGTTTCCTTCCATCTTCATTACAAGAAACTAAAAACTCCTCCATCATCTGCGGTAATATACTTCCAAAATGAGTTTTTTGTTTAACATTTTTCAGAAACTTCTTTTTTTGTTTCTCTCTCCACCCTTTTGTTTCAATCTGTTTTACAATTCTACCATTCTGCCATTTCACCCAATGTTTACATTCGTCAGTCGCCTCTCCCAAAAAACGTTAAATTTTTCAAAGTACCAAAGGGATGGCAAAGTGCTAAATATTTCACTCACGTACGCGAAAAAGTCATCCCATTTGTCCTTTTAGTTTGTTGTTTTCTCGCTTCGTATACACATTTTTGCTGGTGTTTTAAGCGTAATTTCTGTTCGTTCATCCGCGTTTTATGGATTTCAAAAGTTACACTGCTGGTTGAATGAAAATCACCATTTCTATCACATACGTCTTGGGGGAACAAAAAAGGGTTTATAATTGTTTGACCTTGGTGGTGCAGCACCTTCTTAGCGTACAAATCAATTTTTCTGTTTCCAAATTGAAACCAGAATGCGGAAAAAGTAAAAATCTAACGAATGGTGGGTAAAGAGAGGCAGCAGAATGATTAAGGAGTAAAATTTCTCACAGTTCAAAACTTTTATGCCGATTTCTGTATCGTATAGGGTTGGAACTTGAACTTTCTTGATTTATTGGTTCGATTTTTATGTTTCATATGTTAGGATCGATTTTTAGGAATTTAAAAATGAAACAGTTCCCTCTACAAAATGCTGAAAAATTTGTTCTTTTAAAGTTAAAGCCCTCCAAAGTAAAAATATTAAAAATCTGATAAAACTTCCCCAAAAATCGAAAAAAAAGAACGAAATTTGGTATGAAAGATTAAGTATTCGAGTATATTATTTGTTTTCACGTCGCTTCGAAAGTTTTACCCGCATTTGGGGGAGAGATGGGGGATTGGAACTTTTCAGGTAGCCATGCTTATATTTTTAGCTCTTCATTGTATCGAAAAAATGAGTCTCGCCACCTTATTGGAAAGGAAAAGATTCACAGAAAAAGCATTTTTCATTTCATAGTACTATTTGTTTGAGTAGTACCTATTTCCTGTTTTGAGGAAAACTTAATTTTTACTTTCTTTATTTTATGACAATTTGAGAATAGTTACATATTCAGGAAGGTTTTGATTATGCACTGTGATTTGGGTGCGGAAGAATTTGGTTCACCTTTATAAATTGGTAAAATTACATCGTAAATTTTAATCGCAAAAGCTGATTTTTGTCTCTATCTCTATAAGATTTAAGGTAATTTTGGGTTCACTAGATCATCATTGCAGTATAAATGTAATCTGAGCATGTTTTTAAGGTGCTTACGTCGGTAGTTCTATGGTGAATTTTTAGAGTAGTGTTACGATTCGACTTTATGATTGATTTCCGTGGATCCACTCAGTCATATTCCACGATTATGGAAGTAATGCATCCGATATATTATCTTCCAATAGAAACTAGTGTAGCAAAAAGATGTTAGTATATGTTTATAAAAACTGACACTATTTAAACGGTTTTTTATAACCGACTTAGGATGAGTACAAAGGGTCGAAATCTTTCCTTCTTCTATATTTAGAGATATCATTAGGTTTTGAGCAGACATGACACCTAAATATGAACACAAACACTTCATGTTAGACAGATTTAAACTCTCATATTACAATTACCTTTGGATGAAACCCGAGTTGATTTAATGTTAAAACGTGAATATTCAAGTTATTGACTCATTTCGAATTACCATGGATAGGTAAGTACCTACTAGTATTATAGGTTATTATGTCTGTACGAGATCAAAATATATTACAAATCCTTTTTTTTGCAACACGAAAAGTTTTCCCATAGTTTTCAAATCAATAGGAAATTTTTCAAAAACTACAGGCGAGTTTTTTTCTACGTGCGACTATCCAATAGGAAAATTGTCCGGCAATCCATCTAATTGTCTCATTAGCATACGTATAAATTTCTATTTTACTTCTGATGTAAGTCCACCTTACAGAATCTCCATTAATAACTCTTAACACATCACCGGTTTGAAAGTTCACCAATAGGTATAAGTACATTTCGTCATCCACCTCCAACGCAATAAATGACTTCGTATTATCCTCATTAATAATAATATTATTTTAAATTATCCAACCATTCATTACTGGAACCAACAGGCTACCGTATAAGCCACAGATATTTTCGCGAGCCTGTAACCTAT
Source organism: Ericerus pela (assembly GCA_011428145.1). Classification (NCBI taxonomy): domain Eukaryota; kingdom Metazoa; phylum Arthropoda; class Insecta; order Hemiptera; family Coccidae; genus Ericerus; species Ericerus pela. The sequence continues at coordinate 3,034,400 of WOFM01000392.1, forward strand.
TTCAGCAGATTTATTTTTATTTTTTTATTACTTACCTATTTAATTTTCTTATCAACAATCTTAGGATAGTTGCGGTTTAAATACGAAAGTATTAATTTACCAGAGTATCATTAGCACTGGGCTTCATCATTTAGAAACCGAACCAAACTATTTATTTATTTTTTTGTCCAACCTCCAGGAGAGCGTTACGTATCTGTCAGCGATCTACTTTGAAGTTTTATTCAGCAGCAGCTGACAGCTCGACATCTGATATATGGGAAAAAAAGAAGGACAAAAAAGAAAGAAGAAAAGAATAAAAAAAAATTTTTCACAACGTTTAACAGAACTACAAAAAAAAAAAAAAGAAAAAGAGGAAAAAGAACAATAATACCCGGAGGGCGTTAAGCTCAGCCGGAAGTATCAAACGTGTCAATCAATGGTCTTTACTTTATTTTTTTTTATACTAATAAAACAAAAATTTGTAACCTCTGGTTTCCAACAAATGGACAGAAATTGTTGTTTCAAATGTAACATTCACACTCGAGGGAGAAAGTAAGAGCTCAAATAACAACCCTTAATTGTTAGGGAGAAAAATACGATTTTCAAGTTCCTCTATTTAAAATCCAATCGCACGATTTTAATAGAAGTAAAATTTTGTGTTTTCGTTATTCTGTAACGTTACAAAATTTTTTTTTGTTTCTTTTTTTTTAATTTAAAATTTTTAACAATATTTTAGATAAAAATTATTGAAAATGTAATTTATATAATATTTCAGGTAGTTCACAATTTTCGTCTGAAATTTCGAATAGAATTTATAATTGTTGGAGTAACTGAAAATTTAAGAAATTTCTGTCCTAAAATTCAGAAAATTTTTTCAATCGAATGCTAGCCCGTAGGTACCTATTTAATCAGTGAGAAGATGTGAAAAGAAAGAACAATATAAAATCAGAATTTCAACCTCTCTCCTTAGTCAGCATTAAATGAAGCACATTCAAATTTTGCCTATCTCTCTCTAATCTAAAAAATTGAAAAAAAAAAATTCATATTCGTAAGTTTCAAAAATTTAACTTAAAAGAAATTAACGATTAAATCAAACGAAGAATAGTATTCTATATCGAAATAAATTATGGAACTCTGAGAAAAATAGGTAACCTAGAAATGCTGAAAATTTTGTGTCGTAAATATACATACGTAGGTAGTAGATACCTAAACGGTGAGCCATCGGTTTTTCAATTCATGCACTACAAATTGCATGATATTGTTTTCCATTAAAAAATGAAAAAATATTGAAAATCTACGCTGCACTCGATTAGTTTAGGGCAATCTGTGAATGTAATCATGGCATGTAAGTTGGTTTTAAGGGCGTAAATATTTTCGTCATAAGGGAGAAGAACCCACGTATTTTCACTGGTTTCTTCTGACGCCCCTCCAAAAACACAAAATCACCGAAACGGACCAAAATAGACTATTTATAGATGTTCAGCAATTTTTTTTTCTTGAATAAGGGTGGTCCAGACCTTATGAACCGCCTACCCCTTTATCTAACCCATTGTTATTATTTAATGATAATAAATTGAGTCTCTTGTAAAATCTTATCGCCACTTCAAATTTTGCATTTTCACGAGAGGTGGTTAGGCTATAATACAATTAGGAAAATTCGAAGTCCAGTACAGTAAACATGTAAAATGAATTTATGATTATACCTGTATCATTAATTAGTAAAACTCATAAATGTATTTAATCTATTTTGATGTACTTATAACTTTTTCATAAGAGGAGTATTTATTTACAATTAAATTAATGGGAACCTAAACAATACCTAGGTAGATTTATTATTAATTTCTAACGAAGAACAGCCATACCCAAAAAGAAGGATGAAATATTTATATTTACCTACATGTTTAAATAACAAGAAATGGTGAGTTTTTTGCAATAGAAGACAGAATATCGAATTTTTTCTGAGTCGATGATAATGACACATTTTTAAGTTCCCACGTTTGAAAATTGTTGATTTTTGGAATAACGTTTCCGAACACATTACCCATTAATTTTGCCTCCAAGAAAAAGGAACCATATATTTTGCACAAATTCGTGTAATTCTACGAAATTCAACTGCTTTTATCAGTAAAATATTCGTAGAGTTTTTTGAAAAAATGATATAAAATCAATGTTACTAAGACGAGAAAAAAATGTGTAATTTTTGTAATTTTATATAATTGTACTATCTGTAACGGCCAAAAGAGGTGGTAATGTACCTAATTAGAACCACTTTCAGTGTTACACCATACACGAAATATCACGTACTTTCAAAGCAGTAATACTTCTAAAATAAATTCAAGTTTATCATCCACAGACTATTGTGGACCTTAACATCGGTTAGAGACTCAATAATATTTAAAATACACGAGTGAGTTTACACCTTTAATAAAATAATAATTCGTACATCACAGTACATAAATTTACGTTAATATTTATACACATACAATCACAATTCAACAAGCAAGACTATCTGTTCACCAGAGACTTCTACAAGAGAGGTTCCAGGTACTTAGAAGTAGCTGTTGAGGAACTGTGTCTTATTTCACTGAATCGAGGGATTATATACTCGTTCAGGGTATGAAAACGTACGTGTCAGATAGGTAAAGTGAGGTAGGGTGTTGTTATTATAGGGTTGTGCTGACTCGTCAAATACTCGAGGGACAGGCACAATTAGGTGATGAATATACAGAAAGTATATCTATATTCATAAAATCAAATACGGGTAATTTAGTGGTTGTTTATAAAGAGTTATAGGATGATTATTGTTGATAAATATCTACGTTTTTGGTATTCGAAAATGTGTGGACGAATATGTTCGTCATTTCTAAAAATAGACGAAAACATACGTTACACTATCTGTGTATAATTTGTGAAAAAAATGACAGAACGTCTGAGAATCACATAATTTGTTTAGGATTCATAGTTATTTTCTTTTGATGCTTCAAAGTTGGTGAAAGATGTATTTTGGAGAATAACGTGAATCTACGTTCGAGAATTTAAAAATGGTTATTTGTGATACAAATGCAGAAATTGGTTATTTTAATACTTTGCACAGGTGTCACACTCTATTTTTTGCAACATTCTCTCCACCCCCCCAAAAAAAGAGGCAAATATTTGTTTTCCTCATAACCAAATAATAATTTTATTAATAATTTTACTTTGGCCACAAAATTTTTGCACCCCTCTCACCTCCCTAACCACGGAAAAGTTATTGAAAAAATTTTTTTAGAACCAAGTAATTAACTTAATAATTTTACTTAAAATAAAAACAAAACATTGAGAAAGCAGTTGAACCGTGCAAGAATGTGATTGAGCTGTGCGAGAAAGTCAACTAGAAGGAGCGCACGCACCCAGTAGTACTTCTTCGCATCACTGAAATATTCTACTTTGCGTTCATTCAAGGGGCATTAAAAAAGTATTTTTCGGTTGGGTGTTGCAAAAATAGTTTGTGGACCAACAGATTTTGATATGTGGCAGTATTCTTAAAAAATTTAAATATAATGTTGAGTTGTGACATTTAATAATAACTACATATGCTCTAGTTTATGTAAGATGTGATGCCTAATTTAATGAATTTTCGACAGTACAGAAAAGGTACATCTCAAAATAATGTAGCGAAAATGGTTACTTTTTTGCCGAAAAATTGGCACAAGTGGAAAAGTGACATATCTTCTTCCGAAATATTCTGTAAGTACTAAGGCGAATATTATTGAAAGACAAACACAATTCAAAAAATTTCAGTCTTCTACAGAAAAGATGAATAATTTCTGACAACGAAAGGCTGGAAAAAGTGGCTTTATTAGCTCAATCGCAGTGTTAAGTTATAGGTTTTCAAGGATTTGATCTTGAGCAAACAGAAATTCAGGTGTCGTAGGAACATTCAATTTAGAAATTAAATAATGCTGTAAAACGGAAATTGATCATATTTGAGTTGTGACAGTATTTTTTGAAACGAGCATAACTTATAACAAAGTACTTATTATCTAAGTACCTTAACAAGATTCAAGTCTGGATATGGAAATTATTTTCATCCAGTATTTCATAAAATAATTTAGGTATGTTCTGTTTTTTCTCTTTAAACTATACTTATCCATTGTATATAAAAGGAATATAGAAGAGGAAGATCTGAGGTTAAACTTTTGAACGTTTGGGCAACTCGTTCTTACGCCTGTATTGGGGTAACATTTTTTTAAGGCATATTTAAAGACAATATATGCTGTAATTCACCGATATCACTACAATCACAGTAACCTCACCAAAAATTATAGCAGAATTTTACTCGAACTTCATTATTTACCAGTATGCTGAAGTTGACAAAAAACTTTTCCTCCTAAACTCAACCACGATACTAATTTTCTTAGATCCCTAAATGAATCACCCTTTTTTTTAGTAGGCATCGGTACAAAGAATTTAAACTACCAACCAACCAACCATTCTAGATTGTATTATGTACCTATATAGAATAATAAAAAAAAGAGAAAAGGAGAGTGAAAAAAAACCTTTTTGCACGCGTTCTGCTAAATCGTGTCTTTATTAATGCGTAACCAGGAAGTTAAATCGACCCTTTTAGGACTTGTCGGGGCGATGGTGGGGCAGTGGGATGCGATAAGAGGGTTGCGACGCCTGATGTTGTAGGCAGTCTCTTGCTGTGTGTGAGTATGCTTTTACGTCCGTGTGCCATGCTACCCTGTTATTGTTGTATATAGTGTAGTCGCATTTGAAAACCACCGGTACACGCGACCTTTAACAAACTAACGGCAGCCTAAAAGTGTTACGAAGATAAGTTTTGTATTTGCGGAGCCAGCAGAAGGAGAAAGAGAAAACCGAAATTCTGGACTATCTTTCCGCGGGAATATTGATGAGACTGATTCAATAATTGAAAAACTGTTAATTGCAGTTGCTTTGATTTGCTTTGTCTTATTACCCTTATCGTTTTTTTTTTTTTTTTGTTTTGAAGAGGGAAACTGAAGATCAAAGGAGCATTAATTCAAATGAATGAATAATTTGACTGAACGATTGGAGTATACAGAGTGCTTAAATTTTGTAAGAAAATATGTTTTCAGATTTTCATTTGTTCGAATAATCTTGAGTATAATTCAATTTAAATTCAAATTAACAATGAGTTCAGTTAAGTCGAAAACAGTTATTTTCGTAACAGGACCAATAAATAGAAAAACAGAAGGGGAAAAGTCAGGTACAAAAAGAAAAGAACCCTGTCTAGATTTTACAGAATATTAATCACTTGAGTTTGACTTTTAAAGTGATGTATATTTCATATAAAATGATGGGGTTTTTGTTTTGTAACCGCATCACGCCACTTGTACCCAATGGATTTAGATACAATTTTGGTTCAATATAGGAGCTTTATGTTTAAAATTCTTCTAGGAAGTTTGATTTTAACAACTTCACCCTGAAAGCTGTAATTGAACTCGAAAGTCTAATGATATGTATTATATAAAATGTTTGAAGTTTCGTTTATGATGAAAAAAGTTTATTTTTCAGGTTCTTTAGGCAAGTTTGGGTGAGAAAGCTCTACCCAGAAAGCTAAAATCATGCTTAAAAGTTATATTTGTATCACATATTATGAAAGAATACACGTTTCACTTTTAAAAGTTTCATTTTTACTTTGAAAGGTTCCATTTTTAGAATATAAGTTTAATTTTTGTGACAAAAGATTTCATTTTCAGGGTCCTTTTGGAAATTTGGTTCTGAAAGCTTCACCCTGAAAGGTGTAATCAAGCTCAGAAATTTAAATCACGTTATATAAGAAAGAATTAAGATTGAATTTTGTAAAGTTTCATTTATGTTTTGAAAAGTTTGATTTTGCGGGTATTTTGGGAAGATTGGTTCTGAAAGCTCCAAATCTGTACCTAATAAAGCTCAATGGTATAAGAAAGAATCAAAATTTACCTTTGCAAAGTTTCAGTTTTCTTCGAAAGTTTTCACTTTTAAGGTCTTTTGGAAATTTTGGTATTGAGATCTGAGAGCTATAATTACGCTCAGAAGTTTTGGTTACATCACATGTTAAAAAATTTTGGGTTTCCATGAAAAAGTTTTATTTTTGATTTGAAAGGTTTTATTTGCAGTGTATAAGTTTCATTTTTGTTTTGAAAAGTTCATTTTCAAATTCTTTTGAGAATTCAAGTTTTGAAAGCTCAACCGCGAAAAGTATAATTAAGTTCAAAAGTTTTGATAACATTGTATAAATGATAGAATGAAAGTATATTTTCTAAAAGTTTCGTTTATATTTTGAAAAGTTTTATTCCGAGTCTTATGGGAATTTTGGATTTTAAAGCTCTAACGTAAAAGCGGTAATTATTGAGGTTAATAGTTTTGATTGTGTCACGTATATGAAACAATGAAGAATCAATTTTAAAAATTTTGCTTAAATGCTTTGAAAAATTTTATTTTGGATTGATTGGTTTTAGAAAAGCGATTGGCGAGTTTTCTGCTTGTAACTGATAAAACTAAAACTAAGTCGACAAAATATTTCTATAGAAGGTGTACTTACGCGAACTGAAATAACAAAAAAGAATAATTGTAATGCTATTTTTGTGACGTAATTTTACGGCTTTTAAATAAAAATATAAGTTTACTACATCCTGTATCTCAATTATATATTGCGAGGAAAAGACTGTATTTCAATATAATTAACCATGGCAACGGTGGGATAAGTACCTAACTTATTTTCACATTTTATCGTTATGTAAATTGCTTCATGTGTTTTTCATCCATAAATTTCTTTTATATGAAGTATAATTATGTCGGGGCAAATGTTTGCATATTACGGTGGGACAAAAGTCCTCCAAATTTCCTATATGTGTTTCCAATAATTTTCATTTTATCCTAAGGAACCTTGTTGTGAATAATTTCTGAGACATATGTCACCATAAACATTACGCCAACAAAATCTGACATCAAAACAAAAGAATATGTCTTTAATGAAACAAAACTGAAAGATTGGCTTTCCGAATTTTTACTCTTATTTCAACTCACATACGAAAAAAAAAATTGTTAATAACACATGCACACCCAAAGCTCTTCACTGGAATGTACTTACTGAACAAACTTGCACCAGATCAGTCGAATAGTTTCTGGATATTACCCTTTACGTGTGGGACAAAAGCCAAATAATGACCAAGCAGATATACGAATAACTTTCTAATTTCACTCCTGTGCGTGAGTTGAAGACAGGATGGAAAAGAGTTGAAGATTGTCGAGAGGAAAGACGAAAAAAGAAAACCAAACAGGAAATATATCTTCGTAAGTAATGATTTTAAGCGCTGCTAATATCAATTCTATGTACTCTTTCGTAATATATTTTCAAAATAATAAACATTGATAGAAAAATAGGTACCTATTTATATTTTACAGGAGGCGTGCTTTCTGATAGTATTTTGCAAGAGACCCACACATTTCTTTAAACATAGCACCCGGTAACTCTCTCACTTCCTACAAAAATTAATGGCATAATCTGAAGGTATCGAACGCAGACTATTAAATTTTATGGAAATCCAAAAAAATGACTTTTATAGGTTTTCTGTATGTCTATAGACATGAGCTATTCCATAAGATTAAAAATATTTTAGAAATTATAAATAACGAATTAATAACTTATAAAAACTGATATTTCATTAGGAAAAAAACTAGGAAAATACAAAAGAAATCACTGAAAGTACTCGAATATTTTTCTAGAAGTTATGAAATTTTTTCAAAAATAAATGAAATAAGTGTTTGGAAGCTTATTATAAACGATAGAGGTAAGTAGTTACTATAACCTCAAACAATTGCAAACAATAAAATCATTTCATCTTTCCGAAGCTCGTATGGTAGTGTACAGCCAGAGACATACAGCTAAAGTGATGTTCAATCAAAATACGCCAACGACAGAACATTGATAAAACATTTCGAAGTCCGATATTTGTTATTGCACATGTGTCGTAACTTGATAGTGTGTGTGTATTGGCATGGAGATGTCTATTCGCACAACAAAATATGCGCAGCTTTGGATGCGCAGAATGTATAATTGAAATTTCTTTTTCTCTATCTTTCCCATATTTTTAAACTACAGCGCATATGGAGCCTTAGAATCTGTTTAGCTGTATGTCTCACTGTACAGCTCAGTATTTAAAATAAGTTTATGTTAAAAACGCGTTTTCAAAAGATAAGCTTTTATTTATTTTTTTTGGTTTTACCTTCATGTGAAATAAATATTATTTCATCGTGGAAGGTTGGCTGCAGTATTGTATATTTTAAAATCACAGTAGTGAGTTGAATAAAAGCTTATAAAAATGAGCAGAACTAGTCAAAAGGGATTAAAAATAAAAAAAATAGTAAATTATTTTTGTGGATATAGGTGTGAGTGCGTAACTGCGTACCTTACTACCACAACAATGAAGGTGTAGCATGTTCTATCTGTAAGAAGATAAGTGCACGAGCTGAGATCAGTACTTAAGTTTAGTAGCTAGACAAAGTAACTGCCATGAGCGCAAAAAGGTATTTTGTGGAATATAAGCCCACTGTCCTGCTGGGTGATTGATAAGTGTGTAAGCACACTCGTTAATCTCAATCACCCGTCACCACAATTTTTATTATGTATAATTACTGGAGAATTGTTCAACATTGCTTAACAAATCCAAAAATACACGAACAGGTCAATAGAAAGTGTTTGGGAAGAGACCAAATAATTTCAAAATTTTACTGTCACAGTGAAACTCTGAAAAAATACAAAAAATGTTCCAGTAAAAATTTTTGAGATAGATTATCTTCAAAAATCAATTGTGTCCAATTGTACATTTCTCTGATAATATAGTTCAACAGCCAAATTTTATTTTCTATTTTTCGATATAGATGAAATACCAGGAAAATACCATAAATTGTATCTATTAATTTTATTAGAATATATTAAGAAAACAAAATGTAAAATGAGGATAAAACTCTTCATTCCATTATTTCTCAGCCTGAAACAGAGTTTCCCAAAATTTTTTTCATAATTGTCCCCATTTCAGAGTTTCAAGTTTCCAATCATTCCCTACACTTAGGAAACTGCTACATCTGTACTTACAAATTAAAAAAAAAAGCAAGATAAGTGTGGCAGCTACCAGTGCACATACCAGCAAGTATTCTCTCGATCATCATCACCTGACACCGTGGCCAAGTCAGTGCGGTGCTGTATTTTTGGTGGAGTTGATGCGATTGAGTTAGGTATTCAGTCGGTACAATTTCAAATCCCCTTACCACCTAAATACCTAAACTGATGACCTTGATGTGATCTGAGAGATAGGGTGTGGTACTCTCTCTTGGACATGTTTGCCATGTTGGTACTTCATCATATCATCACCTGCCAAATATAATGCTGCTGTGGGTGGTATGTATCAGCAGAGTGGAGATGAATAGGGGCATTTACCATTCTGATACACGCACGTACTTATCAGACTCTAAACATTTTGTCTCCATCTAGTTATATTTAATGCTCATCTATACTGGAGGGAAGTGGTGTGGCGACTACCCGCACACATATCAGCAAATATTCTCTCAATCACCATCACCTGGCACTATAGCTGAGTGAGTATGATGCTGTATTTTGGGTGGTGGTGACACCGTCGAGTTAGGTATTTAGTTAGTATGAATTCAATGATATTAGATTAGACGTGCTGGCACTAATTAACCAACCACTGTGCACCACTTGAAATACTTCAAGTACCTAAACAAATGTACCAATTCTAAATTGGTGAAATTCAACAAAACATCGAAAGTATCCACCAAGTACACACAGGTTGCCTACTTTTATGCCACCATGTTTTGTCACTGAAGCCACAGTGGGCTTATTGAGCTTTACTGGTTCAGCACTATATAGTCAAAGTTAATTACCAAAAGATTTATCCTATGTAAATATTGGTTGATTGAATAAACTCATTCGATTGTGAATAATGTTTTTAATTCGACTTTTTCGATTCAAAATCGTTCCTTCGAAATTACTTTGATGAACTCACCAGTCGAATTGATCCTCACATATTGGCTTCATAGAAATTCTAGCGCACTCACGTCCAAAGTGTGATTTTTATTTTAGCTTTTAACGAGCCAAGCCACAAAACGAAAAAAATAATACAGGTCCGTGTCATACAACGTCGTATTTACTCAACTACCATTTCCGTGGTACTTTCGCCGTTCAAACAGATCTGCCTCTACTCATCCTGTTGTGTGAACCATAAGTACCATTCTAATTACTCCATTATCTTGTCCCAACAACTTACTCGTACCTAATTGGAAATATTCATTTGTTTACACCTACGTTTTCGCTCTTCATCTACGTACTCTTTAATTTCTAAAACAAACGAAAGCCATTGTTTCGAAATACTAATCGACTCATTACTATGCACCTGTTTCGTGTCTTTTTGGTTTTTGGAACGACGTTATATCCACGAGGCTATAGCCTATGGTATTTAGTATTATGTACATTTTCGTTGCAGAGCTGTAGCTGCTAAACGAAAGCCAGGAAAAGAATTGAAAATAAAAAAAGAATCACTATTCGGTATCAAAAATAAATTCTATAATTAGTTTGCAGTGTATAAGAGACACAGAGACAGAGACAGAGTATATATTTATATATATATATATATGAGAAACAGTGAAATCAAAAGGAGTGGTATTACGCATTAATACACCATACACACGCAAACACACACTGGAGAGAAAAAAAAAACAACTTTAAAATTCAACATTTCTGGTAACAAATAACTCCATTGTACCAAAGATGAACGCTAAAGGCCATTAACGCGAAACGTGACATGATAACGTCTTTCTCATGTATGTTACGCTTCATAACAATTATACCGATTTAGTAAGAAAAAAAATGACAACAACAAAAACAGGAGTCCCCAAAAAATTAAACACACAATTAATATGACAACAAAGTTTCACAAGATTTTTGTCGGATAAAGCGAAAATTTTAATTTCTTAAAAATAATGCAGAAAGTATTATAAATGTCACATAAAACGACGTCAAGGCACTCGAGTAGTCTATTTATGTGTATATAACGCCAACTATGGTCGATTGAGATTTTTGACTATTTTATGTACTCCATGAAAAATCTGTACCTACACGATTGGAAACATATAGAACTCCTTAGTATTATTATTATTATACGCGCGCAAAGTCAACGAACGATTTTTTTTTTTTTTTTTTTTTTTTTTCAATAAAAGCAATATGTGAAGAACATTAATTGTGATCCGCAGGGCTCGTATACGCGAGGTAGACCTTTCGTGAATACACGTGTCGGCACTTATTAGCTCAGGTCTTATAATTGGATGACAAAGTTCGAGATGAAAAATCATTCTATAATCGGCCCACTGAATTTTACTTGAACCTACGATTTACAGTCAAACAACACAATTTATTGAAAAGGTTAATTTTTTCAATAACTTTATTGGAGCATTATGGTACATTTCCCAAAAACAGATGGAATTTTTAGCAAAATAAGCACTTTTACGACGTCTTATGTTTCAAATAAACAATTTTATTGGTATTTCAACTAACCTAAAATGCGTTTAATAAAGCTGTTTTTTGAAATGTATCACATTATTGGCCTTATAGTTAGCTGTTTTTCTCATTTTTCCTTATTTTTTTTTGCTTCCTTTATCTTGCCTGCGCTAAAATTAAAGACGAAGTTACCTATGCTCTTGGCTAGAAAATCACAGTCTCAACCACCATCTTTTTTCATTCTTAACTCTTCATTTTTGTTTCCACTGTTCTGCACTCTTATACTTTACATCAACAGATTAACATGACTCGCTAATCTTAGAAACATATTCATATTTCGATTTTTATAATGAAGTTACTAAATTTTTCCTTTTCAAATACTTGAAATTAGTTCTTTGGTAGTGCAGTCCTAGCTGAAGTCGACACCTCCGTATTTAATTCGGTTCAGTGACCGATGTTTGTTTTTCTTTTATTTGAAATTTATTATTTTCTTTTTAATCAATTTATCTTTGTCTAAGATCTCAGCATGTTCCGTGCACTGAAGTTGTTCAAATTTTCTCATTCAGTGTATTATAATATAGTAAACTCTGAAATGCACTAAATTTATTTAACATACTTAAAGTAGAAGTAAGTTATGAGCGCTCGATTCTCATTGAATTTCAGCTATCCTATTTTGAAATAAGGTTTACGTCCAAAAAACCTGCATTATCTAATTGTTCTTTTTCAAGCTTTACTTTCGACTATGATTTAAGACCACCTTCTTCTAATCACATAAGTAAACGAGTAATTGACTGCTTCATATGAATTTACGTGATACTATCAATTGTTTGCTTATATTTATAATTCAAATTGACTTATTTATGACTGAAGGAAGAAAGCAGCACAAATGCTTATTCTCAGAATAAAAGGTAGCCTATATTCATTGACTGAATATATATAAGACTGACAAACCTAATGGAGAAGTTCTCCACCAAAATTCTAATTTTTTTTAAAAACACAATGGTGCGTTAGTAGTACAGATTTTCTCTTTTTTGCAAATATTTCTCCAAATTTTTCTTCAACTAGTCCTTTTTTTTAATAGGTATCATAAAAAACCTATATACTGATGAGGTGACTGCTGCAGACAATAGAAACCAAAACCCTTTAAAAAAGCGTTGTTTACTGCACAAAAATGAAAACGTAAATGTTCATGTACCTTTTTGTTCTTTTTCAAACTCGGATCCCACAACAGCAGCGAAACCCGTACGTGGGATCCATTTCTCAGATCCAATTTTGGTGTAAAAAATTTAACATTGGTTTGTCAGTCTGGTTACGATAGTATATATACAGTCAATGGGTACATTTTAGAAAGAAACAAATAACTTTCAACATAGTACCTACTTGCCCTGTTTTTCAAATCTTCAGCATTTTTTCAGGTATGCGCAGGTAGGTACTTTGCATGGATAACATTTCCTGTGGTGCTCGCATTCTCGAGGACCATGTGACAAGAATTGAGCACCACATGAAAAAATCAAAAGTAATTGTGGGAAGTTGTATGTATACACACACGCGCACTCTAATCTCCAGTGATGGTGTCGCAGCCATGTAAATAAGGCACTGCTTTTAAATTTGTAGGTTGTCAGTTTGATTCCCCATGCCAGTAACTTACAGAATTAGTGACCTTCAAACGCGAGTATTTAAGTAACAGCACTCCTCCGCTGGTTCATATAACCCTTCTGTTGTGTTGTTGTGCTGAAACTGCAACCGCAGCACTGGAGGCAGTGGTTATGGGAACCTGAACCTATACACACGCGCATACATACGTCTAATACTGACGGTATAGCCACGTGGGTAAGTAACTGCTCTTAGATATGTAGGTTCCCAGTTTCGTTCCACACGCAAGAAACCTACAATAATTAAACTTCAAAGAATATTTCAAGAAAATAAGTCATTTTAAATTAGCTAAGTATCTAATAATATAAAAAATATTTTTCCATCTATTGAATTTTTTTCAAGTGAATGACCAGTCTGAAAAAATTTGAGCACGTCCTAGAAAAAAAGTTAAACGTCACCCGCGACTTGGAGTAGAAGAATCTTAACTTGGGTTTGATTTCGTTCAACACCCAGAATTTTGAATCCAAAAAAAGTGGACTACAGCAATTCTACTCATTTTTTTTCAATATTTTAGACGCCGAAGTATTTTTGGACTGCAATAAATAAAGCGATTCGTGGAAACTATTTCCTACATACTGTCAGAACGCTATTTTAGGATTTAAACTAATTCTCTTCTGCACGGTGATGTATGAAAAGCGAACCAGTGACTTCTATACGTGAAATACGAGTCAAATTTTTCAGCTGCTTTAAGCTCACCAATATACTGGATTAACTACCTATATTGTCATCGTATCAAAACGCTACCAGTGGTAAACACTGTTTCGATATGCGAACGTATTCTGTAAATACACGTATACATACTTATTATACGTATAAAGGCCTACACGAATGTAAATAATCAAGAAATCGTTGGAAAACGAAATGACTAAATCGTATTTCGTGTAAATACTGTACTTTCAGCTTCATCATTATCACCAAAATAGACTCTTAAAGGATGCGCCAGTTAAAAAGACAAATTCTGAATACGAATTTCAACAAACATTAAACGAATACAAAGCGCTTCCAACATTAACTTTAACGTACGTTTTTTGCCTATAAATAGTTATATATGTACACTCCATACGCATTTAAACAGCTAGAAAAGAAAAAAAAGTATATATATATACCCTATACACGGTAAGTCTACAAGTCTGGAAATTTACAATAAGTATAATATTATGATAATTACTCTCTGTAAGTGAAGGAGAGAAAAAACTAAGAGAAAGTGTAACTTAATCAAATATACGTCACCTTGAAGTACCATTTGAGTGCATAATATTCTAAAAATTGGCTTTTAAACCTTTTTTTCTTTTTGTTTCTCTTCAAAATTTACCAACTTTACCCAATCAGACATAAAATATACGTATAAAATTATGTACTTGCGTGTATAAAAAAGTTTCAATTTATCTGTTCTTTTTAAGTAAATTTGTGTCATATAGGCTACCTATCCCAAAAACCAATTCACTAATTCATTTGAGAGTGGAAAAATTTGGATAAATGACTTAGCTAAAAACAAAAAACAAAAAACAAAAAAAATGTAATTGCCTATTATCAGAAAAATGTGGGTACTCGATGAATTCGATTTGTTTGACTTTTTTTCTTTTTTTTTTCTTATCAACCACACCTTCCACATTTTTTTTTCTGTCTTCCTTCTGATTTACAACTATAGGTGTACGATCGGTTATTTGAAATCATGGATTTACTAGAGAATTAATTCGACCGACCTTTTTTTTTTTCTTTTGAATATGTCTCCTCGTTACACTGATAAAGTGTACGGATGCATAAGCTACAAGTATTTATCTACAATACAATTTACATTTTTTTTTTTTTCGAATAATTTCATACTATTTTTATTTACTCTCATACGAAAAATCGGATGTAAATTAGGAATAGAAAGAAATGAAAAAACGAAAAAGGTAGGTAGTGTTGGAAATTTGAATAGATAATACATTAAAGGATTTAAGCCGTTTATAGGAAAGTCTATATACAGGTACCCGGAATATATGTTGAGAATTAAATATTTTTGCGTTAAGAGTGTTATACATAACTAAGGAAGAACTTTGTAAACATATATTTTTCGTGTGCCAACAAGCATTCAAAGTGAAACAATTTTTGTACTTTTTCTAATTTCATATTTTTAATGTATACTTCCATGAAGTACGGAGTACACACTAACATGAATATAATTCAAGAGATACACATATTAGATAATGAATTATGTCGAAATGTTAGAAAAAAATAAAAATGAAAAAGAAACATAAATGACAATGCAGTTATTAGACGTAGATTTAGAGGAAAAAAAAAACCAACGGATGTTATTACTTTTTTGAGAGTTCAAATTAAAATGTAATAGAAAAAAATATAAACTCTCGTATATATTCATAATTTTTAAGATGACAAACTGACATGGGGAAGTAGATAGATATACCTGACACGTGATATGCAAATAAATTAAAATCATTAGAATTTATGTAGCCTTGGAGAAAACAAAATTGGCAAATCTATTTCGAAGTAGCTGGTTTAATTTTTTTAATGAACCTAAGCACTTATACGATGAAATATAATTATGCAAATTTTTATCGTAGATATGATTGACAAATGTATTTTTTGTGTAGGTTTTTGAAGAAAATATGCATATTAAAATTTATCTTGTATTGAGACCCAGGGGTGAGCGTATGTTCGTTTTTCATCTCTTGATCACAAGAAAATTTTAGCACTATTAGCTGAAATTCATATACATATATAAACACATTTTTGATGAACCCGGTACAGGTTAAAATTTTTATCCGATAGTCTTGAAATTTGGTACACTTATTTTGATCTACATGTAGGTGTAGGGGATAGAAGCTTTTATAATTAAGTGGTTTAAGGTCCAACGAACCATATAAAGTTGGTTGGAGTCACATACCTGCATTGCACACCTTGTAACTCACAACTGCCTTACCTCAACACCAGTATTCCCACGTAGCCCCATTAGGTGCGTAGTGGGGAGTCCAGCGCACAGGCTATGCACTGGATCCTGTGGACGGAGCCACAACAATAAGAACAAAGTCTATTGCTTTTGGTCAAGATTGGCCTTATGGTTTGTCTGTTACATCCTATTATGTTCTGTTTTTTGGGACTTCAATGATTTTAAAACGTGTAATTTCTAACTAATAGTCACAAAATTTGGTAAAAAATTAGAATATTATGTATTCCATCATTTTGAAAAATTTTGTTTCAGTTAGCTTGACTGTTCATGCGTAGAGGTGATTTGAATAAATCCTAAATTATTGATAAGAAGAGAATTTAAAGTCCGGATGAACCAATGCTTTTATTTAATTTGCCAAGTAATCTTTCAACAAATTACATACGTTTTTTATAACTTCACAATACACTCCATTAAAAATTACTTAGACAGTTCATTTTAAACGTAATTTTTACCCAAAATCCTATTAAATATATGTCTTTTAACATCGGAAATGTTTAACCTGAGGTATATATATAGTAGAAGGATGACGTGATATGCGAAGAAAAATAAAAACAAAGTTTGTAACAAAAAGTGAAAAAAACAAAGTTTGCAATACAGAGAAAACAAATTTTGCAACAAAGAGTGGAAGTTTGCAACAAAAAGTGACAAAAACCAAGTTTGCAACAAAAATTGATAAGTATGTCAGAAACCTCACAAAAAAATTCCACTGGTATCTATGTATTCAAAATCAAATACGCCAATTTCAAAAAGTTTTTGAAATAGGCTACTAGATACCAAAAAATAGAAAAACTAGGTAATCCATTGTTAAGCCCCCCACATAGGATAGTAGATCTAACAAAAAGTGAAAACAAAGTACACGAAAAAATAATGATTACGAAATACTTTCTAGTGGGGATAATGTTTATTTAACAAAATGAAAATTAAATACAAAAATCATTTCCAGTGTATCCTCGACTATGCAAGAAATCCAAATCGTGTAAATTTTTTTATAGCATTTGTTTATATATTTATTTATCCTATATTTTGTAGCATGGCTTGCTGCGCTAGACTTTTTATTAATGGCGTTGACCGACCAACATGAAGGACTTTTTGAAAATTTCTATGCAGGCTCTGGGTTAACTAATTTAAATTTGCCAAAATCGGAACAGCCATGCAAAATACTTGGATAAAGAAAACTTTCATCGCAATTAACAACTGAACGAACATTTATTATAAGTGTCCGCAGTTCATTGGGTAGAAATGCTCTTTTTTAGAGGCTGACAAAAGAAAATGTTTTAAAATCAAAAATTTTTTTGATTTTAAATCATTTTCAGTAGTTGGTTTGTAAAGGTTAATTATTTCTCTTCATCAGAAATCTTTTATACGACTAATTAATCACGTAGGCATAAACAGTACGGTATACACATTTTTGAAAATTTGTTTGACAAATTACTCAATATATGACGTGGCAAAAATTAAAAGAAACGTGAAATTTTTTATGATTTTTGATACATACGACTTACTGATGTTTAGTTCGAAGGTGAAAAAATGTAAATTTTTTAATCATTCACATACATAATTTGCTATATGTCGATAAAGAACTTATTCAAATAAAACTTGGCTTATTTAGTCTTCCTTCATGAGCATTCCAAACTATCCTCACTGTAACCGTTTACTGGGAAGTCCCTGAAACAGCTCTCCATTACCGCCCACTCATCGTTAAGGGCAGTTTTCTCAGCACTATCAATCTATCCCCTAAATCTGGTCTTTCAAAGATGCCCCTCCCCCACTAACGAAATCTTGAAGCCACTTCTAGTTGAAGTCTACAACTCTTCACCTGAATATGACAAAAACACAATTAATTTTGATAAAGTATCCCATAAAAATAGCTCCAGTTGAATGTATGACAGTGGCTTTTTAATTCTTGCGAAATTGTTACACCTCCATCAAAAATACATTCATTTTTGCCCCAATATAAGTGCGCAGAAATTTTTGTAATTATAAGACAAAATTGTTTTATTTACGGTATCTTCTTCTGAAAAACAATATCTTTTTTTTTGGTGAGGCAAATTAGGCGAATGTAAGAAAAATATACCAGAATTACCTTATTCCGAGATAAAATA
Source organism: Ericerus pela (assembly GCA_011428145.1). NCBI lineage: Eukaryota > Metazoa > Arthropoda > Insecta > Hemiptera > Coccidae > Ericerus > Ericerus pela. The sequence continues at coordinate 3,052,602 of WOFM01000392.1, forward strand.
CTTTGCAACCGAATATTTTAGCTTAAATTTCAGAATGAAAGGCTTCGTACATAATAGGGAAAGGGGAGGAAAAATACCTTTCAAATAAGAACATCCTTTTGTAAAGACACCGAGGACAGTGAATTTTATGACAATTGAAGATTGCTCGTATTTGTTCTAGATGAAAAGAAATTATTATTATTATTTTATTTTTATTTTCATAAAAACAAAGTAAATTTCGCAGAAAAGTGAGAACTATTCTAGAAAACCTGTACAGAATATTATATTAATTTACACTCATTTTCTTTTCCTTTAATTTTTATCGTACCTCCTTAATATCCATTTAGATCGAGTTTAAATGCGTTCATCAAGTGGGTTGATGAAGTCTAATTTGAAATTCGGATGATATGTCCGAATTTTTAATTAAAAAAATCCGACAATAAAACTATGATTTGACAAATTTTTTAATTGACTTTCGAGAGAATGATAGGATACGCGCGCATACGCAAACCGGATAGTAATGTGTTTCCACAATATTATACTACACTGAATACTTTCTCACTTAAAAATGAGAAGAAGTAGGAGCGAAAGAAGATAAGAGCTGTGAGGGACAGAGAGAGAAAGAATCGATTAATTAGCTAATAAAACGAACGTTCATTGTACATCTTTTAAGCAGCAGGGATGGAACAGCTTGAAGTTCTCATCCTCGAGGCACGTAGTTGGTTATACACTTGGAACGCATAAATCAGGAATATAACGAACATGACTCTACTAATTTCGAAATTTGGTTGATGTAAAAGTGCTATTTGATAGAAAATTCAGAACTGAAAATCTAAAACCGAGCGAATATTGAGTGAGATTAATATCGGTGTGTATCAAAAATAATAGGTAGGCTATCTGCGAATGATACCATTACTAGCTATTTTAAATTAAGATGTCTTACATTTCAGGTAGGTAAGTGTAACTTATATTTTCATCTATTTTTAGAAATGACGAACATATTTGTCTACACGTTTTCGAACACCAAAAACATAAGTATTCATCAACAATAATAAATCCTATAACTCTTTATAAACACCCATTAATTTACCCGCATTTGATTTTATGAATATAGATATAATGTCTGTATATTCATGAACTAATTGTGCCTGTCCCTCGAGTATATTGCGAGTCAGCACAACCCTATAATAACAACACCCTACCTCACTTAGCCTATCCGACACATACACTTACATACCCGGAACAAGTATATAAACCCTCGATTCGAAAGAACAAAACACAGTTCCTATATAGTTCTTAGACAACTACTTCTAAGTACCTAGAACCTCTCCTGTAGAGTAACTAGTGAACAGATAGTCTTGTCTATAGTATTGTGATGATATATGTATAATTATTTAACGTATAAATTAATGTACTGTTGGTGTACAATTTATTATTCTATTAAATGTGTTAATTCAAACTTATGTTCTAAATATTAGTGAGTCTTTCAAATAAGTTAAGGTCCACAATAGTTGTGGATGATAAATTGAATATTCTAGTTATTATAGAGGTATTAATGCTTGTCCAGTATTTAGTATCTCGTGTACGGTATAACACTGAAAGTGGTTCTAATTAGGTACTTTACCACCTCTTTTGGCCGTTACAGTAAGTATAATAAAATTATTGAATAGTCCCATTCTATTGGTACATTTTTACATCCAGTAACATTGATAAAACTTGGTTCAATTCATCACAGTGCAAAGAGGTAAGTTTTAAGGTTATTTCATTCTGGAAATATGTTTATTTGAATGACTAACAGTTTGTTTTTTCGACACTAATGACATTCTTATTTCATTAAATTCTGTTTATTGATGCGACTCGACGAAATGAAAAGCCTTTTATTGTCCTTGAATTTTATTCATCATACAATATTTTATTAGACTAACAGCCCTATACGTTAAATCTTTCCTGTCTTAAATTTGATACCGCAGGTTCATAAAATCTGGTTGTTTTTTTCTCCTTCCTAAACTATATTTTTTTTGTTTTTAAAATCTATTTTACTATATTTCAAGTAGGCCATCATTATTAATAAAATAATTTTTTTCACCATTCATTTAACCCTCATCCTATTCTTAGGTGTTCATTGCATACCCCACTCACTTCATACAAGATTTCTTTTTCTTTTATTTTTCCATAAAAGCTCTCAATTAAATTTGGGGGTCTGCGTAGCGTGTTGGTTAGGTTCTCAGCTTTTCGATCAAAAGGTTGCGAGTTCGAGACTGGCCACCATCGCATTGCCGACCCAAAATGGCGGTGTGTTCGTCGATTCTATTGATGTTCCAGTACATGACTGAAAAATTCGTGCTTGGTAAATTATTGACCACTAAATTTAGATCATTTCCCTCCCCTTATTTTCAGCACCGTAATATATTATTCTCTGGACGCTGTGCTGGGGTAAAATGGCATTATAGCCACAGCCTAATAGCTAAATAGAACAAAAAAAGAAATAAATTCTGCAATACATATTTTCGGAACTCAACTAGGTTCTCAAATAATTGGGTGTTAGCATCTGTGCTAATTTATTATAGACATTTTTTATAGCAAAAAATTCGTACATGCCAGAAAATAATATTTTTGACAATTTTTTGTTTTTCCAGTTTCCACCAAAACTTTAACCAGTAGCAATGGTTGGATCTTATTGTACGTATACGTAGAGCATATTATCATTATAAATTATTACAAGTACAAAGTCTCGTGATTTGACGAGAGATATGAAATTGTGAATTGTGATCGCAGACCTACACGGGCGTAGCCAGTATGAAGCAAAAGGGGGCAATTGCACCCTAGATTTTCACAAAAAAAAAAAGTCACCTAAAAAAGAAAAAATGTAGACTTTTTCTTTATTCCTAATATCGGTGATATGATATGTAAAAATAAAGAAATATTAAGAAAAAATAAGGTTATTCAGAATGATTTTTAAGTTGGTTTTCAAAGAAAATTTACTTATTTTTGTTTAAGCAAGCTAAAATTTTTATTTAATAAAAGCTGACTATAGGTAATATTTTTTTTCTTGAAAATATTATAGATTTCTTTATGCAATAATTTCATTAGAAAAAATGAAAAAAATTTTAAATGACTGCTTTTTACACAGCCAATAAAATCCACCATGACCGGACTTTCGACTTCGCTTGTTACCAGTGGCGCAACTAGGGAGCAAGGAGGTATTCATTCCCAGATGGTTGAGTTTTAGGAGTGGAAAAATTATAAATGGAAATTAATTTTCAAACTGTTTACACAAAAATTATAATGTGGGCTAAAGCCTCATGTATCAATCGGAGTCATTGGAAACTCCCCCCAAAAAACAAAAACAACCCTCTATACATGAATTTTCCAGAACCCAAAAAACATCAAAATATTGTTTTCTCACCCTCTAAAACACCATCTTGAGGTAAATCCTGAGTACAACCCTATATTGCAGTTGAGGGCTGCATACTGACTAGTCCCCATGCGGAAAATTCCTAGTTATATCACTACCTGTTAGCCCTTCTAGCTGGTCTCTGATAAAATTTGATTTGACCTCTGGAAAATTTTCTAGCTCCGCCCTTACAGACCTATTACAATTCTCCAACTTCACTTACGGAATTCTGAAAATAATTTAGTCCGACGTAAAAGTGCGAGCTAAACTGTTTATTTCAATAGAAAAGTAGACACTGAAAATTACATTTTTGAAAATTTGTATCCAACAAATCTTTAGGAAGACAAACCATTTTTTTTTCCTTTCAAAATATTTTTTCCTACACACGATCATCTTACAGTAGGTATAAATGCTGTAACAAAAATTGAATAGAAAATCTCGAAATATAAACTGCGTCAACGAACCCATCTGAAAATCAGAACACGATTTTTAAACCCTTCGAAAGAAATTTACGTCGGAAGTGCCATGGCGACATGAATTCACATCGTAGTTATCACGTAAGGCGAAAATTCTTGGAAAAGGTTGAATAATGAAAATCTTCATTTTCGCCTCCTCCTTTTTTCGTGCCTTTTTTCTTGTTTTTTTTTTCTTCTTTTTTTCCCATCTAACACGGAAATACCAGGCAAAGTGGCACTCGTACAGAGAAATAACCTATAATACAGTGCCGACGTACTGACAAAAATTAAAATAGAAAAGGAGGAAAAAAAAAAAGAAGTTAGTACCTATATTGCAACAGTTACTACACTTATTCGAGGTAAGTTTATAAATTATAAATTTGTGCCGTCTGCACCAACACGAACGCGCTTTTTTATAGCGGATTTCCAGGAAATTCGTACATCAACCAGCCTTTTGGTGGCTAACTGCTGAAAACATTTTAAAAATGCATTAGTAAAATCGAAAATTCTTTATATTTTCTGCGTTTTGTTCGAAAAAAAAAAAAAAACAATTTGCCATAAAGGTGATTCGCAGAAAAGCTGCTTTGAAATGAGGTGTAAGTAGTAGTTGGATTCTAGAGTTTGTCTGCTTCTCTTATCAATTGTACACAGGTTGCTTAATTGATGGCCAAAGGTAAACATTTGAATAAATACGTGAATCTGAGTGATAAAATCCAACTATAATGAATCAAAATATCGATTTTAAGTTGATGGTGGTCGGTGGATTCGCACGTACGTAGAAATTACTAGGGAGGTAAGTGAAAAAAAAATGTATGGGTGGTCATCTGGGTTTAGGGGGTGTGTAATAAGAGATTTTGTCATTGAAAAATTTCAACACGATAATTTCAACAATTTTTTGGGGTGGGAGAGCAAATCGGGGCCACTCCATTTTTTGGGATTTTAACCTCCTGACCGCTACTTCGTTTTGGCTCTTGAGAATCAGAAAGAACAAGTTTGAAGACTGAATTCGATTCGATTTAGAGTCAAAATCCACAAACTACAAAAAACAAACGACGTTACCCAATGTTCTTCCTTATTGTTTTTCGTTTTTTTTGTTGTTTTTTTCAGAAGTTTTTATTGAAATGGTAGTTTGACTCACTATACGTACATTTAATCATCCTGAATTACTTTTTAAAATGCAAGTTTTCTTTCAGATATTCGTTTCCATGTCAAATTTTTCTGAATTTTTACTAAAAACAATGATTACTATAAATATAGGTAACGATTTTACGTTCAACAACCAAAAAAATACATTGACCAAAGTTTGTAACGTCAAAAGTTTTTTTTATAATCCAGCAATTTTTAGTCGCTAAAATTACTTTCGGTCCCTGCTCTCTACAATTCCAATATTCTAAGGAAAATTGTTTTTATCGTCAGTGTTTACCACCCATCGTGGGAAGATTGGTTTTTACTGCTTTCAAATAAGTAGCAAATATGACCTTTAGAACTCTAGTGGTTTTTAATACCGAATATACGATTGTTTTCAGACATCTGTTCCACTCAGACACCAAACACAGCAAAATTTCATCGTATCCACTTCGTGGCCTTATTTTTTATTTTGTCTCGAAACATTACACCAAAAATTAAGCAACGAAACCTAGATAGATCATACGAGGAAACAGTTTAAAGAAAAGTCCAGCTGTTAGAGAACATCAGCAAAACAATCATCTTTTCGAAGAGTGTATATATACAATTATGTATATATATGTATGTATAGTACATATTAGTACCAATACAGATCCGTATATTAAAGTCGGCGCGGATAAATTAACTCATTTTATGGCAAAGCCAAGTTGGAATGGATTCGAATTGGTATTTTCTAGTCAAACAATGAAATTATCGACAAGCTCGTAAACGAATCGTAAAATTAAAGTAGTTCACGATGATGGCCGTATATCCATTTTCTTTTTCTTCAAACGTGGATCGTTATCAGCCGATGTACTTCATTGTTTACCATTTCTTGTAACAAATCTAAGAAATTCCTCAAGACAAAAAGTAAAACAACAAAAAAAAAGTGGGCCTCACATGTCGTGCAAATACCAAGAAAATAATTTGGCGAAAAAGATGGAGAGAAATAAAAAAGTTTCCCAGGCTTTGCATTTCTGGATTTGAAATCGGATGATTTATTTTTTTTATTTATTTTTTTATGAAGTCTAGGTCTTATTTGTTTTTTCTGTTAACTTTATTCGGAACAATGTTACACATGAAAATTTTTCTCTAGTTATTTAACGAAATTATCAGCAGATCACTTTCTTCAGTCAATCCTACCCCGGTATTATCACCGATTTTGTTTTTCCTATTTCAAATTTGTCTCAATACGAAAGAAGCTATTTTCATCATCATAAGGTGAGAGAACGATCAGAATTAATTTTTTCCCACTTTTTCTTTTTCTTTCTTTTCTCTATTTTTATCACAAGCTACATATAGGTACCTGAGTGATTATAGTAATTTTTTTTTTTGATGTGTAAACATATTAGCATTTGGTCTACCGTAGGGGCTAAATGAGAATTACAATCGTCAGATTTACATAACTCCTAACTCTTACAATTTTAACTCTTATTTGTGTGTGTTGTATGATGTGTAGGTGTGCGATTGTGCACACGCTCACAACCACACTATTATGTTTACACATCCATCCTTCATGAGTATAGCTCCAGTGGAACTCACACTTTTTTTTTGTACCTAAACTCATTTTATTTTAAGAATTAGTGATACCTTGAAAACTCATAAGTGACCTCAAAAGGCATGTGAATTCATGGCAATAAAACAAAATAATTTGAAAAGTAAAGACTGACTACCGGATTTTCATCTTTTTTTATTTTATCTTGAATAAAAGCATCCACCTTTACAAGCGTATGCAGAGAAACGAAAAAAGAGGGGGGGTCAAAAATTTTAAAATCGCAAAACATTTTATTTCAAAAAGGGAGGAAAGGGGTCACAAATTTTGGACGAAGAAACAATTTCAAGAGAGGGGATTTGTTTCTCAAACCCCCCATCCGTATACGCCCCTACTCACATACGATGCCATTTTCTAATGGCGACAAACAAATTTCAGACTTGTAATGATTTACAACTCTTATCAATATCTTTTATCAATTCGCGATGTTTCAATTTTCCTTGTAAATTAATACAAAATTTCATTTCATACCAAGTACACTTAGAATCCCAACTTACTCATACTTCGATGTAATTGGGCACCTACAAATAATGCTATTGGTGAGCTCACAAAATTAAAACCTCGAATGTCTGATTCGACCTTATCACTTATGTACAGCAAACTGGACATACGCCATGAACAACACTTTGGTAAAATCGACTTCAGTTTTCCAGCAGCGAGCTGAATATAAATTTGGAAATTCACACTCTTCGTTTATCTTCATCCAGGGGCCACTCGGGAGTATCGAAGTTAATTATTTTTTCGAGAGAATATAAAATAATTAACTAAAATAATGGGACTAATTAAGAATAGGTTTTCTATCCACCCTTCAGAAATTACAACGGTAGCCGAAAAGGTTATAGGGGTTCGAATAATTATGAATAAAGGATCGAGGTTCGCTAATTCCTTCATTCTACTTCTCCTTCTTCTACTTTTTTTTCTACTCTTTATAGCATTTCAAGGTGCTGGCTCTGCACAACTTTCAGTTTCTTTAAATTTTCTTTCTTTTTTATATTGTTTTTTTTTCTTGTAGTTACCTTTAAGGGCATTCGTATTCTATTTGCGATCAAAGCCTTCGGTTTTTAATTATAAACTTGGTATTCTCTCGAGGGAACTTGAGAAAAACTGAAAAAATTTAGAATGAGATGTGTTATTAGTAGGAGATATACTTACAAACGTTTGATACGAAAGTTGAAATTTGACGACGAAAACTAGTAGGCCTAGGCTACATGGAAAATGTATACGAATGTAGAGACAAATGAGTGCTGTTGCAGAAAAATTACACCTATGTGAACGTGACTTGTTCATCTAAAGGATTAACCTACGTCGAAAATAATTTCGAATTATATAATTTCTTTTAGACTGTTTTTCATGAAAAGTAAATCTGTATGAATTCTAAATTGAAAATTAAAATTCCTTCACTCGAACCAAAACATAATTTTGCAGAACAAATTGTACCTACATAAAACACTGCGAACATATTTTAAATTCTTCTAGAACTCAAAATCCTCTATAAGATTTTTTCAGTAACATTGAAATCTTCAATTTGAAATTTTCGTCAAAATTCCAACAAATAAACATTTGTCAGCCGTCCAAAAGGGCAAATATATCAGAAATGACAGACCAAAAGCGCAAATGAATGAAACCAAAACTGCGAAAATTTTTACGTCTTATAAAAGTATGTTTATAGACAAACATCGTAAAATATTAATGAATATGCTTTCTTGAATAAAGGAAAAAGAGTTTTTAGAACAAATTAGATTGGAACCACTTGTTTCCTAATGCCCACATTGGTCACAAAATCTTTATTTGTGTTTTTGGTTACAACAAATTTGGTTTTATTCACGCTTTTCTTTGCGGTTTTGGTAGCGTTTTTTTAATCTTTTTTACATCATTTGTACTTTTTAACGGCATCGGTTTATTTAATATTACCTTGGAAGCAATTTATAGAAAAAACTGACTAATGAACTTTCTCCGATGTAAGTCAACCGGTTAAAAATGCCAAGTTTGCTTCAATAAAACCTCAAAATTTTAATGCCATATCAATGGCTATGAAAAGATGTAGCTTACGTTTACATTAGTTTAAAAAAGACACTCTCTGACTTCCGATTTAGTTGATTTTTTAGATAAAGAGGACAGAGCATGAGAACTATGGTTGGAACATTTTTTGAATCCTTGTCCATTAAATGTTTGTTCCTATCACCCATTCAGTAGCCTAAACATAAACTGAATAAATACTGTGATGAAAGGTGAATTAGTCTGACGCTCTGACTAAATAATAAATTGTTGAGCCATTTATCGAAAAAAGACACAGAACTGAAATTTTAAAAAAAATGTTGGCAATCTTTTGATTTCTACTCTCAAATTAATGCTTGATTGTTTCAAAAATAACTAAAATGTTGGATATTTTGGCTTGGTATAAGTAATTACTCTTCAAATAACAATCATCTGTTAAAACTAAAAATGCCAAATATTAGTCCAAAAATAATTAGACAAAGATCGAGTAACCAAGTAACGATTAATTACAAATTAATACTTTGTAAATGATTTTGAGGAACATAAATATACAGTACTGGCAACAACCATTTTCCAAATTGTTGGATAAACATATTAATTCACAATTTTTTTGCTTTTCTTACATGTTCGATCGTAGAATCTGCATTTGAAGAAGACTTGAGGCAGACATAATGAGAAGAATTTATTAAGTATACTATACAGTTATATTTAATATTATGTTATTTTAGTCATAGGCTCGGTTCATCCACACAACAATATTTAATTAGACGTAAAATAAATTCTGATTTCTTTTTATGGAAGCTCCGATTGACAAGACTTAAAAAGAACTGGTAAAACTTTTTTGGTGCATTATCAATTAGAAAAAAATCCAGCCAACTAGTTTTTCTCTCTTTTCAAATTGTCGAGTCGTATCACTATCATCGAATCGGTACCTAATTATATGAATTAATTTTAGTGTACTTGAACTTACTTCAGATATTTACTTTAATTGCCTCAAATATAGGTACCCATTATAAATTATTTATTGTTTCTTCAAAAGATTATAATTCAGAATTCATGAGCAACTGACATTATTTTATTGCAAAACATAATATCTTAAGAAAGAGTGTATATTATATTGCTAATGATTTTGAACCATTTTAAATGTAAAGCACAATAAATTCGCTAAATATTATCGTATAAATAATTTCAAATACGTACAACTGAGCCAAATGGATATTGGTTTTCATCTCGCACTTATAAAATCAAGACCACCTCGGTGAGCTAAGCATACGCAGCAGTAACAAAATGAAGACAAAGACTTAACTGAGTAAGACCAAGGCCAGAGGAAGAGTTGAAAAATATGTACAAACTGCAAAATTTTCGCAATATTCATTCCTCAATAATTTGCAATATTTATCGTTTAATTGTTTTAGCCTATTTCATATTTAGGTAAAGACATAAATAGAAAATTTAATTTAGCCGTTGATAATAATGAAATAAAAATATCAAAACCGAGACTCGACTGAGCAAGACGAAGACCAAACAAAAACGTGAAAAATATGAGTATAGATAAACTGTCAAATGTTTTCAAATAATTTGCAAAATTTTATGTTCAATTTTTCTCCATCACATTTCAGAAAAGACACGAATAAGAAGTTCACCGAAACCGTCAATTATGAAAAACAAAAATCTGTAAACTGGACCAATACGAAAATAGTACATCGCTTTTTCTCTTCTCAAAATTCGACAGCCTAAAGTCAAACAAAAGGTAAAATAATAATTTATTAGTCGACAAAAGGTGATTTTTTTCCCAAAAATTCCTCACTTGTTCTCCAAAAGTAGAAATAAAAAAACCATTTCAAAATTGACGAGAAGAATGTTGGCGGTCTCAGTTTTGGAAGATCTTAAAAAAAAATTATTTTCTACTCGTACTATCTGTATATAGCCTATACCGAAAACTTGAGGCACGCATTTGGAATTCCATCTGCATCTTCAGCAGCTCTACCCTCCCCCCCCAAGCACAGAAAATAAATATTTCACATCTTCGAAACTTCGTTGTTCGCCCCAGCTAAGATGGTAAACCACGACGACTGCTGGAAAACAATGCCTAAAACTCCCTCGAATTCGTAACATTCGTGTTTAGCAAACTTTGTTTATACGCCAATCGATAAACTAATTTGTGTTAGACTTTATCGTGTGCACTGTGTACAGTTTTAGACGGCACGAACAGAACACGTATTAACTGAATGAGGAAAAAACCTTTTGTATAGCATTTGCTCCCGCCCCCGCCGAAGATTCAAAGAAGACCGAAATGATGAGAAATTGATTTTTCCGGAAGATCTAGTGAAATATTTTCATCAATATTCGTTAATTGTTTTACATTTAGGCCTATATTCCACAGGTATGTCGACAGGGATATATCAATATTGATAAAAAAATATGATAGACTAAATAGATATTATTTCAATGAAAAAACTCTAGCTCAGCAATGCTTTCCTAGAAAACCCATTTTACCAGTTTAAATCTGGAGAATAAATTCAATGAACAATCTTCAATTACAAATATGCGAAAAAGTTGCAAAAATCTGTCGATAGTTATCGACATCTAACAAACATATCGATCTAACGAAATTTCAGCATTATATTTCTGAGTAAAATAAACAAAATAACCCCTTGCGTCGTGAATACGAAGAAGATATTGCACGCAACACTAGCGACTTGCTTTTCTCCAGCAACTTTTGTTTTGTTTTATATTATGTTTCCTGAAAACTATTAACCAAAGGCACCAAATTGCTATTAGACTTTTTCTCACATAAAAACTGCATTTCGTAAAAATTTTAGTCTTATCCCTGTTGTAGTTTATTCAAATTCCCGAAAAACTATCTTTCCTGCAATTTTTTCTTTTCCAGTATTCTCCAAAATTACTCACCAAATTGGCACCAAACTTCTATGAGACTTTTAAGTATCTGAGAACAATGTATTGTGAAAATTTCAGCCTAATCCCAGTGGTTTTCTCTAAGTCCTGGATAAACAAATTTTCCAGGAACTTTTTGTTCTCATTAAACCAATAGACATTAAATTCCAACCAAATTTGGTCCTACATATAAAGACCATTTTTCTTGTGAATTTCGTCTTTATACAGTTCGTAATTTTTTCAAAACCCTAAGCACAAAATTTTCTCCAGCAATTTTTTCTTTTAACGTTTTCTCAAAAACCACTAAATGAATTTAGGTAGCAAACTTTTAAGAGATCAGTACATACTTGCAGGCGAAAAATAAATCGTGAAAGTTTCAGTCCGATCCCTTTTATAGTTTCTACAAAATCCTGGTTAAACCATTTTTCAAGGAATTTTTGTTCTCAGTTTTCTCGCAAACTACTGAACCAATAGGTAACAAACTCCTATCAGACCTGGTCTTAGGTATATGATGATAACTTTTCGTGAAAATTTCAGCTCTGTCCCTTTTGTCTTTTTCTAAAAAGTGTGATCACAAATTTTGGGCGATACGTAATTATATCAGTAACTGTATATCGAAAGCGTCATTTTGGTGGAGGAAATGCCAATAATTTTGGAGAATTGAGCTTTTTGTATTTTTTTGTTTTTCAACAAATTTGGACGATTTTTATCCGGATTCTGTTCATTTTTTTCATTTCATTTTTGTTTCTTTTATTTATTTTGGCGTTTTAGAGGAAACTTTATTCGATTTTTATTATTCTGTTTCAAATTTTCATATTTTCCTTCGTGGATCCACAACTGCATAATATATCCACTCATATATGCGTATAAATAAAAAACAAATTAGGTAAGAATGGTAAAATGGTACCAGTTGTTTTATTTTCGCATAAAACAGTTAATTTTCATCATCTCCACCTCTAACCCTTTTATACGAGGTCTATTTTAACACCTCGTTAGCTAAAAGATTGGGTAAAAATCATATACACCTAATCTTTGGAGACTTTGATGGCCATCAAGAAACATAAATTAATCTAAAATGGCAAAAAGTTGCTTTAGGCGGAGATAAACTATAGGTTTCGTACATATTTAGCGCCATGCTGATATCAAGCCGAGATCACAACCACATCAACGGGCTGTTTCAACAGAAAACAGGAAAAAAAACTATCCAGTTAAAACAGTGTGACCCGATATTTTTTTTTTTTTCCAAACAATTAATGTCCCACCACTAACCATAATAAATAATAATGTAATAGGCTACAAATTCAAAATCAAAATCATACCTAAAACAGCTGGCGAACAGAATACCATCCAAAAAAGAGTCCGCAGTAAAGGTGCCATCATCATTGCGATAATTATGATATGATAATTACTGTAACTCCACGACGAACTAAGGTTAAAAAAATAACAACAACGACAACAGCAAGAATAATGAATTCACGGACGCACAGAACACAATAAAAACGAGCTTTTCAAAAACATAAGAATTTCACTCGGGTTTTCGAAATAATTATTTTCATTTAAATTTCGACATCGCATGTTAGCCTGAACCAATGTATAGAAAGTAAAATTTTCATATTACGATTTGTAATGTACCTAGGCATTCGAAATAATACCTTCAAACACCTTGTTTTTTCAACGCCTAGTTACACACTCCGCGTTCAAAATTAAACCGATCAAATTTTTTTAACCACCAATTTAATTGGGCAAATATTTTGCAATTATATGGGAAAAAAAAACATAAATCGTAAAAAAAAGTACGAGTATTTTTTTGTGATCATTCGATCACCAACGAACAACATCCACCACGCGAACCTGCGACAAACAAACTAAAATAAAATTACCATTCGTTTTCGCCTTATTATCTTATGTTTCATTCACCAAGCGTCAGGGTTGCTGCCTTTGAAATATTTATCAGTGTTGACTAAGTGTACGATGTTACGCGAAAATGATGAAAAATGTGACGATTAAACAAGAAGCAGGAAGAGCCTCTTTGGGAAGAATAGATTGAAACTGATAGTTGTAAACTCCTGAGACTATGATTTATGTGGTGCACTCGAACATATTTCAGAACACTCTATTTTGTTGTTATTTTTTTATTGGATATACATAATTTCGAGATTTGTTAGCTGCAAAAACTAACTGCGAATCGAAAACAATCATAAATTTTCAAGAACATTTTAAACAATATTCTAAGGACAATAAAGCAATTTCTTGTTTTCGTTGCTTTTTATTTTTAACGTTGTATTCGCTATAATGCTACGTCTTTTCCCAAGAAATCACAAAATTCCTGCTACGAAATTGAGGTAATTTTTTATTGTTTTTAAACCGACTTAAAAAAAAAAAAGAGATTATCAATTCGATCAATTCGATCCTCATATACGTTGTTTTTTCATGTTTGTTCCTGCATAATTTCTCAATCTGATACTGATTTTGATGAATTTTTTTTAATGATAGAGGATGATCTCATAGTGGTTCCATTAACTTTTTTTTTCAATCGATGATGTAGTTTTGGAGTTACCTTTAAATAAAGAAACTTTTAGTTTTAAAGTAATATTGCCACTATTGCTAGAAACGAAAATCTATAAAAAAATTTTTTCATTAAAAATTCAACCAACTTCAAAAAACAAAAAAAGGGATTTAAATGCTCTAAAAAGAAAAAAATAATTATTTTAAAGTTTCTCCAGTAAAATCTACTGGAATTAAAATAAAACGAAAAGGTATTATAGTAAATTAATAATTTTTTTCGAAAAATAAAACCGTTTTCGAAAAATAATAAATAAAAAATGCACTAAAAATATAAAAATAATGCTTTTAAAATTTACTCCAGCAAGATGTTAATCTAGGGACTGGAATTATTGAAATCAGCGCAAATTGAAAGTTTTGTCATAAAATTTGACGGAATTGACGTGTAATGCCAACATGGTAAAGACAAAGAGCACCAACTTCAATAATTCCAGTCCCTAGACCAACATCCTGCTGGAGAAATTTTAAAAGGATTATTCTTCTCTTTTTAGCACATTTTTTATTGTTCTTATTTTTTTAAACGAAAGCCCTTTTTTTGAAAAGAACTGTTATGATACTAGTTATTGATTCATTAGTTTGGCTCCAATTGAAATTCATTTTTCATATTACATACTTACCTCCAACTTACGGTATATTATCTTCTATACGTATTATAATATTATTATAATTCTTTTTTTTTTTTTTTACTCCTTGAATCCACTTTAATCAAGTTTTGAAAGCTAATGAACCAAAAATTTCAGTTTCAACAAATGCGTATAAAGACAACAAAAAACAACAATATTTTGGCGTACATAATATTTATAGATAAGTTCATTGTCGGTACAAATCATCTATTTTTTTAAAAGAAGAAAAAAAATATACATGTACTTTACAATTTATCAGTAATAAACTCCAGGTACTCATAACATAGAATAGGAAGTATATACATATCATAAATTCCATGAAACAGGTGAAATGGTATGTCACCTGTAAAGAGGTATGTGACAAGAAAAATGGTATGTGGCATTTGTCAGGTTGTGCTAGCTTACAGGTAATGCGATGAAACATTTATTGTAAATTGTGGGTGCGCGTAAAGAAGTACACACAGCACCACACAAATACCAACAAAGGCGGATGGGTGTTCTACAGTGTCAGTGTGTGTGAGCCGAGCTCAGTAAACAATTTAGCTACGTAGATAAAATACATAGCTGTGAGCGCAAAAAAGTAGTTTGTGGATATAATTCACTGGCCCACTAGGTGGTCGATGAGTGTGTAGTACACACTCGTTTGTCATTGACCACCCGTCGCCACATAAATAATTCTTCAAAATGCTGAAAGATGGCGCATAGTGGTATAACTGTGAGCAAATCTGGTGGTTAAGGCTAGTAAATTCATATAAAATTTAATTAAAAGAACTTCAGTTGTTGGATAGAAGAGGTAATCAAAATTATTTTTAAACAAACACATTACCCAAGGTTCAGATACTGCACAACTCATGCTAGAAAACATCGCACTCGGAAAATGCTCACTTTCCTCCTTAGTTGTGTAATATATACTACAGTAAAACCTTGTTAATCATAGGCGCCAACTTTAGTTTTTATAAGCTTCTACTCTACTAATTACTGCGATATTAAAATTGCAACAATATTCCAGCCAACCTTCTATAACGAAATAATGTTTATTTTTATGAAGCTAAAGCCAAAAAATAAATAAATAAAAGCCCATCTTTCAAAAAAAATTTTTTTAACTTAAATTTCTTTTATATAATACACGATCAAAAGGGCAATGTTTATGCTGATATTTTTCAAGTGAAAAGTAGGTCATATCATTGGTTAATATAATCTCGATATAAAGTGAATGCACATTTATGTAAAATTGTGAAACATCTTTTTACATGGAAGCATGTTCAGTTTACATCGAGGTAGAGGTTACATTTTCTAAATGAAACATTAAATCTGACATAATGAAGAGGTTGATATTTTATTCCTTTTCTTATAATTTTTAAGAAAGACTCATCATATGATATCAATACGATTCAAAAGTTAATTTACATGACTCGGGAATTGTTCACTCATTACGCTCATTTTGCAAACTCGTTCACATGTAATCGCTCACTTTTGAACCTTGGTGTGTAATATACTATTTCAGTACTGCCATATTTTGTAATTGTAATTTGTAAATATGAGGAAACTGTTTTTAGAACGGAAAAAATAGTTTAAAAGTTAATACATTTTTCAAAGGAGAACAACAAAAACTGTATTACTTACCTATGCAGGGAAACATAATACTTATAATGGAAATGGAAAAGTTTTGAATTTAATTGAAATTAACAGAATAGGTACCGACCATTTTTTTTAAACGTCTTATGAGAAAAAATTTGAATGGGACCAAAATCTGGTGTAATTAATAATTAGGTCTATTCCACACAGCGAAAGTGCGCGACTTTCAGCACTTTTTCAAAAACTGAACTTCGAATTTGGATTTGAAGCGGCTATTTAATATCTCGGGACACAACATAATAAAAAACATTTTTCCGAATAGAAAGTTAAAATTTCCAATAATAAATCTGATCAGAGTTTCCTTGAAAAACCTAATATTCGAGAGAACCTCTAACCTGGTAATATCTTACCTGTGAAATTTTTCATAGGTTTAATATGGCAAATAAAGTGATTTTAATAAAACAGCGTATTATAATTATGGAGAAACGTCTTATGTTAGAACGCTATAAAGGGTTTTTACTGCATTTCCAAATCGTTTCTAACACAATATTTTTTCAAATATTAATTACGACCTCTATTTATCCACAACGATATTTGTGTATTTATCGAAAAAGCTTTTTATAACTTACATATTTTTCACTTTAAAAAAATTTAGCGGGACTGTTTATAGTTAAAAAGATTTAGGGTAAATGCAGTTGTTTATAGCAATGCAGGAGCTCGTATAACAACTCAGAAACAAATACTTTTAAATAAGGATTTCACCGTCAAAATCACTCAATAAAAATTTCATAAGGTCTCCTCAACTCTTCTTTACTTGACCATAACATTCAAATCTGCATCAAAAGGAACCCAAAAAATAGAAAAAATATTGAATTGACCTCAATTATAAAATTATTTTTTTATCGTTCAAATTATAGAATGAATGATAAAGATGAGTGGATGCGAAAGCGGATAAAGTGATTAATAGTCTATTATAGTGATTAGGGTGAAGTTTTGGTTTTAAACGAAGGAGAGTATTAACTGAATCGATTTAGACTGTATTATTAATAATTTATCGAATAGTTATTGAATTAGTTGTGTGGAAACTGTAAACTACTTCAAAAAATTAAACCTGAATTGTGGTTTGTAGGAAGTGCTACAAATACTTTTAACAGTAGAAAAATGAGTGGCAGCAGTTTGTAGCAATGCTAATTAGTTGCAATTTAGGCACTGAGTATTTATCAGTTTATGACTTTATTTAAACCCTGGTGGTGATTTGCAGTTGATAAATTGTTACGAAGTCTTAAGTTCATGAACAATCTGCCTAAATTAGATAGGTACAATAAATTAGCATCAGTGCTTGAAACTACTTCCACTCGTTGAAGGTATTTGTACCACTTGTTACAAAACCCCTCCAAGTAGACTTCAAGTGTTAATAAAAATAAATTCTTTGAAGCAATTATTAGCTTCGTTCATTTATGACACAAAATCTCTTACCATGAGGCAACTGAATATTGTTAATTTTTGATATTATGGATTAGGTACAGTACCCATAATTAGTTAAAGCCTAATCTAAAGTTACAAATGCACTTTAAAAAAAGAAATTGTACATTAAAATTGATAATTAGTACGCATGCTACAAACACCTTCAATCGTTTAGCAATTTGCGACACTCGCCTGAATTTCAAAATTTTCACTTTGACACTCCGTTTTGAATTCTAATGATGAAATCCTTCAATTTTTTAATTTTTTATCAAATCTACCAAAGCTGGGGTGACATAAAAATTCACAGGGCATATTTATTCATCGAATTGGATTTTTCAAAAGTGTATGAAGATGAAAAAATGCTTAAGGCGCTATAAACCACTGCACTCACCCTACTTACAGATGTTGCATCAAATGCAAAGATCGTGATCATTGAAAATGATTGAGACAAGAAGAAAAAATTTTCAAATAATCTTCTTCGTTTACACATAAAACGAGATAAGACCCAATATTTCATACAAATAACAACATGACGTCAATAGAATAATAAAAATAGGCTAAAAATAAATTTATAAATTATCTATCGAAAATTTTTTCAGCAAGATCTAGAGACTGGAATTATTGAAGTCAGCGCCATCTTCCTTTATTTCGTATGCTTAGTATGATTAATCATTAATTTCATCAAATTTTATGGTAAAATTTCTTAATTAGCGCAATTTTCAATATAATAATTCCAGTCCTGAATCTAGTTGGAGAAATTTTAAAAGGATTATCTTTACCTTTTTGGCGCATTTTTATCTTTATTTTATTTTATTTTTTTCAAAGTTGAGTGATTCTATTATTTGAAAAAAAAAAAATTACTTCAGCCTAATACATTTTTGTTTTATTTTAATATTGTAGTATCTATATTGTGGAATACCTTGTCGTGAGAAATATTCTCACCAGAAGGAAATTCTACAGAATTTAAGCGTGTTCAACCACTTTGTACATAAGTACGGGTAAGCCAAAACCAAGGAAAACACTGGCGATTTTACAGCCGGTTTGGGAGACTTTTGTCTGGATGAGCCAATAAAGTTGCATTTGCCAGTGTATCTTTGATTTTCTCAAAGGCCTGTTCGGCTTCTTCATTCCATTCGAGTGGAGTCTTATCTTTATTTTTTCTTGTCTTAATTAGTGCAAACAGCTTACTTTGTTCGGCTGCTGCATTCTTCATGCAATGTCTATAGAAGTTCACCATCCCCAAGAAACGCCTAAGTTCAGCAACATTTGAGGGCTTCGGGAAGTTTAATATTGGCTCTACTTTGGTCTTCAATGGGGAAATGCCTTTGGTCGAGACTTTGTAGCCGAGGAAGTCAATTTCAGTCTGTGCATATAAGCTTTTACCTACGTTGATAGTAAGCCCGGCAGCGTGTATACGCTGTACGATGGCTCTTACATTCTCCTTGTGCTGTAGCTCACTGCCTTCAGAGCAAATGCAGATATTATCCAAGTATGCATATGCAAACGGCAATCCCCTAAACATCCATTGATAAATCTCTGGAAAGTTTGTGAGAATTACAGAGTCCAAACGGCATTCGAAGGTATTCGAATAAACCAAAGGGGGTTATAACCGCTGTATTTAGTACGTCCTGGTTGGCCATAGGAATTTGGTGGAATGCCCAGTTGATGTCTATTTTGGGGAACATCGTTTTACCCTTCATATTCGCGTTGAAGTCCATTATATTGATGACTGGGTAGCGATCAGGAACTGTTTTGGCATTTAAGGCCCTGTAGTCTCCAACAATTCGCCACTTTCCACTTTATCATCCCAATTTCAAGACTGGTTTTTGGGAGATGATGTTCTTGGGGGAGTTGAACTCTGACCCCTGTTATTGGAACTAGATCTGGGGTCCCTGGACCGGGACTGTCGTCCTTTGCTATTGCCACTGTTGTTGTTGTTGCTTCTACTTTTAGATCTTTGTTGCCAGCTACTATTGGATTTCGTGGAGCTTTGGCCTTTGTTCCTCTTTACTTCATCAGTCAACTGAGCTATTTGAGCTCGAAGTTGAGTGATCTTTCCAGTCTCTGCAGATACTGCACTGACCACAGCCTTTGACCTAGTGTATTCAAGTGCATTGTCTGCTGATATTGCAAGGAAGTCCAAGTTTGTGGATGTATTTATCACGGTCAAACCCATGGCGGCTAGGTATTGCACAACACTTTGAGGAAGTTGTTTGCAAAATTGATTGCCTATGACAGAAGTGGCTACGATATTATCCGCCTTCTGCCTCAATTTCGCCATGAAGATTGAGGGTTTGTCATCCCCCATCTTCATACCACCCATCACATCGTCAATGATTTGGTTTTTAGTTTTACCAAACACATTCCTTATCTTCTTGACAAACCAGGCATATTTATCCTCTTCTGTTGAAGGGCAATCCACAATATCCGGAATGTGGCGGATTATCTGTGGGGGCATGCCTCCACAGATGTGTAGATACCGCTGGTTCAGGGTTATGTTTTCCGTCTTGAACCTGCCTTCCAATAGGGTCAACCATAAGTCTACCTCGTTGGGCAGAAATTCTGGGATCTCTATCCTTCGTCTATAGAAGTTGGGGTTCTGTCCTGGCTGTAATTGCAAGAGCTGCATAATTTGCGCCAAGACTTCGGGTGTCAGCTGTGGCTGAGCACTACCTCCCTGCGATGGTTGTGGGTTTTCATTTCCATTTGGTGGTGGGACCATTGCTATGTCTTTTTAATGACAAGCGTATTCCTTAGAACTATTTTCTTCCTCGCTAGTTGAAAACACTGACTCCTGTGTTTGTAGGACAGGTGTTTTTGGGTCAGAACTTTGGCTTTAAGTTCAACCACTTCTCAACGTTTTTACTGCTAATTGATCTTTATTTATTGCAGCTCCCAGTCTTGCTAATTCTGGGTGTTGAGGGCCTTCTTCCAGATTTGGTAAATTCTTTGAATGTCGAGTCGAAGTCAGGGGTTGGGGTATGAGTACAACCTTCTTCCTCCAGGTCTGCTGTCTGGTTTCTCTTTGTTTATATATTTTAAAGAGAGGGGTGTAAATTCCCACTTCAGCAGACTCTACTTCGACGACCTAAAAGGTGTCTTAGTCTGAAAAAAAAATTTTTGTATTTGCTGAGCAAGCGAGTTTCTTGCCAGCGCACCACGCCAAATTTTTGTAAAAGTGCAACGCACCTGACACCTCACAACGTAGCCAAAAATCACATCGGGGTCACCACTGTGGAATACCTTGTCGTGAGAGATATTCTCACCAGAAGGAAATTCTACAGAATTTAAGTGTGTTCAACCACTTAGTACATAAGTACGGTAAGCCAAAACCAAGGCGAACACTGGCGATTTTAGAGCCAGTTCGGTTGGTTTATATACGGCTTATTTACACGCACACAAACACACATATGTAAGATAATACGTACGTTGGTGAGAATGGCCAGGTCGCATCATCCCCTATCGAGATAAGAGATGGCTGGCTGGTTCGTGTACGAATTGTGACATCATCTTATTGTGTCACAATTTGGTACTTGTACATTACCTGCAAGTACGTACAGGTAATTACGATCGAACGTATTTTGTGTGTTTAACGTCACAAGGACGAATGTTTGCCTGCCCTTTGGGGCGGTGACTGTTGTTGAGGGGTCCGAGCCCCTATACCTCATACGGGAGAGTCCCCACATATATATAGCTGAAGAAATTTAAAAAGTGTTATTTTTCTCATTTTAGAGCATTTTTATTTTTACTTTTTATTAAGTTGGTTCTATTTGTTGGAAAGAATTATAGGCTGATACTTACCTACCGATACTAATTTTGTCTAATGCTTTTTTTTTTTTTCGTAGTACTATAATTGCAGTAGGTAGCCTACATCTTGCTGGAGAAATTTTCAAAGGGTTACTTTACTCCGTTTAGGAGATTTTTAAGTTGATTTTTTTTAAAAATCAACCAACCTACTTACTGAAATTGCGTTAGTATTCGAACCCAGGGATGGAAATGGGTACGTTTTTCTAAACATTTTGGCACAATTTTTTAAAATTCATTTTTTCAAATATGTAGGTATCCCTTTTTGCATTGAATCAATTTCCAGGCGTAATTTTGATCAAATAGTTTCAAAATTTGAAAAACGTATTCGAATCCATCTACCAAAAAACTCTATTGATTTTAGTTCGGATCGAGCGCATAGTCCGTCTGGTAGGTTAGTTTATGTACTTTTTTATTGAACAGCATACAGGTCACAATTATCAATCGATAGGCCTGAAATTTGGTATACATAATTATGAGTTCTAGGTCACCGACAATAACTACTAATTTTAGTGGGGATAGACTTTGTGATGTCCGAAAAAGTCACACAACCAAACAAAAAAGAGCCAACAGATAAAGGCAAAATAAAAAGGTAAAAACACCTGCATGGCCAAGTGTAGGAAAAAGATAATTTGGGAGGGAAAAATGAAATCACCACAACCAACAAGACACCCAAATCAGCAGTAAAACCAACCACCCCCTCCTACCACATGCCTAATTATTTTAGGCTATCATCATGTAAATTTTGATTCCCAAAAAAAACAAGTAAAAAACAAATAAAAGAAAAACCGTATATTACTGATCCAAGATCCACAGTGTCGCAGTGGCCTGGAAACAATGCGATTGCCAGCTGGTGTGATTCTGGAGTCGCCCCTCGTTGATCCGGCTGAAAAAGCCCCACTGACAAGCGTTTATGGGACAGGAAACAGCTAAAGTTGGGAAACTCACAACTGGGGTAATCCAAGCACTTGCTCTTACTGCTGAATTTGGTAATATATGTAGAATCACCTGGGAAACGCAGTTTCTGCAGCCCTTGGTGATTAATTTCAAATTTTCATTATGCCAAAATTTGCAGTTGGTCAAAGTGACCAACATGTATTCACGAATTTACCAAACAATACACACTGGTTTACATATCAGATGTCCTAATGGATAAAACAATAAGAAATGTATTAAGAATCAAATTTTTTGTAATTTCAAAAAATAGGCTTGAAACCTTGAGAGCAAGGATAATTTTATACACACAATTTGCGATGTTTTTGAACAACATTAATCGAAGCGGTAGGAGAATAAAATATATTAAATTCAAAAATACGTATATATAAATTTGATGAAGATATTTCGGCGATCGTGTGGCTGTGGATAGAAATATTGAAAAAAAATATAAGGAGTGACTATTAGGGGAGAATGAATTTCAAATACAGGAAAAAACGGGTTAGGCTTCTCAATTTTTTGGCAGATTAATGGTTCTAAAAGGAGTGATTTTCAAACTATAATCTTAAAATTTGGTACAGGTATTGATTTGAAATATATCTAACATGCCTCCAAATTTTATTCTTGTTGGTGTTATAGTTCATTCCCTGGGGCGGCGTTGGAGGTGCTAATTTTTTATGTTATTCGGAGAAAAGTTGCAATTCCCTTTCGATAGTCACAAAATTTGGTACAAACATTACCTCTTCATACAAAGACCAGACCTACCAATTTTGGTTTTGATTGGTCAATTTGTTTCCAACTTATTAGCTATGCAGTGTGATTTTTCCCTCTTTTACCCTTTTCACAATGGTCCTTAAAAATTAATTTTCTAGGCTTCATTGAGAAAAACACTCGTGTTAAACTAAAAATAACCCGATCTCAGCAAAAGGTCCAGTTGCATAAATGTTAATGGTAAGTTTGCTTTAAAATAGTTTGGTACTTAAAGATAATTTCAAAACAATCTCATCAATTCTAAAATAAATAATATGAGATCATCATAAAATCACCTTTATTACTTAAAAAAAAAAAAAAATCAAAATCAGTGCCGAGAGTGTGAAGTTTATATGCTTAAACAAACATGAAAAAAAAAACAAAACATATTCATATATCTACATATTCGGATTAAATTAAATACCTACAGGTCCTCGTTTTTCTGAAATCGGTTAAAAAACGAACTAATATTTCAAATTTTTTCAGCAGAATATTTGCTTTTTTGTACGTTATTTATGGAATATATACGTACCTACATAAAGCTAAGTGGACGACTCGGATCAGGAATGAATATTCGTAATATATATAAAAAAGAAAAACAGTGAAACTACCCTCACTTTAATAAAAAAAAGAATATCTAGCCAAAATAAACAAAAAAAGTAGAATTTTACCAAAATCATATTTTTAAAATTCTAAAGCCCCTTCGAAAAAAAAAAAAAAAAAAATTGTTCATTAAATGTAGGGACGAATAAATCATGAGAACAATACATACCTTCCTTGTACATTGAATTTGAAATAGATAGCTATAGAAATTATTGTTATAGTAACAGGAGTTACTGGCTTTTCAAATAGACACTCCATTCGACACTTTTTTTTCATTATAAAGAATGTTCGAATTAAAATAAGAATTCTTGTTCAATCAATACAGTATAATGGGCGGTACGAAAATAAAAAATCTTAAAGCTAAGTTACCTATACGTATCGATGTGACCTATTCCACGAATTTAAGAAACATACGAGTAAAATGATGACATTCGATATTTTACTGCAGGTTTGAACTTTAACATAACGCAGGTTCAAAAACACAGATGATTTATGTTATAGGAAAATTCGACTTTTTTTTTTTTCTTAATAACGAAATTTGATCTGTTGTATTAATTGTTGTAGAATAAAGAACAAACTGTCTAGTCAGGATACAGCTGTCGCCAAAAAGTTACATTATTAATTTTCCATTCGGTTAAAAACATGATTACATAATGTTAAATTTACAAGCGCTCACAAATTTTAAGGTGTTTGAAATATATTACCTATGTAGAACAATTAAACAATTGTTCCTTTTTATTCTTAAAAACGAGAACTAGAGAATTCCAAAAAGTAATGCACATTAGACTAATTTTCGATAATTCTCTTCTCTAATTATTAGACTGAAATAAAAAATACGATTATTATGGGAAAGTATTGAGAAAACCGAATTTATATTACTGTTCATTGTTATGTACATTATAATCCAGTCAAATTTGAAAAAAAAAAAATTACCCCACAAAATTTAACTACCTATTCTATTGGGTTGTTTGGTGGGTCCCCTAAAATAACATACTAAATGAAATGAGTGTTGATGCCTTAAAATTTGGTTTTTCGCATTTTTGTCAGCGAATTTAAATTTTGTGATAAAAATAGCTATTAAGTTACAAATTGTTAACCATAAAGTTTTCAGTGATCAGATTCAACGAAGGTTTTTTTTTTGACACCCCTTTCTCCTTCAGAGAGTCTTGAAAACAATCACACGTCAGAGAATCTGTTCAATAGCCTTATTTAGGAGAAATAACTTCTAATTATTTTATTATTTAGAAAATTAGTAAGCCTATCCATATTGTCTACCCATCCATCCCTCTTTCATAAGCCGTCATCATCCCCTCCCCCACACCATTCTCATAAGACGATATGTATTTTCATTTGATTATAAAACAGAATCAAGTCACTCCCCAATTATAAAATCCCATGTTACTGATGAATAGACAAAAAAAAAGAACAATATAGTGGAATTTGAACTTTCACCCCATGAATGACAGTCCAACACCTGATGACTACGCCAAAAACGTAAACGAACCTTTCAAAGAATTAGTAGGTAGGTACGTCTATTTCACAATTATATTCCTATAGCGTGTAGGTACAGTCATACCATATCAGTTTTGCTTCATGAGAACGAGTGGACCGTGCTGTTGGGTGGATGAAAAGGAGTTATGAAGGGGTTAGATTGGCAGAAAATATGTTTTGGGTTTACTAATTACCTAAATAGTATGATAATAAAATTACGTGCCATAATATAGTATAATGCTATTGAATATATTCATTGAAAAATTGTTGTTTTAAGACTCACCGAAGGCGAAGGGGGGCATCGGACAAAAAACTTTGTGGAATTGTTTTTGTAATAAATTGTATGGTTAATAATTTTTTATTGAGCTATTTTTACCATGAAACAAAAATTACCGAAAAAAAAATTGGATAGGTAAACCAAATTTTGGAGGAGAAACATCTTCTTCCCAAAATTTCAAGAAGCCTATAGGGTGCAACTTTTAGCGTGTGAAGTACTCTAGTAGATTCACCCAAGAACTCGATATACTTAGCTAAATTTTTTATACTAATCTTTTTCCCTTATTTTGATGCTCATTTGACTAAAGGATTATTTCTTCAAATTTACAAATAAAAATATGAATTTTGTACGAAATTCGGAGCACAGAGAATTTATTTGGCCGATTCTTATTTTTCAAAATGAGTAGATCCTTAAACAATCATATTATTATTACGTGGCGACAAAAACGATATCGCTATCACCGATCATTTTAATTTTTTATTACTTTTTCCTAATTGAATTATTAGTCACTGCAAAAGTTCGGAGCATCAAACTTCAAACATTCTTAAAACCTAATACAATACTATGCTCGTGAGAATTTATTTAGTTATGAATATTTTTTTCTCTCTTGATTTTCAGCATAACATCTTGAAATACAGTCGACGGTCTTACATAACCATATCCATCTGATGTAATGAATACAGCGTTAATGACAATCAGTTAGTCAACAATCAGCTAACAATTAAACCAAGCTTCAGAATACCTATTGCAATGCGACAAAATTATACAATATTAAGAATTATTTAAAAGTGGTTTTTTCTTCTTTTTTTTTTTAATTTATATTCTTACAGGATACTTGACGAATCGTCTGCTAGATTTGACAAGTAATAATAATGATAACGATATAAAAGAAATATCCTACATTTTGGGTACGTATGTACACGAGATTGCATAGCATTCCTTTGATGGGAGTAATTTTAAAATGTGAGACGTCGAAGAACATTTATGCAACTTAGTAGCCAATGAGTCCAGTGAAAAATGTTATGTCAATATGGGGCGTCTATTTCATATTAAAGGAGCTATAAAAATTTCGTTTTTCAATAATTATTCTATTTTTTCTTAAAGATTGTTGAAAGTCAAAACTTTTTGGCTCCTTCAGTATAGAAATCAGGCCACATGTTGACATTACTTGCAACTAAAGTTTAAAGTCCCAGACGGTTGTCAATTCGCAGTGTTTTAAAATTACTCCTATCAAAGAAAAGTTATGCAACTTTGTGTACACACGTACACAGAACATAGTATAATTATATCTTTTACGATATCAAGTACATACTAACAACTAACCAAGTTCTAAGTTTGGTGAATACTTATGAAATAAGTTCATATTAGAATTTATTACAGTTCTAACAAAATTAAAACAATGTAAGACGTGTAATGACTGAATACCTACTATTAATTGGGTGAGTGATTGTTTAATAAAATGACTTTTTCAGTTTTGCATGTACCTATTTAATGTTTGGTATAGGCATAGGCAGATATTTTAGTTTATCAAATCGTATTTCACTAACTTCCACAAATAGTCCAAGTTGACAGAACCAATATACTTTTTTCTGCCTTTTGACACATATCTAATTGGAATTTTGAATACAACGTTGAAAACTTTTCCTTTTTTTTTTGGCCCACGTTACTCTTGTTCAGACAATACCCGGTACTAGGTTTGTTTTTACAAGCAGTCCTTCTTGTGTAGGCGGATAGTAGCAGGTCCAAGTCTCAAGTTGTATGTTAAAGTCCTCGCATAGGCAATTATTAAGTATACCATCTGCGGATGTAGAAATACTTCAGCTTGATCTACCTTTAAAGACAAACTAGGATGGTAGTTCGAATTTGGGATAAGTTTAACTGAAGACAAAAGACAAAATTAGGAATGTTCTTTCGTCATGAAGGATCAGTAGTGACGACACATAAGTCATTTCTAATATTGTCAGTTTCATATCGCAATTCGAGGCGATCTTTTATAAACACCTACAAGGTGATATTTCAGTCGACAATACGAGCAGATGGAGTTCCTGGCATCTGTTAAAAGGGAAATTTGGTGTGTTGCAGACAAACCCAAGACAAGCTTTGTTCGAGATAATTGCATTGCTCTGTCAATTAAAGGCCGTATTGAGCCTTCTTTCGCACATAGTGGATTTGTATTTCATCTATGTTAGTAATTTTCTCTCCTCATCCTTCCACACACCAAAAGCTCCGAAGCCTAAAGTTTTGTGATAGGAGTCTTTTACATCACACAACAACCATCATTTATGAAGACAAAAGAACTTTCTGATGATTTCCCTTACTTGTTGTCTGCAATAGTTTTTTTTTCCTTTTACACTTTGCTTTATCTGCTTTGTTGACACTGTAATTCTTTCGTAATTATAGTCTTTGACAAAATAATTCTGCTGTTCGTTTTTGTAAGTTTCAATTCTCTTATGGATTGAAAACTTCGTTAGGCTCTGATCAAATTGAGATTTCTGTAAAGTAGCCAAAATCTTTCCTTATCGTAAGCAATCTTGTGTTTTTGCGTTAATAACGAAACCTATTTGATAGGTAGATCTATTTAACGCATATTTCCTTAAGAAAGTGCAGAGGATATTCAGTAAAGATTTAGATACTAACTGCCATTTTTCGGCATAGTCGATGCGGACAGTATTCAAACTGACGAGATTATCTGGAACTAAAAAACACACACTTGATTAACATACACATATCATAACATACAAAAAACAAAATAGACATTCAGCGAAGAAAAGTCCTATTTCGCGATAAATAACTGAAAGTAATAGAATAACATTCACTGAGATGTTTACAACGTTTAAATACGTGTAGCTCCTTAGCTTGTAAATGAAAATTCACTTACAACCCCCTGCCGAAGTTTAATAGTCGATTCCTCTTATTTTGGAATTATTCCTACGGAAGGCACGCTCTGCAATTATATGTACATCTGTGTACAAAACATATATCTCTCTTGCGTAGGTTTGCTAATTTAAATACTTAAGTATCAACATTGACTTGAGAATTACTCACCTCATTTTCCTATCTAGTTGTGTTATAATTATATTGATTGAAGATGATAGAAATTACACGCTGAAAGAGTGAAAGTAAACAACGAAATAATCTAATGACTGAAGAGGTCCCCAATAAGCTAATTAGGTGTTTTTCACGTTGCCTTATAACTTTTTAGGGTGTAAATAATATATATAAAAATGTGAATCAGACGAAACGATTTTGCTTGAATTTCCAAAAAATAATACGATATATCTTCAAAGAACTATTGTAGCATTTCAAAATAAAATTCATTCAAAACAAAAATTTATGTTTTATTTTTATACTTTTTTCTATAAATTGCCAACTCGGGTTATGTAAATTTTTTCAAACAGTTTTTAAAATCTTTCGAAGCCTTAATTTAAGGAATTCTGAAAACGGTTTAGTAGTTTTTACCCAATACACACGAAGTGATTTTTAAATCATTTTTCTTTAAGTTTATAATCTTACTCTTTTCTGATTAACGTCTAAAAAAAAGGATGTCATCGGTGTGTTACAACTGTTTATTTTTAATGTTTGTTCCAGCATAACTTTTTACCCGTGTACCGATTTTGATGAATTTTTTTCTAAATGATAAATGGTGATTTCATGGTGGTTCCATTATACTATTCAAAAAAGTGTTCGTTTTAAAGTAAAAATGAAGCTGCCGAATGTAAATAAAACGAAAAGGAATTAAATAAAAATGTTTTTCAAAAATTCTAATCATCTTCTAACCAAAGGAATAAAAACTGGCTAAAAAAAAATAAAAATAACATTTTCACAATTTCTCCAGAACAATCTACTGGAAAATTATCGAAGTCGGTACTAAATTAAAAGGTTTTGTAATATTAATTAAAATTGAGTTATGACATGAAAGTTTACATGATAAGGTGAAGGAGCGCAGACTTGAATAATCTCAGAAAGGGTTACTGTTTCCTTTTTTTATCTTTTTTCATTTAAAAACAGTTTTCACCAATTGAGAAGATATTTCGTCGCATGCTAAGAATTAAAGAGGATTTCATTTTTCGCAGCACAACAGTGATTTCATTTGACACATACCTCGGTACTCGAAATACGATTATTTAAGTCACACGAACGACATAAAATTATAAAATCAATTTAATATCTAAGGTAAAAATGATTCAAGTTTATAAACATAATGCAACAACATAGATTAGAAACTAATTCTGAAATCGCAGATAAATATCGATAAAAATAAATGTTTTTCAATTTGGGTATTATCATGAAAAAAATACATTTTTGTTTCGCAGCTACATAAAATTGTGGGAATGAAAATGCATTCACAAAAAATGCCTCCCTCGAATTTTTTTTTTATTATTTTTCGTTTTCGATACAGTAGGCACTTAACCGAACGTGGAATTAATACGATTGCCAATCACAAAGAATAAAATATGCTCAATTTTACGTTAATAATATACCAGCGACGAAATACATGCGCCATTATGGGAGCAGGAATATATGTTTTGGAATAATTTAATACTCATATTACGTTAAGTCCTATCCGCACATAACGAGACGTACGAATTCTTCGTAATTAATATTTCCTTGAGAATCTTCTTGGCCAGCAAGCAATTGTTCGACTTCTTCATCGGTTAATTTTTCGCCTGCGAACAAATCGTAAGTTATAATTATTGTGATTGCGGACCATGTGTACACAAACAATGATGGACGTTTATGGTTTTAGTTTAATACATGAAACTATTTTTATTGGTGATTGGTATCAAACTACAGGAATGCATTATGAACACAATGAATAATATATTACCGAGGGTGGTCAGTAAATGTCTCAATTCAGCGGATGAAATGAAACCGTTGCCATCTTTGTCGAAGTGGCGTAATCCTTCGATAAAGTCATCGGCAGTATCGGATGAACGACCTTTAGAGATTGCCTGATAGATCGGTAAGAAGACATCGAAACTGATTCGTTCGTCTGCACATTAATCAAGTAATCGATGAATAAACAGAATAAAAAGACGACTTTCAAGCTGCAAATGCGTATCGACGGAAACTAACCTGGTTTATGTTGATGAGAGAATTTCTTTACGTCGGATTCGGTGGGATTTTGGCCCAGCGCACGCAATGCATCGCCAATTTGAGAAATGTGAATTTTATTATCTCCGCGACTGTCAAATAATTGGAAAGTTTCTTGCATTTCTATAAAACATAATACAGAATAATATAATCACACTATCGACGACAAAAAAATAATAACTATGGATCACAAACTAATTTTCAACGAAAACATGAACTGAGAAATGACACCCTTCAACCAAATAATCACAAAAGGCTTGATAATTCCACGTATTACCTTCTAAAGACGTTATCACACGATTAATAGATTCGTAGCCGTACATAATAATAAATTAATAGCTCGCACAGAAAACGACACACACACGACTTGCATCAAATTCGATAAGGGAGTAAGTTAACATTATAGTCATTACTCTCAGTCAATGTTGAAGATACAATTAATTCTACCTCGGTTTGCAACTGGAGAATACATGACCAAATAAGGAAACATAAACTCAAGACGTGATTTTACCATTCATAGTGACCATTGTCCTCGATTTATGTTAGTACTACATATGATATTTACAATGTTTGTGCTTACCTGCTAACTGATCTTCAGAGTAGGTAGTCTGTAAAAACGAAACAAAACGTTGATATTAGATTTACTATTCAATTTTCAAGGGAACAGTGCTGAAGCGATAGGATCAAGTTGTTATACGTTACCGATTTAGACATCTTGAAAAATGGAAATTTTAGAATGAATAAAAATTAGAAAGTACAAAATATTTAACACTATTTATTTGATATTTTTTTCAGACTTGAGACTAATCTCCAAAAATCGTCTAATGATGAATCACAAAACCTCCGATGACACGATTACTAAAAATTGAAGTGTTGAACCAAACCGCGTCTGTATTTATAAGAAATTGTGAAACAGCGAATAAGACAAAATCATTTAATGTGTTGGAGTTCAGTTTAGGAGGTTAGATGGTAAACCAACGGAAGGAGGGGAGTGTGACTTGAACTTGTTTTCGTATTCGTCATTTTTTATTTACATAAACGCAGCGATAATTTTCAGTGTTGCCAAATGACAAATATTATAAAGATGTTTTTTCGTTTTTAAATCTTTTTTTTCGGCTGATTCAGTAACAACTTAACAAGCATTCCAACAGATTTTCAGCTCTAATTCAGGAGTCAGCTAATCAGCTTCAACCAACCATTTAAACTAAGATTACTCAGCTATTAGGATCTAAAGTCAAAGTAGTCGCCCTTTGGTGGCCCATTCATCAAAATTGATGATTTCGGGATTATATACTGTTTTCTAGAATTGAGAGCATACTTCAAATAGGCATTAGCGTATGCTATAGCTTATTTTTTAGGCTATTATTCAGCTATTTCTTGACACTGTTCCATACATTTTTCATTCTGAAATCTGGATTAAAAATTTGGTAGAATATATTATTTTTGTCTATTTTTATGCTTCTTTGAATAAAAAAAAAAAATTGTGAATTTTCATCGCAAAGACAAAAATTTACTTCAAAAAGTTAGTTGACAGCTTAGCAAATAGTTATGCTTTATTTTTACAGTCTAGCTGATAGCTGATAGCTTAGCTTTATAATAAACCAACAATATCTGTTATTCACTACACATCGATATTTGAACATATCGATACTTTGAATTACATTACATCTGCATGCAGTTACTGTTCACTAATCAATGAAAATAGGGTAAGTTGTCTTGGTTGGATAGTAGCGCAGACTTGTAAGACTGGGACTAGTAACCAGGAGGTTGATAGTTCGTATGCGAGGAGAGTACTGAAGTTAATAAATTAAATGAGAATGTGAGCGTGTGAGCAAGTGTGCGTGAATGAGTGAGAGATGAATTCAAATCGCAGTTGTGGGAGCATGAGAGGGAGTGAGAACAGGTGAGCAAAAGCGAAAGAGGAAGCAGGAACAGGAGAGCAATCAAGAGATTATTCAATTTCAATCAGTTCTTGGATGTCATTCGTGAAGAGACAAAGTAACACTCAATTGTAGGACAAAACGTGATGTATTTTCTGTATTTGTTTCTTCGCAGAATTGATACAAGAGCTACGAATGTACTACCACATTATGTTGACCTGACAGCCCAATGTTAACAGAACTTGTCAAGAGCCAGAACTTCCTAGCATAGCACTTTCACGCCATATCGAATGATGAATTTCGAGAAAAACATTGGGAAAAGTTTTTAGCGCGAGACTGTAATTAATTGATATTCCTAATAGTAATATTATTATGCCCATCAAATATTCTCATAAAATGGTGAAATAATTCAGAATATTCTCAAATATCATGGGTGTCTTTACTTACAGGAATTTTAATACCGAATCGAAAAATTGAGAAATTTTGAGGATATTTTTTTCCAGATAAATAAAAAAATTTTTTTTAAGAAACTTTGTTTTACGAGAAAAATTTTTAAAGAAATTTCTATTTAGCTTCTGAAAATTAAAACATGAAAAAAATATGCTCTAAAATAGTTTTGAGAAATAGTCGAATATTTTCAAATAATATGCTCCCAAAATTATGTCAAATATCTTGGAATATGTTTGTATGACAAAATATTCAAAAACAAGCAGTAACAAAAATAAGGCTCATTTTGCTCATAATTTCATAAATAATAAAGATAACCTTGATTTACCCAAATAATGGTTTTTCAAGACAAAAATATACTTTTGGATATTTTACCTAACCCTAATCGTAACGAACGTAGGTAATCTGCAACTGAGGATTCGAAAACCAGAAAAAGAATTCTGTTTATACAAGAATCTGTCTGTGATGACAAGGTCTAGAGACAAATGGTACCTATGAAAAGAAGTAAAAAATACTTGAAATACAGTAACTTACTATTATTTTCGAGAAAACAGACATACATGATAACAGATTTGCGTACAGTGAAATATATTCCACATTTCGATCAATTATCCAACTATTCTGATTCTTTCTCCAAGCCAACGACAATAATTCATCTTACTGATCTTAAATTAATTTGTATATCATGAATTTAGTGAATCTAACACAGGTGTGTGAAGCGATTTAGAAGACACACAAGAATTTTTCTACAAGTGTTTCTTCTGGGAAATCACTGGCGTATCAATACATTTTTACTAGGTTCAATAGAAGTTGAAAAAACTTTTTCTTTTCTTTTTTTTTTTAATTTTATAATTATTATTGATATTAATTAATAGTTGAATTATGAAATTTTCTGAATTTTTTAAAATTCAAAGCGTGTGCCAGTGGCATACTGGTATACCCGTAAATACACCGGGGAGGAAAATTACTTAATGAGATTCACTCATTTGCCAGATAAAAGATCATCGAGTACGAAAAATTAAAAATGGTCCTCAAATGAACTTTTTAACATATTTTTCAAGAGAGATTCGGATTCTATTTTTACCGCTACGATAGAAAATAATATATAGCTGATAAGTGTTGGAGTACGAAGTTATCTGTGTTTCTTATTTACAGGAGGCAAAAAATAAAAAACCATAAACACAGGTACTTTCATTTGAAACACCAAAAACAAAGCGGTTTTTCATTGTTTTGTCGTTTTAACGGCACAGTTTCAGGCTATGGACAAACGCATATTTTCCCCACCAAATTTGCATACAAAGAGTTTGATGAATGATAAGATAAAATGCGATCGATCTGTTTAATTGCGCACCTATGGCGAGATTAGTACGCATACACAGCCATAATTGTAGTCTGCTAAGTAGTGCGTCACTATATGAGCATCAATCGAAAAAGAAGGTTTGTGCGACTTAACATACAAATGTGATCACGAAAACGTTGTAATGATCTAACCGAGAAAGATGGTTTATTTCAGTAAGTAAAACTTACAAACTCGCTACGTTCACACGCTACATTGATCAGAGGAGCTTAATGCTTAATATCCTCAAAAAGTTTACAATTTCTATAAATCTTAAAAATATAACTTTATTTCTACAAAACAAAATTTATACAAAAGTAAATAGATTTCCTTTATACCTATTCTCACCGGTTTTTTCCGATATTTTTGATTAATAAACGAATTTATAATAATTTCTTTCAATCAACGATGAAAAGTCAAAGAGAATGAGATATCATTCTCAGCTAATAATTCGAAATTCGGAAAAAAAAAAAAAGTAAATTAATTTAAAGAAAAATTTTCTAGTACCTAAAGTGTAAAGGATCAATATTTCTTAAAATTTGAGCAGTATCTACTGGAATTAACTAAAAATAAGAATAATCAAAATGAAATAATTGCAGTAAGGAAGTGTCAAGCGGAACAAAGCGAAAGGAAAAAATAATGTTTCCATAGCAAAATTGAATTTTCGTACGAAAAACCAGCTAAAAAATATTGAAAAATATTATATGAAAAATAGTAACAAAAAAAAAAAAAAAAAAGCAAGAGCAAGAGCTAAAAGAAAACATCATCAAATGTATAAACTATCTTGAAATGAATTTGAAGTATCAACGTAATATTTTGTGAAATTTATCTAAAAACAATAAAAATAATAAATAATCGATTAAAATAAATACAAATAATTATAAAACAGAACGAAAAAAAAATTCATAAACTTATTAAGAACAAAGAAAATATAATAAAAATGAAATAAAGGAATACAAAAGAAAACACAATACGTTGACTAGGAATTGAATATCAGAAATTACACTTTTTCGCTTTTTATTTTTTGACTCAATTTCATAAAACGTGACATTGCTAAAAATGATTGGATAAGTGTTTAAAATGTTTTTAATACACGATGAGAAATTCAGATCATAAATCATGAAATCGTATTCTGATGAAAGAAATACATCTTGACGTTCTTCTGATCAGAGAAAGCATAGTAAGAAAACAAAAAAAATGTCGATGGTCTCTGTGCTCGTTGCTAAACGTAAACCAAAAAAAAAAAAAAATTAATCCAAAATTTACAACCGAATTTAGAAATGTTCGGCAACGAGAAATACCATATAGAATTTAAATGACTAGTTTTTCAGATGTTCAATTTTAACGTAAAATATTGAGCTATACGATATGTAAGCAAAGTGCGTTATTTTTATATTCTCTTTCATTTATTTTTTAATTTTCGGGAAATATTACAAAAGCTTAACATAATATTATACGTACACTTTCTTTGGCAGAAAAAATATATAATTTATTGTAATCATACGCGATACGCAGTTTGAGTATTTAGAAACGATTCATCAAGTCTGCACACTGAAATGAACGAACTGAATTCGTTTATCACAATCGAGGGGCAAGATTCCAGAAGAAAAAAGTGGTGGCAGCATTTGATTTAGGGCGACGAGATCTTTCATTATCATCTCAAAGGGTGTTCATTTTTTCCAACAAGTTTTCGGAGAATTTCTGAAATTTTTCCACACATTCGTAAATAAATATGCAACCGAATATACTCCACAAAATGGAACTCATTTAAAAACAGGCGGATAATTTACCTTAAAATTCTCTGGGACCCTATCCACAATGTCGGGCATAACTTCCTGAAAAAATAAAAGCAAAAACATCAGCTCGGCAAATGGGAAGTATTAAACGAAAAATACACTATATTTTAAATGATTTTTTATGCAACGAGTCTATAATTTTGTTGTGCTTATCTTGAACTTCAAATTCAATAGCTTGTTTTAATGAGCCAAAATAAGAAGGGAAGGAATTAATCACAATTTTTCGACGCGGTAAAATATAAATTCCTCTCATTGAAGTAGACATAAAACACACTCATTTAATATATGCTCCAAAAAAAGTTTAAAACTAATCAGAAGAGAATGGAAATTTACCTTCGTTTCTTCCTTTTCCCTAATAGAATAATACAGTACCTATACGTATAATACTAGAAATACGTTGTAATTTACATATCTTCCGATCATTATCACCCTCACAACATGTGAAAGAAGTATTCAATTAAACACGCTAATAGTGTGTAAGTTTTTACACGAACAATTTGTACTAAACACATTGGATGGTCGATAAATTTTAGAAACGTCCACAAAAAATTGATGGATACGCAAGTATAATTCGTTTTCCCCGACAGAGTCAGTGAAAACGAGCATCGAATAAATAAACTACTTTCCTTCAACAAAATGTATTATTTCCTCTTCTGATGATAACAAATTAATTTTTCAGAGAAAATCAATAACACCAATGAAAAATTTTCAGGGTAAAGAATCTAGCTTTGGGAATAAATTTACTTAGACGACAGAATACATATTATTCCACTGAGGTGCGAAGAAGAAAACTGTGACAAAGGATATTTTGAAAAATTTGACTCGACTGAAATATTTTATTAAACCTATGAAAGGAAAACACACTGGAGTTAAGGGAGAAAAATGCAATTTTTGTGGTTCACACTTTTTTTTTTTTTAATTTGGCTTCAAATTTTTGATAAAATGAACAAAAATTGTAATTAACGGGCAAAACTTAAAAAGAAAAATCATTTTGGCTACAATTTTCATACTACAATAGGTACAGAGCATTAAAATCAAATTATCTATAAAAATCATAATTGTTTATTGTCTCCAAAACAGTGGAAATTCAAAATTTTTTTATTCTTTTATTTTCCAAAAACTTATGAGAAATATTGAACCTTCAATAAACTCATCTTTATCAAAATATTCTAAAAAGCTACACCTACAACTATTTGAGACGCTTCAAGATAACTATCGCTACAACCGAAAGATGTGATCTATTTCACTTTTGGGACTTCAAACTAGGTACCAGAAACAAAAGCATTTTTTACGTTTATCACAATACTCTGACGAATTCACAACCAGAAACGATAAATACTCAATTAAAAGGAATGATTATTTATTCTCTTTATAAACTTGATCACTTCAATGAAAATTTCGCGGAAGCTAGAAGGGAAAGAACGCCCAAAAAATCAGATCCACAAAACCATAACAATTGATATTTCAAAAGCAATTAATCTTATTTTCCGTAACTACTGACGAAAATTGTGCAATAATTTAAACGTGGAATTTATGAAAGCCTCCTCCACGTTTCCGAATTGAACCAGATGATTTCTGCATAAACTTTTTGTGAGGGACAACGTCCCTTCCAATTCCAACGTTAAAAATTGAATTTCAAAGAAAAACCAATAGCCTATGGTCTAACTGAAAATAATTTTAAGGTTACAAACTGATCGTAGGTATAGCCTATACAATATAAAAATATCACACTTATAGTTAATTCAACTGAAAAAGTAAGACTCTTATTATCTACCTATATTTTCCTTGACTCGTGAAATATTAGTGGTTCCAAAATCATTTTAAATTTTACAAAAAACTACCAACAATAATACAAGTTTATTATTCTATTAGGAAAAAAGGACGGTTCGCTTAGCACTTTTCTGAAATTCCGCTGTTCTATTTAGAGAAGTACGGAACTAGTTGTCAGAAGAGGCACTTTTATTTTTCAAGGCAGAATTCTAAAAGAACTTTAATTCTCAAAACCTGCTGAACTTTCTGACCTGAGTGACCTGACATGGTGCGTAAATTTGGATAAAAAATTAAAGATATGATCGTAATTTGTATCATCACATGCTCGAAACCGTGCGCGTCTTATCATTTCCTTTTTATCAAAAAACGTAATAATTTCATTATTATTCTCTTTGGAGATATCAATAATCATTCCTATGAATTTTTCCACAGAAGAAAACAACGTGATAGCTGAACAACGAGAACTCATTTTCTACAGAGTTTCTCGAAAACTTAAAACTCAAGTGCAGCACTTTTTACCTTACAGAATGGGCCTACGCACACCATTCAGCTACTATAATTATATGTATGAGGAATTGAAAAATTACCTCTATTCGCTGTTTTCGTTGATTGTCGTTGTCTAAATCCAACAGTTCGTCGATATCGACTTCAATTTCTCTAGTCACATTCTGAAAAAGAAATCAATAGTGTTGCTGGTTAGCATGGTTATACGTATGTTACACCTTTTGTGTTGGTAAGGGCACGATTTAATAATTCTCGTTAACATTGTTTTATCGCAATCAACGATAAAAAATGGAATTCTTTTCAATAAAATATTAACTTGAGCGTAAGCAATTCGAACGAATGTGGAAAAGGACGGTATAAGACGTCCTTAACCCATCAATATATACAGGGTGTTTCATGAATAGTTTCTTAAACCTGAAGTATAGAACAGATAAATAACCGAGTAAGTACGACTAACAAAAAATTAATCTTCAAAATTTATTTTCAAAATTTTACGAGGCAGAGGTTAGAAAAAATAAAAATTTCGAATTTTTCAAAGGGTAAATTCGAGAAGAATGGCCGGGAATGAAAGATATTGTTGCCCTCATTATGTGCGATAAAAAAGCTCACGTGACACACTTCAAAACACTTATGTACGAAAAGTTGCATATGCATGAAATTAAGGAGCTACTAAGAAATACTTCTTTCTGGCTGTTTCAATTTTAAAGATCGGGAAGTTTTTCACATTCGTTCACGGTTTTACTTGTATCCATATTTTAGCTTTTAGACTCATGAATCACTTTGTATAGTAGGTACCTATAAGTAAGCTTATTATTATTTTATTATAAAACTCCAAACTAAGACAGATGTGCAGTATGGATATAGATTCACCAGAACAATTTTTGATGAAAATTTTTCAAGTACCTAGGTTTTTCATGAAAATCTACTTATTAAAACTGATTTTGAGAAACAACTTAGGAGTGGGTGTGGGTACAATTAATCATAAACTTTGGGACAGACGTCGATTATGGTCAATTTTGAAACCGTACCAATATTTCGTTGTCATTGGATTTCCAGTTCATGCTCAATAATAGCCTACTCGTTTAAACAGAATTTTCCAATTTTTTTTATTGATAAATTTGGGGTGAAATTGGAAAACAGGACCTGAAACTCAACTAGCCAGTACACCAGAACCAGTACCTGAAATCAGGACAATCTCAGTCAAACCGAGATGTATGGTAACCCTACTTACAACTATAATGTATAGTGAAGCCCAACTAGACAGAATACCTGTAAACGTAATTATTATATTTTTTTGTAACATGTGTACAAAATGCTGTATTTTCGAGGCATGTATGGCGTGATGAAAGCGGCCAATTTCAGAACTCTTACTTTTATCACTCCTTAATTCTTTCTCTCATTCCTTACTTGTTTTTGTTTGCATCTTAATTTTTTTTCTCTCACCTAATTGGTTCCTCACTTTCCTTCACACCTTTACATGCCTATTTTATTTTATTTAAATTACAATGGATCCTCCATACAATAAACACAGAAATAACGAATTGTCTTAATATAGCAAAAAGGTAGTCCAGTCCTTGGACATTTCTACATTTTCCTTGTCACTTGGATATAACAAATTATTGACACACCATTTTTTTTTTGGTCTCTGATAATTCATTAAATTAAGGTTCCACTGTAATTCCATTTTTCTTTCTTCAAAATTCTGTGTCATAATAGGGATTTGACACAAAAAACAAGAGGACTGGAAAGAAATGATCCCGACAAAGAATAGGAGCGAGCGAAATTGTAAGAAAAGGTGAAAATATCAGGTTTAAAAACCTGCTAAAAAAAGGTACCTACTTCCCTCCAAAAATTTCAGGAACCAACATCCTTTGGACGTATTATATCTTCCGGAATTATTAAAACAACCTTCCACTCTAGCTATATGATTGTGCTAGTAATTGCGGATTTCCTCATAATTTGTTGTTAATGACCGACTGAAAAACCATTTTGATTTTTTTTGGCTTTTCTTCATTTTTGACAACACGTACCTGATCAGCTCTACGATTTCATTCGAGAAGAGGGGACACTAGGGAAGGTCGAGGTGTAGACTTTTTATTAAAAAAAAAAAGTTTGTACCGTCACCCACAAACAAGAATACCTAATTAAAAATATATGCATACATATTTGGAGCCCATGGACTACTAGCCCACCCCCCATTACCCCACTACTGATATGCATAAAATCCAGTTTGTATTTGTGGCGAATGAGCGAATGTAAACGCTAAGAAGTGGGTTATTCTGCAAAATAAAATGTGTTTTTTTTTTTTCAGATTCTCCCAGCAAATATATTGAATTTTAACGAATACGTACACGATATTATTCGCCTCGCACATAAAAAACGAGATTCGATGGATACGACGACGACTGTCCAGGAACCGGTTGGAAGTGGTCAACAGTATTTTTACGTAATTACGCAGCTTCGCAAATAATGCGTCGCTACGTAATAGCGGCTCGTTGGTCTAGGGGTATGATTCTCGCTTAGGGTGCGAGAGGTCCCGGGTTCAAATCCCGGACGAGCCCAAATTTTTTACAATTTTTTCGAAACTTTCACAATTTTTCCGAGTCCACAACACAATTATTGACGTATTTTGTAAATTAGGCAATTTTTAGCGGCTTTTCGACGCTACGATAAACACTTACGAAAAATTTAAGGTTTCCAGTTTTTATGGCAATCAGCTAACTGAAAAAAAAATACCGTCATATTATTCCAGCAGTGGTGTGACGAGAAATTTTTCGCTCGAGGACAAAGCTATGTAACGCCGCCACCCAGCAGCTGATCCACAGGGGCAGTTGGAAGGGTATTTTTAAGTGGCGATACTCGTTAATGCGATCGGACAAACCAAAAATATTGTTTCGAAATGTTTTTTTTTTCGTATTTTTCGACATTCTCACATCTTTTGGGGGAATTATGGGGCATGTTGCGAGTTAGAAAAAAAAAGATTTCTTAATAATTTTGCGGCCCTAAAAAATCTACCTCCGAGGGATAAAGTATCCCTTCCTCCTTCCTGTTATGCCACTAGTAAGATCTATCGAATGTGGAGAGGGAATGAAACTGTAATACTAATTTTAGCAGAATTTCATTTGATTATTTCCATAAGTTACACTACTTTCCACTTTTCCTGCACCTCTACTGAAATAAAGGAATCCATAACACAGAAAATTTAAAATTTCTGTGACACTATCACAGCGATTAACAACACAAAGCATCAATTATGTTTTAAGGCAAAATGAATAATTTAGCACCAATGAATCTGCATTCGCACTCGTAATAAGGATTTCGAACGATCAGCAAAGCAAAAAATTATGACGACAGAATCGTCACAATGTTAAACTGAACTTTAATTCGGAAATTGAACGGATTGGACAATGTGATCATGAATGAATGAGAAGAAAGGATTGCAGCGTAAGAAGCTTTTTACCAGTCAAACAAGATAAAAGACTAACGAAATTCGACGAGACTAAAAATGAAACTAGCATTCTGTAATCTTTACTCCAATTACTTACTCTTCCTAAGAGTTTGTGATAAATAGCGTCGAATACTGGATAAAAATAGATCAAAAACAAACGCCTCGAATAGAAAAATTGTCAATATAATCCATTCACGAGAAAATACTTCAACAATTTTCCAAGAAAATACAGAAGGTTGTGAAATTGGAGACGTAAATCGATTATTTCTTCACAACGGTACAGTGCTTTTACCAAAATTTTTGGAACAAAGTTTCCTAAATAAGTTACGACTTAACTCTAGCGAGAACTAGATGAACTAACTCGATATCTTTACTAAAA
The DNA here is from genome assembly GCA_011428145.1 of Ericerus pela. Lineage (NCBI taxonomy): Eukaryota > Metazoa > Arthropoda > Insecta > Hemiptera > Coccidae > Ericerus > Ericerus pela. The sequence goes on from WOFM01000392.1 coordinate 3,094,772, forward strand.
TTTACTATAGCACAAGTTGAAAAAGAAATTGAAAATTTAAATGTTCAATACAATACTTATTGATAATGTACTAAAAAAACAAAAAAAAAAACACGAATATATAAATTTAGGTCTCCCTCACCGCAGTTAGAAGTTCAAGATTGTTACCTGTGATTTTTTCACTAGAAGTATACTACCTAATTTCTCTTTTAACTGCGCAAAATCAGAACTGATAATTCAGAAATCGCACGAAACATTTATCCTTTTTTTTTTTTTTTTTTTTTTTTTGTTAAATATAAATTACGAATGAAAAATATTCCTTCATTTTTCAGGTCCTTAAAGAACTTCTAGAAACTCAAATCAAGGGTAAAATTAGGGATGAAATATTTTCAAATGTTCCTTCAATTCCTCTTGACAATATAAGAAAACAACATGCCAAAAAATTAAAAGGATTATGTTAAAGTCTTTAAAAACATGACGTAAATTTGATTTTTCAAAGATCCTTGAATGGGAATCTAATCACATTCAGCCTTTGGTCAGGAAAAAATGAGATAATTAATTTTTTGTATTGCCTCCATAATATAACGTGTTTTTTTTAAACAATAACAACTTGAATCCATTACTGGGGTAGTAGACATGTAAACCAACGAGCTTATGAATTATACTGTAGAGGCACAATTCGGTAGTTGTCAGTGAGGACGTTATCCCCACTTCATCAAATCCTTGAAACGCACAGAAAATATTCTCTTTCAAACGAATTTTCGGTCTTAATGCTTTTTTTTTAATAAGATAACCTACTTACTTTTTTGACATGAATGAAATTTCAGGGGAGATTTCAAAGAATTGAATGAGTTTAAGAACAAGAAGTTTGAGCCATTAAAAGCAGAAAAATTGAAGATGAGATCGAATCGCATCAGAATGTAATCAATAAACAAAACACTAAAAACGACTAATGAATTCTTGAAAATGAGTAGTTATATTTTGTTATCTGTAGGGTAAAGTTTACTGAAACATTAAATTAAGCCAATTTGATGCACAATTTCATTTTCTTCTTCAATTTTCTCGACTTCTAAAAGCTCAAACTTCTTGGTCTTTGATTCGTTTTATTCCTTAAAGGCATCACTAAAATTTCATTTATTTTGAACAGGTAGCTACCTCTTGTTTTAAGACAATTACGACAAAAAACTTGAAGCCTGTCCTATACTTACAATGTTTTCTTATGGTTGGTGTTGGGTTTATGTAAGAGGAGTGTCTGGCTTCACTGAACGCCATGTAAAACATAGCTTATTGTACCTCTAGTATAATTCATATGCTCGTTGAGCTGCATATATCAGCAAGAGTACAACAAAGAGAGAGGAGACTGAATAGCTATCCACTATAGTCATACAATATCTCACTCGGGATGATAAATAAACAAAAACATCTATTCAAGAGGATTCCAACAGAAAAAGAACAATTGATTCTCGATAAAGAAAGAAAAAATAGTAGAAAAATAAGAAAAATAAGAGAGAAACTGTGAAAGAATCGAGTGAGATACAGTCATAATTGAAACAAGCTCTTCTAGAACAATGGTTGTTAACTCTCATGTCACGAAATAATAAAAGCTTTAAGCAGTAGGATTTTTCACGAGGGAAAAAAAATTCGACGACAAAACAATAATGTGAAGAATGTATTTCATACACCTGCTTTCAATTTCATTATTAATTATAATTGAAAATCAGTAGCATATAGTTGCTTCTACGTATAATTATGATGTGTTCCTATAATGAAGAGAAAAATTTCAAGGAAAATGAAGACAAATCAATGAATAAACTTGGAATGAAAATTCATGTCACGATAACTTATATGACTTATTTTTCAACTGAATTATGGCCTTCGAATGAAAACGAATAGAAAATTGATTGAAAGAGAAAGAGCACGCGATGACTACTGATGAACTTGATTCCAATTTACTGACCTTTGATTCGTTCCTTTTTTTTTAGCTTAACATTATTAACGATTGATTCAAAAACTTAATAAATTGTCGAACAATTCACATCGCGACAGCGTAATTACGACTTTAATTCGGCGCTGACGCTCAGACGAAGCCAAATATTTATAGAAACTAAAAATCAATTCTTGTCCAAAATCTAAACAGCGAAGAAGTATACGAAAACATTTTTTCCTTCCTTTATTAGCGAACACTGAAACGATGACAGACCTGGAAACAGAGACAGTGCAAAGCACTGTCATCTGTTTAGGAAGAGGGTGTAATCGATAAATTTTCAAACCAGTCGAAATTTTGACCACAAAATTAAAAAAAAAAGATTATTTGGAAGTTTGAAAACACACACACACAAAAAAAGAAGGTCATCATTCTTTCAATTTTTACAAGAGCTAGGGCCAAAGGAAGGTGTCACATTCACACTCATCACTTGCGCCCTCCTGTCAGAAAAATCGAAATTTCGTAACTCTTAAGAACATTTTTCAGTCTAAATATCTTATTTTTTGATATCTCGTAGTGTCTTGCTGCACAGCCGAAAAATTATTCATAAAAATAAAAATCAAGATATTCAATTTTATGAGTATTTCAGGTTTAAAAAAAAGCCGAGCTGAACTTTCAGTTCTTGGTATTCTGTCATTGATAGGCTACATTTATGTTGCATTCATTCATTCATTGTTACAATGAGACGTCTCTTTATTTGGTCAGGTTTTTTTTTCATAATTTTTAAATCCGAAGGGCAGTAAATAAATTATCTTTGCAATACCCAACCGAAATAGTTATTTGTGATACAAGTGCAAAAAGCAGGTGATTGTGATATGAATGCTGCAAATCACACGAGTATTTATCACCTAATTTGCAAGTGTCACACACTATTTTTTGCAATACCCCTCTATAGCCCCCGAAAAATTTCGATGATTTTTTTTTTCAGATCCAATTAATAATAATTTATAATTTTATTTCTTTAAACCAAAAAATTTTTCTTAGAATTTTTTGCGGTTTGCTTGTTTTTAGAATGTTTTTTAAAAATACGGTATTTAGTTCCAAGCGAGAAATAATAAAAACTGAGAAAATAGCCAACCAATGCAAGAAATTAATCAATCCGTGCCAGAAATTCATCGCGATGAGCGAGAAATTCAAGTTACAAGTGCTCATGTGTGGAAAAAAATTTTTTGACTTTGTATTGAAATTTTCTACTTTTTGTTCAATCAAGGCGCATAAAAATACATACTTTTTGGGAAGGATGTTGTAAAAAATATGTTTTTGCAACACATGCACAAGACAGAGAGTTTTACATACATGTAGAGCAAATGTAAACAAACGAATTTTTGGCCTGTGAAATAGACGATAATTTTACAATCTCTCGCGCATCCAAATCCTGCGCTACAGGATGTAAAATATTCGAACATATAATCATTTTGATATTATTATTTAGTTATTTTGTGAAAAACTATTAGTCAATTTTCCAATCCAATCAAACACAACATTTCAATTTTCAAAAAAATGTTTCAAATGATTCCTCAGCCTCAAATTAAGTTAGAGAGCTGGGGTTTGTAATGATCGAAAACAGAAAATATTAAAAAAATTTTCATATAATTTTCTAAATTATCTATAGCTATTTGACAACAAATAAGTTTAGGATAAAAACGAATTTTCAAAAAATAAGCTTTTATTTATTTATTTTTTTTGGCTTTAGCTTCATGCAAAATAAACATAATTTCGTCGTGGAAGGTTGGCAGCAGTATTGGTATAATTTTATAATCGCAGTAGCGACTTTTTTAGTAGTTAGTAGAATAAAAGCTTATAATAAACGAAAAAAACGCAAATTAATAGGAGATTTGCAATATTTTAGAATCCAGAAACTTCTCCTCTTTCCCTTAATGATTCCTCAGTTGCTATTTAAGCTAGAGAGCTGAAAATGGTATCTCGGAAAAGATAAGAAAATTTACCTAAATTTAGTTTTTCTTTGATTTTTTAATCTTTTTTAACAATTTGAAAATAAAGAAGTGAAAAAAACGCAAATTGATAGAAAACAATTTTTTTTGAAATCCAGAAACCTCTCTTCTTTCACCTTATGATTCCTCAGCTCTTGTTTAAGCTAGAAATCTGGAATTAGTATTGCTAGAAAGAGGAAAAAATTTAGTTGTAACTATTTTCCTTGTAATTTGTTAATTTTTCATAACTGTTTGAAAATAGACGGACAAAAATATGCAAAATAATGGAAAACTTGCCATTTTTGCGTTTTTTCAGCTATAATTTCCAAAATTTATTTCTTTTGAGTTTTTTTTTTATTGGAAGTGGAAATTTCTGCTTTACTTTTTTTTGTCCATTAGTGGCAAAAAGTACTGTTTATGAGAAGTGGTTGTTGACTATTTTAACTCATGTCAAGTTTGCTGCAATCGTCTTTGGCTTGTCTCAAATTATTCACACTTTGTAAAAAAATGGCCCACATTACGCACTTTTTCACAAAATATATTATTCTTAATACCTCAAAAAAGGATCAAATTTAAATATTGTTGGGCACACGTACACTTTCCAGTTGACGGATGCAATGTAAAATGAACATAGGAAAGTCAAATAATTATGACCACAAATCACAATAATAGGGATAACATAATCGATAATGAACATGTATTTTCAGATGATGAACTGAAAATTTAAAAAAAAAAAGAAGCAAATAACTTCAAGATAGACAGATGAATTCCAATCTGAAAAATACTACAATGACGGGGCATAAAAATTAATTTCCTTGAAATTATGCTGAAAGTGAAATTTTAGTACAAAATTTAAAAATAAAGGTAGGTAAGTACCTATTTTTGAAGTTTCCTTCAACCGTTTTAATTTTTCTATAAAACCTATATTTCAGACTGTAGCGACCACAATAGGTGGAGTTAGCTCTCATCACCATCACCCAGCAGCGTGGCTGTGTGCATACTGTAGCCGTATATTGGTGATGGTGATGATCGAAGTAGGTATTCCCATCAGTCGACGTTTGTATTCCCTGGGCCAATGGAATACCTACATTGGTGACCTCGACATGATCTGACGGATGTTGAGGGCAGTACCATCTCTTGGAAGAACACGTCAGCCTGCTAGTTCACCTGCTCTCCACCTCATAATGTGATAGCATTGAGCGCACTAGGGTGAAGAAGTAGCGTGTACAATGTGCGATGCGGGGATGTATTGGAAGGAGGCATCCACCACTCCCTTACACATACACCTACCCTTCTATTAGTAGCTCCGCCACCACTGATTCGTATTGCGCACTGCTGTACTGGGGGGGAGTAGTGTGGCAACCACAATAGGCGGAGTTAGCTCTCATCACCATCACCCCATGCCGTGGCCTTGTGTAAACAGTAGCAATATTTTGGTGATGGTGAGGATCCAGGTAGATATTCCCATCCGACAGTTCTATTCCCCGGGCTGGCGAAATACCTACACAGATCTTTTAGTATTTTTTTTCGGACAGTAGTTGATTAAAAATTTAAACGAAGATTCTGGTGATTCAATCTGAAATTTGATCTTACAAGTACATACAAATGAAATCCTGTTATATTTTGTACCTGGTGAACAGAGAAAGTGGTAATTTTGTTGTTTAATTTTCCAGAATATTGAGTGATAGTCAACAAATAAATTCGTTCAGTAATTTTTGGAGGATACTGTAAATATGATATCGGAAACTGGGAGGCTTCAGGGACGCTTATGACGTATGACGTTATAGCAAATACCGTTAGATGACAATAAAATTTGAGTGATACACTTAAATTGCGATGTTGACTATAGCAAAGAAACAAAAGTAACGACTACCAAGTTCTACACCAAACTTAAACATGACATCAACTTTTTCTCACTAGTAACTGCTATCGATTATATCACTACGTTCCGCAGCATCTCAGCAAATGGCCGAAGTTTTCGCGAAACGACACTTTTTACGTCCAATTCCTTTTAATCCGGCCCATCAAATAATTTTCAACTTTCAACGGATTATGTCAGTTTCGCAAAAATTCGTTTTAGTCCGGTCTTTTAAAGTCTCCCTTCGTGGACATGGTACGAACATTATCATAAATTCGTTGCAATTTGGAAAAGAAAAAAAAGAAAAAAAAGAAAAAAAAAGAAAAAAAAGAAAAGGAATTCATCACGCATCAAAGTATCCACCAGGTTACCAGAATACTAAGCGTTTCAGTCGGAGGTACCTATATCTACTTTTTGGCAACAGTTCCAACGAACGAACCATCCAAGAATTTCAAGGATTTCGATTGCGGTAAACCCAAATTCATATTTCTGAGGCCGAACTAGCAGGCATCTTCGCTCGGTAATTGCCAATTAAACGCGGTCCACCGTATGCGAAAAACACGTCATTGATTATCTGGACAATTTTCGCCCAAGTCAGGCCAAAGAGAATCAAATTCGGCATGAATCATTTTAAAACGCATATATTATTACAAACACAGCAGGAAATATCCACTATCCAGCGATTACTGCACGTTATCCGCGTAATTCTGACGTGCGCGCAGACTGTGCCAAGATGTTCTACGGAATTACGACTCACGAATTCGCTAATGATGAGTAACCATATTCAGGTTTTTTCCCCCCATGTTCCAGCCGACCAGACGCAGTAAAATGTGTAGGTATTGTAAAACTACGTACAACACAGATGAAGAACTTCTTTAAATCGTTCTCAAAATGCTACCAAATGTATATGCAAAAGAAATGGAAAATGAAATTCTTGAACGTCTCTCTGCGATGTAGATTTACGAGGAAAAAATGAGCAGCGATTTATAAACCATCGATAATATCGACTGTTTATCGGTAGTTTCTCTCAAAAATGACTATCGATAGTTATCGATAGTTTTGACGCTCTAGACCGACCAGGAAACACGTTGTCAAGCGGTATTTTTAAATAAAAAATAACGAATGCGTCCATATCAAAAGGGCAAATGCAATTAGGCTTTTTTGAAATAAAACGGCAAATTAGAATCTCTCAAACCCTCCTCTTCCATATACGCATTACCTTTCAGCGCTATTTATGTTTGTTCCCAAGATATTGACTCAAATATCGGGCAAGGTAGGGAAATAATCAACAAAATCGACAAATCTGCGTTCTATACCTATTTTGAGGTGATTCTACTGAGGATAGTTGTTTACTATTATGATTATTTTTTTTAGTGGATTCGTGGAGAATGCATATGATTGATGAAAAATTTAGACAAAAAGTGGCAAATTTCGATACGAAGTTAAAAAATTATCTTCTACAGATGCGCACTTACAACTTGAACTTCTCGCACATCTCGATGAATTTCTTGCACGGGTTGATTAATTTCTCGCACAGATTGATTAATATCTCGCATGAATAGGCTACTTTCTCAGTTTTTATTATTTCTCACTGGGAACTAAGTACCGTATTTTCAAAAAACATTCTAAAAACAAGCAGACTACAAAAAATTCAAAAAAAAAAATTTTTGGTTTTAAAAAAATAAAATTATTAATTATTATTTGGATCTGATGAAAAAAAAAATTCATCGGTATTTTTTGTGGGACCACGGGTGGATGTTGCAAAAGTAGTGAGTGACACACGTGAAAAGTAGGTGATTGATACTCGTGTGATTTGCAGCACTCCCCATCGGTTTGCACAGCAAAATTCACACTCGTATCAAAATCACCTACTTTTTGCACTTCTATCAAAAATAACTATTTCCAGCTTTCTACTCGTCAACAATGTTAATCAAGATGCACTTGTGAGACAAAAAAAAGCATGACGAAGGGAAAACCCTTTGCAATTCGAAGCTATGTTCAAATGAATTACTGGCCAGATAAAGTGGTCTTAGTAAGTCCATCATATATCCCCCTTTGGACTCCAGTCTTTCTGAAGAATCCTAAAACAGATGAGCTCAAAGAAAGGTAAATTTCACTCATTCCAGGTTCAATTAAGCCGAATTATCCGAAGAATATCCAGGATCTGATGAAGTATGTTCCCATATCAGCCAGAAAGTGGTACAATGAGCTGTTTTTAATAATCCTATATTCTAAAACTTTTACTGTTTAAGCCCCGTGTACACCATGATAGTACTGTCACGATAGTACAGCGAACTACCACGTCCGTGCTAGTGACGGACTACACTGAGATAATTTACTAGAATGAGATCAACTATCGGGACAGACTATCTTAATTATCGATTAAATTCGAGAGATTCCTCCGAACTGAAAGTCGTAATATAAATAGTAAAAATTTGAAAGCGTATCGAATCATATTACATGGGGCAAAGTCAAACAAAATTCATCAACAGAGCTGGAACATCATTAGAGTAACACCTCCTACCAATTGCCAGTTTATAATTAGATATAGAAGTGAAACTATAATAATGAACACTGTTATTATTCTAACTATGCTCTGTTAGAGTGACACCCCTCACGTGAGTCTTGATACATCCCTATGTACATTTATTAGGAGGTAAGTGACATGAAATGGGGTGTTGTGCCCTTAGGGAAATGGATTTTGTGGTCGAAATTCCCCCATATTTGGGAGAAATAACATCCTTCGTGTCTTTCGTTCAACAAACATGTTCCTCTGCCACAAGTAAGGACGTTCTTAAGTCAATGGACAAAATTTTCATAAATTTCTACGATTTCATCAAGTAATAATCACTTTAATTTCGAGCACAAGTGGCATATTCATCGATATACTGACGATCCTACCTCTAAATATTCGAAATCAGTTTCATCTAGCCACGAAATATGAAACCTAATCATCGTACAACACTCTTGAGTAAGGCAACAACAAATTTCTATACTCGAAATTTGGAGGGGAAATGAGACATTAAATGACAGTTACCCAATTTTTCCCAGACTTTCATTGTTCTCATTCTCTAAAATTTTCTACTGCGCATTTTTTCAGTTCCACTCTCATTTCCTGTCGACTTCAGAGGATCTATTGTTCATTTTGATCTTTTCCGTATGTAATTGTACCTACCTACATACACCACACATACTTCGTTCCGATGCCTTCTAAATACCCATAGTTCAACTACGTTTATTCTTTGTACTTTCTCATCAACAATACTAATCCCATTGTGCACATACTTTGTTTTATCTCATCTTTACAAACGTGAATTTTTTTTTCTTCACAATGGCACAAATTAGAAAAAGGAAAAAACGAATACATTTCTCGTTTCATATCACAGTCACGTGACGAGATAATAAGTCATTTTTAAATTTTTTTTCCGTTTCACACACGAAACGAACCGAATTATTCTTACAAGCCTATAACAATATTGCTATAGTAATGTAAAAAAAAAAAAAAAAAAATTAGGATTCGTGAGAATTATGTAATACATTTTTCGCGGTACCAACTCTCACCCAGTTCGTGATTTTCAATTTTTTTTCGGACAATACAACAAAATTAGATTTATAATTAAATAAACTCAATTAGAGGCGTTCAAGAATTAAATGCCTAACGCTAACGACGCATGCGGATGAATATTCAATGCTAACAAGCCAAATAACGAATACAAAAGGAAATTATGGCATTTTTTAGGCTTAAAAATGTTTGACGTATATTTGTAGAAAAAACAGATAGATGAGACAAGAACGAATGTTTACTCGGCTGACATCATTACTGTGTCAGCATTAGTTTACTGAGCACGTAAAATATTCCACGAATGGAAAAATCACCTGCGATTATCAGCCAGGTTTTCCAAACCGAGAAAAAAGCTGTCGCAATAACAGATACACTGGTTTACACGTGCAACTAGGTACGCACGTATACCGGCCGATGTTGAAAAGTAAAAACGTAAATTTGAATGCTAAGATTTTGGTTTTTTGCATTTTTTTCATCTTACAGTTTATACGGCTCGCAAAACTAAATTGTACTTTCAAATCGACGAGGAGAAAAATCCTCATTAACACATTTAGACTCTTCGAAGATAACAAAAATTTTGTTCAATGAACTACAAAACGGAGAAGTCGAATGAAGGGATGCGCGAGTTGAAGATCGAGGAATGCAAGGGATGACAATCGTCGATGAATAAAATTACTTGCAACATTTTCATCTTTCTCAGGAGTTGAGGGTTATTTGACGTTCAGACGAGACAGCCTTACAAATCATTTAAGTTACTCTTCTTTTTTGGTCTGCTTGTAGTTCTTCACCTGATATAACTTCGCACTGGACTAGACTTTACTTCTGCACACACCATGGCTCTGACCTCTTCATTCGACAAACAGCGCAGCAGTTAACAAAAAAATAGGAGTAGTATAACTTTTATTGGGTTGACACGGTAACATAATTGAATGCCAATCACGATATAGACAAAAATAATCTGTCTCCGGTAGGATTCATTTTAAAATCATAAAAAGATACTAAGATCCTCAAATTTTGGCATCTAATAAAAATAAAGCGGAGTTTGGCGTTCTCAGTCGAGTAAATTATTGACAACTGATGAGTAAGGATCATTACTCAACCTAAAGAATCATAATTAAGTCATTGATCGTTAATAATATAATCAATTGTATTCATCTATCGTGAATAATGATTATTTCAATTTATCACTCGGAAGAAAATGATAACTTTACTTCTTAATCTCGGTTTTCCTTTTCTATTTTTTTTTTGTAGCATCTTTTCACAGTTAGGTAGTCATTTTTTAAATAAATGAAAAATAAGAATAATAAATTACTGAAGGATGTAAAAAATACAAATATATTATTCTTTTTTGTCACTGAAATCAAAAAAATAATTTATGATTTTATTTGTCTCTTTTCAAGAGGACTGGTTACAGTATGCTGATTAGGAAGTTATATGGGTGTTGGATCTGCCCCCACACCTCCAGAAGCTTCGAATACAAAATTAAAACTAAATAAATGTCGTATATTAAAACAAAACCCTCTCTTTGAACATTTTTGAACTCTTATTTTGATCACCATGGGAAGTAAAATCTTGGTTACTGGTTGATAAATTCGAAGTCAACGATGATAAATCCCAATAAAACCGAAAAATAAAATTTTGATTTACGATATTTTCAGGTACTTACTCACTCTGCATAATTGAAGATTATGAAGAGTAGCAATCATTTCTTTCGAGTGATATTTAATGATTAACCTTTAACTCACGATTGATTACTAATAATAACTATAGATTAATCAGAGTAAAACATTAATAATTATTACGTATGATTGATAATTCAATAACATTTCACTCGAGTGGCGCCCATCTCTGGAATAAAGCCACCAACATCCACTATGAAACACCACCTCTGCACCATAGCCACACTCTTTCATCATAGAACAAAATAATTGAACAAATTTGGGAATAGTAGCGGACAATTTTTTTTCTTGCATCTAGAATTACCTGCCGCCACTACGAATCCGCCTTACTGTCAATACTATTGCTTCAACTCACAAAACCGTGTAAAACAATAGATACCGCATAACAAAATGAAACATACACCTATTACACAGGAATGACGCTAACAAGTCTTGTTTAATTCTTTTTTTTCTTTTTTTTTTTTTTTTTCTTTTTTTTTTATTATTATTTTCCAAAGATTACATTTCAACCAACGAACATAGAATCTCTCAACAACTCGATAACAAAAGACCAATTTATTTGGAGAAAGATAAAATCAACATACGTAACAGAGAAAATTTTTAAATGTTTATCATCAAACCAAAGTCTACTAGAACTATAGTCGCTTTCCTTCACTTCAACGGACCTGTATTTTTACAACTGAAGCTTGTACTGATACAGGAGGTATAATTTAGAACAGTCTCCACTTTACTAGTATTTCTCCACAGTATTCATTCTTCAGTCCATATAAGCATCAATTCCCAAAAGGTTCTTTCCTCAATATAGAATTATATAATAAATTTTTATTGCCTCCAGAGTTCTTAAAACAAAACAAAAAATTAAAAAGAAACAGTTTTTTTGACAAAAAATGGAAACTAATAGACACTGAAATAAAATTTTAAGAAACGAAAACCAACAGAAACAGAAACAAAATTTTGAAGAACAGAACCAAAATATAGGTGAAAATAAAATTACATCTGTTTTCACATAAAAAAAAATTGAAATTGTTGAATCTAAATACATTCGCTGGCAGTCTACTTTCTAAAATTCACAAATTACAAGTAAGCTACAAACTATTTCTTTTGTTTCATGTGAAACACCTCCAGTTTGAAAAACAAAAAAATAAAAGAAACCTAACACAAACGAAGACAAAAATTTTTAAAATCGAAAACTAATTCAGAAACAGAGAAAAAATTTTGTACAAAATAGAAACAGAAACAAAATTTTTATAAATAAAAACTAATAGCCGTTTCACATTCAAGGAAAAAAACTAAGTTTTTTTTTCCAATTACTACTTTGCTGGATGTGTATTCACACCTGGCAGAAAAAATTCATGAAGGTTTTTGAATATTAATTTACAATTTCAAAAAATAAGGTGCAATAAAAAATTTCTGGCAGTGAAAGAGTAGATAATATAGAACGCAGTCCCTATTACAGATGAAAAAGGTTTGCAAAGGCAGTTTTCAGATATCTGCCAAGATGCCCGTAATGAAAAAAAAATTGCGTGTGGACGCGCCCATATAATATGAAATGTGCGAATCAGACCAATACTCTACTGTAACCATTTGGTAGAAAAAAATGTTTTTTGCAGCACAAGTCAAAAAATTTATGATTAAATATTTCTTTTCAAGGCCCAAAATGTAGAAATCACTTTTTAGCGGGAGCAAAAGAAGTATTAATTTGCTCCCGCAACAATAATTTTGGCACTTTCCATTCAACCAGTCAGACACCTTCCCTAATTGCACATGTTGCAAAAAATAGTATTTGCAACTCGAGTGCAAAGTGAACGATCATCGATGAGTTTTAATTTGCAACAAATGCCACATCGTAGCGAAATATGTCAACTGAGAGTGAATTGAAGAAAAAGAATTAATAAAAACTAACTAAATCGGAAACCAAATTTTTCATATTACAATTTCTAGTGACCGCCATCGCCATCAGATTCTTTATATTAAACTAACTATAAATACAAATAGAAGCATAATTTTTATAAGTGATATACTTAATCTTATAATTACATCATGAGACAATTAATTTCAATAAAGAAAAAAAAAATTCCAATGCATCTAACCCATAAAAAGAGCTTAAAACAGAATAAACCACATAAAAAATTGAGAATAGTCCACTTTAGACGGAGACCGGTATAATTTTATAGTCATTATTAAAACAAGAATTCATTTAATATCCATTTCAAAATAACAAAACTGTTCTCAATTGACCACCAGCTATATTTCACAAAATGAACCATCAAAAAAATAGCAAATATTCCTATAGACACGAAATTAATCCTATTTCCAGCCATACTGCGTTACCTACGATTGTTGTCTCAATGAATTCACAATTAAGTTAATTTAATTAATACTAAAAACTTAGCACTTAAGCGACAGCTCTCTTCAAAATTAATCTGGTAAAATTAATATTTCCAAGACCAATCGGACGAACAAAGAAAAATTTCATCTAGAATCGAGTCAACGACTGAAGTCAATTTTTATTTCAGATCTTCAAGATCGAATTTTTTTTGAAATCGTCGCAATACTAATAAATACCTAAGCCTCAATCATAAAATTTGTACGAAAAAAAAAAAGAAAAAAAAGAGAAATAACCTACTTTAATTTCATTTGGAGGCATAACCATAAAATAACGAATAGGTAAATAAACAGAATCACAATATAATCACATGTTTTCGATTTCAACACATAAAGGTTTTGATTAGCCTACGTAATTACGTATTTTGGTAGATGGTTTCAATTTCGTTCGTGAAAATAGGTCTCTCGAGTATAAAACAGATCGCATCAACAACGATTTTCTCTTTTAGAAACCAAAAATTAATGATCAGCAAGCATAGCATATTGACGAAAAGGAAATTATTTTTGGAAATACAAATCAGTTTTCGCGTAATTTCACCTAACTTAGGCACACGTTATTTGTATTGCCTACATAAGAAATAAAGTCGAAGGCTTTTAGCCATTTTTCACGAGAGCATGTCGAGGACATCGATAAGGAACAATGAGCAGCATACATTTTTTCCATTTTTACGGCACCCTACGTATTAATTTTTTCACGTTCAAAACAACTACCACTAAACTGGTAGGTAGCAATTACTAAGACCAGTCGCTCAATAAATGAAATTTAAGACCATCAAATACCATCAATAGTTCGAGAGAGAAAAAACGAATCGAAAGAACAAATCTAAAAAAAAACGAGTAAATTTTTGCATGGGTCAATTACACTATCCAATAGATAGGTAGTGATGAAAATCAATTTCGACAACAATAATTATTCGTTTCACAAACACTGAAAAACATACTATCTGAAGATGAAAAAAAAAAAAAGAAGGTAGATGAGAGAAAATACCGAGATATAAATTTCAGAGTTTCATTCCATAAACGGGTACATCGGATTACAAACCCAGACAACAAAATAATACGGAAAATTCGTAGTTCTACCAAACCACAATTCGCATCACTAAATTGATGACTTTTTCAGATTAAACCACAAAGTATTATATTATACTACGTAGAACACATAACAGACAGCAATCTAACCTTTCAATTACGATTAGTCGAGACTGTTTCCCGCATGGAGATGCACTCATAAATTTGACCAAAAAGAGCTTGATTTTGCAACATTCTAAAGGAAGTTTGATAATTTCAAGAACTTTGAAAGCAAAATATAAAATTAGGTACTATCAAAGCCAACTTTAGTTATCAAGCCATGAAGTAGAGCTAAAATGGTGACGCCGGCAACAGTGGTGTGGAACCGATGTTCACTTATATTCAATCATAATTAGAGAAAAAATGACGAAAACGACCGCAAATTTATGAAGAATTAAGAATTACATGGAACAAGGAATCGATTTTTGCGATGTTGCGATTTCACTTCACTCCTTGATTAGTAAAGTTGGCTTTGATACTGCGGATAGTCACACAGTGCGTTTGAGGCGGGTTTAACAACAGTGGAACTTCCAGGGCTACTTTGTCGGATGCGTTCTGGTCCATTAACTTTTTGTATCCGTAAATAGTAGAGTTGCAAGTGAGGGTCTAGAAAAACTGCTCAGTCATCGAAACGAAGTATATCTTTAATTACAACTAATTAAGACAAATCAAAGAGAGAGGAGGCTAAGATCCTCCATTCCACCATGTGATGTCAGTGCGTCTATGACTGTATACATTATGTACAAACAAGAGAGGCCTGTAGTTATTTTAAAGGTTGAATTCTGTGAGATCTCCCACAGGAACGAATTGAAGACGTTCAGGAAATACTTATTCTTTAGGGTTCTGAAGGATAAGCATCCTACTCTGCAAATCCCTTCTCCGCTCATGAATACAATGGTAGAAAACTGTGTCAACCTCAAATTTCTGTTTGTTTTCCCTTCTTTTCTTTCTACAAAACAAAAGACTTCTTTTGAAATGACGAATTGACATTGAATTAAACAGAAGATACTTCCTTCAGACTGAAAGAGATTGGTACTCAACTTTTAGAATTAACTGCAGTGGTGTCATTCAAGCAATACGCAGTTAGCTGCTTTATGTAAATCTATCGAACATATGATAAGTATGTGTAAGTACCTAGGATTTTTATTGAATCATATTATTACATTATTCTGTATAACAATACGCTACTATATTATAGGAAAGAAGTTGTTGCTTGTAAACGGAGTATTGAAATTGACATCACAAAATTGTTAGGGGTAGGGATGAAAATTATCCATTTCATGAGAAAAAGAATGGTACCATTTTCCCATTTTAACATAATATTTTTAATATACGAGTACTACCTATATTATATGTACCTATATAAAATGTACGCATGTATCGCTCAAATTTTTTGTTACGATTTTGAGAAAACTAAAAACAGACAAGAGCCGAAATTGTCACGAAAGACAGTTCTCATAGCCATAACTTAGAGCAAAATTAATGGAATACAATTTTTAGAATTTCACAATAAAACAGAATTATTGAGCAGTCCCTACCACTTAGGCTACTGAAATAATTTTTGCATCCACCCCCTATGAATTATGAGCTCCTAAGCTGTAGTGTCTTGACTCGAATTAAGGGGACACTACTAATATCGGCTCAGTTGAGCTAGAGAAATTTTTTCAAAATCATGATAATTTCTGTACCCGAATGTACACCATCAGCATCAGCCTTGTTCGTAGATTTCCTAAATTATCTGGTCTCAACATAAACCTCTTCAAAAAAAAAAAAAAATTTCAACAGTTGTGGATTAACCCACAATTGATACAACTCACAAATGGTATTTGTAATTAAACTGAATTTTTTTCAAAACAGCATAATGATACAATTGAATATTACTCATATTTAATATACATTATGCAACATGAGGTGCATAAAAAAGGGAACAAAAAAAACATTAAGTTGTGACATCTGATTACCCGTAGCCTTCCCTTCACATCACCACCGAATTATAACTGGTATTATACTTACAATAGGGAATGGCTCACGAGTATTAAGATTATACTATCGGTAAGTTGAATGGGAAATACATCGATTCCCTACGGAAATAAATTCCCATTCTACGAAACGGTGAAAACACGTCGATCGATTACTATATTACAATGTGGTGACGTGTATATTTTCGACATTCGACCATCGGTGAACTAACACCTTATCTCTTTGACTGTTCACAAATTTGATTGAACTGTGAACAGTCAGTCTCATTCTGTACGTGATGTGTTCCATTCGTCGTGAATACGAAATATTATTCACGACATACTACAGCTTTTAATACAACATCAAGTCACCTTTTTCAAGTTGTTTTCACCAAAACTATTTGAATGTGAACACCGTAAGTAGAAACTATACAGTTTGTAATACTATTTTTCCGATTCCAACGGCGAATACCTAACTAGAATCTGTTAGTTTACTAAACTTCGATAACCATGAGGCGATAAGATTTGTGATACCTGCATGGCCTAGTAATTGTTACCATATTGTAAGTAACCTTTTTTAACTGTAATAAAAACGTAAACTGTGAAAATGGGTCGGCCAACTTATTCATTTTGATTACTCTAAATTGCTCGACATATTTCGTAGGCCTCGGAGCTTTCTCTGGTAGGCTGGTGGCCTAACTGTTTGAGCTGACTTGTGGTCTCGACTCTACGATTAATCGAGACTTATTGATATACTTCGAATCGTGATATCAAACCCCTATACTCGGGATGTACGTTTGTTTTCGGATGTCACAAAGTATCAATTGCGAGTCTCATCAGTAAGTTATTAGTCAAAATTTTTTCATGTCAGTGGTTAGAATGTGGTGAAATACATTCAATTATGCTTTTAAACTTGCTTTTTGATTAAAAAAAAAAAAAACTGAGAAAAAAATATTTTAGCAGTAAAATGATTAACTTTTTTTAAACTTCAAAAAATTTTTTAATCAAGGAAAATGTGTTTTGTGGGCTACTATCTTTCGATATAGCCCCTCAAATAGCATAAATAATGCTCTTGACTCGATTCATGGACCTCTGAAGAAGGTAGCTGAAATTTTTTACATGAAAAACAGCATTGTTTTTTGGTATTACACTTTATGTGCTTGTAGAATGAAGCTGACAATAGTAGCAAAAAAAAAGTCACGCCTGAAAAATGTTAAGAATACCCTCTACTTTGATGCACATAGGGGACCCAGCATATTATAATTTTGAAAAGTACTGCACAGTTTGTTAAAAATTTTGATTTATTACCGGAAAATATCCATAATTGGTAGTTTACCTCAACGACAAAAGCGATCAGGCTAAAATTTTCACGAAAGATTGTCCTTATATAAGGGGAATCTGATAAAAGTTTAATTGCTATTAGTTCAATAATTTCCGAAAAAACTGGAAAATAAAAATTGTTGGAAAAATTAGAATTAAGATTTATTTTCCAAATTGTAGATGAAAATTTGTAGTTTTTTTTTTTTTTTTTCCATGTTAAAGGTGAACTTTACTAGTTTTAAACATAAATAAGACTACCCACTATCAACACAGAAACGGCACAATATTTGCTCGCCCAAATTACGTATTCGTGCACTTGAAATTTTTTACACTTCACACGAGAGGGTTGGTGTAGTAACAAAATAAAAATAACTATAATGGCTAAATACGTGCGTAGAAAGAAAGATATACATAATATAGTTTCAAATTTAACTAAGCATTTGCCAAAAAAAAAAAAAAAAATTGCGTCCTTTACATTTTGAAAATTATTCCAAATTATTATCTTTTAAACTTTGATGTAATTTAATTTCCACGGAAGATTGTTCGCGACGCTAAACACAAATTTACGTTTAATGAAAAAATTGAGAAAAAAAAGTGTTTTAATCATTAGCAAACATAAGCGTTACAAGTAATCAACAAAAATTGAAAAATGCTAGCAGATTGGATGTCGTTATTATTTTTATCTACGTCATCACATAGTAAAATAACCACAAATCAAGTTTCCTATTTCGAATTTTTTTTTCATTATTTATTTTTTCATTCCTAATTAATTATCGACGCGTATTTTAGCAAGATGAGAGAAAAAAAATGACGCGAACAATGAATTTTCAATGAGACGACGTAATTGCGGTGAAAGTGATTTTTTTTTTTCAATAATATGGTAAAATAACGTTTCGATATAACAGATGAGAAAAAATTCGAGACAAAAATATTTTTTACGTTTTCTGGAAAAAGAGCGAAGTTATAGTACCTATACTTTAACAACGACTATGGGGACAATAAATTACGACTAAAATAAAACGAGGCCAAAATGCAGCGAGGTAAAATTCGGACAAACGTTAGGTATTAGATTATAGTACATCACCTTTTTCAACTTTTAGTGTTCTCTTCGTTGAAGGTATGGGCTACAAGAATAACCACGTAAAAGCAACAAAGTAAAACAAAATAATAAAAAAATAATAAAAAACAACTTTTTTCATTTCTGGATGTTCAAAAAAAAAAAAAATCATTAACTGGTCCGAAGTCCACAATTTATAGAAAACTGCCGCAAAGCAAAAGGCTAAAATCCAACAGAAAGTATTACTCTACTTTAGCTAATGACTCACCAATAACTATGTAAGTCAGCCCCTATAACTCAAGTTCGACTATTGTTTCTAAAAGACTTTTCACCATTCATAATCCATATTTTACCAATTAAATACAAGATGTTCGGTAAAATTATTCCTTTTCTTTGGAATTACACAAGAATTTTCGATCGTGAATCCCTATAAGATCAAAAAATTTCGATTTTAATCTTGATATTTAGAACAATGTCATGTGATACATAAATTTAAAAGCTTTCGAAGAGAAATGCAAGAAAAGCTCCGAAAGACAATATTATCGTACACTTACCTACTGTAGGTTACTTAATTTTTATTTTGCACAAAACCTAACGAGCTAGCATCACTTGATAGAAAAAAAAAAAATGTTAAAAATTAATTTAAAAAATATGCTTTAGTAAGTCTAGAATTTGTAAAGTGAAACATAACGAACTCTATTGCACTCACACAGAAACACGTGAAATAATCCGCAATTATGATCCCAGCGGTTTGGTAATCCTCTAGCAGCAAACACGAAAACTATTCGCGGGTCTATTCATATACGTACAAAAAACAAAGACTAAATTCTGTTCCCTAAAGAAGTGTAATAAACAAGTGTTTCGAGCCAGCTTTGCCAAAATATCAATACTATTTTGGGTTAAGGCATGACTTAGTGGTTGAATGTACCGTGTTCAAACCTCCGCACTTGCTGCATTTTTTCATAGAATTTTTGGGGCGGTGATTGTTGAATTTTGGTATCTTTACGTTTACCTTTGATGATAGATGTGAACATTCAATATTACATTGAACAAAAAAATGCTTGTCCGATATAAGGACAAGACAAACAACACAATGATATTTTGGCAAATCAGGTGCAAGACGCTTGTGTTAAACAAAAGCATGTATACAGAAAGAAGATAATCTTTTTTCAGAACATGAAAAAATCTCTGAATCAACTAGGGCTGAATTCAAATAATAATATCTTTCAACAGAACATTTTGCACCAGTTTTGAAAACATTCAGCATCAGACAACTTACAAGCAACCTGATTTTGAAGAACTACCAAATCCTACAATTAGCTTACACAATCACAAAAAATAATTATTCATTTTTTTAATAATGAAGTTACCCTGGCATACTTGCATTGCTAACTACAGTAACAGCGTATTAAATATAAGCCCCGAGGCGCCGCGTTCACAATGCTTTGGCTTGTGACAACCCGGGGTTTTGGCTGGCATAGTTGAGTAACAATGCAAAATTTGTTGTTTCGGAGAAAACAACCAAATATTTTATTGCTTGATAGTTGGCAATTGTGCGTAGAATTTAAGGAGCGAATAAAAGCGAATAATAAAACCAAAATAATTTTGTCAAATTAATTTTAGTGTAGAGTTTCTTTCCTTTACATTTACTACGAAGATGGCTACAGGTCAAATGTACCAACTGGATGTTGCCTGGGGTACATTTATACTAAATCATACATTTTAACAAGAACCAAACTGCGGCAATAATTTGAAACAAATATGCCAATCATTTAAGTGAGAAAATATCAGAAAACAAAAGCTGTAGTATGTGGTGTCACTAGTGTCTGTGATATGATTCTGGTCCATTTGTAATACATGATATATCTGCAAAGGGAGATCTCACCCATAAATCTCGAGGGAATAAACTTTGAGGTCCAACAAAAATTAACAATACATTCAAGGTAGCCTCCCATTTATCCATCCGCTAGTACTGAAAACAGTAGGTCCAAAAATGTTTCTAGATATGGCAGACCAAAAGATTGTTTTCGATATACACTCTTGTCTGAGTTGCTAATGTATTCTTGTCTCAGAACTAATGCATGAATCTCTCCTAGGTATTAACAATTTTCGATCTTATTTTTATCTAGAAAATTAGTGTTTGATGCAATTTCTAAATTAATAATTATATTTATTCACTCATTTAGTTCAATTATTTGAAATAAAACAAAACAATTTATAATTATGCCAATGGCCCCAAGTTCGGGGTAAAGAAATGTGAATTTGGTACTACAGGAGTGGGGACAATATAACTCAAAAGTGGTGCGGTTTCTTGTAACAGTGTTTAGATGAGCCTGCGTCCCCTATTCTATTTAATACTTTGGGATTATATAGAAGGAGCTTATAAGAAGAATTAAAAAAATTATGCGATATAATCTGTTCTCAGCCTTTGGAGATTTTTTTTGGAGACCCGAGATAGGCCAATTCAAACGAATAATTTAATTTTAATCGACCGAAAAACTCTTCTGTTTATTGATAATTAATAACACTATTCAACCTCATTAATTTCCGCTTCATGTTACACCCACAATTATGAAGAATAATAAATAATCAGGTTTGATGGACAAAAAACATATATCCCACGAACAATAAGTCAATAAAGTGCCCCAGACTTGAGAAAAATACTGATCAAAGGCCATAACCATGGTTCGATTTTCTACTGAGATTCCTTTAACAGGAAATTATCTGAGTTCTCCATTTCATGGATATTTGGTTGCAGCTATGAAGAAATCGGCATAAAAATCAACGCAGGTTTTCAATGAATGTACTCGCCAAATACTAACCAATTTGACTAATCTCCACAATTTATGTTTCGAGGGGCGATAATGTTTCTTTACAAAGTGTTCGGCAAACGAACCTTCACTTTGGAAGAAAAATTTTTTCAGATACACACGTAAATTTAAATACTTCAGTTATAACACACGCAGTAAGTAATTGTGCAAAACTGAAAGATTTCGTACGTAATTACTTGATACAAAAACACTGAAAACAAACTATGAGGACGATAAGAAATATAAAAACGAAGGTATGACTCAAGCGGATGCTATATAAATAATAAATTCCACAAAGAGCGAAAGTAATAACAAGTAAAAATAAATAAATAAACAATGGAACTTCGGAGCGATTGGTGAAAAACATACAGGTGAAACATTTCTCGAGTACACTAAACAAAGTGAAAGAAAAATTGCGGAAGGAATTTGAAAGTGAGAAATGGTAAAAAATGACAACTAATTACTAGGAATCGACGGAAATTCACTCCTACCGCAGCCAAATCAAGTGCGAGCCGCTAAAATGGCACGCAAATATCTGAAAAAAACATTCTGTAAGCCTGGGCCAACATTTTTTTTTTGCGAACACGTCCAAAAATAGACATAAAACTTGAATGAAAATTCAGTATTACAGGGCTTTTTAAAGGTTGAACGTACGTCGAAATATGGGAGGCTTTTTCGGTAGTAAATTTTCCTCACTTTTCGCGAATTATAGGGCAAAATTTTTAACAATAAAAGTAGAATTTAGTATTTCATTCGACGAGCAAAATTTTAGTAAAATTAAAAATTTTAAACCATTAATTTCAGAAAAGACGAACGAAGGCGCGACTCTTCAAACAGAACAAGAATTTAATTAAGAACCGAACGTCTAGAAATTTTCATTTTCATCTTCAATTTCAAGTAATAAGTCAATTTTCAAATAAGTTATCGAAGGAAATCTACATCTTAAAACTTATCTCGTATATACATATATTATGAAGGTACACCTTACACATATCCATGTAACACAGTACAGGTCAGAATTTTTGTCCGATAGGCATACAACATGGTACACATATTTCGATCGAGACAAGAATGAAGCTTATTGTTTTTGGTAAGGATCGGCCGTACGGTACATCCGTGACATCCGATTATGTTGTATGTTTGACAGTTTAACGGCTATAAAATGGGTAACTTTTTTAGCAATAGTCACGAAATTTTGTACGCCCATTGATCATGTTCAATTCTAGTTCTCTACCAAATTTGGTTTCAATCGACCGAACGGTTCATTCATAAAAATGATTTGAGCAAATCTTAAACTACTGTTAAGACGACAAAATAATACTTGTAGAACCAAAGGAGCCGGGTGGAAATCAGGCCAGCTGTCATTTTATTTGCTAGGTAGGCATTTACTAATATGCGTATATTTCATTATATTGAAATCTTCTGGGCATTTATAACTTGACAATACAATCACTACGAATCTCCTTAACAGTTGAAAGGTAATTTTTACTTATATACATTTTTTAACTTTTAATGTCTTTATGGCGGTTTTTCTTTTAATTTTCCGCTTGGTTTATGAAAATAAAAGCTATTTTTTCGAGTATAGCATGCCGCTGCGCCGGAGTTTTTAACCTTAATTTTGAGACGCTGATAATTTTGCTTCTAATTTTTGGTGGTTTTCAAGGATTTTTATGACCTTGGAGATTTTTAAGTAGCTTTTGGAGAAACAACAACAATAAAATTGAGGCTGGCCTCCAATTAGAAAACAAATAAAATTCCATTTTTATTATACTTAAAAAAAGGTTGTTCGTTTTATTCCAAACATCGAAACCCAATCATTGAGTTGCAGAATATGAGAATAAAAACCTGGACGAATGAATTCTTTAATTAAACTAACTTAATTTATTCGCATGCTGAGCAAAACTTTAAAATACCTACGTCGCATAAGCAATGTAGTACCTAATATGTACAAGCACCTTAATTGACAATTTTTTCCAAAACCGATGCGTAGAATATTTAACAACACCAAACACAGTGAAAAATACTGCACACCTACACGCATACATTTCTCTGAAAAATCGTTGACAGAGTCAATATTGGAAGGTTAAAACAAATAGCACGAATAATAGACCAGACAGGTAATTGGGGTAGAAATGTACAGATACGACAAACGTCTCTTAATTTGTTGTAAAAAACCAACAACTAACTAACTTTCACAATATTCCCAACCAATCAACTATTATATTACCACTGTAGAAAAAATTATAGAAACCAAAAAAAAATGATACATTGTTCTATGTTTCCTCTATATCGCACGATGTGGAAAAAACTGCTCAACTCAGCAACAATTCGAACAAGACAAATCCGGATAACTTATGCTGAATATGATTGAAGGAAATAGGAATTAGTCTTTTAGAAGAGTACCATTGTTTGATATTGGGACCGAAGTTTTAACGCTAATTTCTAATTATTGTTGAAGTTATCCTTTACATTTTTCAACTTTTAGCAGTGTTGTAAATTTTGGTTGAGGATTTGATGTTTTCTCCACCCATACCGAATTCCGCGACCATCTAATAGAACAACGCCGGTCACTTAAATCAAGCATTTTCATTTTGCATACGAATTGCCACAGCGGCTGAGGAAGCAGCAACGTAACTTAAATGCGGTGGCCTACTCTCTCTCTTGGCAGGTTGCACTGATTTAAACATTTAATGGATGATCTTCCAGCTATATCTTCGCCAATACTTGACTAATTTTGATGTTTAAAAATCAAAAAATATAACATAACAAAAAATATTAATAAAAAAAATACTTCAAAAAAATAAACCGCTTTGATAATTAAAAGAATAAATAGGTATATATTAATAATTTCATGAAATTTCAAAAATAAAAATGGGAATTCTCATTTTAAAAAATGAGGTTAGGTCCAGTTTTTGGTATTTATAGAGGTTGCAAATAATTTCTAATGATTAATTCGAAATCTACGCTAAAAATGAAGGACATTCATCGCAAACGACTTCTTTTTTATTTTCAAAAATAATGAAAAAAAAAATTGAGATTGCGTAATAAATGACCATCACGTATAATTATAAAAGGATGTGTCCAATACATTTATTAACTCATCATCGCCAACAAAATCTTCTATACTGATTGAACTGAGATTTTAAAGGCATTCTCCCATCGGCTATAGAGTTTGAAAGCTAATGGAAAAGGCTTTCGGCTTTTATAGCTTTCAACCTTGAGCATAAAACTTTTACTTTTGGCTTTCAGTTTTTCACATAAAGCTTTCAGCTTTCGAATTTCAGCTTTTTCATAACTTATTTAAATTTTTACAAAATTAGTTTCGAGATAATTTATAATTTCGAAAACTGAAAAATATTAGTCTGAAAATTTCCACCAGTGAAATGTACACAAAGAAAGCCTCTATAAACATAAAGCTTTCGCCTTCTGACTTTTCACATTAAGCTTTCGGCTTTTTCCTCTAAAATTTTTCGGTTTTCGGCTGTCTTTCAAACTCTGACTAAAGGAGGAATTTCCTAAATTCCAACCTTATCTATGGAGTAATATGTGGTTTTACATTTTTTGAAATATTTATTTATAAATTTCTTAAAAATCAATCTCCGGATTATTCGAAATTCATCTCCTAAAGGGGTGACCGTATCTCGGACGAATCCATGACGGGGATGTTGGAATCAAATATTTAAAACATTCAACAAGATGAATCTATGCGAATAATCCAATGCCACTTCCAATTTAGCATCGCATACATTTTTTGGACACCCAGAGAGTCAATCAAGGTCTACTTTACAATATTCAGTTCTCCTACAGTGTTATAATTTACATACAATTCCCCACCTACTCAGTACCCTCTCACAATTCAAACAGAAAAAAACATTCATCGACGCAATAAAGTACGTTGTTACCACCTATTAGGTTCCTGGCGGAAGGAAGTTACAAGCACAAAGCTAAAGTTGAACGAGAACCTTTTCACGACGGGTACGAGTATTCCCTCGTCGATGTTGTACTTTTTTCACAGCTAAAAGCAAGCAGCGACCATAATATCGCACGTACCACTTATGATATTCATCACCCTCCACTCCAAAATCTTCTCAAATCGTACATCGACGACGCACGTGCACTTTAACCGACAAGATTCGAGACAAAATTATTTATATTCTGTCTGCAAGTAAACTGGGTGAAAAAAAAAGAAAAAATACACCATTTTTCAAACCGAGTTAATCGATATATCAGTGCTGGAAGAGTAGAAAAAAAAAACAAACACATAAACAGCCCATATACATATTTGCTTACACTAAGGCAGTCGAGAAATGACTTTAAAATGAATGAACTTGATCCATGCTTTCATATTCAACACTCAAGGTAATCAACGTACGTAAATAAACTGGAATTACATGTTTTCTAATAAACGGAAGTTATTAAACGATGTCCTACTAGTGCCGAGTAAAGCAATCCTCACCCACATAAAATAACAGTAAATTTTTTTTTGTTTTGTTTTGTTTTTGAATACAACCGGTCATTAACCGCGTTTTTTTCTTTCTTTCTTTCTTCTACAAACCAGTTAATTATGCACTGAAAGAGAGAGCGAGAAAAATACCAAATAACAGACGTCATGAGTGTAGAGCAACACTGAGCAACGACCTACAGACAAAAATTCGCAAACCAAAACCATCGAAAATCATTTGCAAACTCTACCAAGGTAAGAAATAATGGTACAATATGGAGGCGAAATAAAACTATATTGTATTACCTAATGAGTCATAATTTCAGAAACAAATTTGTTGAACAAATAAGTAGGTATAATCGCAAATCTTTGGTTGTATTTTCTTCTTTTCCAGTTCTTTGTGCGACAAACAAATATTAGTGCAATTATTAGCGTCTACTTTTCGACGGCACGAACTAAAAATGAGCCAACCCATGAAACGATAAAATTGGAGTTGAGTGAACTAATAATTGTGGAACATAGGTTTTCACGATGAAACAACAATTAGGCAATGTTCACTGCATTTGCGTAAACAATACATTAAATCAATAAACCAGCTTTTGAAGATGTTACGGAAAATCATTTCAATAAACAGACTAATCATGCAATTATTTTGAAAAAAAAATTTCGAACAATTTCACAAAACTTTTGATGCTAAAAAAATTTATTTTCAAGTTCAATTAGGTTTATTCGATTTATCCGCTTCATATTCTACCAGTGGCGTATTCAGAATTAACCAAAATGGTGGAGGGCGGCGGGGAAGGTGAGTTATTGTCAGAAAATACTATCATGACGCAAAAATTTGACATTTTCATCACCTCTAATTTAAAAAAAATATTTTGCAAGAATCGAAGGTGAAGCTAAAGAGTACATGGAGGAATAGGACTTCCAAAATCTGGTACTCACCTGAAAAAATTCGAAAATATTCACGGTTCAGAAGAACAATAAAATATTTCGACTTATTTTAATTTGAGGAAAAAAAAAAGACACGACCTTCATAGACAGATTTATCTCGACTCTTATCCTCGGTCATCATCTTACAAAATATAAAAATTTTCTTCAGCCCGTTATTTCATCCTTTGTCATAACTTGTGAAAAAGCCTAAGGCAGACAAAAAGGCTAACAAACTTGAAATCAAATGTTTCAAAGGTATGGTTGAAAAAATAACAGCACTGAAATTTAGCATCTTCAGTAGACTGGAAGTTTGAAGAATGTAATCCACAGGGTATATCTTACAGCAAAGACCTTATCTTAAGCATCTGAATAATTCTCCATACAATAAAATTAAATCCTTGTTTTGGTATATTTAGCCGTGATTTCAGCAACATTCCCAACATTTTAATTTTTAAAAAAACTTCTCTTTCACTTCACAATTTTTCATCCAATATTTAAGCGAGAAAACTGAGGTTAGTACCCTTGCAAAGAGGAAAAACTTTTCTAAAATATTCGAACAAAAATCATTTTTCTGCTTTTATTACTTTTCCAAAAAAAAAAAAAAACAACAAAAAACCACAAATTAATGAAACACTGTCTGTTTATTTAATTGTTATTTATTTCAAAATCTAATGATGATAAAAAAAGTTTTTCAGTGATAACCTCTCCTATTTTGTAATTAGTAAGACAACAAAATCACTCACATTTGTCATCATTAATTCTCAGTTCGAGTTTACACCTCTAAAATTGAAGCAAAGTAACTTATCTACTATGCTGCATAAGCTCTGAAGAGGAAGTGAGAAATATTGTGAAATAAATTGAATTAGATTTCTCACAGGACCATGAAGTTTCTTATTGAAATAATTCTGACCCCAAATCACTGTAATTATCCACCACTCCTCACTGCTTCAAATATACAGTGAATTTAAAGATATCTTTTTCGGAGTATATGGTAACTTTTATACACATTGACTGTTGCTGTATAACTGCAAGCGAATTGCCGCAAGTTAAAGCTTTTTTGCTTCATAAAATCGAGTGACTTTTCACGAAGTCCAAATTTTGCAGAAGTGACACCAAGAATGTAATTAATATTAAAATAAACAATGTAGAACCAAAATAATAACAATAACAAAGAAGAAAAATAACTCGTCTCTATTAAAATTGACCTTTACGAAATCAATATTAAGTTATTAAGCCATAAAACTTAAAGATTACCTCATTTCAGATGACTGGGCAGGCGGAAGACAAAAACGAACATACGAAAAATGAAGTGAATTATTTCAAGTTAATAAGACGCTATGGCATATCAAACAAATTAATTTTTATAAGATTCAAGAGCTAAGAGCGAAGTCACTCATAATATTGTTACCTACCATTTACAATTTCGATGTCACTCATGATAACCATACTTTCGGAACATCATCGGAAACAAAACTACTCAGAACATTAGCAATAAAAAAAACATATTCTAGTCTGCCCTTTCAAGTGCAGTCCACCAAACTAATTGACTTAAAATTCGAAATATGATGAAAAAGAGTCACGACTTTCTACGTTATTCTGGCTTCTGTCCATCTTATTTCTTCAAAAGTATTCACATATAGAAATAATGATACATAAAATTAAGGCAAATTAAAATAAAATGACTTACAGCAGCGGTACACAGCTTCTGCACATCTTCATACAGCCACATTTCTACTGCTAGACGTTTCCTTATCAAATTCATCTGATGTGATCCATACTTAGCTGTCAGAAATTTTTCACGACGTTCTTTCACCTCTCCTTTCTCCGTAAAATTCACGCGTAATCCGGATTTAGGTGTTTTATCAGACTTTACAGAAGAAATACCATTCGCTGAAACTGCTGCAGATTTAGGCTGTTCATTGCTATAGCTGGAGGCGATGCCACACTCCATGACGAATTTTCCTACAAAACACGAGTGAAAGACGAGTTACCAAATGTTGGCAGTTGAACGTAAAATGATACGATATACTGCACAATAAGAATATAATGATAATACTTGCCTCTAGCTGATAAATTAAACCACAAGGATGTGCTGAAAAACTGTTTAGCTACACATACGAAAACACGAGCACTAAATTCACGAAATAGATCGCAATTAATTCAATGAGACTTTAAAGAATACAGAGAGAAAAAATGATCATAATTATTACTAAAATTAAATTTAAATAACCGCAATGAAAACAAACCGCACTTTCGGAGCACTCGAAAAAGTACACGATGGAAAACGGTGAGAGCGCCTACCAATTCTGAACTTACGATACAATACCACACAAGGGACAAGACAAGACAAGACACAAACCACAACACAACTTTCGTGAAACAATTTTTCAAAAATTTATGACACTGACCAGATGATAACAATGCAATACAGTACTATCGAACAGGAACACCGTATAATAAACTTGAAAATTTATGACGTAATACATTCTATACTATTGAATGATCAACACTGATGAATTCCAGTTTTTCTCTCAGAGGTGGACGCAATTCGTATTGTCAAAATGAATTATATTATTAAAAAACACAAATCTTAAAAATATCATTTTCATTTCTTCCTTCAAAAATTTTATTTCTTACAACTTTACGAGCTGTTACCCGCAGCTTCACTTGCGTAGTCCAACAATTAATTCAATCCCTTTTTTTTTAACCCAAATGAGGCCCTATGAAAAAATTTTACAAATTTCATACTTTGTAACAATGAGAGGAGGGTGTAATAAAAATTGAAAAAAATTAACCATCTTATTCTCAAATGTCACGTTTCATAAAGTGCAACTTTTACTTCACTTTATCCATAGGATTTTAATGGGCCAAGAATTTGTAAAGTGCCTCTTTACAAAAAGTCAAGTTTAAGAATATACTATAATAATATGATTAACCATAATAACATACTTAATTTAAAAAAAAAGTAATATATTTTTTATAAATATATCACCAAAAAATACACCAATAACAAAAATATGAATTATTAATTTAATTGAATTAAACAGAATCCTTATAAGAGTTGTTCATTTTCATAGACATTATATATAATGGACCTGCCTTACTGATAATATAACACAGTGTAAACAAGCTAAAAAGTGTCACATTTTTACTTCCAAATTGATATTTCCTTGGGAAAAAATTTATTTTTTTTATCAGGTTTAGGTGGTGTTTGATTAATGAAATACGTCTTGTTGTTTTAGCGGTTATTTGTATTTTCAAATTTTACCAATAGGTATTTTTCATCTCCTGTTATCCTGTGTCTGAATAATGAAGTCAAATACTGTGAAGGTAAATTAATACTGTGATTTTTACTCATAACCAGTACCTACTGTATTTAACGGCGACGAATCATAATTAATTTGAAGGTGATGAATTGAACAGAATTTGTAGATAAATTCTCACTTCTTTTCGATTTGTCACTGAATCCTGATTAATTTAACTGGTGAATTTGGCTTTGCTTTTACTAGTACAGGTTTTGGGAAAGCTTCAGTAAGTACTGGTTATGAGTAAAAATCACAGTATTAATTTACCTTCACAGTGTTTGGCTTCATTATTCAGACACAGGATAACAAGAGATGAAAAATACTGGTAAAATTTGAAAATACAAATAACCTTTAAAACAGTAAGACAGTATTTCATTAATCAAACACTACCGAAACCTGATATAAAAAACAAATTTTTTCCCAAGGAAATATCAATTTGGAAATAAAAATGTGACATATTTTTTATCAGTAAGGCAGGTCCATTATATATAATGTCTATGTTCATTTTTCATTTTCTTTCATTTTCATATTTGTTCTATAAACAACGAAACAATGTTACCACCTCCACTTTATTTTTCATTACCATTTTCTCCTTCAACTCTTTTTACCATTGTTATCCACCCCTTCTCATACAATTCACATATAAAACATTGATAAAAATTGGATAGCGGACACTTTTTCACAACTTGACTCAAGAAGCATTTTCAATGCTAAAAAATGAAACAGAGGGAGACAGCGAGAATCATATCCACCTCATTAACTAGTAGTTGTCAGGCAATGAAAAAAGAGAGTGAGAGGTTTTTTTTTAATTCTCATTTCTACTCCTTTTTGTTGGGTTCAAAAAATGTTTTGTCCATTTTCTATTTTCACAGTTGGTACAAATTGATAAATTTTCCCCCAGGGGGCTATGAACTTCTATGTTAGCAATAAACCTTCTTGGAATTAGACATGGAAAGCGATTCAATATTGCTCCCACTTTTCAATTTTGCTTCTGACCTTGAAAAATAAAACTTACTTTTAGCTTTTTATTTTTTGCAAAATTTATTTTGCTTTTCATTTGCTTTTTCAGTTATCAGATTTTTAAAACTTTTTACTTAAGACTTCTCACTTTCCTTTTCTCATAAAAACAAATCAATAACACTTCAGCTTATGAATTTTACATCTGACCTTCAAAAATGAAACTTTCTTCTTACTTTTGACTTTTCTAACATTTATTTCTCTTTACATTCTGCTTTTCACTTTTTTGAACATTTATTTCACTTCGCACTTTTGCATTTCACTTACAAAATATTCAAACTTTTCGCTTAAAACTTTTCAGTTTTCAGTTTCTTTTCACCTTTGCTTGGAATAACATAATTTTTTTAGAGTCTCATGCAAACTTGAACTCGTTCACGAATGATGATTCGTTACAGCTTTGAAAAGTCTCTATTTAGTTATTGTTTTGTTTTTGTTTTTTTTCAAGTACCTATGCGTGAAGACGAGGCAAAACAAACTGGAAATGCGAAATGAGAGAGATAACAATTACGTGAACCATAACAACAATAATAATTAATAATAATAATAATAATAATAAAATAAGTCACTCCTAAATATAAATTTTTTTTTTAATAACACTGTTCACCCTTCATTGTTTTTCCAGTAGTTCTGGAGTGATAGTGTTTCCAACAATTTTTAGCCCATAGTATTTTATAATATGTGGTGATTTTTTATTTAGGGAATATCAAAGAAATTATCAATATGGAGATTTTAGCCAGTAATTAACTGAAGGTATCTGACTAAAAAACAACATAGAGAATATGGTTTCGAAAAAAGAGAAACAAAGAGGAACCAAATAAAAATTTTTCGTCCTCTAACCACTAAAGAAAAAGATAAATTAATGCTTACCAAAGAATTTCTATTCATCATTTACAAAAAATGTTCCCTTTAAGGCTTCAAGTAAGGCTCTTTACTAGTAGTTATTCACATGAAGGTGATAGAAGATGAACCGCTATTTTGTGTTATTTTCTATGTAGTAATAATAAACAATGTAAAATTCCTGAAAAAAACGAATAACACAAGATGGCGGCTCATCTATTATCACCCTCATGCGCATACCTGTTATTAAAGAGCCTTATTTTAAGTAGGATTGCTTACAAATTTGTACCAATGAATATTTCGTAAGTTAGCTTTCTTCTTGAATTTTCTCTCGGGGAAACCATGTCAGTGTCTCTGTTTTTCTCTCAATTACTCTGCTTATCAAAGGCAGTTTATCGATTACTTAATCCGTACCATGCTTACAATTGAAAGGTGACAAAATTTTTCTTTGTGAAAAAGTATAGACAATTGTGAAACAGTCTTTATGTAAAATTTTATATTTATTCATAATGAGGGATATTCGAATTGGGATGAAAACAACATCAAGAGGTATTTCATTAAAATTCTGGTAAGTAGGTAGGGAGATAAGTATATTTTATTTATTTATCATTTGTTTAATTTTTTCTGAAAAAGAGAAAATAAACGATAGAGAATTCCTGTATAAGAGAAGACCACAAGAAGTGTGAAAAATTAATTCAATTGTGAATTTGACGCTTGCTACATCTCTCGCTCAACTCTCCTTAAGGAAATCCTGCCACTGGCCCTGAACCGGGCAGTTTCACTTTTCTTTCAAAACATAACGTCACTCCATTGGGAAGGGGAATTAATTGTTAAAAATCTAATTTATTCGTGATCACATTTTTATAAATTTCAAACTGAATAATAAATTCGAGAATAAAAAATTATATTCATAGAAGTACTGAAAAATTATCTAAAAGCGAATAATGCTTATTTCATTATTTAAAAAAAAAAATTAAAGATATCATAACTATATGGAAAAACTTGAAGCATCATTAGTCTAAGTTAAATTAAAATTTAAAAAAATGGGAGTATAATTATGATCATAATATGCTTAGTGTTTCTTTATTTCATGTATGTAATGTTGTGCAAAATAGGAAATTCTCGCAATTAATTATGAGCTCGAAAAAATACTACCAAATAATGAACTTGATTATATTAAATATAATGCTATTACTAACTTGTGTACAAAATCATTGGAAAATTATATACAGTGGAGAAGCTTTAAATAAGTTACAACTTTTTCTGCGAAGATATTGCTAGGCTTTTAATTTTTTATTAGATGATTTCCAAAAAAAAAAAATTTTAATCAGGGCGGAATAGTAGATTTTTTTCAAAATTGAAAAATATTTTTATAGATATTACATTGGTTAAATCCAAGTTCTTAATAAGGTATTTCGAGAATTAAAATTATGTGAAACGAAGCAATCGTCATTGTTACATTGTTGAAAATATTATTCAGCTTTTTAAGTACCTAACTTAGGTAATGTAAATTTGAAATTTTCCAGATACACGAGGCATACTAAATCGTATGCCTTATTCAGCAACCTATTCAACATTTTCCCTGACAACGATTCTATGGTACTGAAGTGGAACCGTAGGTATTTCATTTTCCTTGTTCTTTTTTTCAGCTCTGTATTTAAACCATGATTGTTCTTCAGCCCAAGAAGTTTTTAATTTTTCAACCTAAGGAAACCTTGTCTATGCTTTCTCAAAATTTCGCCCACTTCATTAGCAGTGAACATTGGTTGTGAATAAAATATTCTTGTAGAAACATGAAACTACCAAACACCAGAACACCAGACACTAACTATTTTTTAATAAACGTATCTATTCGAATATAAGTCCGACAAAATTTCATTTTCACTGCAAGAATTTAAAACGTTCAAGAAACTTGGAATAAATAACAAAATAATTCATAACAAATGGGAAAAAAAAGGCATGAGTTCCACTGTGTGGAAGACCTTGTTGTGAGAGATATTCACACAAGAAGGTCTTCTACAGAGTTTGCGTGTTCTGCCACTTTATACTGTAAAGTATGGGAGAACCAAATCCTCGGCAAACACTGGAGATTTTGTAGCCTGTTTCGTGAGTTTATATAAAGGATTTGGCACACACACACAGACACACATACATATGTATATGTACGTAATTATGTCATACGTTACATCATTTCTTGCCTTCATTGAAGTGATAAGAAACAATGTAGCGTGTTTGATACCAGGCCGTGACATCACCGAGATTGTTATCAGGTAATTGATCACGGCTCGTGCAATGTATCTTACCTGTACGTATGTACAGGTACAAACATACAAACGCACGAGTGTGTTTATGTTTTAACGTCATAGAGACGATTACTGCCAGCCCTTGGGCAGCAACTGTCATCAAGGGGTGTGAGCCCCTATTACCTCATATGAGTGATGTCCCCACACACTGCTATACTCATGTAAGATTGATGTGTAAACATAAAAATATATTAACATAATTCTCATTGTGTAGGTATGTGGTTGTGTGCAAACGCAATGCGCGCACACAAACTAGAGTTGAAACTGAAAAGTTAAGTTATGCAAATCTGACTATCATAATTCGCATTTAGCCCCTTCTATAGACCAAATGCTAACATGTTTACACATCAAAAAGTTTTTTTCTAGTCAATATCCATGGCCTATATCGAATAGTCTTCATAACAAAGATCAAGGTACGTATAAGAGCAGGCTATACAGATTTTTTTTAAGAGGAAAAGAGTATATTATGACAAAAATTACAAAATGAAAAAAAGAAAAAAACCGTCATTAAATAATTTTTTAGTGCCTTAGAAGAAAAAAATTAAAAAAAAACGCATACGAAAAAATAGTTTCTAGTGAAAATTTAGATGCTAAGAGTATGAAGAAAGCAAAAAGGAAGTAAAGTGCCCTTTTTAGACCAAAAGAGAGAGTTCTCTTTTTTTTATCCAAAAAGAGAGTAAATTATCTAGGAAAGAGTAAGTACATCTGCGTACCACGTATAAGAGCATTGGAAAATATTTTATTCAGAAAACAGAATAAGCAACGATCTAGGTTTTAGTACAGCCTGCATCTTTACAGTCCTTGAATAAAAATAAAATTAATGAATAATTGTCAAACAAGACAACTAAAATAATTGTCTTTAAAGAGTGAGCAGGGCTAAATTATATGCCTTGTAGCTTCGTTTTAGCATCTTACAATTGTACATTTTTTCAACTTTCGGTCATATTTTATTTTGAATGGAACTACAATAATTATATGTATAGCATAAAACTAATGTTAGGATTGTGTCTATTTGATTTTCATTTGGGTGCATTCATTGTCAATAAAATTTATCATTCTGGCAGATGCATACGCGTATATTATGTACACAGTAGGTACTCATAGGTAGACGGTACTAGAAAGATATTACCTAACTCATTTTCTAGTACCTCTAGCAACATTGTGGAATTTTAGCATCTGAAGAAGAGTACAATAATATCTAGTGAAAAAAAAAAGAAAAAAGAAGGAATAAACTGCTATTTATTGATTAATAAAAAATGACGAAAAATAAAAACCTTAAAAACTTACTTATTTGTTTAATCAGATGAAACAGTCGCAAAATCACGCAGAAAAATTCGAATTTCGAATTTTTAAAATCAGCTGTAGGTGGTAAGGTAATTTATTGTTCTATCGTAATATTGGATTTCATTACGCAAACGTACATCATAAACCTTATAAACGTACATCGTTCCTGCAATAATACGGAATGTAGTTTCAGGTGAAAATTTTACACAAAATACCTTTGCGTGGGAAAAAAAAAAAAAAAAAGAGAGAAAATATTTCTCCGCAGTAGAAATGGTATCAGTTATTTTCAGCAGGTACAGTTAAAAACGTCAGTATGTTACTGTTGACATTCTCGTTACTGATTGCGGCAGGATCCATTATTGGATACCCCCAAGGAAACGAAAACAATAATGGTGGCTTTAACTTGTCACAGTTTATGGGCAGCTTCTCAATCCCGAACTTCGGATTTAACGATTATTTAGGAAATCAAGAAAATGTAGCTGATAATGATGCTCAGGTAGAGGCTAGAAGTTTTGCTGGAGCTTCTGCTGGTGGTGATGAAGTTGGGTCAATGGCTATGAGCACGGCTAGTGTCGATGCGGACGGCGATATAACAGCCAGCGCCATAGCAGGCACAGCTGCGGTTGATGATGGCGATGAAGAAACCGTACAACTTCAGTCAGTTAGTGGTTCTTCTGTGCAAATCGATGACGACGGCGTTGCAGTAGATACCTTCGCAGCGAGTGAGGTGACCGAGGCTGATGGAGATCATGTGACAGCCTTCAGTGCTGCTTCCGTAAATGCGGATGACGACAGTGTGGTAACAGAGACATTTTCTTACAGTGGAGCTACTGCCGGTAACAATAATTATGAGAATGGTGAGGTTTCAGCTGATGCTTTCTCATTCGCCGAAGCAGGTTTTAATGGTGGTGTACCTCCAGTATTTGACGGCTAATTTAATAATTTATGACACCTACTAAATTTTGTACTAATTCTTATGTCCGGTATAATTTCACTTTTCTATGTATGCGTGTAATAACACTTTTTCACAATTATTTTTTTCTCTCCATTCTACTCTATTAGAGCATATATGTTTGGGCCCTGGGGTTTGGAATCCCTTTTAGTCAAGAAAAAAGGGCTTGACATCTAAAAATTGTGTATTTTTATCAGTTTTGGTGATTTTTTTGTTGCGAGTGGGAGGGGTCAGAAGAGTCCACTGAGAATGTGCGGACCCTATTCACAAAGGAGCTATACATACCCTTGCTGTTTTTCTTATTTAATCTTCGAATTGGTATGTCTGCCAAAAATTTCCACTTTAAAATATAATTTTTTTTCTGTATATTTATTAATTATTAATTAGTTATATGAAAAACAGTTGTTTTCTCTATAAAAGTTGTACTAATTGCATTTGTTTTTTTTTGTCGTTGTTCCAACAGTATCAGTAAATTTCCTTGTTTTGCGCTTTTCTCTTCGGACAAAAGTTGTCAATCAGAACTCCAAATCTAAACAGCTCAACAACTTGTGAAAAAATTTGTATATTTGGGATAGTAATTGTTACATAACGAAGAGTAATATTCCATTTTTTCAGTCCTTTTCAGTGTTAATGAGGGAGATCTAAAGAAAAATAGGCTAGAAAAATAACTTTTCTTTCACTTCACCCTCTTTTTAGCAGACGGTCAAATAAATTATGACCTTCATTGGGAAAGAGTTCTATTCGACTGAATTTTTTAAATATTTTTAATTAGGTACCTACCACTTATCTTATTACTGTTTGAAATTAATTTGCGAAATTATCCACAAACGTATTATCTTCCAGTTTATTGCTCTTCATTTTCTTACGTCAACAGGGTATTTCACGAAACATCTGTCGACCCTAGGTGATTCGCAGGTATCTAACGGAGTAAGTAGCACCTACATAAAAGAGAAATCCTACATTTTGTGTACGTAAATACATGAAGTTGCATAGTATTCCTTTGGTAGGAGTAATTTCGAAATACCAGGAATCTGCAGCTAAATAATTGTAGCGATAGGTAGGTTACT